>CP136055.1:442375327-443594494 GCA_032464435.1 Aegilops umbellulata | reverse complement strand
CACAAGTTGTTATTTTGGTGATGAGAGCCGGGCCATGGATTCAGACATTTTGTTCACCATGCAAATGTTTTCTCGTTATTGTTTCTACAACTTTGTTTCAAATTTGGACATGAAAATTAGAATTTCTTTTATTGGTACTATAATTATTTGTAGAACTTTTCTTCATTTGTAAAATTTCTATTTTAACTCAAAATAACAAGGTACAACATATATTGGTCCATCCGATTGATGAAGGACTTGTCTAATAAAAACTCAAAAAAAACAAGAACTTAAAATACTTTTTTCTGATATCACAATACGTTTAAAATTTTGGTTAGAAATGTTTATAGAAAAATAGTTACCACTTTGTCAGTTTGGCCGGATAAAATTATTACTTCAACGTTGAGCATACAACTAGAAATTCAAACGGTAGACATGCTTTTTTTAGTCGGGAACGGTATGTGGGGCTAGCAACTTCATAATTGAAATTATGATGAGTTATATTTTAGTAGTTAGCGATCCGCAAAAATATATATTTAAGTAGTTTTCTTTAGTGTTTATAAGAATGAAGAAATCCAAAAAAAGGGATAGTAATTCTATAGGTACATGATAATAAAGAACCTAAATGCTAGATCGTGCAGTTGCACGATTTTGTTGTAGGTGCCGCACGTGCTACACGACAATAAATACATGCTCTTGTCTCCCGCACATCGTCCTTAATAATCAACCCACATAAAGGAATTAACACACATGAAAAGCACCTGGTACACCGTGTCTTAGTGCGTCCACCCATCATGTTATTTCTTAGCAAGATCCCATGTTGCATGCATTTAATTTGCATTTTCAATATTTCAATAAGCTATTACTTTTGAACCGGTTATCAAAATTAAGATTTTTTTCATGGCTATGTACCCCGCGACGAGCTCTTACAAACAAGATCCTATATGAGTATGTTTTAACTAAATTTTTTATGAGCAACTTTGGGTGAAACAGGAGCAACTTTAGTACTATAGGAAAGCAACCTACTATTAGTCTGTGTAGGATGATTGTCTATCATAGAAAATCCCTTTGAAGTTAGCTACAATGACTACCAAGTGAAGTAGCTTCACCTCTAAGTTTGCTACCATAACTAGTTTAGTTCCACCTCCAAGTTGATAGTACGTAGGCAACTTAATTTTCGAGGTAGGCTAACATTCATCCTAAGTTGTCTTCCATAACTAGCGAGTAGTTTAACATCATTCTTAGTTGCATAAAATACTTTTTTGGTATGGTAAGCAACTTAGTTTCATAGATATGCAACTTAGCAATACTTATGGATAATTTTTCAATGTATTGTAGGCAACTGAAACAGTAATGGCAGGCAACTAAGCATCACCAATAGAAAACTTTAGTGTTTGTTGGCAACATAGAAAAACAATGATAAGCAACGTCACAATATTTGTAGGCAACTAATTTGCAAAGTTAGGAAACTGAGCAGTAATGGTAGGCAACTGTGCATCAATGGTGACTGAGCTGCGACGAGAGGCAACTGGGCATCAATGGTAGGCTAACATTTCATAGTATTTATAGGCAATTTCATTACAGAGATATGCCTCTAGTGAATTAGAGGCATCTCTCTCGAAAGCATGTATATGCATGGTAAACAAACCACTGTTGGGTAATTCACGGAATATCGCAAATTATTGCAATGACCATTCATGGCATAATCTCACATATGCATTACGTCTGTGATAAGTAGATCATAATCCAACTTCATCTACTACTACTAATATTACCCCACCCCAAGACCACTATCTAGCATGCATCTCAAAGTATTAATTTCATAAGAAACGTGGTAACTCAATAAGCAAGATGACATAATGTAGACAGGAAGAGAACAACCAATATGACCAAACCCTGTCATTTTACCCTTAGTGGCAACAATACAATACGTGCCTTTGTCCTTTTTGTCACTGGACAAGATCACCGCAAGATTGAGCCCACTACTATGTACCACTCCCTCTAAAGATAAATTAATCGAACTTGGCCAAAGTAGATGGATAAATCATAGAGCATACATAGATATAAAATTACACAAGAGAAAGATTCAAAGAGAATCAATAAATCAATGAAAAATCTCACCATAAATCCATAATTCATCGGATCCCAACAAATACATCGCGTGAATTACATCGAATAGATCTCTGAAGAGATCATTGTATTGAAGATCAGAGAGAGAGGGGGACTCCAAATGGGATCGCTCCGGAACAGAGGCTTGTGACGACGATAAAATTGTTTTGGTCTCACTCCAAGGGTTTCAGAATATATGGATATTTATAGGCCAAGAATTAGGGCAAACGGAGCTAGAGGTGGCCACAAGCCAGGGTGGCGCCCCTACCCCCTAGGGCATGCCCCTGCCTTGTGGGGCCCACGTGGGTCTTCTAGTCCTGCCCCAAAGCTTCCAGGGTCTCTTACTGTCTAGAAAAAATCGTTAAAAAGTTTCATCATGTTTGGACTTCTGTAGGTATGGATTTTCTTGAAAGCCAAAAAATGCACAAAAAAAACAAGAACTCGCACTAGACACTAGATTAATAGGTTAGTCTAGAAAAATAATATAAAATGGCATATAAAGCATACAAAAGGGATGATATAATAGCATTTAACAATCAAAAATTATAGATACGTTTGAGACGTATCATTAAGCAAAAAATTATGGCGGCATTAATAGGAACTTGCCATCAATAAAATTATGAGATTGTTAGGAGGAGTTTTTTCATCAAGGCATAGGTCCTTCAATCAATATTTTTACTTCCTTATTATTTATTTTTCTTAGTTATTGTTTTCTTTAATTGTATTTCATGTACTTCAAAAAAAATAACAAAAAGATTTGAATTACAACAAGTAGCTATTATTCTTTTTAGCTTAGTTATCATGGGTACTTCTCTTAAAAATACTAAACTTTATGACTTTACAAGTACCAATAATGATGATTTCATTAATACACCTATTTATCAGCCAATTACTAAGTTTGAATCTTAATAAATCAACCTTGCTTCATTGAACTTGGTAATGATAGATCAATTTTATAGTTCTCATAACGAAGATGTTACCTCTCATTTAAATAATTTTTTTGAGCTATGTGATATGACAAAAATATATAAAGGTGGAGGTTGATATTGTCAAAATGAAACCTTTTTATTTTCATTAAGAGCTAGAGAAAAAGAACGGTTGTTATCTTTACCTAAGAATAGTATTGATTGATGGAATAAATATAAGGATTATTTCATTGGAAAATACTATCCTCCTATAAAAATCACACAATTAATAAATCTTATCATGAATTTCAAACAACTTGAGCATGATCATGTAGCCCAAGCTTGGGAAATAATCAAAATTATAACTAAGAATTGTCATGCATAGGTTTTGATTGATCGGATGGTATTACAAACATTTCATGATGTGTATCAAACTATATGTCTAGGAATCTACTAGACTCTGTTGCAGGTGGGTCCTTCATGGAAATTATACTTTGGGAAGAGCCACTACTCTACTTAATGAGATGATGGCAATTTATGGCCAATGTCACACAAAAATAGCTCCAACACGTAAGAAGGTAAGTTCTGCTGAGAAATTGCTTGCTTAAATTATAAAGTTGATATGAGTATGTATATGATTACTCCCAAACAAGTTCTTATAGATCCTAAATATGTTCCTATAACATAACTTACTGAACAAAATAATGATCAAGTTGATGTGAACTTTATTGCAAGAAACAATTTTAACAACAATGCTTATAAGACATTTTAGTAACAACTATGCTAGAGCATCTTCTCAAAATACCCAAACTTCTTATGGAAATTATTACGACCATAATAATATACCTACTTATCACTCCTAAAGGGGCTCACTTGTTATCTTGGGTGGCAGATTTTATTGATCCGGGTTCTAATAAATGTGATGAAGACCTGGTTAGACAAACTTTATCGTCTAGTAATGCAAATGTGTTCTTTCCATCCCTCTACCTCAACATGACATGCAAGATTTTGTCACTTGGAGCTTCATGAAAAACGATTCATTTTCGGTCTGGTCAGCCTACTTCGTAGAATCGGACCATCAACATGGAATGAAATTGAGAAGTACTAATGGAATGGGATAAACCAATGTTAACCCTATTTGTTGTAAGGTTTGGTACAAAGGTTAAGATTTTTATTTGGCATATATTGCATAGTACATACGTGTCGTGTTACACTTGCAAATGGACATATGAAAGTATCGCCCCAATGTTTGTCCTGCTTTTATGGTCTGAAAGCAGGGCCGACCCTGAGGGGGGTGGAGGGGCGGCCGCCTCGGCCCCCGATTATGAAGGGGCCCCCGATGGCTTGGTTCCTTGCACGTGTTTGATGTTCAGCCCATATAGTAGATCGACCAATTGATTTTAGAGAAAAGAAAAAGGAACCGTAACAGATCAATTACTTCTCAACTTGTAGCACGCCATAGATTTCTCGCCTACTACTCCTCTCCCTCAATTTGGCAACGAATCAACCATGCCAAGGTCTATGGCACCCCGCCAGCGCATTTCAAATGTGTTTTCTGGCTGCTGGGTGCGACTAGTGGAAGTAGGAAATGTGATTTTCCAGATTCCAATCAATGTTATCTTCAATGCAAATCCCCTCTTTCAATAGTCTTGTCAGATCGTTCATTTGTTTGAAGAAGTTCATCCTCGTATATATGTCCTCCTCACACTCTGATTTCTTGTGTTGATTGGGATTAGAAAAGAGGAACTCTAGTTTCTCTCGTGACTCGGAAGTAGCGGCAAAATCTTGCAATTTCTAATTTCAAGCCATCTATGTACCTTGTTCCATGCCTTTCTTAACATTTTATTTTAACTAGTCGTGTTCTTAATTACTTGCATCATATGTTTAGGTGGTAATTAACAACATTTTTTGTTAATTTCAAATTTTTAGCTAGAATCCATATGATAATAGAGTAAAAAAGGAAGACATGAATATGAATTGATTGAGATCCAGAAAGAAGATATTGACATTTTCTTAAACATATACAAGTACTTCTACCGCTAGGAATTCTGAGGAATTAGCTTTAGTTACCGTTGAAGAACAACCTAGTAAAAAATATGATGATATTCTAGTTGGCAAAAAAGTGTTACGATTCACGTAACACAAAAAATAGGGATTTTTACATCTGTGCCCTTGGTTCCTTAGCCATACTCATCCATTCCCACGCTCTTAACTTTTCCTCACTTTTCCCCACTCCCTTGCCTGAAACCCTCAGAACTGGTCACAAAAGGTGGATGCCGTCGGGTCAGTGCTTTGACCGTTAACCCTGACGAGTGGGGCCGCGCTGACTGTGTCGCCCGTTGGACCTGATGAGTGGGGTCACGGTGGACGGTGCCGCGGTTAGCCCGTTGGGTCGTGGTTAGACTTGGGTCGTGCGCGTGCCGCAATGACAGAAGCCTGTTATGCATGCACGACATGTCCAGCTAGCCTGTTATGCATGCACGTAGCTAGCCTACCTGCATGCGCCGCCACCCGCTGCCACGATGCGCTGACCGACCTCTTTTTCACGCGAGCCGCGACGGACGTTGACCGGCCTCATTTTCACGCGACCCACCATGCACGCAGGGACGGTTGCTGCTGCTGGTTCGTATCATCTCCCACGCGTGTCTCCTCGATGTAGAGCATTGTTTCACACTTTTCGATCCACTCGCATCTATTCAACGTGGAAATTAAAACTTGTTGGCAATTAAAGTGGCATATCGATTGATACGTCTCCAACGTATCTATAATTTTTGATTGCTCCATGCTATATTATCTACTGTTTTGGACAATATTGGGCTTTATTATCCACTTTTATATTATTTTTGGGACTAACCTATTAACCGGAGGCCCAGCCCAGAATTGTTGTTTTTTGCCTATTTCGGTGTTTCCAAGAAAAGGAATATCAGACGGAGTCGAAACGGAATGAAATCAACTAGAGAAGTTATTTTTGGAAGGAAAGCTACCGGAAAAGCTTGGAGTGCACGTCAGGAAAGGAACGACGCCCCCACCCTCGTGGGCCCCTCGTGGCTCCCCTGACGTACTTCTTGCACCCATATATACCCACGTACCCTAAAACTTCCGAAGACGAGAATAGATCTAGAGTTCCGTCGCCGCAAGCCTCTGTAGCCACCAAAACTCAATCGGGACCCTGTTCTGGCACCCTGCCGGAGGGGGGAACCTTCACCGGTGGCCATCTTCATCATTCCGGCGCTCTCCATGATGAGGAGGGGGTAGTTCACCCTCGGGGCTGAGGGTATGTACCAGTAGCTATGTGTTTGATCTCTCTCTCTCTCTCTCGTGTTCTTGATTTGGCACGATCTTGATGTATCGCGAGCTTTGCTATTATAGTTGGATCTTATGTTTCTTCTCCCCCTCTACTCTCTTCTAATGGATTGAGTTTTCTCTTTGAAGTAATCTTATCGGATTGAGTCTTTAATGACTTGAGAACACTCGATGTATGTCGTGCGTATCTGTGGTGACAATGGGATATCACGTGATTCACTTGATGTATGTCTTGGTGATCAACTTGCGGGTTCCGCCCATGAACCTATGCATAGGGGTTGGCACACGTTTTCGTCTTGATTCTTCGGTAGAAACTTTGGGGCACTCTTTGAAGTACTTTGTGTTGGTCGAATAGATGAATCTGAGATTGTGTGACGCATATCGTATAATCATACCCACGGATACTTGAGGTGACATTGGAGTATCTAGGTGACATTAGGGTTTTGGTTGATTTGTGTCTTAAGGTGTTATTCTAGTACGAACTCTAGGGCTGTTTGTGACACTTATAGGAATAGCCCAACGGATTGATTGGAAAGAATAACTTTGAGGTGGTTTCGTACCCTACCATAATCTCTTCATTTGTTCTCCGATGTTAGTGACTTTGGAGTGACTCTTTGTTGCATGTTGAGGGATAGTTATATGATCCAACTATGTTATTATTGTTGAGAGAACTTGCACTAGTGAAAGTATGAACCCTAGGTCTTGTTTCCTATCATTGCAATACCGTTTATGCTCACTTGTATCACCATCTCTTCGCCGAACTAGTGCACCTATACAATCTACTATTGTATTGGGTGTGTTGGGGACACAAGAGACTCTTTGTTATTTGGTTGCAGGGTTGCTTGAGAGAGACCATCTTCATCCTACGCCTCTCACAGATTGATAAACCTTAGGTCATCCACTTGAGGGAAATTTGCTACTGTCCTACAAACCTCTGCACTTGGAGGCCCAACAACGTCTACAAGGAGAAGGTTGCGTAGTAGACATCAAGCTCTTTTCTGGCGCCGTTGCCGGGGAGGCTAGGTAAGCGGCATTCACTCACACCCCATCAACTAAGCTCTTTTCTAGCGCCGTTGCCGGGGAGGTTAGTGCTTGAAGGTATATCTTTAGATCTTGCAATCGAATCTTTTTGTTTCTTGTTTTATCACTAGTTAGTTTATAAAATAAAATTACAAAAGAATGGAATTGAGCTTGCCTCATATGCTTCATCTTTTTAATATCTTTCGTGAGTATGATGGGAAGGAAAATTGTGCTCAAGTGCTAGAAGAAGAATGCATTAGAATGTTTGGCACTAAATATTTTAATCATGAGCATGATTGCAATGTTGTTAGTATGAATTCCTTGAATATCCATGATGCTAATGATATGAAAAGCCACAAGCTTGGGGAAGCTATGTTTGATGAAGAAGATATTTTTTGTACCCCAAGATTTGATGAGCAAATTCACTATGATGAAAGCATGCCTCCTATCTATGATGATTATTGTGATGACACGTATGCTTTAAAGAATAATGATAACCATGAAACTTGTCATCTTGATCTTAATTCTCAATTATATGATAGTTATTTCGTTGAGTTTGCTCCCACTACTATTGATGAGAAGAATTTTGCTTATGTGGAGAGTAGTAAATTTTCTATGCAAGTAGATCATGAAAAGAATGCTTCAGGTGCTGGTCATATTGTTGAATTCATTCATGATACTACTGAAAATTATCATGAGGGAGGAATATATGCTTGTAGGAATTGCAATAATATCAAGTCTCCTCTCTATGTGCTTAAAATCTTGAAGTTATTCTTGTTTTACCTTCCTATGCAAGTTGATTCTTGTTCCCATAAGTTGTTTGCTCACAAAATCCCTATGCATATGAAGTGGGTTAGACTTAAATGTGCTATTCATATTCTTCATGATGCTCTCTTTAAGTTTCAATTCTTATCTTTTATGTGAGCATCATTGAAATCATCATGCCTAGCTAGGGGCGTTAAATGTTAGCGCTTGTTGGGAGGCAACCCAATTTTATTTTAGTTTCTTGATTTTTGGTTCTGTTTAGTAATAAATAATCCATATAGCTTATGTTTATATGTGGTTTTATGTTTTAATTAGTGTTTGTGCCAAGTAGAACCTTTGGGAAGACTTGGGTGAAGTCTTTATGATCATGCTGTAAAGAACAGAAACTTTAGCGCTCACGAGATTAGCTAAAACTTTTTACTGGAGAGTGGTATTTAGTTGATTATTTTTGCACATAATTACTAGACAAATTCCTCAGGTCCACCAATTTATTTTAGAATTTTTGGAGTTCCAGAAGTATACGTTAGTTACAGATTACTACAGACTGTTCTGTTTTTGACAGATTCTGTTTTTCGTGTGTTGTTTGCTTATTTTGATGACTCTATGGCTAGTAAAATAGTTTATAAACCATATAGAAGTTGGAATATAGTAGTTTTAACACCAATATAAATTAAGAATGAGTTCATTATAGTACCTTGAAGTGGTGTTTTTTTTTTCTTTCGCTAACGGAGCTTACGAGTTTTCTGTTAAGTTTTGTGTTGTGAAGTTTTCAAGTTTTGGGTAAAGATTCGATGGACTATGGAATAAGGAGTGGCAAGAGCCTAAGCTTGGGGATGCACAAGGCACCCCAAGGTGATATTCAAGGATAACCAAGCGTCTAAGCTTGGGGATGCCCCGGAAGGCATCCCCTCTTTCGTCTTCGTTCATCGGTAACTTTACTTGGAGCTATATTTTTATTCACCACATGATATGTGTTTTGCTTGGAGCGTCATGTCATTTTCTTTATCTTTGCTTGCTGTTTGAATAATATCCCAAGATCTGAAATTCTTAAATGTTAGAGAGTCTTCACATAGTTGCATAATTATTCAACTACTCATTGATCTTCACTTATATCTCTCGGAGTAGTTTGTTGTTTGCTCTAGTGCTTCACTTATATCTTTTAGAGCACGGTGGTGGATTTGTTTTATAGAAACTATTGATCTCTCATGATTCACTTAGATTATTTTGAGAGTCTTAAATAGCATGGTAATTTGCTTAAATAATCCTAATATGCTAAGCATACAAGATTTGTAAGAATTCTTATGAGTGTGTTGAATACTAAGAAAAGTTTGATGTTTGATAATTGTTTTGAGATATGAAGATGGTGATATTAGAGTCATGCTAGTTGAGTCGTTGTGAATTTGAGGAATACTTGTGTTAAAGTTTGTGATTCCCGTAGCATGCACGTATGGTGAACCGTTATGTGATGAAGTCGGAGCATGATTTATTTATTGATTGTCTTCCTTATGAGTGGCGTTCGGGGACGAGCGATGGTCTTTTCCTACCGATCTATCCCCCTAGGAGCATGCGCGTAATACTTTGCTTTGATAACTTCTAGATTTTTGCAATAAGTATATGAGTTCTTTATGACTAATGTTGAGTCCATGGAAATACACATTTTTCCCATCCTTCCACCATTGCTAGCCTCTCTAAATACCGCGCACTTTTCGCCGTATCATACACCCGCCATATACCTTCCTCAAAACAGCCACCATACATACCTATCATGGCATTTCCATAGCCATTCCGAGATATATTGCCATGCAATTTTCCATCGTTCCACTTATTATGACACGCTCCATCATTGTCATATTGCTAGCATGATCATGTAGTTGACATTGTATTTGTGGCAAAGCCACCGTTCATAATTCTTTCATACATGTCACTCTTGATTCATTGCATATCCCGGTACACCGCCGGAGGAATTCACATAGAGTCATATTTTGTTCTAAATATCGAGTTGTAATTGTTGAGTTGTAAGAAAAATAAAAGTGTGATGATCATCATTTTTAGAGCATTGTCCCAAGTGAGGAAAGGATGATGGAGACTATGATTCCCCCACAAGTCGAGATGAGACTCCGGACGAAAAAAAAAAGAAAAGAGGCCATAAAAAAAGAAGAGAAAAGTCCCAAATAAAAAATAATAAATAATAAAAAATGAGAGAAAAAGAGAGAAGGGACAATGTTACTATCCTTTTACCACACTTGTGCTTCAAAGTAGCACCATGATCTTCATGATAGAGAGTCTCTCATTTTGTCACTTTCATATACTAGTGGAAATTTTTCATTATAGAACTTGGCTTGTATATTCCAATGATGGGTTTCCTCAAAATGCCCTAGGTCTTCGTGAGCAAGCGAGTTGGATGCACACCCACTTAGTATCTTTTTGAGCTTCCATACACTTATAGCTCTAGTGCATCCGTTGCATGGCAATCCCTACTCAGTCACATTGATATCTATTGATGGGCATCTATATAGCCCATTGATACGCCTAGTTGGTGTGAGACTATCTTCTCCTTTTTGTCTTCTCCACAACCACCATTCTATTCCACATATAGTGCTATATCCATGGCTCACGCTCATGTATTGCGTGAAGATCGAAAAAGTTTTGAAAATGTCAAAAGTATGAAACAATTGCTTGGCCTGTCATCGGGGTTGTGCATGATTTAAATACTTTGTGTGGTGAAGATAGAGCATAGCCAGACTATATGATTTTGTAAGGATAACTTTCTTTGGCCATGTTATTTTGAGAAGACATAATTGCTTTGTTAGTATGCTTGAAGTATTATTATTTTTATGTCAACATGAACTTTTGTCTTGAATCTTTCAGATTTGAATATTCATACCACAATTAAGAAGAATTACATTGAAATTATGCCAAGTAGCACTCCGCATCAAAAAATCTCTTTTTATCATTTACCTACTCGAGGACGAGCAGGAATTAAGCTTGGGGATGCTTGATACGTCTCCAACGTATCTATAATTTTTGATTGCTCCATGCTATATTATCTACTGTTTTGGAAAATATTGGGCTTTATTATCCACTTTTATATTATTTTTGGGACTAACCTGTTAACCGGAGGCCCAGTCCAGAATTGCTGCTTTTTGCCTATTTCAGTGTTTCGAAGAAAAGGAATATCAGACGGAGTCGAAACGGAATGAAATCAACTAGAGAAGTTATTTTTTGGAAGGAAAGCTACCGGAAAATCTTGGAGTGCACGTCAGGAAAGGAACGAGGGAGCCACGAGGGTGGGGGGCACACCCACCCCCCTAGGGCGCGCCCCCTGCCTCGTGGGCCCCTTGTGGCTCCCCTGGCGTACTTCTTGCACCCATCTATACCCACGTACCCTAAAACTTCTGAAGACGAGAATAGATCTGGAGTTCCGCCGTCGCAAGCCTCTGTAGCCACCAAAAGTCAACCAGGACCCTGTTTCGGCACCCTGCCAGAGGGAGGAACCTTCACCGGTGGCCATCTTCATCATCCCGGCGCTCTCCATGACAAGGAGGGAGTAGTTCACCCAAGGTTGTCAGAATCGCGATTTTGAATCGGATCGGAGCTCCGATGGTAGGATCGCAAATCGTAGAATCTTCACTATCAGGATTGTAGAAACATAGATTCTATGAACTAAAATCGTAGAATCATAGGGGTTAGTTTGGATCGTAAAGTCGTAGAATCATATAACAGAATCGCGATTCTAACAACCTTGAGTTCACCCTCGAGGCTGAGGGTATGTACCAGTAGCTATGTGTTTGATCTCTCTCTCTCTCTCTCTCGTGTTCTTGATTTGGCACGATCTTGATGTATCGCGAGCTTTGCTATTATAGTTGGATCTTATGTTTCTTCTCCCCCTCTACTCTCTTGTAATGGATTGAGTTTTCCCTTTGAAGTAATCTTATCGGATTGAGTCTTTAATGACTTGAGAACACTCGATGTATGTCTTGCCGTGCGTATCTGTGGTGACAATGGGATATCACGTGATTCACTTGATGTATGTCTTGGTGATCAACTTGCGGGTTCCGCCCATGAACCTATGCATAGGGGTTGGCACACGTTTTCGTCTTGATTTTCCGGTAGAAACTTTGGGGCACTCTTTGAAGTACTTTGTGTTGGTCGAATAGATGAATCTGAGATTGTGTGATGCATATCGTATAATCATACCCACGGATACTTGAGGTGACATTGGAGTATCTAGGTGACATTAGGGTTTTGGTTGATTTGTGTCTTAAGGTGTTATTCTAGTACGAACTCTAGGGCTGTTTGTGACACTTATAGGAATAGCCCAACGGATTGATTGGAAAGAATAACTTTGAGGTGGTTTCGTACCCTACCATAATCTCTTCGTTTGTTCTCCGCTATTAGTGACTTTGGAGTGACTCTTTGTTGCATGTTGAGGGATAGTTATATGATCCAACTATGTTATTATTGTTGAGATAACTTGCACTAGTGAAAGTATGAACCCTAGGTCTTGTTTCCTATCATTGCAATACCGTTTATGCTCACTTGTATCACCATCTCTTCGCCGAACTAGTGCACCTATACAATCTACTATTGTATTGGGTGTGTTGGGGACACAAGAGACTCCTTGTTATTTGGTTGCAGGGTTGCTTGAGAGAGACCATCTTCATCCTACGCCTCCCATGGATTGATAAACCTTAGGTCATCCATTTGAGGGAAATTTGCTACTGTCCTACAAACCTCTGCACTTGGAGGCCCAACAACGTCTACAAGGAGAAGGTTGCGTAGTAGACATCATCGATCGACATGACTCGTTTGAACGTAGCAAATCCAAAGCGCGGCCGGTGCCACTCCCCTTCCCTTCCCCTTTCCCTATTTAAACCACCACCCCTCCACCTATTATCCACACATCCATTTGTGCCGCCCCTTCTCTTCTTCACCCAAACCCAGAGCACTCTCAAAGCAAGGTGAGGATGCAGTACAACGGCCCCACCTTCGAGCTCCCACCGACTGTGCCGGAGAGATGGTATCCGGCCAGCGTCGTCGTGGAGAGGACGCTCCGCGTGTGGGCGTTCTCACAATGGAGGGGTGCAAGGGGGTTTGCCAAGTGGTTCCTCCGTGCGGGCTTCGCCCACCTCCCGGCGGGCTCACCGGTGATGTTCTGACTGGAGGAAGTGCGTCCAAACTCCAGGACTCCGCCGATAGGGCTCACCGTCACCTTCACCAATAGATTTGATGCGTACTACCTCCTCAGCAAGGTTTTTTGGTGTGGATGCGAAGTCATCGCATTCACAACCCACAACATCTTCACAAACTTCGACTGCATCTTCCCCACCCGCGATGGTATGCACAGCCTCCCCTACTACATCGGCCAGGACGGCATGGAGAGGAGAAGCAGTGAAGATGGTGGTGAAGTCCCAGTCTCGTGAGCTTGTCTTGCCCTAGGGTGTTAGGGATTTTTATCTTTTATATATTTCTATCTTAATTATGTCGTTGGTTGTACCATGAACTTTTAATCTCTGTCGTGTTATCCCCTAAGAATTTTGTTATGCTTGCTACCCTTATTTGATATGTCGTTGGTTATCAGTGTTTTTGCTTGCTATTTATATCTTATTTGACGTGAGATAAATCGCTAGATGGATATGGTGCCGTACACGAGCCCTTCTGCTAAATCAATCAATGAAAGGGTATTCCTCAATGAAAACCAGCAAGTTTTCACCCATTTCGAGTAGGGTCAAGTTTTCGCACGCGCGGATAATGGACTAGTTGAAGTGTCAAAAAGGAAAATAAAGCTAGAAAAATGATCCATGTTGATGTTGAAAATAAGAAGAAGAAAAGCTAACTTTTTTTAAATTGTTGGTGGCCCTATTCTGTATATTGTATGAACAAAAACAAGCTAATTTTTGAATAGTTTGTGGCCTAAGCTATGGTTTAGGGCACCCTATGTTTTATGTAAGAAATATGCTATTGTTGCTACTTTTTATGTTATGGATGTATGCTTGCTACCTGAGATATCAGTCGATGGATATGGTACCGTAGCCGAGCCCTAGACATGCTCTCTAGATGGATATGTGATAACCCACAAGTATAGGGGATCACAACAGTTTTCGAGGGTAGAGTATTCAACCCAAATTTATAGATTCGACACAAGGGGAGCAAAGAATATTTGAAGGTATTAGCAGCTAAGTTGTCAATTCAACCACACCTGGAGATTAATTATCTACAGCAAGCGATCAATAGCAAAGTAGTTTGATAGTTTTCATAGTAGTGACAACAACAATGGTAACGGTAACAGTGATAGCAGTAATTTTGTAGCAAGTGTAACAGTGATGATAGTAGTAGTAACGCAGCAAGATCAATATAAATAAATTCGTAGGCATTGGATCGGTGCCTTGTTGGATGATATTCATCATGTGACAGCTATAACCTAGGGTGATACAGCACTAGCTCCAGTTCATCGATATAATGTCGGCATGTATTCCGTAAATAGTCATACATGCTTTATTACAAAGAACTTGCATGACATCTTTTGTCCTACCCTCCCGTGGCAGCGGGGTCCATATTGGAAACTAAGGGATATTAAGGCCTCCTTTTAATAGAGAACCGGAACAAAGTATTAACACACATAGTGAATACATGAACTCCTCAAACTACGGTCATCACCGGGAGTGGGCCCGGTTGTGGTCACTCCGGGGTTGCCGAATCATAACATGTAGTAGGTGACTGTAACTTGCAAGATCGGATCTAAAACATGGATATAATGATGAATTCATAAACGGTTCAGATCTGAGTTCATGGCACCCGGGCCCAAAGTGACAAGCATTAAGCATAGCAAAGTCATCGCAACATCAATCTAAGAACATAGTGGATACTAGCGATCAAGCCCTAACAAAACTAACTCGATTACATGATGAATCTCATCCAACTCCTCACCGACCAGCGAGCCTACGAAGGAATTACTCACTCCTGGTGGGGAGCATCACGGAATTGGCGATGGAGATTGGTTGGTGATGACGAAGAACGAATATCCCCCTCTCCGGAGCCCCAAACGGACTTCAGATCTGCCCTCCCGAGGAAGAACAGGGTTTGGCGGCGGCTCCGTCTCTTGGATCGCGATAATTCTTTCTCCCTGATTTTTTTCTAGAATAAATAGTATCAAGGGGGTCGTCAACGGGGCCACCAGGTGGGTACATCCCACCTGGGCACGCCAGGAGAGGGGGGCGCGCCCTGGTGGGTTGTGCCCAACCAGGGGCCCCTCTCTGGTGGGTCTTGGCTCCAGAAATTCTTACTATTGATATAAAAAATCCTTGCAAAGTTTCGTTCCATTCCGAGAACTTTTATTTCTGCACAAAAAGAACACCATTGTAGTTCTGCTGAAAATAGCGTCAGTCCAGGGTTAGTTTCATTCAAATCATGCAAATTAGAGTCCAAAACAAGAGGAAAAGCGTGAGAAAAAGTAGATACGTTGGAGACGTATCAATATGCTGGCTAATGGTGCCACTGGACTTTATTTGAGACGTGGTTTTAGATGGATATCATGATCTACATAATTGAGTTTGACATGTTCTTAATAAAAACAAAAACAAAAAATCATGTATACAATATTTTGCTTGCAACAAAAACACGTTTATAATACCCGCATGTCAAAAAATGAAAGTGTTGTGTCGTAGGCTATATATAGAAGGAAATTGCCATGATAAGTACAAATAAATTTGACATGTGCAAGTCCAACAATAAATCGATTTACCATCATGCACTATTTTTGTTCGGCATGGCAATAAATGGATTTACCATGGTAATAATCAAGGAAAATAACAGAGCCAACGCGTGACTCAACGCAATGGGACGGCCCAACCAGAGCTTAGTTTCAATTTGGCCCCTAGAACTATGGTTTTTTTCTGCGGCCGGTGTTGTCTGACGAAACTGAGAAACTGAAAGTGTACAAAACCGACGAAACTGACATGATCCACAAATTAAGCAACACAGAGCTTAGAGCACATGATCCACAAATTAAGCAACACAGAGCTTAGAGCATATGATCCACAAATTTAAGCAAATCATAGAGCACATGATCCACAAATTTAACCAAATCCTAGAGCACATGACACCACACTAATAACATCTCTAACGAGTGATGACCAGCAAGTAAGCAAATCCTAGAGCAACTACACGAAATTAAAAGGGATAAAATCCTAAAGCTATCACATTCGCCTGCTTGTTCAATTGAATCATCTGCTTCAAGTTCTTGTTCATCTTCTTTATTTTCCCCTTCAGATCTGCATCCCCAACTGTCAGAGCAGCACTTTCAGAGACCAAATTCGTTGGTGTTGACGGCAGATTGAGCTCCCGGGTTGGGGGCCCATTGAATTGAATCCGCTTAACGTAGTCATCCAGCCATTCAAAATGTGTGCATTTCTTCACGATCCGAAACGAAAACATGAACCCTAAATCCCAGATCAAAAAAGAATTAAAAGCAAATAGAAAAGGAAATTAGAGAAAAATCATGAGATCTAACCTGCCCCTCTGGCTTGCTCTCGCATTTCACGAACTCGCGCCCATAGTTGCCATTCTTGACCTCCTTCGAGGTCAACCATATCAGTGGCGCACTGTGTGGGTAGTCAGGACATCGCTCCATGGGATGTGGACCATACTGGGTCCACGAGGGGCGGGAGGCTGAAGTGGAGCTCGACATGTCGCCTAAAGTCGCCGGAGAAGAACAAGCAGAGGAGTGGCTCCTCTCGTCGCCGGAGAAGAAGAAGCAGAGGAGGAGTGGCTCCTCTCGTCGCTGCAAAATAAGCACCAGAAGAAAGGGGGTACCCGAAGAAAGGGGAGGCACAACCAACAAGTCTCATGGATCGCCCCATGATCCAACGATGCGGAGCCGTCCATGTGATCCAACGGCGCGGAGCCTGCACGCAGCCTGCCTCGGCACTACTTCTAGAAGACCACATCTGAGGGTTGTCGCATGGCGCTAGGGTATGATCGGACGGCTGACGTTCGGAGCTAGGGTTAGGCGAAACCCCACGGGGTTTAGAGGGGTTTTGAGCTGGTCAATGGGGTTTCAAAGGCTTTGACTGAGCATAAATAATTTTAAAAAATCGAAAAAATATGAAATCTTCATCGTTCGTCGTTTTATATGACACACTAATGAGGAAAAATACTAAAATTGGTATACGTACATTTAGAGAAAAAACCTAGCTAGCACGATCGAGGTCAAATGAGCACCATTAATTTAGAAAAATCAAAAATATATATAACCTGCGCACAATGTTATCTTGTGTGACATGTTACCAACCAAAAATCATAAACTTTGTCTATGGACATTTTCATGAAAAAACCTTCACACATATGAGCTATCATGTATAACATTTCATAGAGACCAAGGAGAGAAGGTAGGGTTTCCCTTCGGTTTTTGAAAATTAAAAAAAATCACCAAAGCTTGATTTCAAAGTGAATAAGAAGGATCTGGACTTAGTTTTCCATTTTCATATGGTAAACGTGTTTTTAATGGTTTTTCTATTAAAGTATATTTTTTGAAAAAAAATGTAAAAATAGAAAGATAATTCAATAAATAGTGATTCTTCAAATCTACACTATATAGATTGATTTGGTGTTAATAAAAAATATTTGGCTCATTTGGAGTAGGTCCAAAAAAACTTGATTACAAATTGGGTTGTTTACCCTAGCTTGGGAGCTCATTTGGAGCACATTTCTCATGACTACAAGTTTTACCACGCAAAAGAGATCGGATTGATCACCTAACGTTTATAATAGTTCAGCAGACTGTGCAACTCACACCACAGGGGAATGGCAATTCAAAGTTTGCCTTAGTAGTTCAAATTCAAAGTTTACAAATTGAATTATTACACCTTACAAGTTTTCACAGTACTTCAAATTGATGACAGAATCCTTATTACAAATCTTTAAAGTTCAAAGTTTATGACTTGCATTCAAGTTCAAATTCAAATATTTGCCTTGCTCCTTGTGTCCCGGGATGGGTTAACCATCTTGCTTCTGGTTTCCCTGGCTGGGATATTTTGTGCTTTTGAAAGCTTTGTGTTGTTGCTTCTGATCTCCACTTCTGGTGGTGGCGGTTTTGTTGAGCTTTGATTGATCGAGCAAGTGATGACCAGTTGACGGTCATCTGTGGGCTCACTAATCTTTAAAGGAACTTCAGAAAAATAACTTCCTCCTCTCTTATAGCTTCAAAACCTTCGTAATCCATGGTTTCAAATTCCGCATCAGATGATGGTTTAACTGAAGTTTCTTCCTCTCTAGGTCTTTTTTGTCTTGTGCCTCTAATTATCCTAGAGCTGGGTCAAACAGAAATAATCTTAGCCATGATAAAAAAGAGAACAAATGCAAAAAAATGGAAAGATTGCAAACATACCAAGCTGCTACTTCAGTTGCTTCATTCTCTAAACTTGTTGCATTCTCCTCTACTGCTGCATTATCCTCTAAACTTGTTGCATTATCCTCTGATGCTGCATTCTCCTCTGCATTTGCTGCTGCCCATTGTTTCTCTTCTCCAAATGATGCATCAACTGGATTGGTACAACGCCTAGCAATATGCCCTAGGATACCACATCTTTTGCACTTACGCTGTTTTTTTACATGACCCTCTTCACCAGCTCTTATCCTGTTTTCCCTTGGTCTTCCTGGTGGTCTAGTCAGTACAGGAGAATGGAGTTTGAACCCTGGGTCTACTATGTTCCATTGGTCTTTTCCCAAGAGTGTAGGCACATTTTCAGCATAAGCAGCCCTAAATTTGGCAACAGACAAAATTTTCAGAGCAATAGTGATTAACTTCACCATCTTCACCTCCAATAATAGTCATGAGATGTAGGGCATGTATGCACGGCTTCCCGCGGATCTGCCATTGACTACAGCTGCATTCATTGGTTGTAAGGTTCACTGGATATCTCCATTCCCTATTTTTACTATCAGTGTATGTCACCTCAGCTTCGTATGTCGACGGTCGAATGCATTTCATCCTTAGTCCTCTAGCCTTGGCATGCAATGCCTTAATCAGAGATGGGAGCATAAGATGGCCAACATATTCTATTTCTGCAATTCTATTACGAAGAGCCATCTTTACCATGATCATCTGCCTGATCTTATCAAATGCTTGCCACAACAAAAGCCCTTTCACTGACTTAAACTTTGCATTGAAACACTTAGCGAGGTTATTGGTCACATAGTCTACTTTGCAGATTTCATTGAATTTGCATCGTGACCACAGCTTTCCATGATGTTCATCCATGTACTCCTTCAGCAAAGGATTATGAGCATACAACACTCTCAAATGGTGCTCATGTAGCGACCAGACCTCAAACAATCTGATCTCTGTGCATCAGTGTCATCCCTGGATCGGTAATGCTGACACGCACAGTACTTGAGGATTTATAACAGAGTAGCAATCACACACTTATTACATCGAATGTCTCAAAAGATAACTTATTACAATAATTATGGATTAAGGCCATCTAAAATCAATAACAGCGGAAGGCTTGGAAGATAAAGTGAGTCCATCAACTCCAACGACATCACTGAGTGAAAGACAACGACCTATGGCTCCTTACTCATCGTCTGAAAAGTCTGTAACATGAATGTTGTAGCCCGAAACGGGTCAGCACATCGAATATGCTGGCAAGGTAACACAAGAGTAATGAACAGAATAATTGCTATCACTACATGCATATTTGGCTGGTGGTAAGCTCTATGGTTACAGTTTTGCATAAAGCCAATTTTTTCCTACAACAAAGGAATAGATTTTATTTAACTATCATGGTGGTTGTTAAACATTGAGAAGGTTCCTCCAACTCAATCCCAATTAAGCATCATCATTAAACCCAATCAAATTATATTGAGAGTGATGAGATCAACATGATGATCCAAGAACTAGATAGTCAAGATGTCCATAACCGGGGACACGGCTAACCATGATTAGTTTGTACACTCTGCAGAGGTTTGCGCACTTTTCCCCACAAGACTTGAATACATCCATGGTCGGAGATTCGAGACACAGTCTTTCTGAAGCATTAACTCTCTACTCTGGATAGACAGTACCACCTACAACCCACTACATCTTCTAGTCTACCTCTTCAAGAGCTTCACGCAACTTACTCAACTATGCCAGAGCCCATAATGGCTTGTGGCTGCACACGGAAGTTTCTAGCATGAATAATCTTATGATCCCTTTGAGCCTGGGTGGTGGGCCATAGGATGATCACACGGGTCCTCCAGGATATCCTAGGACAACACTGGATTCTCCAGGTGCCCACAAGCAATCCACCCAGATGTGTATTAAAGTTGCCACGTTAAGTTGAACCATTAATTAACAAGCTCACATATGTCATGGATACACTCAAACCCAATCCACGTCTACGAGCATAGCATAGCAATATAAGCAACATAGAAGTAACTCCCATAGGTTTGAAAATAAACAGGTAAATAGGTACTACCTCATCTACTTCCCAAAACCACAAGTTAATCAGATCCTAACCATGCAATTGTTTGAGGATTGATCTAATGCAATAAAACTGGGTAGTAAAAAGGTATGATCAAAGTGTTACTTGCCTTGTTGATGATGCGTGAAACCTAGAGACTCGTAGTAGCACGCTTCGCACTCCTGGTACTCTATCGCAAACAAACAAACATACAATAAGCACTCAACTAGAAGCATGGGTAAAACTCAAGTAAGAGATCTAACCAGAAATTTCAACTTAAGAACTCCGGTTTGCAAAAAGAATCAAATCAAACGAAGCAACGAAACTCAAACTGCGAAAGAAGCAAGTTCCATTTACTAATATGGACTTAGGTCAAATTTTACAGTAGCAAAATCTTGTTCAAGTTGGTTAAACAGAAAGAGGGCTTCGAGACGAAGATCCAGGCGCTTGAATCGCCTGATTCCGATAAACGAGCGAAAAGATAAACTAAAACGAAAATTGGGTCAGAAATCGCGATCGAAAATAATCGCGGAAAACCCTAGAAAAAGAAAAATTGACGAACAGGCTAACGAACGAACGTTCGCTGTCTGCAGTTAACGGGTGAAAACCGTTCGTTAAAACGAACGTACGAACGGGCGTTCGCTAAATAACTAAACCGAAAAAAATAAAACCAAACGAACCGAAAAAAACAGATCTAGGGTTCGAAAATAAAAACCGATCGGTTTTTTGACAAAACCGGCGGCGACGGCTACCTCCGGCGAGGTCGACGGCAACGGCGAGACGGCGGCGCGGGACGGCGGCGCAGCGCTGCGGCGGCGGCGGCGGCTGAGCGGGGCTAGGGTTCGGGCGGGGCTGGCGGGTGGCTGGGGCGGCTCGGGCCTTCGGCCTTTAAAAGAGTTGGCCGGGTCAGTGTCCCAGGCGGACACGGCCCAGTAAGGCGGTAACTCCTTTTTTATAAAAAAATATTCCAACACGCAGAAAAACAAAGAAAAGAAATACTAAACAGACTCCAAAAATCCTGAAATAAATTTTCCCCGTCCTCTAAAAATCTACCGGACAAGGTGAACATTTATTTAGGACTCTAATGCAATTTTGAAAAACGCATATTTTTCCTACTTCAAATAAAATAGTGATAGAATTCAGAATAAAATTCTTATTTGATTTTAATATTAAATCTCCAATATTTCTTTATTTTGGGGAAGTCATTTTATCCCCTCTCTTTTATTTTCATAAAATAAATATTTGAAGAGAAAATAATTAAAATCAAACGATCCTCTTTTCAAAATTTGAGAAACTCAAATATGAAAATAAGGAAATCCCCAGCTCTCTCTGTGGGTCCTTGAGTTGCATAGAATTTCTAGGATCAAGCCAAAATGCAATAAAAATATGATATGCAATGATGATCTAATGTATAACATTCCAAATTGAAAATTTGGGATGTTACAAACCTACCCCCCTTAAGATGAATCTCGCCCTCGAGATTCGGGTTGGCTAGAAAATAGGTGAGGGTGATCCTTCCGTAGGTCTTCCTCTCGTTCCCATGTGGCTTCATCCTCGGTATGGTGGCTCCACTGAACCTTGCAGAACTTGATAACCTTACTGTGTGTGACTCGGCTGGCAAACTCAAGAATCTTGATTGGTTTCTCCTCGTAGGTCAAATCGTTATCCAGCTGAATCGATTCCAGTGGCACTGTATCTCTCAGAAGGATATCAGCCATCTCTGCGTGGCACTTCTTCAACTGAGAAACGTGGAACACATCGTGAACTCCTGACAATCCTTCGGGCAATTCCAACTTGTAAGCAACTTCTCCCATATGTTCCAAAACCTTGTATGGTCCCACAAAACGTGGTGCTAACTTTCCCTTAACTCCAAAACGCTTCACTCCTCGAAGTGGCGATACACAAAGATACACTCTGTCTCCGACTTCGTAAACTGTCTCCTTGCCTTTAGAATCCGCATAGCTCTTATACCTGGACTGGGCTACCTTGAGTCTATCGCGTATCAGCTTAACCTTCTCTTCAGACTCTTTAATCAAATCTGGTCCAAACAACTGACGGTCTCCAACTTCATCCCACAACAATGGTGTCCTGCACCCCTTCCGTACAATGCTTCGAAAGGGGCCGTCTTCAAACTGGCTTGATAGCTGTTGTTGTAAGAGAACTCTGCATATGGCAAATTGTCGTCCCAACTAGATCCGTAGTCTAGCGCACAAGCTCTCAACATGTCCTCCAGAATCTGATTGACTCTCTCAGTCTGTCCATCTGTCTGCGGGTGAAAATTTGTGAAGGAAATATGCCCTAGAGGCAATAATAAAGTTATTATTTATTTCCTTATTTCATGATAAATGTTTATTATTCATGCTAGAATTGTATTAACCGGAAACATAATACATGTGTGAATACATAGACAAACAGAGTGTCACTAGTATGCCTCTACTTGACTAGCTCGTTGATCAAAGATGGTTAAGTTTCCTAGCCATAGACATGAGTTGTCATTTGATTAACGGGATCACATCATTAGGAGAATGATGTGATTGACATGACCCATTCGTTAGCTTAGCACCCGATCGTTTAGTATGTTGCTATTGCTTTCTTCATGACTTATACATGTTCCTATGACTATGAGATTATGCAACTCCCGTTTGCCGGAGGAACACTTTGTGTGCTACCAAACGTCACAACGTAACTGGGTGATTATAAAGGAGCTCTACAGGTGTCTCCAAAGGTAGATGTTGGGTTGGCGTATTTCGAGATTAGGATTTGTCACTCCGATTGTCAGAGAGGTATCTCTGGGCCCTCTCGGTAATGCACATCACATAAGCCTTGCAAGCATTGCAACTAAAGAGTTAGTTGCGAGATGATGTATTACGGAACGAGTAAAGAGACTTGCTGGTAATGAGATTGAACTAGGTATTGGATACCGACGATCGAATCTCGGGCAAGTAACATACCGATGATAAAGGGAACAATGTATGTTGTTATGCGGTCTGACCGATAAAGATCTTCGTAGAATATGTAGGAGCCAATATGGGCATCCAGGTCCCGCTATTGGTTATTGACCGGAGACGTGTCTCGGTCATGTCTACATTGTTCTCGAACCGTAGGGTCCGCACGCTTAAGGTTTCGATGACAGTTATATAATGAGTTTATGAGTTTTGATGTACCGAAGGAGTTCGGAGTCCCAGATGAGATCGGGGACATGACGAGGAGTCTCGAAATGGTCGAGACATAAAGATTGATATATTGGACGACTATATTCGGACATCGGAAAGGTTCTGAGTAGTTCGGGTATTTTCGGGATTACCAGGGAGTTACGGGAATACGGGGGAAGAAGTATATGGGCCTTATTAGGCTTTAGGGGAGAGGGAGAGGCAGGCCGCGCCCCCCCCCCCCATTGGCTAGTCCGAATTGGACTAGGGGGAGGGGCGGCGCCCCCTCCTTCCTTCTCTTCCCTCTTCCCCTTCCTTGTCTCCTACTCCTAATACATGGAAGGACTCCTAGTTGGACTAGGAAAGAGGGAATCCTACTCCCGGTGGGAGTAGGACTCCCCTAGGGCGCGCCATAGAGAGGGCCGGCCCTCCCCTCCTCCACTCCTTTATATACGGGGGCAGGGGGCACCCCATAGACACACAAGTTGATCTTCGTGATCGTTCCTTAGCCGTGTGTGGTGCCCCCCTCCACCATATTCCACCTCGGTCATATTGTTGCAGTGCTTAGGCGAAGCCCTGCGTCGGTAGTACATCAAGATCGTCACCACACCGTCGTGCTGACGGAACTCGTCCCCGAAGCTTTGCTGGATCGGAGCCCGGGGAACGTCATCGAGCTGTACGTGTGTTAAGAACTCGGAGGCGCCGGAGTAACGGCGCTTGGATCGGTCGGATCGGGAAGACGTACGACTACTTCCTCTATGTTGCGTCAACGCTTCGGCTTCGGTCTACGAGGGTACGTAGACAACACTCTCCCCTCTCGTTGCTATGCATCACCATGATCTTGCGTGTGCGTAGGAAATTTTTGAAATTACTACGTTCCCCAACAAGTTGTACTAAACTCTAGCCTCGTTCCCAAAGTCTCATGCAACTGATTCCAAAACTTTGAGGTAAAGTGGGTTCCTCTATCTGATACAATGGTCCTCGGAACTCCATGCAGACATACGATCCTGGTCATGTATATCTTCGCCAACTTAGCACTGGTGTAAGTGGTCTTCACTGGGATGAAATGAGCTACCTTCATCAAACGATCGACTACAACCCATATCGAGTCATAACCTGAACGAGTCCTGGGCAATCCTGCGATAAAGTCCATGCCTAGTTTATCCCACTTCCATTCGGGTATCGGCAATGGCTGTAACAATCCAGCTGGCTTCTGATGTTCTGCCTTCACTCTCTGGCATACATCACAAACTGCTACATACTCTGCAATATCCTTCTTCATTCCGGTCCACCAGAAGCTATCTTTCAAATCCAGATACATCTTGGTATTTCTTGGGTGGATCGAATACAGCGAATCATGGGCCTCTTGTAGAATCAACTTCCTGATCTCCGGATCATTTGGCACATATACGCGGTCCTCAAACCATAGGGTATCGTGCTCATCCTCATGAAATCCCTTAGCTTTTCCTTTGCTCATCCTTTCTTTCATCTCGGCAATCTCCTTGTCCGTCTTCTGAGCTTCCCTGATCTTATCCATCAAAGTAGACTGAATCTCCAATGCTGCTACATAACCTCTCGGAACTATTTCCAAACATAGTTCACGAAGATCCTCTACTAACTCCTTGGGTAACTCTCCGGTCATGAGTGTATTGACATGACTCTTGCGGCTCAACGCATCGGCTACCACGTTAGCCTTTCCGGGATGATAGTGTAACTTCATATCATAATCCTTGATGAGCTCCAACCATCTCCTCTGCCTGAGATTCAGCTCCTTCTGCGTGAAGATATACTTTAAACTCTTGTGATCCGTGTACACCTCACAATGGTTTCCGACGAGAAAATGTCTCCATGTCTTCAACGCATGCACTATGGCTGCTAACTCCAAATCATGGGTAGCATGATTCAACTCATGGGGTTTAAGCTGTCGTGAGGCATATGAGACAACTCTTCCCTCCTGCATAAGTACTGATCCAAGTCCTCGACGAGAAGCGTCGCAATACACCTGGTAATCCTTGTGTTGATCTGGAAGAATCAAAACTGGAGCTGTAACCAAGCGTTTCTTCAACTCCTGAAAACTGGACTCACATTCCTCAGCCCATTTGAACTTGGTGTCCTTCTTCAACAACTCCGTCATGGGCTTTGCAATCTTTGAGAAATTCTCAATGAACCGCCGGTAGTATCCTGCGAGTCCAAGAAAACACCGGATCTCTCCAACCGACGTGGGTGCTTCCCAATTTGTCACAGTGACAACCTTGGTAGGGTCTACTGCTATTCCTTCTCCGGATATAACATGTCCGAGGAATCCAACTTCCTTCAACCAAAACTCACACTTGCTGAACTTGGCATATAATTGGTGTTCTCTGAGCTTCCCAAGTACCAGACGCAAATGCTCTTTATGCTCCTCTTCATTCTTCGAGTAGACTAGAATATCATCAATGAACACCACGACGAACTTATCCAAAAACTCCATAAACACCTTGTTCATCATGTTCATAAAATAGGCAGGTGCGTTAGTCAGACCAAATGACATAACGGTATACTCATATAGCTCGTACCTTGTGGTAAAAGTTGTCTTAGGTATATCCTGCTCTCGAATCTTCAGCTGGTGGTATCCTGATCGCAAATCGATCTTGGAAAATACTTGAGCTCCTTGCAACTGATCAAACAGATCATTGATCATCGGCAGTGGGTACTTATTCTTGATCGTCACCTCATTCAATCCTCGATAATCAACAACCATCCTCAACGATCCATCCTTCTTCTCCACTAGAAGCACTGGTGATCCCCAAGGTGACGAGCTTGGGCGAATATAACCTTTATCCAGTAACTCCTTAATCTGCTTCTTAATTTCTTCCAAATCCTTTGCGGGCATCCTGTACGGTCTCTTAGATATTGGCCCTGTGCCTGGCAAAAGCTCGATCAAAAACTCAATGTCTCTATCCGGTGGCATGCCTGGCACCTCTTCTGGAAATACATCCGGGAAATCCTTCACCACCGGTACTTCCTCCTGTACAACTCCTGATAAGGAATTCACTTGAGTCCTATTCGGCATGCCGGGATACATACTTGATCCTTCTTCCTTCTGGGGTGGTAAGCAAAATCGACTTACTGGCGCAGTCAATGTTCCTTCCATACTTCGATAACCAATCCATGCCTAATATCACATCCAGTCCTTGTGACTCCAATACTATTAGGTCTGAGGGAAACAGGTAGTTATTACTAATCCTTAATGGTAACCAGTCACACCATAGGCTAGCCATATACTCTGCTCCTGGTGAGGTTACTAACATGGGTGACCTAAGGGCTTGGGTTAGCAGTTTAAACTTATCCACAAATCCCCTTTAAATGTATGAATGTGATGCACGAATATCAAAAAGAACGATTGCAGTAAATGACTTAACCGAAAACTTACCTATTACTGCATCGGGTTGCGCTTCAACCTCCTCCACGCTAATGTGGTTCACTTGTCCCCTGTTGAAAGGGTTGGGCTTCTTCCCAGTGCTTCCATTGTCGTTCCCATTCTTTGCTTCAGAACACTCTGTGGCATAATGTCCATTCTTCCCGCACTTGAAACAAGTAATGTGACTTAGATCCTTCTTGGCGGGCGTTGCTGGGTTGGTACGGTTCTGGCCGTTGCTTCCTCCATTACCATTCCCATTCTTGGGGCCACAATGGTTGTGCGAAATCCCTCCATTGTGATTGTGACCTCCATGGTTATGTTGAAGGGGTCATCCCGAGTTCGGGGTAAAACGGGGTCTTTGCTGAGCTCCAGAATTGTACTTCCCTTGTCCATACTTCCTCTTGCGGTTGTCAATCTGCTGTTGCTTCCCTTCAATCATGAGAGCTCTATCTACCAACTCCTGGTAGTTATTGAAAGTTTCCACCATCAACTGCATGCTCAGCTCATCATTCAGTCCTTCCAGAAACTTCTCCTGTTTAGCTGCATCCGTGGCAACGTCATTTGGGGCATAACGTGCTAGCTTACTAAAGTCATACACATACTGGCCAACGGTGCGTCCTCCTTGGCGTAAGTTGCAAAACCCATGCTTCGTCATGGCCATAGCTCCTGCTGATACATGGGCAGTGCGAAAAGCCTGCTGAAACTAGTCCCATGTGACAGTGTCGATGGGGTAAGTGGCTGTGAAATTCTCCCACCATGATGCTACGGGTCCATCAAGCTGGTGTGCGGCAAAACGCACTCTCTCCGCATCTATGCATCTTGCAGTGGTCAACTCCCTTCCAATCTTGCGGAGCCAATCATCTGCAACTATCGGCTCGGTGCTACTGGAGAACATCGGCGGATTCAGCCTTAGAAAACGGGCTAAGTGATCAACAGGTGGTGGTGGTGGGTTATTGTTGTTGTTGTTCCCTTGATTCTGATTCTGGACTAGTATCTGCATCAATGCATTCTGCTGCTGGATCAACTGAGTGAGCTCCGGTGGGAAAGCAAATCCATTGTCACGTCTCGAAGGCATCTGCTGGGTTTAGAAAAGGTGAGAAAACAGAATAGAATGAGGTCTAGGGGGGAAACACTACCCATATGCACATGAGACAAACATAATCATATCATTTCAATCAATCAAACAAGGGCATACAATCGGTCTAACTATCGTTACAAAAGTGCTCGGACTATACTATATACATGGGGAAATTTCTACTACTGATATGGTGGTCGACTAGAAAAATTGATCGGTGGAAGATTCCATAATGTCTGCTCCAGCTTCATCAACAAAGTCATCATCGATATCGTTGGGGTCCGAGTCGGTGTCATCAATGATGATGTAGTTCTCCGGGCAAGTGGAATCGTCGTCTTCTCCTCCTGGCGCGGGGTCTCCCATGAATACTCCTAGCTTCCTGGTCAGATCATCATTCTTCTCCACGAGTATCATCATTTCCTCCTCGTATCCATCGCGTGTAGACTTGAGCTCTTCCTCCAGCTCCGTGATCCTGGTTATTGCCTTCTTCAGATCTATCATGCCTGCGCACATCTGGTTCTCCTAGCGACCAATGTGCTGATTTAACTCCTGGATGAAAGATGCAATGGACCTATCCTTCCTGGTGCTGATCATCTCCCATTGCTCATCTCGGCGCCCACAAATCTGGTAGATAGTATCCTTGAGATCCTTGTGGTAAACTTCTCCAATGTGTCCCATGGTGATGTGGGCTGCCATGCTCTTTCCTAGACTCCAGGTTGATGCATCAAAGGAAAACTCTATGGGCTCAGTGACTGGCGTGAAGGTCCTCCCTGGAACTTGAACTCGAATCATCCAGCGCTCCTCTTCTGGTAAAGTGGCGTTGTAAGTCCCGGTGAAGCTTGGTATTCCGATGTTCAGGTATCTAGTAACTTCCTTCAAGTGTCGTCCAAAGGGTGTATCTTCATCCGATTGTGCAAACTTGTTCCTCGAGTCCGCCATCCTAAAGAGTAGAAAATGGAGAGGAGTCAGAAATGAGAAGAGAGTAGTGATCTAGGGTTTTAGCTTAGTGGTTGTGTCCTACAGTCAGCGTGTGCTCTAATACCATCTTGTAGCGACCAGACCTCAAACAGTCCGATCTCTGTGCATTAGTGTCATCCCTGGATCGGTAATGCTGACACGCACAGTACTTGAGGATTTATAACAGAGTAGCAATCACACACTTATTACATCGAATGTCTCAAAAGAGAAATTATTACAATAAATATGGCTTAAGGCCATCTAAAATCGATAACAGCGGAAGGCTTGGAAGATAAAGTGAGTCCATCAACTCCAACGGCATCACTGAGTGAAAGACAACGACCTATGGCTCCTTACTTGTTGTCTGAAAAGTCTGGAACATGAACATTGCAGCTCGAAACGGGTCAGCACATGGAATATGCTGGCAAGGTAACACAAGAGTAATGAACAGAATAATTGCTATCACTACATGCATATTTGGCTGGTGGTAAGCTCTATGGTTACAGTTTTGCATAAAGCCATTTTTTCCTACAACAAAAGAATAAATTTTATTTAACTATCATGGTGGTTGTTAAACATTAAGAAGGTTCCTCCAACTCAATCCCAATTAAGCATCATCATTAAACCCAATCAAATTATATCCAGAGTGACGAGATCAACATGATAATCCAAGAACTAGATACTCAAGATGTCCATAACCGGGGACACGGCTAACCATGATTAGTTTGTACACTCTGCAGAGGTTTGTGCACTTTTCCCCACAAGACTCGAATACATCCATGGTCGGAGATTCGAGACACAGTCTTTCTGAAGCATTAACTCTCTACTCTGGATAGACAGTACCACCTACAACCCACTACATCTGCTAGTCTACCTCTTCAAGAGCTTCACGCAACTTACTCAACTATGCCAGAGCCCATAATGGCTTGTGGGTGCACACGGAAGTTTCTAGCATGAATAATGTTATGATCCCTTTGAGCCTGGGTGGCGGGCCATAGGATGATCACGCGGGTCCTCCAGGGTATCCTAGGACAACACTGGATTCTCCAGGTGCCCACAAGCAATCTACCCAGATATGTATTAAAGTTGCCACCTTAAGTTGAACCATTAATTAACAAGCTCACATCTGTCATGGATACACTCAAACCCAATCCACGTCTACGAGCATAGCATAGCAATATAAGCAACATAGAAGTAACTCCCATAGGTTTGAAAATAAACAGGTAAATAGGTACTACCTCATCTACTTCCCAAAACCACAAGTTAATCAGATCCTAACCATGCAATTGTTTGAGGATTGATCTAATGCAATAAAACTGGGTAGTAAAAAGGTATGATCAAAGTGTTACTTGCCTTGCTGATGATCCGTGAAACCTAGAGACTCATAGTAGCACGCTTCGCACTCCGGGTACTCTATCGCAAACAAACAAACATACAATAAGCACTCAACTAGAAGCATGGGTAAAACACAAATAAGAGATCTAACCAAAAAGTTCAACTTAAGAACTCCGGTTTGCAAAAAGAATCAAATCAAACGAAGAACAAAACTCAAACTGCGAAAGAAACAAGATCCGTTTACTAATCTAGACTTAGGTCAAATTTTACAGTAGCAAAATCTTGTTCAAGTTAGTTAAACAGAAAGAGGGCTTCGAGACGAAGATCTAGGCGCTTGAATCGCCTGATTCCGATAAACGAGCAAAAAGATAAACTAAAACGAAAATCGGGTCAAATATCACGATCGAAAATAATCACGAAAAACCCTAGAAAAAGAAAAACTGACGAACAGGCTAACGAATGAACGTTCGCTGTCTGTGGTTAACGGGTGAAAACCGTTCGTTAAAACGAACGTACGAACGGGCGTTCGCTAAATAACTAAACCAAAAAAACCGAACGAACCGAAAAAAACAAATCTAGGGTTCGAAAATAAAAACCGATCGGTTTTTCGACGAAAACCGGCGGAGGCGGCGGCGGCTACCACCGGCGAGGTCGACGGCAGCGGCAAGACGGCGGCGCGGGACGGCGAGGCGACGGTGCGGCGGCGTCTGGCGGCGGCGGCGGCGGGTGGCGGCGGGCCGGCGCTAGGGTTCGGGCGGGGCTGGCGGGTGGCTGAGGCGACTCGAGCCTTCAACCTTTAAAAGGGTCGGCCGGGTCAGTGTCCCAGGCGGACACGGCCCGGTAAGGCGGTAACTCCCCTTTTTTTTTTAATATTCCGACGCGTAGAAAAATGAAGAAAAGAAATACTAAACGGACTCCAAAAATCCTGAAATAAATTTTCCCCGTCCTCTAAAAATCTACCGGACAAGGTGAACATTTATTTAGGACTCTAATGCAATTTTGAGAAACGCATATTTTTCCTAATTCAAATAAAATAGCGATAAAATTCCGAATAAAATTCTTATTTGATTTTAATATTAAATCTCCAATATTTATTTATTTTGGGGAAGTCATTTTATCCCCTCTCTTTTATTTTCATAAAAGAAATATTCAAAGAGAAAATAATTAAAATCAAATGATCCTCTTTTCAAAATTTGAGAAAACTCAAATATGGAAATAACGAAATCCCCAACTCTCTCCGTGGGTCCTTGAGTTGCATAGAATTTCTAGGATCAAGCCAAAATATAATAAAAATATGATATGCAATGATGATCGAATATATAACATTCCAAATTGAAAATTTGGGATGTTACAGCTCATGCTTCCTCAAGGTGCATGTGTATGATGCTGGCCATAGATTCTCATCATAAACTTTGCCTTTGAATTTCTTTTTAAAATTCTTCACTAGGTGTTGCATACATTCCCTATGTTCCACTCTAGGGAATACAATTTCTACTGCAGTTTCTAAACCCTTGCAAGCATATGTGTGTATAACTAAACTTGAGGGTGTACCTATAATGTTGCGCAACTGCTGGAGAAACCAGACCCAACTCTCCTCACACTCTACCTCCAACACACCAAATGCAACTAGGAATAGCCAGTTGTGTCCATCAACTGCAGAAGCTGCTGCTAGCTGGCCTCTCCATCTTCCATTCAAAGCAGTTGCATCGACAACCAAATAGGGCCTACAACCATTCAGAAACCCCTACCGGCAAGCCTTGAAACAAACAAAATCCCTCCTGAAGCACTCCTTCTCCAGTGCCTTCCCTTTTAATTTGTACTTAACTGTATGCTTGTCAATCTCTACAACACTCCCTGGACTAGTCGTCTCCACTTCAGCTTTGAAGGTGTAAAGCAACTGAAAACTCTCATTCCATGGACCATTAATCCTATCAAGAGCCCTTTCCTTAGCATAGAAAATCCTCATGTATTGTACATTAATCTTGTACTTCTCAAATAGCTTCCCATGGAGTGCTATTGGACCAATTGTTGGTGTTTCCCTCACCCAATCCAAGATTTGCATCTGCCACCCACCTAGTCTTTGCAAGCTTAGATCTGTCCTTTCCCCCTCCCCATCCAGGTGGGCAAGTGTGCCCATGTGGGTTGCTTTTTATCTGAAACAAAATGAAAAATGGTGTCAAATACAATTAAGAAACAGTACACATGATCTGAATATAGAATGGATAAATAATCTGATAACAATATTCAGTTGTAATACCTGAATCAATTTGCTCTTTCGCATAGTGGATGCATGCAACCTCCACCTACACCTATCATAAGGGCAATGAACAGTGAATCTTCCTGGCTCACTCCTATCAACCTCATAATAGTTTTCAGTGAGAATGCAATATGTAGTCACGGCATTACGACAGTCCACCATCGATTCGAATACGGTTCCTGGAGTAAGGTCAGGATTCTCCCTGTTCCACTCAATTTTTGGCATGTCCTCACCATCATATTCTTGTAAAACTAAGGAGTCGATGTTCTCCTCCCTCTCTTCATCGTCAGTGTCATCAAATCTAGCACGGCTGCTAGGTTCCTCTAGATATTCATCTTCCACTGCCTGTTGACTGACTCTACCTAGCAGTTCAGGGAATAGAATCTCATCCTCATCATCATGTCGAGGCACTTCCTCGTCAGACTCTGCATGTACTTCTACATCAGGTGCAGAAGGGAGAGGATAAGTGGAAGAATTAGCGGCAGCCGACATGTTGTGGCTTTCAGAACCACTAGGTTTACTTGGTCTCGACCTACAAGGAGTGTGAGGACGCTCGCTATTAGCAGAGACAGATGATGTCTGAACACCCTTCGGGATACGTTGTTTGCGTGCCTGAAGCACACCGATATGGATTTTACCGAAAGTGTGAGGACGCTCGCTATTAGCAGAGATAGATGATGTCTGAACACCCTTCGGGATACGTTGTTTGCGTGCCTGAAGCACACCGATATGGATTTTACCGAAACTGCTGTCAGCATTCAAACTAAATAGCAATCCCAGATGCTCATCACAAGTTAATGGGACAAATCTCTGCTCGGTACTGTCAAAATATCTCAGTTCAACAGCATCGGGAAGGCTCCACGGATACTCACAACAGAGTGCCTCGCGGAAATCTCTGAATGAAACGCTGGTTTCTACCACTTCAGGATAGAAAATTCCAGAAATCATACACGGTTTAGTTCCACGCAGCTTGCTAGTTTCCATTCTAACCGCCAGCCGAAAAGCAAGTGCAGGATCAACCCTATTCGATTGAAATAAGATAAAGGGTGCAGTTAGGCTGAAAAATTTTAGATAAATTGCACTGATTCACGCCAACAGTGGTCAAATACAGCCTAATTTATGGATCTCCTAATCAATATGAGAGGAAAACGATGCTTACCCAGGTGGAATCCATGAATTATCAGCCTCTGGTTCGACCCAATCATCTCCACAGTCGATGGGCCGGACGGGGTGCCCCCCCCGACATCGCTTCCTAATCCTAGATGGGGAGAGAGGGTAGATGCGGCGGAGGCGGCATGACTGCGGCAGAGGCGGCACGACTGCGGCGGAGGTGGCACGACGGCGGCGGAGGGGGCGACGCGGAAGCGATTGGATCTGATTTAGATTACAATGAGTGTCCGTTTCGTGGCCCCACTGGTTACCACGTAACGGTCAAAATGTGGACTCCGCCCTACGCGGCCCCACTCGTCAGAGTTAACAGTCAAGTCATTGACCCGACGACAATGTCCACTGTGACCAGTTCTGAGGGTTTCGGGCAAGGGAGTGGGGAAAAGTGAGCAAAAGTTAAGAGCGTGAGGATGAATGAGTAGAACTAAGGAACCAGGGGCACAGAAATAAAAGTCCCAAAAAAATAAGTGTTGATTGATAAGAGCGGCCAACTTTCACTATAAATGTTTATGCTCACGATTTTTTTGGATAATTCAGGTGACATGGCAACACAAAATATAGTGTACTAAGTAGTACTGTATTTATTTGCACTTAAAATATGAAAAAAAAAGTGGCCTTAGGGCCCCTCTGCATTGTCTTGCCCTAGGCCCCTGAAATCTCAGGACCGGCCCGTCCGAAAGATAAAAAACACGTGTTATTTCTCTGCAAAAAAGTAAGACAAGTTGAAGGAGGCTGGGGATCAACGAAATTATTAATAGAGCCTGCAAAGTTGATGTGCTAGGAAGGCGGTTCTGGAATTCCTACTTCTTTTAACAGATCAGGATCTATCCATGGTGGATGTCTATAATGTTCTGGGGTGATTGCAATTACTACTTGGTATTTAAGGTGGGAAAAGACGTAAGTTGGTCCATGAGGAGGCAGTTCAGAGTGCCTTACAAATTTCAATGGGGATTCGTGCACTCACGACTAGCTTTGTCATTACTTCTCCAAAGGCTACCATGAAAAATGGGGATGGATCATGCCCCTCGTGGTTTCGTCAAACTAAATGTGATGCAACTTTTGATCAAGACCTACTTAGGGACACTATTGGAGCGGTCCTAAGGGATAACAGGGGCATACTCATTGAATGTGTGGGGGGGGGGGTGCGAAAATGTCTTAACGGTTGAAGCTTTGGCTCTCAAATTTGGTTTATCACTTGCACAAAAGGGTGGGGCTACAATTGTCTCGTTATTATTTCTGATAGTTTGGAGGTCATTGAAATCATGAAGAATGGAGGACAATCAACGGGTGCGGCAGTGGCTTTTTTGACGGTTGTTATCAGTCTGCTTGTGATTTTCGTATTTCTATGTTTGAGCATTGTAACAGAGTAGCGACTAGGTTGGCCCGATTTCATTCGACTAATTGATTGGTTTGAGGAGCCTTTAGATGAAATTGTGGCCCTTCACACAAACGATGTTACAAATGAATAAAGTTGGTTGTTTGATTTTTAAAAAGTGTCATAAAAGAATTCATTGCTACACACATAAATCAATACTGTGGTCAGTGGCAAGCGTGAAAAACTAGACAACACATCACATAAAGTTGATAATCTGGCACATGATGTTGAAATGCTGAAAATAATAAAATATACCTTCTAAAGATGATATGTCTAAGTCTTTAAAAGCTATACAAGCTAAAATATATTATACAACTAGCACACTTGTCATGATTAGGGCTAGAAGGGAGAAAGAGAGATTGCAAAGAGAAACTAGCTGAATTATTTGCTGAAAGTGGTATTGAAGAGGTCAAGACTTTAGGTACCACTATTACCGATGAACTTCTTAAAGGATTATATGTTCGCAATATTCCTAAAAATGGCTTGGAGATGCCATGAATTTAGTTAGTAATGATCCCACTAGTTTAATATGATTGCGATTATGTCAAAAGTGGCTTTGGAAAGGTCAAAACTATAGGTAGTGTTTATCCCACTATTTTGGATAAAAAACTTATAATTGTGATGATTGTACTCTTTCTGAAGTGATAAAGGTTCTACAAGAATTTGTTAAAATGCCTAATGCTGATGATACAATAGTCTTTACATAACACACTGCAGAAGGCGTCATAAAAAGCTAGAGAAGAAAAACCAAAACTAGAAGTTCTATTCCAAAAAAAAATAGAGATGGATGGGAACCTACCATTAAGATCACAATTAGTAACTTTGATTTAAATGATTTATGTGCTAGCGTTTTGTATGATGTTTTTGGTTCAAAGACTGCCTTTTCTTGAATTTACATCTAGCAAGCAAATTCAACTGTCAAGAAGCCATTGGGAAGAGTAGATGATGTCCCTATTATAGCGAATCGAAATTATGTTCCCATGACTTTACAGTAATGGATATTGAATGCAATCTTTCATGTCCCGTTATGCTAAGAAGACCATTCCTGAGAACAATTGGGGTTGTTATTGATATGAAAGAAGGTTTGAGTCCCTATAAGAAAAGGGATGGAACACTTCTCAATGAAGAAAATCAAACTATATCAGCCAGTGTAGCCATATCAGAAAAGTACTGTCACTGTCTTGCTATTCATGTATATACCATTCCTCTCTTGAAAAAATTAAATAGAATAACTACCGACGGTTTTACATAAACAGGAAAAAGGAAACCATCTCCAACAAATTGTTTGACAAATGGTGCATCTATTGTACTAAATTCATCGCCATAAAAAAATTCAATATTTTTTTGTCATCCACAAATTTGGCTACACTGGCTGATATCTGCAAACATTTTCTAGAATACAATATTTAGAAGCTTGGTTTTGAAGGAGGTCGCCCAACCATTCCTTTTTCCGCATATTTACACATGCAAGCCTGTTGTCACTTCTCATTAAGTGCTGGACAATGCAGAACAAAAGTTGGCGGCTTGTGAGTGAAAAATCAAGCTGTTCTATGGAAAGATCAGAAATGCTCGCGGACAATGTACCTGGTGATCTTTCCAAGAATCTGTTAGTATCTGTGATACTACAATACTACAGGTCTCCACATATATTGATCTGCAGCGAAGACTTAATCAAGCTGGGGAGGCAGGATTACGTCACCACAGGTGGCTGCTATGATTTCCACATGGAAATTGCACTGGGAAAGAACAGAAACATAACATGTATTTTCAGAACTGAGACCCTGCAAGACAGAAAATAGGAACATTATTTTCAGAACAGAGATCCTGCAAGACAGAAAAGATAACGGTTTATTTATTTATTTCGTTTGGCACATCGTATGTGGTACTAGTGAAGTAACTTACCTGTGATGCTTCTCTTCCTTGCGAGGGCAAATCTTCATCTCTTTTAGCTGGATCATGATGATCTCAGGTAAAAGCTCAGTTCGTCATTCACAAATCACCAATTGAAGCTTCTTTGCTTCTTCCTCGTCTCTTGCTTAGTGCCAGGCGGCATCAAATGAGGTCGTAACCGTTTAAAGATCAGGACGCCATTAATCCATTATGTGTAGAAAAAGGCCTTATAGCAATGCCTTCGTTTGCTACTTCGTGAACATATGCAAAGTTGCATCTTCTGTCCAAACAGCGTGATCTGCAACGTTGACGAGCATTCTCATCAAAACAAATAAATAACACTCTCCTCGTTCTGAATTTTACCAGTGCAATAACTTTAAAAAGTTAAGCAATAATTTAAGAGTGCATAAAAACACAAACATGAAAATGTGGATATAATCATTAGGAAGGATGTTCTGTTAATCATATAATCACAGGGAATGCTTCATCCCTTGTGGATAAAATTGAAGTCTACAATATTCATCAGACATTGTAGCATTATATGCAGGAAGAAATGTTTGTGCATAGAACGGACATTAAGTAATTCAATGCAGCATGTGAAGGTAATAAGAGGTAAAAAGAGGGAACATTAGGTTCAGCTTGACTGCAGAAAACAAAGGGATAACATCTATTTGCATGTATCCATGTGCTATACAAATTTAGATTTTTCTTATTACTTGCCTATTTCACAGATATGCGAAGGACATGTGCAAACTCAGCAGAATTTTCCAACCGAGACACCTTTTACTGCCAACTAGCTTCTTGCAGTTTCTTCTTCATAATCCTAAAACTCTGCTGCCCAGTTTCTGACCAATTAAATGAAGCACCCCTATTCAGCATGTCCGAAAATATAGGTACTTTAGATGGTGCATCCTTCACAGGAACATCGTCATAATCTGCATCAACGGAGAACTTGCAGTCATTACATAATTCTTCAGATATGTGATGAAATGATTGTAATTCTTCAGATATGTATAACATTTGAGGTGAAGTCTACTTCATTTTACTTCACAGGAACTGAAATGATTGTAATTCTTCAGTTATGTATAACAGTTGAGGTGAAGTCCGCATGCTACTCGAAACGCGCATCGGCAGTGAGGAGCGATGCCACACTTCCAGATGGGGGCACTACGGATTGGTGATTACAGAACTGACATGGCATCATTTGGTTGTTTACCATGAAACCCCACAGATAATTCACGGGGGGGGGGGGGGGGGGGGTGTTAGTGGAGGATTACATCCATTAGTTTGATCCCATAGGTTAGCAGTTTTGGGCTGTGAGTATGTAAGATAGATCACTGTTATGTGCATGTGTTTTGATAATGATGAACTTTAGCAGAGGATCAGGGACCAAATTACAGAAAATAATAGCGCGTATTACTGTTGCTGAGAGACGTCAATCATAATGCATCACTAATTTTGTCTCACCTGAGGACCTTGGAAGATGATACTGGCTTTTCAAAAATGTGGAGGCACCATTATCCTTTTTATGGCACAAAACTCGAAGGAGGGTATGGACATCATGTACATTTCTTCTCCGAGCAGTTGCAGGTTCAAGATGGTGTGACATATGTTCACTTGCTTTCATCAGCAAATCAATGATTGTATCAGCCTGAAAAACAGCAGTCGGTAGCTTTCCTTAAGTTAGTTACTTCACATAGCATTTTTCTTGGATAAAAGATTGAAGAAAAAGAAGCACTAGACCTTTAGCACATAGAGGTCTAAAATCTGCTGAGCTAATTTAGCCTCTTTTTCAATAACATCTGATGGTAAACCTTGGCCTTCTGCTATAAAAAGATCCTACAAGAAAATATTCAGCAGTTACGACAAATAGATCTTACAATCATATGTCCAGTTTCACAAAGTTGTCAACTTGTTAAAATGATATGCCCGATGTCTTGCAAGCATCTTGCTTCTTTTCTAACTCACAGTATGTACAATATACAAGTGCTTAAGTCTTATGTTTTCACCTTGAGCATAGCCAGATCATCTTTCATCAAGTTCACATCTGTCTCCAAAAATGCGCGGGATGGACCTCCATCCAGTAGGACCCAAATGAATCCTTCCTAATTAAAGTTAACGTTTGAAATTTAACCATCTTGTACATCAAATAAATAAGATATTTTAAAAAAAAACTGCACCTATGAGAGCATTAGACATATACCATGCATGCTTGAAAAACTCTCAGCACCACTCGGTCTCTCAACACGTCAACGATTAGATCACATACCTGATCAAGAACCTGCAGCATATGTCGTTCATCAGTTAATAAAGCTAAAAGCAAGACATGTTTACTGAATGAACATGTCTTAAGTATCCCAAGTTTGGATTCACTGCCTGTTCAATTGTAGGGATAAAAATCTCCATGCGTGCACTTTCAACGCTAGTACGGTACAAGGAGAAAAGAAGCAAGTCCCTCATATCCCAGAATACAGCCCTTGTTCCTGCAAAGCATTTCTCTGGCAACTCAAGTGAACTGTTTCGGGATAATGGTTCTTCCAAGAAATATCAGGCTAATGCAACAGAAGAGTACAAGACTATTATTCCTTATACATTTAAAATATATCTTTTTGTATTGCTCGTGAACGAACACAGAAAGTTTCACAATTTCAGCAATAGTACATCGCCATGATCTATCGTGTACCTTACCCAAAGCACATCTTGGTCTAACTAAAGTGCTATACAATGAGCTAGTTGTGTTATAATGGCACAGTGGGGGTATATGCACATTACAAGGAGGAAACATAAAGCGAGTGCCATAACTCTAGCAATAAACTATCATGGGCACATGGCATCAGGCGTCCAGCCCGTCAAGTGTTGAGTCCCATGGAGTTGGTGCACCTAGGGCAGCCATAGCACAATACTAGGGTCGGCTGAATAGGCTTAAGAATAATTTAGTCATCTAGGGGGCAAGTTGATATTTATGTTAGATGGAAAGTTATCTTATCTTTAGATTAAAATTTTGGTTCAGAGGGAGTACATTGTTTCTCTAGAGGATGAGTTCAGTTGGTATTTTAGGCCTGAAAGGGTTCTGGTACACGCAGCTCTGATTCTATCAGTCAGGACTTCTTCAAGTTGAGCGCTCTCACATATTAGTTCCACGAATCCACGGTCTAATCTCATCTTTCTTTTAAAATCCCTCCCATTCAGCCATGCTGATCAGCTCAATACGGTAATTACCCATATGTACTAGTCAAACGTTACAACACTTCCCTAGATTTTAAGAGTTAAAGATAAACAAATAGCAAAATGCTTCTAACAGGTTGCCTGTTCCATGATGTCAACAAATAGAAGTGAAATGTGGAGAGCACAGACTAAGTAGCTCACCAACGAAGTTCAAGATTGTGTCAGTTATATTCACCGCAGTCCTTCGCACATCATCAAATATTGTAAATAACTCATCAATCGACTCATCAGAAGGCGAACTTTTTGAAGTAGCTCCTTCACTGGTCATACAAGACAAATAGTCTAACAATCCCACAGCTGCAAGAAAAGAGGAACAAACATTAGTCATTTGTAATTTTCCTTCCATACACTGCATCTCATCAATCAAATCATCACACGATGACGCTTTTTCGGAGAACTCCTTCAATAGGCATATAAGACGAGAAGAGTCTACCACTCCACAACTTCAATACAAGTACAGGAACAAATACTACTTATGCATAAGGTATCATCTATAACACTAAGCTTGGCAAACTTCACATATGGACAACTCATAACTCTTGCTTAATTTGTTTTGTTGTTATGCCTAGGAGTCTTTGTTTCTGTTTTTGTCTTCCTGTGCTTTTGTTATGTTGACGCCTTCAATCTAATGAAAAAGACAATAGTCAGTTGTATGTCGAAAAACAATTCATAACTCTTGCTTACGGTATCAACAGTCCAAGAAGCCCATGGCATAAAGGCTCGAATTTCTCAACACCAATGCTCCTAGACATGCATATGAAATTCCTCTAGAGCAGCTCGTTAAACAGTCTTTGAGCTTGTAACCGTTTTTAAGGTCAAGCTAACAGCCCCCCGACCCCACATTGTTCATAAGTTTCCATTGACCCATATGATTGCAAAAATAAATGCATCCCCAGTTAGGGAAGAAAAAGGCATAAAAATAATCGGTTTACCATGAATTCAAGGATACCATGATAACCATGTGATATGAAAAATACAGAAGGACAAACGTTTGGTATTGCTGTGGATTTTGAAACACACTTACTTCCTACAGATTTGAACATACTAGTTAGTTAATAGCATTATTTTTTGGTGTTCAAACAACAAAATCTTGCTAGAAGAAATAAGACTGGTAAGTTGAAAGCATGTTTTTGGATCTACAACAACAAATCTCTCACTAACTAGATTTTCCACAGCACAGCACTGTAACAACAAAAATGGGCCGCAGAGGGTGGATTACCTGACTGGACATCGACCCAGGATTGTTTGATGCCCTCTTCTATGGTATCAAGTTGATCTCTAATGTACTGCAGCATTCAGCAAATAACTGGATCATAAGAAAATTGACACTAAAAATAGCGCATGTTGTGACAGGAATAATGGAAGCGATTCTGTTTATCTAGACCATGTGGAAGATTAAAAATGTCGGCAAAGTAATAGAACTTTTTATGAAATCATTCCATGACAAGATTAGGGATGGTTTGAGCGGGTGATGCTATCCAAAACCCGCCAACGCAAGCCTGGTACTTGCCTGACCCTCCTTTCATAGACAACCGGTATGGTACTAACCAGAATGGAACTGGAGGTGTGACGTGCTGAAAAGGGTATAGCTGGATGTTCGTGGGCAGTGGGCTGCTAAGAGCTATTTGCAAGTGCAGAACTCATATGAAGCAAGTGGCTCGATATGCTTTTACCAAACACAAAGCAGGCTTACACAATTGTGTGAGAGGTGTGGAGTAGTGAAGCCATTCATTACGTATTTTGATATTCGAGTAACCATGTCATCCCAGTCCCAGTGACATTCATGGGTATCTTCCATGTAGGAGACAAGCCCCCTGTGCCCACGCTCCACAGGTGCACCCGGCTCCGTGGGCAAGACTGCCATTTTCTCATGTGTTTTGGAAACTCAAAATCATTAAAATAAACCTTTGATTATGGAGGGGTTATGCTTGGTGCAGTGCCGACCTGCGCGTCGAAACTGACCGAGGACTTTTGTATTTATGATGTTTTCCATAATTGAATAACCCATGTTCAAAACAAAACAAAAACTTTGATTCTATGACCATGGCAGCATTTGATTAAAATTAACACAAATGTGCATCTACAAAACGCAGGTCAGAGACGCATTGCTGAAAGGGTTTAATGAAAAATCCAGTCATGCGGTTTGGGAGGGGGTGGGGGGTAACCAAAATGTCTTACCTGAAGGGTGTTGAGTTTCACACATAATTTTGGGACAGTCAAATTGTTCAATTTATTAGCCACCTTTTCTTCACGAACTGCAGGCTCAATAAGTTTCCTTTTGGCAAATGGATTAACTGATTCCGCATAACGTGTCAAGACTGGCGCAACAGGAAGCAGGGTAGCTCTAGAAACTGCAATCGACAGATGAAGAAAAAACAGTTACTGATACAACAAAGCAAAAGTAATTAATAGAGTTTTTAAAAAGTAGATGCTATATACTTGTGAAACTGCTACATGCTATTGTGCTTGATAAGTATTAACGCTATATCACTAAGCTCCCTAGGGGCAAAAGCGCTCCCGTTCAATTCAGCCTATCGATTTCATGGTCGGTCCAATTTTGACTCTGATCGTGAGGTTGGGGTATGCGGAGTAACGAGGAAACGATCATGGACCCCGCTGGTCAGCCCGAGGGCAACGTCGGTTCGATCTGAGTCAGGCCACGGGCAGCCTGTCGCTCTCATGCGGGCCGCCATGACCGAACCCCTCTCCCTCTCTCGCGAACATGGCGACAACCACCGCCGGACCACCTTCGCTTCCTCCCATCGCTTCCTTCCAGCCGTCGGTCGCCGTCCCAGGTCCTTGTCGGCCGACATCGCCGCCGCCCTGCTTGTCCCTGGTCGACCTTAGCGCTGCTGCTGCTCGCCCCCGACCGTACTCGCTGCTACCTCCCCCTCTCCATCCCTCCCCGATGGCAGCTTGCCCCGGCAGCTGAGACCACCGTGTCATGCGCCTCCTCCTCCTCCCCGTCTTCTCCGCCTCCACCACACACCGCTGCAGTCCTCCTCCACCTTCTCGAGCAGCGCCGCTGGCAGCCGTGCAACTCGAGCCGCCAACCATTCTCCACCAACGCCGCCGGAGGCCGCCGTCCTGTTGTCCACCAGCGTCCGCCGATTTGTTTTTGCAGCCACTCCTCCAGATTTACTAAAATTATTATTTCATTGTTGAGTGTCCGTATGAACAGCCACACTATGTACATAGTTCTATTTTGCTTGGCAGCCTGATTAGATGCCTATATTGAGAATAGCAGAGTTAAATACACGAGCACTCTGTGATTAGTCAGCGTGTAATATGTGATTCCATCATTGTCTGTTTGTAACTAAACAAGTGTACTAGCCCCATGAACCCAGCCTGTGATGAAGCCATGAACCTGGCTTCAGAAACCTGGATGTTCAGTTTGTAAGAATAAAACACATTGTTTACCAGAAATAAGTTTTCCGTAGTAGTGTTATATTTTTGCGGGTAGCAGTGTTGTTTAGTTCATTCCTTCATATCTTAGAACAGTGTTGATTAGTTCATTTATTCATATCTTAGAACGATGCATTTCTTGATAGAGCAGTAGATGTTCATCTGTTTATATCACTTATGGATGCAAATCCTGCATGGAACGATGCTACAATTTACCATGTGTTTGTAACTATTGTCATATACTCAAGGAGCTGTCTCATTCAATTATTTCAATACACTATGCTCCTTAATTTTTAAGACCTCACAATCAACTATACATTATGCTCCCTCATTTTTAAGGTCTCACAGTCAATTGAGGTCTTCAATTTGAAATTGGGTTATCCGGTTTTGAACGGGTCACCAATTTCTCAAGGAGTTCTCTCATTCAATTCTTTTAGTACACTATGCTCCTTAATTTTTAAGGTCTCATCATCAAATATACACTATGCTCCCTCATTTTTAAGACCTCACAATCAATTGAGGTCTTCAATTTGGAATTGGGTCATCCGGTTTTGACTTTTGACCAGTTCAGCAATTTCTCAAGGAGCTCTCTCGTTTAAATTATTTTTATACACCATGCTCCCTAAATTTTAAGGCCCCACAATCAACTGAGATCTCCAACTGGGTCAACAATTTCTCGAGGAGCTCTCCCATTAATTTCTTTTAAGTCATTTCCCCCCTAATTTTGGAGCTCTTTCATCGAGGTATTCAATTTTGGATTTGGTTCACGATTTGGACTGGGCCAACGATTTTTCAAATCAATTAGCACCAATTGGCCTATGAAAACATATCAATCATACGCACCCTCTCATCACCTAAAAAAATAAGCGCCACATGTATAGCACCAATATATTACATGCAACCACCGATGCAAAAAATATTCACATCAATATGGATTGATTAGCAGATAACATAGAATCACACCACTAAAGGCCCACCAAAACACCATATTATATAAATAGAAATAAAACACACTCCATCATCTCCCCCACTCGCCAAACTAAGTAGACCAAGTTCAGAGCCAAAAGTACTGTCATCCACAATACTAAATGAATAACATATGAAAATTCATTTCATGATGAATCCAATGATACTGATTTGATATTATGAATTTTGACAGGTTTGACTTTTCAAAAAACTAATAACCTCTATATTTTGAAATAGAGTGGGTAACAAAATTATGAAAAGCCAACAAAACCAACGGCGCAGCAAAGCGCGCCCTACCCTTCTAGTTGGTTAAAAGCAAAGAAGATGATGGTTGTAGCGGTATCCCACAGCCTCTAGGATGTGGTAGGGAAATGTATCAGTCTTTTGATTAGTTGATTCGATTCATGTATATCTTCAGTTTTTGTTATCTGCACAAAGTTAGGGACTACAATGACACAGGCGTTTAAACAACTCACGCAATTAAAAAAACTTTTATAGCAATACATCAGCATTTAACTTCCATAGCAATGCACGAGTATTTAGCTGGTATATATGTCTAATAATCCAAGTACTAATTCAAATATGTACCAAAAACAGTACCACATGTGGCAAACTCATAATCTTTTCAAAGATACATGAAGTTTCACATTAAATTATAATAGTCCTTATATTGCAAGAATACCAACACAGAGATCTCATGATACCCATTGACAGATCTGTTAATAGTAAACCTAGTCACAAGGCTGCGCAAGTAACACCAGCATCAGTATGATGCCGACTCAGTGTAATCTTCGTTCTAAGATTGAGGTCAACAGTTCACTTATAAAGTGAGCAGTTCCGTTGATACACCTGATGTGATGAGATTAGGACTCATGTTGGTTACTTTCTGTCATACCTACTGCAAATGTACTGTACAAATGAGACCTTGTGGATACAAGATAGGGCATTGCCATTTACGCAGAATTAAGGCATACCTTGTTGATTTTCCATGTGAAGCAAATAAACTTGAAGGCTGCTAGTGATCCCTATAAGCAGACTCCGCAGGTGGACAATATCCAGAGGTAGACTTGAGTTAAAAAACTGATCAATAGTCTGCACATAGAATGATCAGATAAGCCCCAAGCAAATATAAGAGTATTAACTGAATAAAAAAATAAGGAAAATGTGAGTTTGTAGTAGAACAGCCGTCCATTTTTTTTAAGAACTTCAACATTCAGGCAGTGACTGGAAATATTGAAGATTCTGCGTCCATACTGAACTTTCAAATATTCAGATTGCATCAAGATCAGATAGCATATTTTTAAGGGAAACCCCGGCAATATAAATAGGAGCCTAAATTTGTGTCCATGATGATGAACCCAGGTGGTGGGATTGTACATCCACTCGCGCAATCAAATGAGCTAGGCTCGTTTCCTAGTAATCACCATGTTTACTAATAAGTTTGCACCAAATCATCCAAAAGCAAGGGATTTTTTTTCTTCTCTTCATTTTCTTCAGGAACATAAAATATGGTGGTAAATGAGCTCATTAGAAGAAAAGCTGACCTCCTCCACAATCCGGAAGACTTCAACCATAGATGTTGCTAGTTTCCTGTGAACTGACAGAGGCTCCCAATCCTATGGACCAGAGATGAAACAACAGCCCGCATGAACAATTTGTCTTGGACACTTAAAAGAAGACAAAAAAATACATACAGAAGGCAAACAAAAGAAATTTATGATGCATAACAAAAGTCCGAAGTAAGAGTTAGCTATTAAAGAGGAATCTAAAATAGAAAAAATTGAAGTCACCAACTAAAGAATGTCATATGGGCTACCGTCATCTTGTTGTGACGGCGGTACTAGTTACAGAGTTGTGTCAATAACAACAACCATACGTGTCTGATTATTACATATGTAGCACCGGTTCAGTTTGTTGAAACTTACCATGCCAGTTTCAATAAAATCAACACTGAGCTATCCCACTAAGGGTGTTCAAATCTGACGTTGTAGTTAATATATTATCTTGTAACAATAAATGAAGCTCAAATTTTCTTCTTTCTTGGCAAGATTTAACCTGACTGCAAGACTGTAACTACCAATTTAACATCATAAAATGCATTGAGCTAGCAATCAAGTTACTGTATGAACCATGTGGCACTAAAAATGAATGTGATCAAATTTGCACCAAAAAATACCCGCATGCACAATTTTACAATCACGCCGCTTTATACCAAAATCTACAGAGGAACTTCCCTATTTTCCATGTGAGCATCAATGCAAAGAAAATGCAGAATCATTTTCAGGATGTTCTAGCATAATTAACTATGCACTAAAAACCTTAGCAGTGAATTTTGCATAGGGTAACAAACCTCAATCTCAATGGTACGCTTTGTCCACTCCAAAACATTCTCGTGTTGAGCATGAAGCCACTGAAGAATGATGGGTGAAGAAAAACGATCTATCTGTTTAAAATTTAAAAGGTGTCATTTAGTCCAAAATAATGTAACCATGGAAATGCCACTTGGCACACCAATACAGTTTGATCTAAACTAAAAATGAGACCAAGTGATATCTCATTGTTGTACTTTAATGTTTGCCTCGTAAGTAAATGGAAACTGACTGCTGTTGTGATAAGTTGCTTGCAAGGTATTTTGAAAGTTAAGTGCATGAAATTTGTTCCATGTGACTCCCAACTCGGTTGTTTATAATTTCATTTTATTTTGCAACAAGTGTATAAATAATTGTCTTGGCATTGTAATAAGATTAGGTTTTGAAGTTATGAATAAACTACTAGGGAAGACATTGCGTCAAGATGATTGTTTCAAGAAACAGCAAGGCATCTACAAAATCAGGATAGCTTGGCAGTTTGACAGGCACAATAAAAAAGGTTCTTAGTAGCATATCAAACCACTGGCTTCCATAGTTCTACATTACTTTGGTACCATCAGCTATGAAATTAGCAGAACGGATTGTACAAGATATTTCATGTATACAAAAATTGCATCATAGGGGTAGAGGGAGAAGATTATTTTATGCTCATTATGTTCTTAAAAAAAAGCCCAAATGTATAAAGCATTTCTAACTTTCTAAGTCTTTTTCAGGTAAAGAACACTTCCAAATAGTATGTATCATGAGCACAAAGCACATCCTCATGCCTTACCATGTATGGTTTTAGGAAGTTAGACAATGAAGACCCAGCAGCTTCCCCGTACATCGAGTAAAGCTTCTGAGCTATACAGAGCTCAAAGCTGTTTGATGCTCCAAGTATCTCTTTCAAGCTTTCTGAATGATCACTCCCTTCCAGGAACAGCTCCTTCACACCAATGGTAGTAGCAAAAATCATTACAAGTTTACACAATAAAAATATCACAGCTGAGCTGGACAAGGGAGTTTACTAACCAGTTGTTGGCCATAAAGTAGGTGAAAGACAGTTAGTGCTACTCTTCCAGCTTCAGGATAATATTTGTGAAGTACTGGGCTGAATGCAGAAATCTCTTTCTCCACTAATAGCTTTAGCTCACTTGCAAGCAATATCAATGGATGCTTAAATTCTGCTTTTGATTGGCCATCTGCTGAAATTAGGGCCTAATGAAGCATAATGGAAATATGAAACATTAAAAATCATGCTCTAGTTTTTGCCAAATGTATTTGATAGTGGGACACAGGATGGTTTAACTCACATTCTTATATGCAGCTTGAATGGATCTGACAACGAGTATGTGGATCAACGTAGATTCTGGTGTACTGCCAAGTGAGGTCCCAATGAGCTGAAATAAATCCAAAATATATTAAAGCATTCCATTGTGAACCCTGAAAGCAACTTATGAGGCAAATTTGAGCTTCTTAATGGAACCAAAAATTATTAATGAGGCCTTGTTTGGATGGGACAGATCCCAGGCCATTCAAACATGGCCTAATAAGAGGAACAAGAAAAGGTTAGCATCCAACACACAAGACAAGCTAACTGATGAACCAAAACACCCCAAGTGACTTTAGATGACAAGAGGGATCAAACTGGCCAAAAGGGAGCACTCGTGTCCGTGTTTTATTAACACTGTTAAAAGAATTTGACGGAATTACTATGAGAAAGATCAATTCAGGCCTTCAAGATGATGATCTACATCTTATCTTAACTCCTTACAGCATTGATTACATTATCAACCACGGTACAAACATGACTAGTCAACAATCTGATCCAACTGAAACTTTTTTTGTTTCTTATCTTCTCACATTCTGTAGGTCATGACAAAAGTCTAGAAGTAGACATACAAAGCAAAATGTTTGATCTACCACATAAATTTTTTAAGGAAAATGTTTTTTTATGAGGAACGTTCATGTACGGCTCACCGGCAAGTATTTCCTAGTTTGAGCAAGTTGTAAACACTTCTTTTCTGAGAATTTCCCTGCTGAATGGACCTTAGTGTCAATTATCATGACTATGTCAGGCCTTGCAGGGTATATATGACTTTGATAGTTTGGAATTAAATATGTTACATCAATATTCAAAGATTATCTCTACTTATGTCAAACTAACACAGGAATATTTTTATTTAACCAGAATGGGTAAAGCGCTGTAAGGGCAGGATGCATTAGATATACACTCAAGGAACTAGGTATCGATTTAATTAAGAAAAATAGGCACGCCAATTCAGTTGGAAAGGACTCAGTCCTGGCCTCCTGGGTGGTGGGATCGTGCATCCACTCCCCCTTTAGTTGGTAGGCTCCATTCCAGGTTAACGAGGGTGCATGTATGAATAGAAGTACTTTAGGAGAATTAAAAAAATATCTAACCATGGCTTCCTCATCATCATCAGTAAGATTTGCCGCCGAAAGTAATACCAAGTTCAGCATGCTCTCGAAGATTGAACAGTTAGCCTGTAGCAGAAAGGCAACATTAAGAAGCTCTTATGGCAAACTTTGTCGCGGCATTATACCAGTTTTGCGGATTGGTTTCTGGTAATATAAATTGGAAGGGCCAACCCCTTTTTTCCCTATATAAAAATAACTTTCAGACAAAACAAATGTAAATCGCACTAAATCATTGTCGAAACTGATTAAGGTGAAGGCCATGACTCATGAGACAAATAATAATGGATGACTAACCTGCATCTGCAACTGTTTTAACTTTTAAGTGTTTTGAACTCAAGTTTTTTTCTGGAACATGCATTTGTCTAGGAGAGAAAATGTGACCCGAAGTACAAGTAAAGGCCGGAAAGAGCGAAAATCTAGAAAAAAGATCCTAAAGCCCAACTAAAGAAAAATCCGCAGACACAGAAAACAGCCTACAGAAGAAATACATAAGAGAAACAGAAAACTTATGTTTATTCAGCAATAGAAAGAAATTGGCGGACCATGGTTATGATTCAAGAAACTGTACTTCCATCATCTGCTTGGCCCTATGATAAATTTCTAACATGTACATGGATATAAACATTTGTCAAATCATAGGTCACAAGACAGTCAGGTTAACTTCAGAACCAGCCTGAACCAAAGAGTGCATCTAAGAAGTAATACATATGACCTAGGCTATAATCCTCTATTCATCCTTCATGAATTACATTACAGTAACTAAATGATATAACTTGTGTTAACAGGTTTGGTACAACATGAAGGCACATCTAGCTATAGGTTGATGGCCTGATGGATTAAAAAAAATTCTCAGCTGAAACATTTAAGGATCCAAACAAGGGAGGTAACAAACCTGACTGAAATATAAGTGATAATTCTTCAGTTGTCTATGGCACCACATGTTTATTTTAAGAAGGGCACTGTCCAGCAAATTTAGAGTGCCATTGCTGCCAAATCCTTCCACAGAACAAACAAAGCTATCTATATACAGCTCTGCTTCTCTAACATTATTGTGTAACTTTAGTTTCTGTATCTGAAGGTCTGTCTGTTTCAGTAGAAGAATTTCCCCAGTTTGAGCAAACTGAACAGAAGGAAAATAACCATACAAATCAGTATGACATCACTGGCATGGCACTAGCACTAACAAAATGCTCTTGCCAAGAATAACATGTTTGAAGAATGGAAGAAAGAAGCTTTCCATGTAAGAAATGAAGTAAGCAGAGTAAAAACGAATTATTTTATTATCATTCACAAGACAATCGGTTGAAACAATGAACTGTACCATTTGTTCAAAAGTAAGTCTGAAAACGTTTCTCAATTCTAAGTTGCTAAGTTCACCAAACAATATATGCCAATGCCATTCAACATGTTAGTAAACAGATCGGCAAATCCCTACTGCCCTTCAAAATAATATACAACTAGGTGCTTCTACAGCACTGGAAATGAAGGTAACCTGATGAAGAACCTATACATTCACAATGCAATCATTTTGAAAACTGGCAGAAGATAATATCCTAAATGTCTACTACTATAAATATAACAGTTGGTGGCGCTGGCCCGTCTGCCACTCCCTTTGCTCTGACAAGTGGGACCCGTGCAATTTTCTAAACTGCCCCTGAAGTTGAGTTGTTTTTGCCCACAAGAACCACCCAATCATGTGTCTTAACCCAGTATTTAGGTCCACAATTTTTTATAGTACTATATTATCAGCCAAATTTGAACCAGTATGTGTAGTCTATGCTATATATTGTCATGGCAAAAGTGAGTTCACTGTTTCAAACATGCATGTCATTTTTCTGGTATAGCCAATAAAAATATACTGTTTATATTCCTTCTATCTGTTTGTGACAAATGGATCTTCTGTAACTCCAAGTCTAACAGTATGCATGATTATAATGCCGCAGCAACGGACGAACAACTTGCTACTTACAAAAGGAATGACTATTATTCAACCCTGAACTCTGGCTAAAGTTCAGTTTTCAGCCTTGGACTCTAAAATCGTTTTAGTTGCAAACCCAATCTACTGGAACATACTTTTCACGCTCAGATGGTTCTGCGGGTGGTTTTAACTGACATGGATGCCATGTGTCCGCCACCTCACTGCCATGAACAAACAAATATTACGATGAAACATAATCTAAAACAAGCCCCACCATTTGGGTTAAAAAAAATCCACAATAAATGCTAGATGTAAGAAAAAATGTTAGGAACAGATGAATACATGGAACTTGCTGACATAGCAATGATGTGTAGACACGTCATCCATATCACCCAAAACCACTTGTGAAACTACCATAGGGTGAAAAAAGCATGGTTTCAATAGTTGAAGGTTGTGAACCAACCGGTCTTAAAAGTTCAGAGTTGGAAAATGAACTTTTGCCAGAATTCAGGGTTGAAAAGTAGAATTCTTCCGATAGAAAATGGGGAACAAACATAGTAGTAAATAGACCTTCTGGAAAAGCACCCAAGCATACAGGGCGTCATGCAACTTTTGGGTAATGCCCAATATAGGCCAGGTCAGCTTCATTGTTTCAAGTATTTCATCAGCCTCCTGGTAGCAAACAGAATAACACTGTCAGGAACTCAAGATGCAACCTTTGACTTAATGGCCCATTGTCGTTCAAGAACAATTCAGCTATATATGCAATAAAAGCAGGGTGTATTTTTTCTAAGCATACCAAAAAGAAAAACAAACCTCTACAAGTTGTCCATCTTCAAGAATATCGAAGACACTGGAGAGAAGTTTCTCATATAGCCTAGAATTAAAATGATAGCTCTGAGTCCAATGGTAGGTTTCGCCTTTAAGGCCGAACTTCTTTTGAGCTGCAGATAGTCTTGAGTTGTATCTTTCAATGATAGTCAAGACCTCAATACGCCCATCAGGAACACTCACAACCCAGTCCTGGAATAGTTTATGGTGCAAATATAGACGCAACTCAATTTCAAGACTGAGGCCAACTTGAAGAGAAAGATTAAACAATTGATGTGGCCTATGAGACACTAGTAACATTAATCAATACAAAATGATGTAAGATATGGATAATGGTACTTGCCTCTGTATTTTTTAGCTTGGAGAGAACTATCCGCAATGTTTCACTCATACTGCACTCACGAGATGCTGAGAACAGAAGTAATTCTTCTAGAACATTTGCCTGGACAGCAGAATTGTGAATAATAGTTTGAACAAGCATCCATGCTGTAGAGAGAAACAACTAAAGATTCTTGCCTGTCTTCTCTGCCATTGTACACGCAATCTTTCTGTTGGGAAATCAAATTTGCCAACAGAGCTTAAGAGTTGTAGTGATATGCAAGGCACGTCAAGTTGTCCCTGCACCATCTTCGAACCAATACGTCTTAAAGCTCTCTTAGCCAATGTATCCATAGATTCTGATATCTGAAAGAATGTGTTCTTATAGTGAGTTCTATCCACACTATCCCCTTGTATCATAATCAGGGAAACAGAATTAAAAAAAGAAGTTCAAAATCACCCAGAACCAAAAAGAATGAAATTCTCTTAGCTAGAACCTTCTGTCCTCGGATCACCACAGGAAAATTTGGAGTCCAAAAAACAAGAAGAAAATGGTATTGATAAAAGGGAAAACAAATAGAATCCTCTGATAGTCTAATCTTCCTCAGATCATTATGCAGTATGCACACTTCAGTCCTCAATAAAAATAACACATGGAATGAAGGGAGACCACATAAGTTTGGCATCATGTGAACATAAAGAATCTTGCTATCGTTGCTAGGTATTTCAAAAGCAAATCACAAAAGTTATTTTGAGTTAAACTAACAAAAAGACGGGATAGTACAGAAATTGGTGGAGGACCTTGCCTCCATTTGTACTCGGATCAAATCAAGATGGTGGGTATAATAATTTTCCATCTGAGGTGCTGAATTAGATCCTTCAGTCTTTGACCTCAAACCCTTCAAGAATTTAGGCTTCTTTTCTCTCTTCTCTTCAGCAAAGTACAGTTTTCCACTGTTGATTACATATCATTAAGGAAGAGATCACAACAATGAGTCAATGGTGTAAATAGAATATGCACATAGAGTCGAGTTTACGTGTGAATTACCTGACAAATAGAGAAGCCAGAAGGACCTCATAAGCTGTTTCTCTTAGATCATCATCAGACAATTCTTAAAGGTCCAATACAGAGTACAGAATTAGTTCAAGAGTACAAATTAGGAAATACTAGTTGCCCTTCGTAAAAGAGAGGGGGGAGCGAAGCACAGCACAAATATTTGTCTACCTGCATTTAATCTAGGTAAACCTAGAGAAAGAAGATCCATTTCTTTGGCATGCTGAGGAGATGTATTTGCCAAATTAAGATCCTTCAGGACATAGGATGCTCCCTGAATATTAACTGCTACTTCAAAAGAATCACTATGTTTCCTTGCTCTACTTGAGTTCTCTTCTGCAGGTGGTTCGGGTCCAATGTCCGGTGCTACTTTCTTTGGAGGAGAACCAGAGCCTTCTGGCCTTGAAAGAAGAAAATATGAGTTCCCTGATGGCGAGCTCGTCTGTTGAATGGAAAATTCTTAACAATTGCAGAAAATTTGCAAGCAGTAGTTCATGGATCATTAAACTATTATTTAACTTCTACTCCCTCCGTCCCATAATGTAAGACGTTTTTTCACACTAGTGTAGTGTCAAAAAGCGTCTTACATTATGGGACGGAGGGAGTAGCATTTAATTGGTGAATTGGAGGCCAAGGTGTAATGGGTTTATGTTTATCACTACGTACAAAACATCAAACATGGTAGGGCAAGACGAGTAATTAGTATCTTCATACAACGTATTGTGCAGAAGTGCAACATGCGTATAAACCTCGAAAATCATGGAGGGCTGCTTAAATCTGGTAAAACTCTATTCTTCGCATCAAAGGCTAGTCATCTCATATATTTAACTACAGTAACATACTGATTAGCATTGAGGATGGATTCATGTCTAGCTGCATACAAATATATGCACCATACAGCCCTGTTATTAATGGGTTTTTTACTACAAGGTGAATATGCTTCTATTAGACTTCAGCATAGGCTTCCATTAAACTATGGCTCTGTAACGCTCCTATTGCTGTTGTTGCACGCAATTTGAATGCATTCTTACTATTAACTAGAGGGGGGCAAACATTAGGATCACTCTTGGCTTTCATCCCCCCACCAGCCCCTAAGAATTTCCGTTGATACAACACTACTCATTGATTGACCAGGAGCAATTATCCAACCTAACAAGGTGCTATCAAACCTCGGAGCTGAAATGGATGGGAAATTTCGAGCGGGCAGCTCAGACATACCATGATCGGGTACCTCCTGTCGTCAAAGTACCTCCTGGTGGCCTCCGAAGCGTCAAACTGCGCGCCTGATATATCAACAGAAACACACACGCGCGACCGACAGTTAGCCCAATTCAATCAATTCATAATAAACGCTCCACCCGCACCGCACACGCACGGCCGGGTATGGAGGGGGGGAGAGGCCGCCTTACCGGAGGCGACGCAGTCGAGAGCGTAGTCGGCGCTGACGGCGTCGAGATCGACGCGGGAGAGGTCCACGGCGCGGCCGCCGTGGCCGCTGGCGGAGGAGAGGAGGAAGCCCAGGAGGCGGCGCCGGTCGCGGCGGTACGCCTCCAGGAGCGACGCCGCCGAGTCCATGGCTGCCTCTGCCGCCGCCGCGCGCAGAACCTCTCGAGGGTTTCGGGGGCGCGGAGAAGGCGGAGAAGGGAGCGGGGCGGAAAGCTGCGCGGTGCGAGTGCGAGTGCGGACTGCACAGAGAAAGCAGCTGTGGGAGAAAAATAACGGAAGAATTGGGGGGAGGGGTTTGGTCCGGCGTGGGGAACAAACGAGGCCGCACGCAATCGCGTGAGCAGAAACCGTCAAACGGTAACGACGATGGGCAGCCGCCTTGTTCGGTCCTCGGCAGTGAAGGGAGCACTGAAGACGGAAGACTAGTAGTGAGAGCGACCGGCGTACCGGGTACGGCCGTCTCTCTCCTTTTGAATATTTCTTGCGGCAGCTCCTCTCAAACTTTACAAGCCAACTTGTGATTGAATGATTACTGAGGACAGTGGTATTCTCACCCCATCGGGGTTCAAGTTCTGATGGCCATATTTATCCTGAATTTATTTTAGGATTTCCGGCGTTGCGTGTTCAGTGGGACGAGACGATCACATCGACTATTAAGGTGTTTACGGTGACTTCGTAAATTTTTAAAATAATATGTTGGTTCAGTCTCCCGAAGGTGTTTATAGAGGTAAGATATAATTTATATATCTGGTCATCGATGGTAAGTCTCCTGCTCATCTGGTGAAGTTTGGGGCTCCTAAATCGTGCGGGTGTCTGTCCACAAAGGAGGTGGTTTCTCGAAAAGAAGAGAGAATTGCGGGGAGGTGATTTGAAATTCCTGAGGGCTTGTTCGGTTGACAGGGAAAATGGAGGGGTTTAGCAGGGATTGGCAGGGATTGCACCCTCTACAAGTCAAATCCCCCTTCAATCCACCCCAATCCCCTTGTGAGGGGGTGTAACCGAACGAAGCCTGAATCATCTGGCGGTCTGGGATATATTCAATACTGCTGGATCACAGACCAACAGACAAACCGTGGGTCCTCCATTATGTGAGATTCCAGAACGTCTACATTTCGAATATTTCACCTTTTTACTGAACACTCGACCGATCGAACAACTGCCTTTTCCCGATGTGATGGTTTACTGAAGCGAAATTGCACTAGTACTACTAACAGTTCTCCCTTCCATGGCAACCAGCTCAGTAAAATGCTTTGGAAAATTATAAGATACTCCCTCTCTCCCAAAATATAAAAACGTTTTTAACACTACACTAGTGTAAAAAACGTTCTTATATTATGGGACGGAGGGAGTATAAGAGTACCAGTCAAGAAAAGCAATGCTGGAGGAGAACCGCATATGAGTTACCACACGAGATGCATCACTGAGCAAACAATTTTACAGCCCGGAACTATCCCTGGCCTCTTTCATCAGCTGTAAAAAATCAACTACGAATTTTACAAGCCCGATTTGACACAAACAGGTATGGGGATATAGTATGAATCGCGCAAACATAATTATACAGCCCACTGGGTAACTAAGCATATAGTCCGAACTGCAGAGATACACCCCAGAACTAATTCTGTAATATGGACAGCACTTTAGTCACCTTTAAGACATGACATGGTTGACACTATCAGCACATTTAGGATACAAAAATTTACACCACATTAACGAGGACTCAGGCGTGAGGTCGGACCCGATGGCATTCTCAAGTGGGATACATTTATACCTCCTCGCTTCCGCTGCTGCTGCCGCCCTTCCGGATACTGAACTTGCACAGGGGGCATGTCGCGTTGATGTGCAGCCACTTGTCGATGCAGGCACAGTGGAAATGGTGGCCACAAGGGAGTTCACGCAGCTCTGCACCATCGTCGTATGCTGAAATGCAAATGCAGCACTCCTGCATTGACAAGGTGAACAATGAGTGGATGGAATTCTTGTAATAATATCATAAAGCATCACTTATGCAAACGATACAGCATGGTTATATCCTGTCGAAAGTTGAAAGAAAAACCAGGTAGCACAACAACAGAACAGTGCAGAAAATGATGTTGTATCCTGGTGTGCACAAGTTTTACAGAAGCATGAATGCAGAGTTCCCAATCATGAGCCATACAACAAGCAAATGGTTTGATGCTCGTAGTTCTTACTGATGAAAACTGAAGTCATGCATGGCTAAGAGCATTTCTAACCGATCCCCTATAACCGGTTAGAGGAGGATAAATTCCGGTTTCCTCCTCTAACCGGCACCTAGCCGAACCCATATAACCTTTAGTGCAGGAAAATTTATCCTCCTCGGCCTCCACCTGGCTGAGTAGAAGTTTCGGCCCCCTCACCCGCTCCTGCGCCGTCCCCACCCCACGCTGCGTCGTCGCCGGCGTTGCAGTGGAGACTACCCACCGCCTCCGCTGACACCCCACTGCCTCCCTTCGCCCTCGCCACTCTCCTGCCCCAGACCGAGCCGGTCGCCGGCCGTTGCCGCCACTGGAATCAAGCTCAAAAGCCACCGTCGCATCGATCTCGTCACGCGAAAGCGGCTAGGATCTTCCTCGTAGCCTCACCGTGCACTGCCGGCCATCTCAACGCCGCGTCGATCGCTAGTATCGGCTCAACGTCGCCAGGGGCCCGTGACAGCTCCGCCACCTGTTGAGCCAGAGCATGATGCAAATAGGATACAAGGATTCCTCGCTGCGCAACCCAGAATAGAGAACCAAGAAGTTCATACCCAGCTCCAAGATGATCGTGTTGAGCATCAGTGGCATCTCCATAGCACTTCGTAGTTGTGCTTTTATCATGCTCTTTACTTCATTTGAACCCTTCCGTGTGTTTGAATTTAAATAATTTGGTTTCTAAAAATTTATAATATTCATGAATTGTGTGAACCTTAATTATTATGTTTGGATTTAATATGCGCGCAAATATGTAGTTGAAATGTACTATGTAATCTAAAATTGGAAAGATTTGGCAAAAACAAAAACAGTTTTGCTAAAGCACATCTAGATGTGCTCTAAGTATTGCAAATCTAAGTCCTATGTCATTGATTTTACGTTAAGATTCATGCAAGCATATTCTTTTGTCTTTTTTTTTCTTTCTAGTTTGATTTGAGTCACTTAGATGTGCAATAACTAGGGCACATCTAGACAGACCCAAACAAAAATGTACTCCGTTAAGTTTAGGGGATTGGTTAGAAACGACCACTTTTTAGAGGAGCAAAAGTACCCCTCTAAAGGATACTTTTAAGTTTACTCTTCTAAATTTTAGGAGATCGGTTAGAGATGCTCTAACATACTTCCCCAAACCAATAACTAAGTGCACCAAAGCCAGGTATTTCATTAGTATGAGCTGACTGAAACAGAATCATGGTTTTATTCCATCCTATTGATTGGGCATGATTCAGTCATGATAAATGATGAACCAACAATACTACGTGAGATGGTCCAAAGTATAATCGAAGAGGTTCAGAGTTGCAGTACCTCATGCATTGTTAGCGCAAAGACATGCATAACCAAAAGAAGAGGACATGATAACTTACTGCATCTTCAGCTGCAAGTGCTTTCTCTATAGGTTGGTTGGTGCCACACTCTATCATTATTCCACCAGAAGACTCAGTGGCATCAGCGGAATCCTTTTCAGGTTCATCCATCCTACGGAATTTGTATTTCGGAATTTGGCGAATGTCATCTTCAGATGCTCCTTCCTGATTTTGATAGTATGGCAAAGAAAGGTTAACTAATAGAAAGATTGGCATATGAGTGTTAACTGCTCACAGTTAAATCTGTAGGAGAATCAACAGTATGACACAGAACTGGATCCTAGCAAGCATCTATATATTGTATCGCCGTATTTCACATACTTGAAAGCCATACCTGATCAGAGACAGCATACAGAATTGCTATAATGCAAGGGAGGCAGCAACAAACGGCAATACCAATAATGCAAGCCAGAGCGACACAGAAAACAACAAAGAACACATCAAACGCCAGGAAGACTATGCAAAGCCTGCAAAGCAAGACATAGAAAAACTTGTTTATGATACCGAACAGAAGAAATAAGGACACTTGAAAAGTGGGATATCACTTCAAACATATATGTACCAGTATAGTTGAGGTGCATCACGGATAACCTCTTCACCCCCAGCAGATATCCAGTAAAATCCAATTATCCACCATATGAAGGAGAACATTGTATTCGCAGACTCCAGATGCTTTGCCAAACTGCCAGAGTAAACCACAATGATATAATCAGGTACAGCTGAACAAGACATAATGGAAATATTGCATGCTGACACATGAACACTCGTATATGGAATCACATGATGAATATTTAAATAGACACATCATGAATACAACAACCGATGTGACACTTATAATCACTACCATGTTTTATCGAGCAGAAGAAACAGGGAGACGCACAAAACGTGTCATGAAAACAAGGAAGAGAAACTTATGCCAGCATGAGCGCAGAGGATAGTAAAATATCATGCTATTATCAAGAGCACAACACTAGAATCTTTGAACCCCCTTCGGTAGCAGAAGTACACCTAAACAAGATGAATAGGCCATAACAGACCAAACTAAACTTCACAACTGTATTTAGAACACTCTACCATGAATTCACTTCACCTTCCTTGCTTCACCGCTGAACATCACAGATTAAGAAACCATCCATGGAACCTACCAACATACTATTGCAGGACTGTATAATTTTTGGGGGTAGAAAACTGTATAACTGACACGGCTTATGCAATGGTCTGTCTTTCCTTGTAGAATGGCGCATAGGCACTACATCAATCAAAGTTTTTTTTTTTTTGCGGGTGTACATCAATCAAAGTTATCACTACCGTGGCTAGGGACTACTTGACGAAAAATCAATTAGGAATTAAACTTTCATAAACCGGTTTCGCTGAACTTTCTAGGTAGCTTGAAACAACCAGGGTTGTACCTAAACAGCTTAGAAATGTCCGCTAGTTGTGAAATCCCTCCAATTACCTGACGTAATCGGTGTCGCGACCACGAAGATGGTGCTCGCTGGCATCCTCGTCGCTAGACGAGGACGAGCCGTCGCTGCCCCTCTCCTCGTCGGCGGGCGCCGGGGCCCCGCCGCGCTGGCTTCGGCGCATCCGGTACTCGACGGCGACGCAGACCATGTGGACGACGCACTGCAGGGCGTAGCCGGCGACCCAGGTCCGGAGCGGCATGGGGGATTTCTCGTTGCGGCTGAGCACGAGCACGACGGCGGCGACGGTGATGAAGGAGATGTTCCAGAGGAGATCGAGCGCCACGACGGGGCGGGAGTAGGCCCAGTCCGCCTGCCGCTCCTCGAGGTGCTCGGCCGCCGCCTCCCGCACGAGCATCGACGGCTCCCGCATCGCCCGCCGCCCGCTGCGGCGCAGCAGGCGCGCGGCGCCGCGCAGCGACGGCCGGCGGAGCGCGTTGCCCCGGCGCTGGCCCCCGCTGCCGGCGCCGGCGCCGCCGCCGAGCAGCGGCGCCGAGTCAAGGAGCGCGTCGCCGCGGCTGCTGGACATCGAGGGAGGCCTGCGAGATCGAGAGAGGGGAAGAAGTCTATTTCCACGGGGGAAGGGAATTGGGATGGGTTGGAGACTGGAAGAGTCCTTTCTCGCTTTTCCCCCTTTTCCTCCCCCGCTTCTACGATGGGGAATGCGGGTTGGACCAGCTGTGGCTGATGATGTCACATTGCAGGCAGTTCGCTGCCGACGAAAAAAAAATGGATAATGTATAACGTGTCGGGTAAATTTCAGAAAACCAATTTGTAGTTTTTTTTCTTACTAGCAATGTGATTATTATTTTTTTTGCAAGGAACTAGCAGTGTGATTTTACAAGGTAAATCAACTTCGTGTAGTGTATATCGCGTAGAGTATTGCAATTTCACAAAAACCAACTTGTGATTTACTTTCACCCGGTTATTATGAATTAACTTTATGGTGTTCAGAGTGGCAAAATGTGACTTTACTATTAAAATTAATTCTGCAATTAAGGGAAATCTCCCTTTGCCCAACGGACAAGCGGTTGCACCCGCACGGACGCCCGTGTCCCTCGCAACCGATGCATCTCCCTGGAACCGACGCCTCCTCTGGATCGTCGTGTCTCTTCAGGAGATATGTAAGCACCATGTAACCATCGTCAATGCAATCGATCATTTTGACTCCGAACTATGAAAAAAGAGGGGGGTGACCTGGAGCATGCTTCTAGCAAGCAGGCAAGGAAATCAAGGAGAAAAACCTCAGAGTCAGTAAATGCAAGTCAACTCAACATTGACAAACACCTGATGGGTAGTATACACCCGGTGGAAGGGCAACCTCCACAACCCAGCTCCAGTGTGCACAAACTGGCTGGGACATCGGAACACCCAGACTCAATGTATTGGGAAATCACGAGGAGTCACTAGGGGTGCAGGAAATTTCCATCAACTATGTTGATTCTGGAGAATCATTTGACCGTAAGACTACGACTGTCGACATATATTTTGCTGAAAAGATTGCAGATACCCTTCTCACTGATCATGATCCAAGGTCTATCGTTGAGTGCCAGAAGCGCTATGACTGGCCTAAATGGAAGGATGCAATCCAAGCAGAAATTGCCTCGCTTAACAAAAGAAAGGTATTCACTGAAGCAATACCCACACCTCCCAATGTTTTCCCTGTGGGATTCAAATGGGTTTTCTCCGGAAACGGAATGAGAACAATGAGGTGGTGAGATATAAAGCAAGGCTTGTAGCACAAGGTTTCGCGCAGAAACCTAACATTGATTTCACTGAAACATATTCTTCAGTAATGAGTGCAACCACTTTCCGATATCTTATATCATTGGCAGTGCAAAATCGTCTAACTATGAAGTTGATGGACGTCGTGACCGCATATATTTACAGGTCACTAGATTCGGACACATATATGAAGGTTCCTGACGGAATCTCTATCCCGAATAAAAGTGCAAAACATAACATGTATTGTGTAAAGTTGAATAAGTCATTATATGGCTTAAGGCAATCGGGACGGATGTGGTACAACCGACTCAGTGAGCTCCTTCTTCAAAAAGGTTACTTCAGTAGTGTTGATTGCCCATGTGTCTTCGTCAAAAAGTCCTCTATAGGATTTTGCATCATTTCTGTGTACGTTGATGATCTCAACATCATTGGCAACACACCAGACATTGATGAAGCATGCAATCACCTAAAGATGGAATTTGAGATGAAGGATTTGGGTAAAACCAAAATTTGCTTAGGTATTCAACTTGAGCACCATCCCTCAGGAATCATGGTACACCAAGCTGCCTATATCCAGAAAATATTGGAGAAATTCAATATTGACAAATCCTACCCATCTAAAACTCCCATGATGGTTCGATCTCTAGACGCAGAGAAAGATCTGTTCAGGCCATGGGATGATGGTGAAGAGGTGTTGGGACCTGAAGTTCCATACCTCGGTGCCATTGGAGCGCTTGTGTATCTTGCAAATTGCACGAGACCTGATATTGCATTTGTAGTGAATCTACTTGCTAGACACAGCGAAGCTCCCACCAAACGTCATTGGTCTGGAGTGAAGAATATATTTCGATATCTCCAAGGCACAAAGGATCTTGGCCTATTTTTCCAGTTCTAGAGAAATCAGGACTCTGATATGATTGGATATACAGATGTCGGCTATTTGTCTGATCCCCATAATGCCATATCACAGACCGGTTTTGTGTTCCTACATGGTGGCACTGCTATATCATGGAAGTCTCCAAAAACAGACTCTAATGGTAACATCTACCAATCATTCTGAAATAATTTCATTATTTGAAGCAACATGCGAAATGTGTATGGCTTCGTAGAATGATAAACCACATACAACAGTCATGTGGAATTGGTTCGATAGAATCACCTACCATTATATATGAAGATAATGCAGTCTGTGTTGCACGGATGCAAACGGGATACATCAAGAGTAATATCACTAAGCATATTTCTCCTAAGTGGTTTTCCCCCATGATCTTCAGCAAAGCGGGGAAATAAACATCTTCCAAGACAAATCATGCGAAAATCTTGCTGACTTATTTACTAAGTCTCTACCAAATTCTACATTCTAGAATATGTTCATGGAATTGGTATGCGACGACTTAGGGACTTGCAAGCATCAGGGGGAGTCTCTTCTTGAGATATCCTTGTTCAAACATCACTGTAACGCCCTCGATGCGGCTATATCTCCCACGTGTCGAGGCACGACTTAGAGGCATAACCGCATTGAAAGCAATGTCGCAAGTGAGGTAATCTTCACACAATCCATGTAATAAATAAAGGGGAAAGATACATAGTTGGCTTACAATCGCCACTTCACACAAATACATAAATAACATCCATCATACAGATTACACTCAAGGTCCGACTACGGCACCAAAATGAAAGAAGACTACCCCAAATGCTAAACAGATCCCCGGATCACCCAACTGGGCTCCACTACTGATCATCTGGAAAAGAAACATAGTAACGGCCACGTTCCTCATCGAACTCCCAAATGAGCTCGGTCGCGTCATCAGCACTGACATCGTTGGTACCTGCAACTGAGGTGATAATATCTGTGAGCCACGGGGACTCAGCAATCTCACACCCGCGAGATCAAGACTATTTAAGCTTAAAGCTGGGAAAGGGGTTTGTGAGGTGGAACTGCAGCAAGCGACTAGCATATGGTGGCTACAGCGCAAAAGAGAGCGGGAAGAGAAAGCAAAGCACGGTCGAGAAGCTAGAAGTGATCAAGAAGTGATCCTGAACAACCTACGTCAGGCATAACTCCAACAACCGTGTTCACTTCCCGGACCCCGCCGAGAAGAGACCATCACGGTTACACACGCGGTTGATGTGTTTTAGTTAAGGTCAACTTCGGGTTTTCTACAACCGGACATCAACAAATTCCCATCTGCCTCATAACCGCGGGCACGGCTTTCGAAAGATAATACCCTGCAGGGGTGTCCCAACTTAGCCCATGATAAGCTCTCACGGTCAACGAAGGATATTCCTTCTATCGGGAAGACCCGATCAATCTCGGAATCCCGGACTACAAGACATCTCAACAGCAATAAAACAAGTCCAGCAAAGCCGCCCGATTGTGCCGACAAATCCTGATAGGAGCTGCACATATCTCGGTCTCAGGGCACATCCGGATGAACACTACGTACGGCAACCGAAGATACCCCAAGTTGCCTCAGGGCGGCACCGCAAGTGGCTCTAGTTGGACCAGCAATCGAAGGAGAACTGGCCCGGGGTTAAAATAAAGATGACCCTTGAGTCTGCAGAACCCAAGGGAAAAAGGCTAGGTGGCAAATGGTAAAACCAATGTTGGGCCTTGCTGGAAGAGTCTTATTCAAAGCGAACTGTCAAGGGGGTCCCATAAATCACCCAACCGTGTAAGGAACGCAAACTCCGGGAACATAACACCGGTATGACGGAAACTAGGGTGGCAAGAGTGGAACAAAACACCAGGCATAAGGCCGAGCCTTCCACCCTTTACCAAGTATATAGATGCATTAATTAAATAAGAGGTAATGTGATATCCCAACAAGTAAACATGTTCCAACAAGGAACAACAAGATCATGTTCCAACAAGGAACAAACTTCATCTTCACCTGCAACTAGCAACGCTATAAGAGGGGCTGAGCAAAGCAGTAACATAGCCAAACAACGGTTTGCTAGGACATGGATGGTTAGGGGCTGACATGGCAATATAGGAGGCATGATATAGCAAGTGGTAGGTATCGCAGCATAGGCATAGCAAAAGAGCGAGCAATCTAGCTAGCAAAGATAGAAGTGATTTCGAGGGTATGGTCATCTTGCCTGCAAGGTTCTCAGAGTTGTCGAAAGCTTGGTCCTCGTAAGCGTTCTCAATAGGTTCCTCGTTCACGTACTCGTCTCCCGGCTCTACCCAAGACAAGAGAACAAGCAAAGGAACCAATATCAACCACGATGCAAATGCGCAATCAACATGATGCAAAACATGGCAATATGGGAGAGGTGATATGCAGTGCGTATGCATGCTCCGGGAGGACAAGGATGAACAGGGCATAATCTTGGCAAACCAAGCATGCCACTGGATAGATGAGGTGATTTCGGTTGAAATCGATATAAAGATCACCGGAAACGGATGCACGGTTTGCAAATGGCAAGCAATACAAGAATGACACGTATCTGCCATAAACAGCATGATGCTACTTAGCAAGCAACAAATAATTAAGCTACTGCACCCAAACATGGCAACAAAGCATATGACAGTAATCTACTCAAGATGCACGACAAAAGATGAACACTGAGCTATGGCCAATTCACATCATAACAGGTTCAAACAAGCATGGCAAAAGTGCAACTTATAACAGATTCACAGACTTAGAGAAATAACAGCAAGTCAGGAAAACAACATCAGGATGACGTGTTCAGAGCAACGAAACAACATGCTGCAGGTTCAGAACATAGCAAAATAAGGCATGGCATGAATCTACTCAAAGCACTTGACAAAAGTCCCTTACTGACCATAAGCCAAAAAGGATCAGAAAATATGATTACACCCATGTCAAATAAGCAAGTTTCATTACAGGTTTCATACTTAGTAGAAAACTGGACATGGCAGAAAACTAATAACGACTAGGCATGTTCGTGAGCTTGATGCACTCACTACAGAGCAAGTCATGATAAACTAAGCATACATACATCAAGAAGACATGGCATAGTAACTAGATATGGCAAGAATAACATCATATCATGCAAGGATCAACTACACCAAGCTTGGAAAAATCGAATAACATGTAAACAATCTGCCAGCAGCATTTTGAAGCAAAAGTAGAGCTCGATTGACTCAAGCTATGGCACCCCATAATTGCAAACAAAGGCATGGATGGATTAAGCAAATACTCAAGTTCAAAACTCCCTTACTGATCATGCTCAAATTATGCATAGATCTCTCGGAAACAACAAGATCACATGGCATGATAATAACAAAAGGCAGGGACTTAGTGAAATCACTAAGTCTCTGAAAACAGCAATATCATCAACCCTACTTTGCATGCAATTTCTAGCCACCTCAAGCATCACAAAAATACATAGTAAAATTCCCTGGAAAGGTAACATGGCATATTACAAAACACATATATAGATCAACCTCATAGGAGGTACACATCAATCATGGCAAAAATGACAAAAGTGCATGTTCAGCTAAGATCCAGCAATAAGCATCAACTAGCCCTCTTCTAACAGCATTTCGGGCATCAAGATGACTTCAAATGAAAATGATGCAATGGAACAAAATGATGTACTCTTCGAGATGAACAGTTCGACATATTATACGTGTGAAACGGAGCTACGGATGCAAAGTTATCGCAGGATGAACAAGGCATGATGATGATGCAACGTGAGGACTTAGCAGAAAAACTGGGAGAGGCAAAAGTCAACCGACGTCGCGGGGTCGCCGGAGCTCGCCGGGATTCGGCGACGGCGGCTGGAGGCGGCGAGGGGGGGAGCTGGCCGGCGCGGACCCGGGCGGATCCCGCCGGATCCGGGGCGCGGGCGACGCGGGGCGGCACCGGGAGACGCGGCGGCGCACCGGAGTTCGCCGGGGTCCGAGCGCGGAGGCGGCGCGGCGAGCTTGGACGGCGGCCGGCGACGGCGTCGGGACGGAGGAAGGCGGCGGGGTTCGGCGACGGCGGCGGGGCGAGGCCGGCGCGGGTCCGGCAGGCGCGGGAGCGGGCGGAGGCGACCGGGCTGGTCGCGGGCCTCAGGCCCAGATCGGGGCCCGGGCGGGCCTCTCGCGGGCCTGGCGGCGCGGGGGAAGGCAGAGGCCAGGTGGCGCGCGGCCACTGGCCCAGGGCGCGCCGGCGGCGGCGCCAAGTGGCGGACAGGGGTGGCGGCGCGGAATCCGAGGTGAGGGGAGGTAGGTGGCGACCTAAAATGGCATGGGAGGTTTCCTTTTATAGGAAAGGCTAGGGTTTCGGGGGTTTTCGGAACCTCGGATCTCGATCGGACGTTTTCGGGCGTAGGAAGAGCTAGGAAGCTCCGAACGGAGTGCGGTTTTCGCCCACGCGATCGCGATCTAACAACGGAGACGATGGGACAGACTTAGGTGGGTTTTGGGCCACTTAGAGGGGGATGTTGGGCCGCACCAACCGAGGCCTTCACGGTTACCCGGTTAACCGTTGGAGTACCAAACGAACTCCGATTGACCCGAAACTTGACAGGCGGTCTACCGGTGCTATACCAAGGCCACATGTCAAACCTCGGTCCATTCCGAGAATGTTTAATACCCGCTCACGAAGAAATGTAAAAGGGGACGCCGGGAGACATAGGAGCGCCGGATTGCAAAACGGACAACGGGAAAGATGCTCGGATTTATGAGACGAACACGTATGCAAATGCGATGCACATGATTGACATGATATGAAATGCATGACATGACCAAAATGCAAAACAAAGAGAACCCAACCACGGAGGGAATATCATAGCACATAGCCGGAAATGGCAAGAGTTGGATTACAAATATGGCAAGATACATCGGGGGCGTTACAACACACCACCACTACGAGAGGATCTCGTCCCGAGATCTAGGACTGAAAGAACTCCGGGTACTCGGAACGTAGGTGGTCTTCACGCTCCCATGTGGCCTCTCGGTCTGAATGATGTGACCATTTCACTTTGAGGAATTTGATTGACTTGTTGCGAGTCTTGCGCTCAGTTGTTTCAAGAATAGCAACTGGGTGCTCATGATAAGACAAATCTTCTTGAAGATCAATCTCTTCGAAGTTGATGGTGCGCTCAGGCGTCTTGAAGCACTTGCGAAGCTGTGACACGTGGAAGACATCGTGCACATTTGCAAAGTTGGAGGGGAGCTCAAGTTGATAGGCTAGATCGCCTCGTTTCCCGATAATCTTGAAGGGACCCACGTATCTGGGAGCAAGTTTCCCCTTGATACCGAAGCGACGAGTTCCTTTCATTGGCGAGACACGGAGGTAAACATGGTCTCCGATCTCGAATGCCACATCTCGGTGTTTGCTGTCGTAATAGCTCTTCTGGCGCGACTGCGCTGCTTTGAGGTTCTCACGAATCACCTTGCACATGGCCTCAGCCTCTGAGATCAAATCATTGCCGAGCAATTGACGTTCACCGGTTTCAGACCAGTTGAGAGGAGTACGACACTTTCTGCCATAGAGAATCTCGAATGGGGCTTTGCCCGAGCTGGCTTGAAAGCTGTTGTTGTAAGAGAATTCAGCATAAGGAAGACAATCCTCCCACTTCATGCCGAAAGAGATAACACAGGCTCTGAGCATATCTTCAAGAATTTGATTGACACGCTCGACTTGTCCACTAGTCTGAGGGTGGAACGCTGTGCTGAATCGAATATTGGTGCCCATGGCCGACTGAAAAGAATCCCAAAATTTGGAGGTAAAGATGCTGCCACGGTCTGAAGAGATCAATTGTGGAATGCCGTGCAAAGAGACAATTCTGGAGGTGTAGAGCTCTGCCAGCTGTGCTGCTGTGATAGACTCTTTGATAGGAAGAAAATGAGCCACTTTGGTGAGCTTGTCGATGACGACGAAGATAGCATCATTTCCACGCTTGGACTTAGGAAAACCAGTCACGAAGTCCATTTCGATATGATCAAACTTCCATTCTGGAATAGCAAGAGGTTGGAGAAGTCCAGCTGGTCGTTGGTGTTCTGCTTTCACCCTTCTGCAGACATCACACTCATTCACGAACTGAGCGATCTCACGCTTCATTCGAGTCCACCAATACGACTGCTTGAGGTCATGGTACATCTTTGAACTTCCAGGATGAATTGACAGAAGAGAATTGTGCGCTTCGTTCATAATGACTTTACGGAGATCACCCTTTGGAACCACAATCCGGTCCTCGAAGAAAAGAGTATCTCTGTCATCAACTCGATAGCACTTGTATTTGGGGATGCTCTTTTCAATACCACGTTTCACCTTCTTCACCATGGTATCCAACAATTGTGCCTCACGAATTTGATCTTCCAAGGTAGGAGAAACAATGAGGTTGGCAAGAACACCTTGAGGAACAACTTGGAGATTCAACTTGTGGAAAGCTTCACAAAGGTCCGGTTGAAAAGGCTTGAGGATTAAGCTGTTGCAATAAGCCTTTCTACTCAAAGCGTCTGCAACCACATTAGCCTTGCCTGGAGTATATTCAATACTTGGATTATACTCTTGAATCATTTCGACCCATCGAGTTTTCCTGAGGTTGAGATGAGGCTGAGTGAAGATGTACTTGAGACTCTTGTGATCTGTGAATATGTCCACTTTCCTTCCCAACAGGAGATGTCTCCATGTTATTAGTGCGTGGACAACTGCCGCCAACTCAAGATCGTGAGTGGGGTAGTTCCTTTCATTGGGCTTCAACTGGCGAGAGGTATAGGCAACAACCTTCTTCTCTTGCATTAAGACAACACCGAGGCCCTGAAGAGAAGCATCACAAAATACTTCATAAGGCTTGGATTCATCAGGAGGAGTCAGAACTAGAGCAGTGACAAGTTTCTCTTTGAGAGTGTTGAAAGCAACGTCACACTCAGGAGACCAGACATATTTCACATGCTTCTGGAGGAGGTTGGAAAGAGGCTTGGCAATCTTGGAGAAATTCTCAACGAATCTTCGGCAATAGCTTGCAAGTCCAAGAAAACTGCGAAGCTGCTTGACATTCTGAGGAGGATTCCAATTCAAAACTGCAGACACCCTCTCTGGCAACACCTCGGAGCTCAACTCCCCGGGACACTGCCACAACCCCTAAATGTCAGGAGGCAACCAAGACAATGTTGTCATCATAAAACCATCAGAACGATTGTAATATACCCGCGTGATCCTAAAAAAAAATTTAGTGAAATTTGAGAAGAGAAGAGTCAAAACTCTACGTCAGGATGCCTTACCAGAAGGTCGAAGGGACTGGGAAGTAAAAAGAATTCCTAAACTCTCCGATATATAATTCCTAAATGACTCAAAACATCTTTCTAGACACAACTCGGCCACTAAAGACGATCAAACAGTGGGGGCTCCTAAGGTCGGGAAAGGCTCTGATTACCAACTTGTAACGCCCTCGATGCGGCTATATCTCCCACGTGTCGAGGCACGACTTAGAGGCATAACCGCATTGAAAGCAATGTCGCAAGTGAGGTAATCTTCACACAATCCATGTAATAAATAAAGGGGAAAGATACATAGTTGGCTTACAATCGCCACTTCACACAAATACATAAATAACATCCATCATACAGATTACACTAAAGGTCCGACTACGGCACCAAAATGAAAGAAGACTACCCCAAATGCTAAACAGATCCCCGGATCACCCAACTGGGCTCCACTACTGATCATCTGGAAAAGAAACATAGTAACGGCCACGTTCCTCATCGAACTCCCAAATGAGCTCGGTCGCGTCATCAGCACTGACATCGTTGGTACCTGCAACTGAGGTGATAATATCTGTGAGCCACGGGGACTCAGCAATCTCACACCCGCGAGATCAAGACTATTTAAGCTTAAAGCTGGGAAAGGGGTTTGTGAGGTGGAGCTGCAGCAAGCGACTAGCATATATGGTGGCTAACAACGCAAAAGAGAGCGGGAAGAGAAAGCAAAGCACGGTCGAGAAGCTAGAAGTGATCAAGAAGTGATCCTGAACAACCTACGTCAGGCATAACTCCAACAACCGTGTTCACTTCCCGGACCCCGCCGAGAAGAGACCATCACGGTTACACACGCGGTTGATGTGTTTTAGTTAAGGTCAACTTCGGGTTTTCTACAACCGGACATCAACAAATTCCCATCTGCCTCATAACCGCGGGCACGGCTTTCGAAAGATAATACCCTGCAGGGGTGTCCCAACTTAGCCCATGATAAGCTCTCACGGTCAACGAAGGATATTCCTTCTACCGGGAAGACCCGATCAATCTCGGAATCCCGGACTACAAGACATCTCAACAGCAATAAAACAAGTCCAGCAAAGCCGCCCGATTGTGCCGACAAATCCTGATAGGAGCTGCACATATCTCGGTCTCAGGGCACATCCGGATGAACACTACGTACGGCAACCGAAGATACCCCAAGTTGCCTCAGGGCGGCACCGCAAGTGGCTCTAGTTGGACCAGCAATCGAAGGAGAACTGGCCCGGGGTTAAAATAAAGATGACCCTTGAGTCTGCAGAACCCAAGGGAAAAAGGCTAGGTGGCAAATGGTAAAACCAATGTTGGGCCTTGCTGGAAGAGTCTTATTCAAAGCGAACTGTCAAGGGGGTCCCATAAATCACCCAACCGTGTAAGGAACGCAAACTCCGGGAACATAACACCGGTATGACGGAAACTAGGGTGGCAAGAGTGGAACAAAACACCAGGCATAAGGCCGAGCCTTCCACCCTTTACCAAGTATATAGATGCATTAATTAAATAAGAGGTAATGTGATATCCCAACAAGTAAACATGTTCCAACAAGGAACAACAAGATCATGTTCCAACAAGGAACAAACTTCATCTTCACCTGCAACTAGCAACGCTATAAGAGGGGCTGAGCAAAGCAGTAACATAGCCAAACAACGGTTTGCTAGGACATGGATGGTTAGGGGCTGACATGGCAATATAGGAGGCATGATATAGCAAGTGGTAGGTATCGCAGCATAGGCATAGCAAAAGAGCGAGCAATCTAGCTAGCAAAGATAGAAGTGATTTCGAGGGTATGGTCATCTTGCCTGCAAGGTTCTCAGAGTTGTCGAAAGCTTGGTCCTCGTAAGCGTTCTCAATAGGTTCCTCGTTCACGTACTCGTCTCCCGGCTCTACCCAAGACAAGAGAACAAGCAAAGGAACCAATATCAACCACGATGCAAATGCGCAATCAACATGATGCAAAACATGGCAATATGGGAGAGGTGATATGCAGTGCGTATGCATGCTCCGGGAGGACAAGGATGAACAGGGCATAATCTTGGCAAACCAAGCATGCCACTGGATAGATGAGGTGATTTCGGTTGAAATCGATATAAAGATCACCGGAAACGGATGCACGGTTTGCAAATGGCAAGCAATACAAGAATGACACGTATCTGCCATAAACAGCATGATGCTACTTAGCAAGCAACAAATAATTAAGCTACTGCACCCAAACATGGCAACAAAGCATATGACAGTAATCTACTCAAGATGCACGACAAAAGATGAACACTGAGCTATGGCCAATTCACATCATAACAGGTTCAAACAAGCATGGCAAAAGTGCAACTTATAACAGATTCACAGACTTAGAGAAATAACAGCAAGTCAGGAAAACAACATCAGGATGACGTGTTCAGAGCAACGAAACAACATGCTGCAGGTTCAGAACATAGCAAAATAAGGCATGGCATGAATCTACTCAAAGCACTTGACAAAAGTCCCTTACTGACCATAAGCCAAAAAGGATCAGAAAATATGATTACACCCATGTCAAATAAGCAAGTTTCATTACAGGTTTCATACTTAGTAGAAAACTGGACATGGCAGAAAACTAATAACGACTAGGCATGTTCGTGAGCTTGATGCACTCACTACAGAGCAAGTCATGATAAACTAAGCATACATACATCAAGAAGACATGGCATAGTAACTAGATATGGCAAGAATAACATCATATCATGCAAGGATCAACTACACCAAGCTTGGAAAAATCGAATAACATGTAAACAATCTGCCAGCAGCATTTTGAAGCAAAAGTAGAGCTCGATTGACTCAAGCTATGGCACCCCATAATTGCAAACAAAGGCATGGATGGATTAAGCAAATACTCAAGTTCAAAACTCCCTTACTGATCATGCTCAAATTATGCATAGATCTCTCGGAAACAACAAGATCACATGGCATGATAATAACAAAAGGCAGGGACTTAGTGAAATCACTAAGTCTCTGAAAACAGCAATATCATCAACCCTACTTTGCATGCAATTTCTAGCCACCTCAAGCATCACAAAAATACATAGTAAAATTCCCTGGAAAGGTAACATGGCATATTACAAAACACATATATAGATCAACCTCATAGGAGGTACACATCAATCATGGCAAAAATGACAAAAGTGCATGTTCAGCTAAGATCCAGCAATAAGCATCAACTAGCCCTCTTCTAACAGCATTTCGGGCATCAAGATGACTTCAAATGAAAATGATGCAATGGAACAAAATGATGTACTCTTCGAGACGAACAGTTCGACATATTATACGTGTGAAACGGAGCTACGGATGCAAAGTTATCGCAGGATGAACAAGGCATGATGATGATGCAACGTGAGGACTTAGCAGAAAAACTGGGAGAGGCAAAAGTCAACCGACGTCGCGGGGTCGCCGGAGCTCGCCGGGATTCGGCGACGGCGGCTGGAGGCGGCGAGGGGGGGAGCTGGCCGGCGCGGACCCGGGCGGATCCCGCCGGATCCGGGGCGCGGGCGACGCGGGGCGGCACCGGGAGACGCGGCGGCGCACCGGAGTTCGCCGGGGTCCGAGCGCGGAGGCGGCGCGGCGAGCTTGGACGGCGGCCGGCGACGGCGTCGGGACGGAGGAAGGCGGCGGGGTTCGGCGACGGCGGCGGGGCGAGGCCGGCGCGGGTCCGGCAGGCGCGGGAGCGGGCGGAGGCGACCGGGCTGGTCGCGGGCCTCAGGCCCAGATCGGGGCCCGGGCGGGCCTCTCGCGGGCCTGGCGGCGCGGGGGAAGGCAGAGGCCAGGTGGCGCGCGGCCACTGGCCCAGGGCGCGCCGGCGGCGGCGCCAAGTGGCGGACAGGGGTGGCGGCGCGGAATCCGAGGTGAGGGGAGGTAGGTGGCGACCTAAAATGGCATGGGAGGTTTCCTTTTATAGGAAAGGCTAGGGTTTCGGGGGTTTTCGGAACCTCGGATCTCGATCGGACGTTTTCGGGCGTAGGAAGAGCTAGGAAGCTCCGAACGGAGTGCGGTTTTCGCCCACGCGATCGCGATCTAACAACGGAGACGATGGGACAGACTTAGGTGGGTTTTGGGCCACTTAGAGGGGGATGTTGGGCCGCACCAACCGAGGCCTTCACGGTTACCCGGTTAACCGTTGGAGTACCAAACGAACTCCGATTGACCCGAAACTTGACAGGCGGTCTACCGGTGCTATACCGAGGCCACATGTCAAACCTCGGTCCATTCCGAGAATGTTTAATACCCGCTCACGAAGAAATGTAAAAGGGGACGCCGGGAGACATAGGAGCGCCGGATTGCAAAACGGACAACGGGAAAGATGCTCGGATTTATGAGACGAACACGTATGCAAATGCGATGCACATGATGACATGATATGAAATGCATGACATGACCAAAATGCAAAACGAAGAGAACCCAACCACGGAGGGAATATCATAGCACATAGCCGGAAATGGCAAGAGTTGGATTACAAATATGGCAAGATACATCGGGGGCGTTACAACATCACATTACGCTATATTTCTTTGTGAGTATACGTTTAAGGATCTCATCAAAGACTTTATTAAGAAATTTTGGAGGAGAATCTTTTGAGATGATAGAGCTTCCCGGACAATTGTGAAGATGATTCTGCATGGTCAAGCGTAGATTAGGGGGAGTGTTAAAGTTAATTCTGCAATTAAGGGAAATCTCCCCTTGCCCAACGAACAAGCGGTTGCACCCGCATGGACGCATGTGTCCCTTGCAACCGATGCATCTCCCTGGAATCGGCGTCTCCTCTGGATCGTCGTGTCTCTCCATGAGATATATAAGCACCCTGTAACCATCGTCAATGCAATCGATCATTTTGATTCCGAATATTTACAAGGTAAATTGAGAGTTGCTTGAGTTCCCCCTCTCCCCGTGTCGCCTTCCCTGGCGACTCGGGTGCGAAAAACCTAGAGCGCCACCCTTCCACCCAGGTCCTCCCTTGTTGCATGCTACCTCTTGAGCATGCGTTGGTTTTCCCTTGAAGAGGAAAGGGTGATGCAGCAAAGTAGCGTAAGTATTTCCCTTAGTTTTTGAGAACCAAGGTATCAATCCAGTAGGAGATAACACGCAAGTCACCTAGTACCCGCACAAACAATCAAGAACCTTGCAACCAACGCGATAAAGGGGTTGTCAATCTCTTCACGATCACTCGCAAAAGTGAGATCTAATAAAGATAGTAAGATAAGTGCTTTTGGTATTTTTGTTGTATAGATTGGAAAGTAAAGATTGCAAAATAGTAAAGCGAGGTGTGATGTAAATAAAAGAGATGCAATATAATAAGAAAGAGACCCGGGGGCAATAGGTTTCACTAGTGGCTTCTCTCAAGATAGCATATATTACGGTGGGTGAACAAATTACTGCCGAACAATTGATAGAAAAGCGCATAGTTATGAGAATATCTAGGCAATGATCATGAATATAGGCATCACGTCCGTGTCAAGTAGACCGAAACGACTCTGCATCTACTACTATTACTCCACACATCGACCGCTATCCAGCATGCATCAGAGTATTAAGTTCATAAGAACAGAGTAACGCATTAAGCAAGATGACATGATGTAGAGGGATAAACTCAAGCAATATGATATAAACCCCATCTTTTTATCCTCGATGGAAACAATACAATACGTGCCTTGTTGCCCCTACTGTCACTGGGAAAGGACGCTGCAAGATTGAACCCAAAGCTAAGCACTTCTCCCATTGCAAGAAAGATCAATCTAGTAGGCCAAACTAAACCGATAATTCGAAGAGACTTGCGAAGATATCAAATCATGCATATAAGAATTCAAAGAAGAACCAAATATTATTCATACATAAACTTGATAATAAATCCACAATTCATCGGATCTCACCAAACACACCGCAAAAGAGTACTACATCGAATAGATCTCCAAGAACATCGAGGAGAACTTTTTATTGAGACCAAAGAGAGAGAAGAAGCCATCTAGCTAATAACTATGGACCCGAAGGTCTGTGGTAAACTACTCACACATCATCGGAGAGGCTATGGTGTTGATGTAGAAGCCCTCCATGATCGATTCCCCCTCCGGAAGATCGCTGGAAAAGGCCCCAAGATGGGATCTCACGGGTACAGAAGGTTGCGGCGGTGGAAAAGTGGTTTCGTGGCTCCCCCTGATGTTTCTAGGGTATAAGATTATATATAGGCAAAAGAAGTACGTCGGTGGAGCTCTATGGGGCCCACGAGGGTGGGGGCGCGCCTACCCCCCATGGGCGCGCCCTCTTGCCTCGTGGCCGCCTCGTGGAGTTCCAAACTTCAACTCCAAGTCTTATGGATTGCGTTTGTTCCAAGAAAGATCACCGCGAAGGTTTCATTCCGTTTGGATTCTGTTTGGTATTCCTTTTCTGCAAAACACTGAAATAGGCAAAAAACAGAAACTGGCACTGGGCCTTTGGTTAATAGGTTAGTCCCAAAAATAATATAAAAGAGCATATTAAAGCCCATTAAACATCCAAAACAGATAATATAATAGCATGGAACAATAAAAAATTATAGATACGTTGGAGACGTATCAAGCATCCCCAAGCTTAATCCCCAAGCATACCGAAGATTAACTCCTCCATCTTACAGTTGTAGAATTTATTGGAGACATCATATCTCTCAATCCGGGCATTTGCTTGAAATATTAACTTCAACTCCTGGAACATCTCATATGCTCCATGACGTTCAAAACGTCGTTGAAGTCCCGGTTCTAAGCCGTAAAGCATGGCACACTGAACTATCGAGTAGTCATCAGCTTTGCTCTGCCAAATGTTCTTAACATCATCAGTTGCATCTGCAGCAGGCCTGGCACCCAGCGGTGCTTCCAGGACGTAATTCTTCTGTGCAGTAGTGAGGATAATCCTCAAGTTACGGACCCAGTCCGTGTAATTGCTACCATCATCTTTCAACTTTGCTTTCTAAAGGAACGCATTAAAATTCAACGGAACAACAGCACGGGCCATCTGTCTAGAATAACATAGACAAGCAAAATACTATCAGGTACTAAGTTCATGATAAATTTAAGTTCAATTAATCATATTACTTAAGAACTCCCACTTAGATAGACATATATCTAGTCATCTAAGTGATCACGTGATCCAAATCAACTAACGCTGTGTTTGAATGTCTGTATTGGAGGCCTCCGTATTGAATTGGTTTCAATTCCAAATCAACAAGGAAACTGTAATGTGACACCCCCGATTCAATCATACAATAATCATGCACGCAAACGTGTACGATCAAAATCAGGGACTCACGGGAAGATATCACAACACAACTCTAAAACATAAATAAGTCATACAAGCATCATAATACAAGCCAGGGGCCTCGAGGGCTCGAATACAAGTGCTCGATCATATACGAGTCAGCGGAAGCAACAATATCTGAGTACAAACATAAGTTAAACAAGTTTGCCTTAAGAAGGCTAACACAAACTGGGATACAGGTCGAAAGAGGCGCATACCTCATGCCTGGGATCCTCCTAACTACTCATGGTCGTCATCAGCGGGCTGCACGTAGTAGTAGGCACCTCCGGTGTAGTAGGAGTCGTCATCAACGGTGGCGTCTGGATCCTGGGCTCCAGCATCTGGTTGCGACAACCAGAAAGAAAGGTAAGGGGGAAAAGGGGAGAGAAAGCAACCGTGAGTACTCATCCAAAGTACTCGCAAGCAAGGAGCTACACTACATATGCATGGGTATATGTGTAAAGGGCCATATCAGTGGACTGAACTGCAGAATGCCAGAACAAGAGGGGGATAACTAATCCTGTCGAAGACTACGCTTCTGGCAGCCTTCGTCTTGCAGCATGTAGAAGAGAGTAGACTTAAGTCCTCCAAGTAGCATCGCATAGCATAATCCTACCCGGCAATCCCCTCCTCGTCGCCCTGTTAGAGAGCGATCGCCTGGTTGTATCTGGCACTTGGAAGGCTGTGTTTTATTAAGTATCCGGTTCTAGTTGTCATAAGGTCAAGGTACAACTCCAAGTCGTCCTGTTACCGAAGATCACGGCTATTCGAATAGATAAACTTCCCTGCAGGGGTGCACCACATAACCCAACACGCTTGATCCCATTTGGCCGGACACACTTTCCTGGGTCATGCCCGGCCTCGGAAGATCAACATGTCGCAGCCCCACCTAGGCCAACAGAGAGGTCAGCACGTCGTCTAAACCTAAGCGCATAGGGGTCTGGGCCCATCGCCCTTAGCACACCTGCACGTTGCGAACATGGCCGGAAGCAGACCTAGCCTAGCAGGCGTTCCAGTCCAATCCGGTGCGCGTCGCTCAGTCGCTGACGTCACGAAGGCTTCGGCTAATACCACGACGTCGAGTGCCCATAACTGTTCCCGCGTAGTTGGTTAGTGCGTATAGGCCAGTAGCCAGACTCAGATCAAATACCAAGATCTCTTTAAGCGTGTTATTTTGAAGTAACCGCGAACGCCGACTAGGGCCAGGCCCACCTCTCGCCTAGGTGGTCTCAACCTGCCCTGTCGCTCCGCCACAAAGTAACAGTCGGGGGCTGTCAAGAACCCAAGCCCACCTCTACCGGGATGGAGCCACCTGTCCTTTCAGCCCCCTCATCAGAATCACTTGCGGGTACTCAACGAGCTGACCCGACTTTAGTCACCACATGTGTCATGTATATAAAGTATATAGTATATACCCGTGATCACCTCCCTAGTGATCACGGCCCGATAGTATAGCATGGCAGATGGACAAGAGCGTAGGGCCACTGATGGAACAATAGCATCCTATACTAAGCAGTAGGATAGCAGGTAAGGGTAACAACTGTAGCAACAATGACATGCTATGCATCAGAATAGGATTAACCGAAAGCAGTAACATGCTATACTACTCTAATGCAAGCAGTATAGAGAAGGAATAGGCGATATCTGGTGATCAAGGGGGGGGCTTGCCTGGTTGCTCCGGCAAGAAGGGGGGTGGTCGTCGATGTAGTCGATCACAAGGTACCAGCAGCGGTCTCGGGGTCTACCAGAAAGAAGTAACGGAGGGGGACACAGTAAATAACAGAGCAATCAAATGTAACACAAATCAAGACGCGGAAATACGTTGTGCTAGGGGTGACCTAACGCAGAGATAGGTGATACCGGCGAAGGTGGGGAACATCCGGGAAAGTATCCCCAGGTTTCGCGTTTTCGGATAGATGAACCGGAGGGGGAAAGTTGCGTGTTTGCTATACTAGGGATGTGTGTGGCGGATGAACGGAGAGTGTATCCCGATTAGTCTCGTCGTTCTGAGCAACTTTCATGTACAAAGTTTTTTCATCCGAGCTACGGTTTATTTTATATTAATTTTAAAAGATTTAAATATTTTTAGAATTTATTTAATTATTTTAATTCAACATTATCCAGAATAGTGTGGGATGACGTCAGCATGACGTATGTATGACGTCAGCAGTCAACCATACAGTTGACCTGGTCAATCCGACAAGTGGGTCCCGCATGTCATACTCTGATTATTCTAATTAGGGTTTAACTAATCTAATTATTGTTTAATTAATCTAGCACTAGTTAATTAGGTTAGTTAATCATAATTAATTAATATATTAATTTTATTATTATTATTATTATACCTCTTTTTTATATTTAATTTTAATTAATTAATTTTTAAAAAAATTGGTGTGGGCCCCGTTTGTCATTGGGCCAAAAGGGGCTGGCGGATCGGGCATACGGGCGACGGGCCCAGCCCAGGCCAGCAGGGGGGACGGCGACCGCAGGGCACCGAAGGGCAAGGCCGGAGCGGGGCCTGCTCGGCGCGGCCGAGCCGTGGTCGACGGCAGAAGGCAGGGGGAGGCCAGTGCGGGGGGGAGGGGGCGGCGAGGCAACGACGGGTCGGCGGCGCGAGGCGCGTTGCGGTGCCGGCAAACGGCGGGACGGCGAGCGGCACAGCCGCAGCTCCAGGAGCCAGCGAGGCACGGGCGGAGCGCGGGCGGAGGGTGCGAGGGTCGCCGCTCGACAACGCGTCCCTCCTTCTCCTGCACCTGCGGTGGCAGAGCCAGCCGCAAGGGGAAGGGGGAGGGGCCGAGGCCGTGGGCGAGGCGGAGGCGCTCGGGGAAGAGGAGGACGGGGCGGCGCGCCGGCCTCGCCTCCGTCAGCAGTTCCTCCTCCCACGGAGGTCCATGTTGGGGATGATCCTTGCGAGTTCTTCGTCAGGCTGCGCCGGCCGCCGCGCCGTCACCTTCGTCTCCCGACCCCATTCACGCGGGAGATGGAGCTGGATCCGCCGGAGTCATTGCGGCTGCACATGAGGGGCTGTGGGATCAGCGGCACGCGGGTTCGCGTCGACTTCCCAGCCCCTCACGTGATGTATCTTCGTCGGGGATGGAAGACGTTCGCTCATATCCACCGCTTGACAGAGGGGCTCACTCTCCATTTCAAGCTGATGGAGGGCGGCCTCCTCTCCGTCAAGGTCTTCGGGCTCTTCGGGACCCGTGCAAGGTGCTGCGTGGAGAGCTCTTCTGATAGCGAAGACTCCTCCTCGGGCGGGAGTGACGAGGAGGACAGCGGCAGCGACGACGAGGGTAGTAGGCGGCAGGATGATGGGTCCGACTAGGTGTCCGGCGCCACTCCGTGCGGCACCGGCGACCCCATCATCCGTGTCGCCGGCTCCCCGAACTTCTCGGGGTCATCTCCTTGGGCGGCTAGCGTTGGGAGGCTGCGGAAGAGGAAGAGGGCGGGTGGCAAGGCCGTCAAATCGGAGTACGTGGGCACCTACATCTTCGACGCGTGCTGACGCCCTGCGGCCCCGTCTTCGAGCTCTGCTTCCGGCGCCGCCATCACCATCCAGCCTTCGGACGGCCACCGAGATGTTCTCTTGGTGTCTTCTGCCACCCGTAGCTTGCCTAGGCGCCCCTTTTGCCCTTTTCGCCTCCTTGACCTGCCTCCTGAGGAGAGGGACAAGAAAGGGGTTACGGGCACCTTATCTCTTTTTAGCTTGTAAGCCTTCGGGCCTTGGCTGAATTTAAAACTTGTAATCCCATCATTCATGTTTTTCATTCCCTATGGACTGTAACTGAGTGGAATGTTTTTAATGAAAAACGGATGCTTGCCGGGTCATTTGTTTGCGGGTAGAACCCACGTCAAGGAGTAAATCCTTGATATCTCTAAGATAAACATTTCCTTGCCTGGCAGCAGGCCTTGCCGTCTTCCCACGTCGCTCGACCTTTCTCACGCTTTTGGCGGAGGCAGGGATGAGGTGGGTTCAGGCTCCTTGTTTCATCCTTTCGCTGCCGCGACTACGACCAAACCTGGCCCCAGGAACGAGCCCTAGGGCCTAGAGTTTAGGGGAGCACGGTAGCTTTAGGAAGGAACAAGGTTTCACATACCTCAGTCCATAAGGAATGCATGATAAGGGATGAAGAACTTATCTGAAGCTGTAGCCCCCGACAACTCTGGTTTGCCGTGGGTGAATCTTTGCACTTGCAGCCCCCCCGGCAATACTGGCTTGCCGGGGTCTAGATGCTGGTCTGTCCCTCTTCTCTTTTTCGTCCTCAAGTGATCCGGCAAGGATATCTGTGAGTCCTGCGAACCAAAGAAGACAAAAGAACGGCAAAGAGACGCACACTCGACCTCTAAGCTAGGGGTTAGTCGCCGCTAAGCACTATCAACCCTAACCAAGGACGAGACTCGACCTAGCATGCATGCTATAACTTAGGGCGCCAGCGCTTCATTTATTTATGCTCAGGGTCTGCGCCTAGCTTTGTACAAAGGGTTACATGCATCATCGGCAATGCTTGTACAAAAGGTGGCTTGCCGGGGGGCCCGACAAGCCATGCCTCATGGGTAAAACTTGCGAAGATGCTCAATGTTCCAGGAGTTACTCACCGGAACGGCATCTTCGGTCTCCATGCGGACTGCGCCGGGCCTAGTGACTCGTATTACCCGATAAGGGCCTTCCCACTTTGGCGTCAACTTGTTGGAATTCTTGGCCGATTGAACGCGCCGAAGGACAAGGTCGCCTTCCTCAAGGCTTCGGGCATGAGCCTTGCGGCTATGGTAGCGGCGCAAGGCTTGCTGGCAGCGTGCTGCTCTCACAGCCGCCCGAAGACGATCTTCCTCAAGGAGCATTGCGTCATCTTGCCGCAGTTGCTCTTGCTCAAGCTCATCATAAGCGAGCACTCGAGGTGACCCGTATATGAGTTCAGTGGGGAGAACTGCTTCTGCCCCGTATACTAGGGCAAAGGGTGTCTGGCCAGTGGCTCGATTTGGCATCGTTCTGATCGACCAAAGAACCGTCGGCAACTCATCAATCCAGCGCCTTCCACTCTTGTGCAGCCTGTCAAAGGTCTTGGTCCTTAAGCCTCGCAGTACTTCAGCATTTGCCCTCTCAGCTTGACCATTGCTTCGCGGGTGAGCAACGGAAGCGAAACAGACTTTGCTGCCGAGGTCTTGGGTATATTGCATGAAGGTGCGGCTTGTAAACTGTGTGCCGTTGTCGGTGATAACCCTGTTGGGTACGCCAAAACGGCACACTAGTCCCTTGAAGAACTTGACGGCTGACTGAGCTGTGACCTTCCTCACTGCCTCCACCTCCGGCCACTTTGTGAACTTGTCGATTGCAATGTACAAGTACTCAAAGCCCCCGACAGCACGGGGGAAAGGGCCTAGTATGTCGAGCCCCCAGACCGAGAAGGGCCAGGAGAGAGGAATGGTTTGAAGGGCTTGAGCTGGCTGATGAAGCTTCTTTGAATGGAACTGACACGCTTCACACCTGGTGACTAGTGTCGTCGCATCTTGGAGGGTGGTGGGCCAGAAGAAGCCTTGCCAAAATGCCTTGCCGGCAAGGGCCCTTGACCCGATGTGGTATCCACATATGCCTCCGTGTATCTCCGCCAACAGCTCCAGTCCTTCCTCTCGAGGGATACACTTCAATTTCACACCGTTCGGCCTCTTTCTGTACAGGACGTCATCGACGAACTGGTACATGGTAGAGCGACGGGCTACTTTTTCCGCTTCTTCCTGCTCCTCAGGAAGTTCCCCTGTTTGGAGGAATCGGACGGTATGTTGTGCCCACGCTGGAGCCTGGGGCTCGACGGCGAGGACTAAAGGCATTTCCTGCGCTATAGGAGCGGCTGTCTCGACGGCAAGAGCTTGACGCTCCGCCGGAGCTAGTCGTCCCGTGGCGGGCTTAGTGTCCCCGGCAACATCCTTGCCGGCGGCTCCGGGGAGCTCGGCGGGAAAGTACTTGCCGGGCCCTGCTTTCCTCCTCTTGTTCTGCTCTATTGATGGATCAACGGATGGCTGAGTTAGCTGAAGCACAAAGGTACCTAGTTCCACAGGTAGCTTGAGGGCAGCGCGTTTTGACAGGTAATCGACAATATCATTCTCCGCTCGGGGAACGTGTTCAGCCTGTATACCATCGAAACGCTCTTCCAGCTTTCTCACTTCATCGACGTAGGCCTTCATCAACGGGCTCTGGTAATCCTTGTTGACTTGCTTGACGACAAGCTGCGAGTCACCGCTGAGGATGAGTTTCTTGATTCCGAGGTCCGCCGCGATCCTAAGACCGGCAAGCAGCCCTTCGTACTCTGCCGTATTGTTTGTTGACACCTCCCTGGGGAAGTGCATCTGGATCACGTACTTGAGGTGCTCTCCGGTGGGCGCGACAAGCAGTACGCCAGCCCCGGCGCCTTGTAAGGAGAAAGCTCCATCAAAGTACATGATCCAATCACAACTTGCCTCCTTGCCGGGGAGAGCAGTCTCTTGGGCTTCTTCGTCAGGCGTTGCGGTCCATTCTGCAATGAACTCCGCCAGGACTCGGCTCTGAATCGTCGAAGTACTTTCAAACTTGAGGCCAAAGTTGGACAACTCCAGTGCCCATTCCACAATTCTTCCCGTTGCATCTAGATTGTGCAATATCCGTTGCAGAGGGAGGCGAGTGACGACAGTGATCTCGTGTGCCTGGAAGTAGTGATACAGCTTCCTCGAGGCCATAAGAAGGCCGAAGAGCAGTTTCTGCACGTCGGAGTACCTTGATCTAGCCCCCTGCAGGAGGGAACTAACAAAGTATGTCAGCGTTCTGGGAACGGGGGTCCCCAGACCTGCCTGCCTGCGGCCTGCGGCGTGGCTCAAAGGGGGGCCTAGCACGGCCCATCTTCATCAACACAGACCCAAGACCCTCGCGAGGGGCCAAGCCTCGCGGGGCGGACGACACGGAGCTTCCTCAGGCACGGCCTCATCAGGCTAGCTCGCGAGGAGGCGGAGAGATCAAGGCGGGGTACCTCACGAGGTGCCCGTGACGCAAGCCATGACGACCAAGGGCGCCAGGCGGGCGCCAGCCCGCGCAGTGTCCTCCTTTCCTCTTTGGTGCAAAGGGAGCAAGCACAGGCGAGAGCATCAGGCAAAGGCACCCGTTTCGGTGCAACGAGACCAAGACCAGCCCAACGGCAGGGAGGAAGTCATTGTGGAGCCCAAGCCAACGTCACCACCAGAGCCTTTGGCAGGCGAGGACCAACTTTAGTCAGGATAAGTGTACCAGATGTTCCCCTTCAAAATGGCCAATTGTTGGCGCCCTTACCGCTCAATATTTGGGAAGAGGCCCAGGGCCTTTGCCTATAAATAGGACTAGCCACCCCCAGGGCGGGGGGACAGATCGACCAATCCAGAAACAGGCTGGGATCGGATCGAGTAGCATCACACACACACACACACACACACACACACACACACACACACACACACACACACACACACACACAGAGAGAGAGAGAGAGAGAGAGAGAGGGGTGACTGAACTCCTCCTGGCAGTTCATCGCCCCAGCCAAGAACAGACCCTCGCGAGGCTGTTCTTCCTTGTATTGCTCATCATCATCAGCCCAAGAGGCAATCCACCACACCACAAACTGGAGTAGGGTATTACACCACAACGGTGGCCCGAACTAGTATGAACCCTGTGTCTCTTGTGCTGTTCATTCCATAGTTTAGATCCTAGTGAGGCGGAGGGGTGCAGGTAGGTAGAAGGCGAAAGCTCCGCGCGCACCCCAGTGTTCGAACCTCAAGGGTCTGCCGGAACCCGAAATCCGACATTTGGCGCGCCAGGTAGGGGTGCATCGGAATCCACCTTCTACCGCTTTGTGTCCCGTCGCGTCGTCATCACCATGTCCGGCGACCAGGAGGGCAACCCAGATCCTTGGGCGGCGTGGCCCGCCCGTGCAGAGCCGCTCGCCTCGGACGACCCCGTGCCCCAGGCAGCTCGCGGTCCGCAGGGCGCTGCGGGCCGCAGGCGACGCAGACAGGCTTCGACAGCTCTCACACCGCGGCAGGCGCGGTCGGCAGCAAGGGCCTCCAATCACGCCGCGACCACGACACCGTACACCCGCCGGGAGCAGGCGAACTCGAGGGCCGCGCTCACGGTGGCCCGAGAGCTGCTGCAGTGCAGGCTGCTGGAGGGTGGCCGCGACGTGCTGCTGGAGCGGGTGGCAGAGCTCTTGGGCTTTGCCGCCTCGGGGGCTCACCCCTTCTGCACCCAGCTCCCATCTCAAGCCCAGGGCGGCCCGCGCGAAGGCTCCGCGCGCGCCCGCGGGCTCCAAGGCTACTCCAACGCCAGCGAAGTTGTTGGCACCGGACCGGCGGCGGCGCTGCCCCCGCTCCCGGTCCACGAAGAAGAAGGACTCGACGCGACCCACGACCCTAGTGGACAGCCACGCTACCACCCCACGGTGGGCGCGCCAAGCAGAGCTGCATGGCACGCGGAGCACTACGGCATGGCCTTCGGGATGACGGCGCTAGAAGAATACGTGCCCCGCATAATGAACCAAGGGCACCCTCACGAGGGTGAACAAGGCTCGCTCCTCAGCCAAGCTGGGGGGCGAGGCGCCAGAAGCTGAGCTCTTCCAGGAGCCCCGGGATGGTCCCACTGGCCACGCTAAAGGCGACGATTATCGGGTACCACTAAGTCCTCAGGAGCAAGCATACGCTAATCATGGATCGCAGGAGGTGCAGATCGCCACAGCGAGCAGCTGCCCCGCTCCCACTGTCTCCTACCCCTCGGGAGGAGGGCACAGGGGGCTGCAGGAGAGGGGCCGAGATCCGACATCACTACCGCGGCGTTCGGAGCAAGGAGTTCTCAGGAGGTAGGCCCTCTGCTGGGGAGGTGCCTCAGGGCCTGCCCCTGGCAGAGGACCCGTGGTCGTCGGGGGAACCGCTGGCGACCACTCTACCCCATCGGCGGCGTCCTGGTTTCCGGTCGTCGTTGATGGCACTAGAGTGTGGCGCAAGGTGGGGCCCTCGTCTGGCGATATGAAGCAAGGCCCAGTGCCTGTGAAGCTCGCCGCCCCGTGACACTCTCACGTAATAATGAGTGGGGCTGTACACGCCCCGGAGTCTCAGGGGTGCCAGCCTCAGGCCCTGGGGCTCCCTCCCACGCCCAGTGGCAGCACTTAGCTCCGCGCTGGTGAGAAGACGTCCAATACTAGATTAGGTGCCGGACGCGGCCTTTTGTCTGCCTTCATTGCTTTTCCCTTTGGTTGTCACTTTCCCCCGCTGGATTTAAGTTGGATTCGAATTTGAGATTTGCGTGTGTTCGGGGAAGGGGTGCTTAGTCTCGTTCGAGCAATTTCTCGCGTTTTGATTACCACTTCGCCTCATCTGCCTCCCCTCGTGAGCCCCTCGCGAGCCGGGTCAGGCCTAGCTTGCGCGCAGCCCAGACTGCCGCCGCCGCGTCCTCTCACGAGGGTTTTTTACTGCAGATCCTACGGATTCGATCAGGGAACACTCGGGACACCACAGCCTCCCACAGGCTACCTCAGGGCCCGCACGGAATGAAGGTAAACTAGCCAACCAACACGTCGCTTGGCCCACCACTTGGCGCGGGCGCATGAGCAATGTAACATCTACTAATACGATGAACACAAGTTTTACATGAGGGGCTCCCCCTCCCAAAATGCTCTCACAGCCATCAGGCCAAAACCTGAGTTCTATTCATGCAGGGTAAGGAAGCAGGAACGATGCATAATCAGTCGGATAAATCCCCCAATGCGTCCTCAGGAGCACCTCCCGAACCGTTGCTGGCGTCGCTGGAATCGCCATCGCGGTCTGCGTTGCCGCTAGCGGCATCAGGGCCGTTCACCACGCCGCCCATGTCGGCAGCCACGACCACGCCGTCGTTATCTGAAGCGAAGGCCCTGACAAGGGCATCCACATTGTCTTCCACCCAGTGCGCCAGGTCGTCTCGGACGGCCTGGGGGACTGGGGCGATGGCGGCATCGAAATCAAAGTGGGGATCCATGTTACTGAGATGGCTGAAGACGCGAGAAAAGGCGCGCCCGAGCAGGGCACGGCTCCTCTCCTCCACCAACCTGTCGGCCCTGACCGACCGTGCCTCCAGCTGCGTCACCATGTCGGTAAAGAACTAAAGGTTGCAGGCATAGTTGACTGCGTGCGGCTCGCCAACAGCCGCCTCGCAGATGTTGTCCAAGGCTGTGTTGGCTCTCTCCCGGAGCGTGGTAAGCATGGGGCCGTGCTCATGCTCCAGGATCCGCCGCTGACGTATCTCGTCCGCATTCTGGCGCGTGACGGCCTCAGCCTCCTCCACCCAATGGCAAAGAAGGAGCGCCTCGGCCTGGGAGGTGGTTGACTCCCCTTGCGCTGCCTCAAGGGCGGCCCAAAAAGCATCGTCCCGCCGCGTCGCTTCCTCCAGCTTGGCCCTCAAGGCAGCAGTCCTACCTTCAGCCTCGGCCCGGATCAACCCCAGCCTCTCCTCGAACTCGCGCTCGAGGTTCAAGCGCGCCATCGCCACCCGACATCCGACCTCCTCCAGGACACGGGCTTCTCGTGCAGCGACATCATCCTCCGCCTGCGTCACCAAGCGCTCCCTCGTCTCTAGACGCTCGTACTCGCGTGCACGTTCGGCAGCTTCCAGCGTCAGCACCTCCTCACGCTTCTGGAGCTCTGCTAGGTCGCCAGAGGCCACCTTCATCGACACGAGGGCTGCCTCGCGCAGCTCCACTTGCTCCTCCAGTGAGTGGCACCGGGCCAGGAGCTCCCGAGCCCGCTCCTCCGCCGCCTCTTGCCGCCGGTCAGCTTCCCGGGCCTCCTCAGCGGCCTGAGATCGGGCCTCCCGAGAGGCCACCAGCGACGCCTTGGCCTCTTCATCGTCAAGATCGCGCTGATGGCGCGCAAGGGCAATGGCGCCCTCCAGCTCGCGCCTCTCTGCAGCCAGGCGTAGGCCCTCGGCCTCAAGGCGCGCGTCTTCATCAGCAAGCTCCTCAACAAGCAGGTTCAGCGCGTCGGCCGCCCTTCAAAGGAATCCTTGGCGAAGAGCGCGACGCTCCCGAGCGCGCTCGAGCACGTCTTCCACACCATCATCTGCCCCAAGCAAGCGCCGGGGGCCACAAATCAGCACTCCCCCTCCGGGCAGGGGGCTGGCACCCTCATGACGGCCGGGCACGCCACGCCAGAAGCCCGGCCTGGAGCCAGCCCGTCCCCAGATGAAGAGCGCAGGGAGTGCCTCAGCCAATCGTAGTCCACGACCAGGCGAGAAGCCCACGGCAGGCTGGCTATGCCGCGAGAAGGCCCGCGAAGGAGGCTCACGAGGTGTGCAGGGTCTCGATGCGCCTCAGGACGGTTCGCCTCTCCGATCGCCCTCACCATAAGGGCTCTGCTGCTCGGAGCGCTTGAGGACGGTAGAGGGGGCGAAGCCAAGGGGATGGCACCTCAGCCATCTCCGCGAACTCGGCTGGAAGGGACCTGCGGAGCAAGGATCAGTAAAAGCAACAGAAGGATCGGGAGCTGGAAAAGGAGAAGGCTTACTCATCAGTGGCGAAGTACTTCCTACGCTTCAGTAGGCGACAAGGGTAATCGTCGCCCAGGGCCTCCCTTCTCTTCCGGAGGGCCTCAAAATCCACGCGGAAGCGGCCCAAGAGTTGAGCGCAGGGATCAACCTGCGACGAGGACGAAGCGTCAAGGCGATCCGCGTTAGGGGCGCCTGCCTGATGCGCACTGCCAGTCGCCTCGCCAAGAGAAGCGGCTAGAGCCTCAGGGGCCTCAGCCGCAGGCGCTGAGGGCAGCTCCTTGCCGCCCTCAGCCTCAGTGGCACGGGCCCCAAGAGCTGCTCCTTCACGAGCATCGCCCGGCGCTGTCACCCCACCGGGATCCCCCTCGGCCTCTGGCGCCTCATGCCTCCCTGCTCCGCCACTTTAGGAAGAGTCGCCTTGGCCGACTGGAAGGGCAGTCGCCATCACTGGGTTCTCGTGAGGCCCCTGGAGGCCGGCGGGGCACGGCCCTCACTCATCAAAGATAGGCATCTGATTCACAAAATCGCCCCTGTTCTGGCAGAGGTACAGCAAGGCCCCTCCCTGCTGGATGCTGCCAGGGTTGGGGTCCCCAGTCAGGATCAAGAGCACTGTCCTCAGCACCTCAGGCGTCAGGTCCTCTTCCTGGAGCCTCATACGATCATCACGCCCGCTGAAGGCCCACATCCGGCGGGAGTGGCGTTGGAGAGGAGCAATGCGGCGTAGCAGGAACTCCTTCACCACCTTGGGCGCTGTCACGCCAAGCGACCTCAAGAACGCGAAGCGGTGCCAGACGAAGATGAGCCGGGGGCTCTCGAGCGTCTCCTTGCCCTAGCCCGAATTGGGGACAGCAGGCGAAGTTGGATCCGATAGCAGGGGGCTGGGCACCCCTACATCCACATACAACCACCGCTCGCGGAACCCAGCCGCAGGCGGAGGGAGCCTGAAGTCAATCCCTGAGGCCGCTGTCTCAGACGCGGCAGCGAAGCTCACGCACGCCGAGCATTGGGTAGGGTCGACAAGGCGCAGATAGAAGAAGTGGCGCAGCAGGGCAACCGAAGGAAGGATGCCCATCATTGCCTCGCAAACAAAGGAGAAGACCGAAAGAAGGGTGATGGATTCAGGACCCAGATGCATCATGTGGATCTGATAGTAGGAAAGCACGGCATTGGAGAAATCAGAAAAGGGGGGAACCAGACTCGCCCACAGGGCGTCAGCAAAATACTGGACCTCGGTGATTATCCTGTCGATGGAGAAATGAGATGCGGGCCAGGCCATCGTCCTCCCGCATTCGTTGAAGATAGTGGCCAGAGCCGAGATGACCTTGCCCAAGCCCTCTCGATTGATTATGATCGACTGGTCGACGGCGAGGGCCGCCAACGGCGGTGAGCGAGGCGGAGGCATGGGTTACTTCCCTCTTCCCTTGTTCGTCGGAGCCATGGCGATGGGAAGGGGAGGGAAGGTCCGAGACTGGGTTGAAAACAGAGCTGGAGGAGGAAGGACAGAGGGCGCTCAAGCAACAGAAAGGGGAGCGGTTGTGTACGACTACGAGTCCGCCTAGCATGGCGCAAAATAAGGGGGCGTGGGGGAACAGTGCCGCCCATGTCCAATCAACCGCCACTCGGCGCCCAAGCCCGCAGGCTATTAGGGCCCGCGGCGCTTCGCCCTTGCCCTTTCGCCTCCCTGCACGGCCAAGTCCGGGCGCGCCTTGGGCCCGGGGGCTATTGTTGGCGTTCTGGGAACGGGGGTCCCCAGACCTGCCTGCCTGCGGCCTGTGGCGTGGCTCAAAGGGGGGCCCAACACGGCCCATCTTCATCAACACAGACCCAAGACCCTCGCGAGGGGCCAAGCCTCGCGGGGCGGACGACGCGGAGCTTCCTCAGGCACGGCCTCATCAGTCTGGCTCGCGAGGAGGCAGAGAGATCAAGGCGGGGTACCTCACGAGGTGCCCGTGACACAAGCCATGACGACCAAGGGCGCCAGGAGGGCGCCAGCCCGCGCAGTGTCCTCCTCTCCTCTTTGGTGCAAAGGGAGCAAGCGCAGGCGAGAGCATCAGGCAAAGGCACCCGTTTCGGTGCAACGAGACCAAGACCAGCCCAACGGCAGGGAGGAAGTCATTGTGGAGCCCAAGCCAGCGTCACCACCAGAGCCTTTGGCAGGCGAGGACCAACTTTAGTCAGGATAAGTGTACCAGATGTTCCCCTTCAAAATGGCCAATTGTTGGCGCCCTTCCCGCTCAATATTTGGGAAGAGGCCCAGGGCCTTTGCCTATAAATAGGACTAGCCACCCCCAGGGCGGGGGGACAGATCGACCAATCCAGAAACAGGCTAGGATCGGATCGAGTAGCATCACACACACACACACACACAGAGAGAGAGGGGTGACTGAACTCCTCCTAGCAGTTCATCGCCCCAGCCAAGAACAGACCCTCGCGAGGCTGTTCTTCCTTGTATTGCTCATCATCATCAGCCCAAGAGGCAATCCACCACACCACAAACTGGAGTAGGGTATTACACCACAACGGTGGCCCGAACCAGTATAAACCCCGTGTCTCTTGTGCTATTCTTTCCATAGCTTAGATCCTAGCAAGGCGGAGGGGTGCAGGTAGGTAGAAGGCGAAAGCTCCACGCGCACCCCAGTGTTCGAACCTCAAGGGTTTGCCGGAACCCGAAATCCGACAAAGTAGACCAGGTGCTGCATCATTTGCTTCTTCGGCGACACTTCAACTGGCTGTGTCATCTCTGCATTGGTGGTGTCGGGCTCTGCCGCTGTCATTACCTCGTCGTCAACCTCTCTCAACGCCACTAGTGCGGCGCTGACCACCTGGATCATTGCCGCCAGGTATAGCAGCAACGGTTCCTGTGGCCTAGGCGCAACTAGTATTAGCGCGGAGGAGAGGTACTTCTTCAAATCTTGCAATGCTGCTTCAGCTTCTGGCGTCCACTCCATTGGGCCCGCCTTTTTCAGGATCTTTAAAAAGGGAAGGGCGCGCTCGGTAGACTTGGAAATGAACCTGCCCATGGCGGCAACACAACCAGCAAGCCGACGCACATCCTTGATTCGCTTGGGTGCTTCAATCTGCTCTATAGCTTTGATCTTGTCCGGATTGGCCTCTATCCCACGCTATGACACCAAGAACCCGAGAAGCTTGCCGGACGGGACGCCAAAGACGCACTTCTCAGGGTTCAGCTTGAGATTGATCTTGCGCATGTTTGCAAATGTTTCTTGCAAATCTGGTATGAGGGTTGTTGTCTGTGTCAAAACCGGCGGATCTCGGGTAGGGGGTCTCGAACTGTGCGTCAAGGCCGGATGGTAACATGAGACAAGGGACACGATGTTCTTACCCAGGTTCAGGCCCTCTCGATGGAGGTAATACCCTACTCCTGCTTGATTAATATTGATGATATGGGTAGTACAAGAGTAGATCTACCACGAGATCAAGGAGGCTAAACCCTAGAAGCTAGCCTATGGTATGATTGTGTATGATGATGGTTCGTCCTACGGACTACAACCCTCCGGTTTATATAGACACCGGATAGGGTTAGGGTTACACAGAGTCGGTTACAATGGTAGGAGATCTTGAGTATCCGCATCGCCTAGCTTGCCTTCCACGCCAAGGAAAGTCCCTTCCGGACACGGGACGAAGTCTTCAATCTTGTATCTTCATAGTCTAGGAGTCCGGCTGAAGGTATAGTCCGGCTACCCGAACACCCCCTAATCCAGGACTCCCTCAGTAGCCCCTGAACCAGGCTTCAATGACGACGAGTCCGGCGCGCAGATTGTCTTCGGCATTGCAAGGCGGGTTCCTCCTCCAAGTCCTTCATAGAAGATTGTAGACACCCAGAATAGTGTCCGGCTCTGCAAAATAAGTTTCCACATATTGCCATAGAGAGAATAATATTAACACAAATCAAATCTGCTGACGTATTCCGAAGTGCGTCATCACACCACGACCAAGCTCTTTATACAAATTGTTTTCACTTTTCCCCCTCAGCACATTTAGCGAGGCGGTTTCCTTGGCACGTCTTGTCAAAGCAGAGATCATGTGCCCCTTTTAATGGGATTCTCATCAATACGGACATGGGTAACTCAACCGCGCCATTTACCACGGTGCTTGGGAGGCAAGCGAGTTTTATTAGGTAGGTGGGGACGCATAAACGCATCGGCCCATATAAGGGGATAAGATCCACCTTTTTTACCTACGCCTTCTTCCTCCTTTGCCAATCCATCTCTCACGCACTCAAGCTCCAGCGCCCAAGCCCGCTCTTCCCACCTCAACCTTCTCCAGCAATGTCCGGAGCGGGAGGCAAGTGGATGGTCTCCTCCGTCACGGAGGTTCAAGTAAAAAAGCTAAGGAAGGCCTGATACCTGTCCAAGGACATCCCACACCGGCTTCCTGAGAAGGGGCAGCTTCTCCCCACCCCAAGGCCCCATGAGAGGGTAGTTTTCCTTCCCCACTTCCTCTGCGGACTGGGTTTCCCACTCCATCCATTTGTCCGGGGACTCATGTTCTACTATGGCCTGGATTTCCATGATCTGGCCCCGAACTTCATCCTCAACATCTCGGCATTTATCGTCGTGTGTGAGGCCTTCCTCCGCGTCCGCCCCCATTTCGGCCTTTGGCTCAAGACCTTCAACGTGAAGCCCGAGGTGGTGCGCGGCAGCCAAGCGGAGTGCGGAGGCGCTATGTCTGGCAAGATACGCAACGTCCTCTGGTTCGAGGGCTCCTTTGTGGAGACCCTAAAGGGGTGGCAAGCCGGGTGGTTTTACATCACCGAGCCACGCGATCCGGAATGGGTCGCAGCCCCCGAGTTCAGATCCGGACCCCCCACACGGCTTATGTCCTGGAAAGAGACGGGCCTGTCGTGGGGCAACAAGGAAGAGATGACCGGACTGAAGACCTGCATCCAGTCCCTGGTAAACAAGCCAATCCGGCTTGTCAATATAGTCCAGGTCATGCTCGTTCGTCTGATCCTCTCGTGCCAACAACGGGATTTCAATTTGTGGGAGTTCGACCCGGCGCAACACCGAACCCTCAACGGGCTCTTCGACACGTCGTATGAAGACGTCTGGAAGGTGCTAATCAAAGGCGCCAAGGCCCCCGCATCCGCTTCCGAGGACCGCGGATGCAGCACGCAGCGTCACGCTAGTGAGGTAAGCTATCTATGCCTTTGACAGGATTATTAAGCTCTTTTTCATAGATTAACTCTATGCGGGATCTAAACTCCCTTACCTTTGACAGGCTTGGCAGGCGAAATCCTGACCAATTAACTGTCCGGCTCCCCTGCCCGAAGACCCAGCCCCAGCTCTCCTAGTGAAGCTGCTGACTCCGGCACCTTATGTGGTGCCGGAGAGGAAGGTCAAGAAGAAGAAGACCACCGGGACTTGAAAGAGTGCCCGTAACTTGGTGGTGTTGGACTCGTCATCTGACGAGTCCGAGACGCCCTCCTCTCGTGAAAACGAGGAGGAGGAATAAGAAAGCTCTCCCCCCCAGCAGAGGGAGAAGAGAAGAAGAAGGCCGCCCCATCAGGGGAGGCCGAGGGGTCTAGGAAAAGGAAGACCCCTCCGCCGGACTACTCCCATGACGCCGAAGAGAGCGGAGAGGAGTGGCCGAACAGGGCCAAGCGTCCGGCGAAATCGTAAGTTCGGACATCAGAGTAACTCATGATGTTCCTTTGTTGCACAACTTTCCTTAATGTCGAATGTGAATATGCAGCCCGCCCCAGGCCGACTACAACGAATCGTCGGGCGACTCCCTGGACTCATCGGACGTGAACTCCGTTCCGCCCGCTGTCTCCCCCCGCAGCACGGATGACGCCGAAGTGGCGTCGCGACAAGCTCCAGGGCAGGAAGAGGTGGTCCTGGAGGAGCCGCAAGGCAACCTCCCGGACTCCAGGAGTGAAGGGGGCAAGACCCCCCAGGGCTCCAAGTCTGGCTTTGTGCCGGACACCGCGCCGGAATCTTCAACAGTTCTGAGCCACGGTAGGCGAACTCCTTCCAAAAGGAGCAAGCCTTCTAAGCCAGCGACCTCCGTCCAACCGGAGTCACTGGACCATCTGCTGGAGGTGCTTGACGGCGCCTCCATCAACAAGGGGCACCGTACTATTATTATGAGTACGGTGATCCAAAAGGTTCAGTCTGCCAAGAGCGGACTGACTGAAGTTTGCGCTAGCCTTCTGACACGCTTCGAGGTAAGTAAAAATATGTCAAAATATTACCGCATAGACAGTAGCCCCTGATGCTCTGTTTGGCGTTCGGAAAGAAAAGCCGAATAGAGGATCTATTAATTTTCGCAGGAGTCTAACAATAAAGAGTCAATATGCGTATGCAGGCTTCGCTGCTATCCACCGCCGCACTGACTGCACAGGTGGAAGTCCTAAAAAGGACCTCGGGCGGACCGAGCAAGAGCTCGGCCTTGCCAAACGGCAGCTCGAGGAAAAATAAGGTAAGAAATACCCTACAGAAAAAGGTGCCTATAGAGAGGCGCGATTGCAAAGAATAACAGGATCATACTGCTTATTGTAGGGGCCACAACTGAGGTGGCAACCCTCAAGCAGGCGCTATTTGAGGCCGAAAAGAAAACGGCCGAGGAGCGCACCGAGCGAGAAATACTTGGGGCTCAGGTTGGCGAGGTGCAGCAAGAGCTGCAGGCTCTCATGAAAAAACACGAGAGCTTGGAGCTTGAGTCAAAGGCGCAAGCATCCGAGCTCGCGTCGGCCCTTGAGACCGCCAAGGGTGCCAAGGCCGAATCCCAAAAGGCCCTCCAAGAGTTGGAGGAGATGAGAAAGATAGCAGCGGGTAAGGCATTCTTAATGCAAAGTAGAAATATAAAAGTAAACTACTTGTCACTTACCCGAATCCAGAGTTCTCCAGGGGCGTTCGCAAATCTTCCCCGCAGCGTGTCCGCCGCCGCCGCATTCTACCGAGCTGAATAGGGCAGCTCGACGGAGAGTGTGTTCTGGTCTCAGTATTCTGAGGCCGGACACCCTGTGCCGTTGAGCGACCAGCTGAAACAGCTGGTCGAGCTCCACAAGGCGGCCGAAAAAGCCATGAAGGGCTTCATAGTTCGGCTGTGGCCCGGAGAGGCCCTGCCTGGGAGCTACTTCGGGCTGGTGCGGCGGCTGGTGGAGGCCTGTCCAAGGCTTGAGGTCATCAAGCGTTCCGTCTGCATCGAAGGTGCCGCGAGGGCCCTTGCTCGTGCAAAGGTGCACTGGGGTAAGCTTGACGGTGAGAAGCTGGTGAAGGATGGGCTGCCGCAGGGGAAGGAGCATCGCAAGCCCGAGAACTACTACAAGGATGTTCTTGCAGGTGCCCGCCTTATTGTAGATGAATGTACCAAAGATGTAGTTTTTGAATGAACTCGCTCGTGTTTATCCTGTGCGCTGAAAACTTGTTCATATGCGCTAAGCAATGCTTATTGAATTTAAAATATTATTTTCGGTGCGGCCGTTTATCAAAATTTGAGAGATGGCCAGTCGTCGGCTTCTCCCCCCATGCCGCTAGTGCTGGGGTGTTCGGGATAAACCTGAGCGCTCTTTTTCCCATGGTTGGGTCCTTCGAGGGAGGCGCTCAGCACAACGAACCAGGCAATCGGACTATAATGCTTGAACACTCTCACTTAGCCATAGAACTTTATAATTATAAATTTCGGCAAAGCCCCTAGTTCGGAAGACCGAATTCGGGGCGCTATCCACGCCTTTGGCCGGACAAAGCCAGCTCCTCGCTCGAAGCGGCATAAGTATTTAGGGACTCGAAAAACCTCTCGAACAGCGACCGGTCTCTCGCCTTATCATGACAGTCAGTTTTAGCTTTCTCCACTGAGGTGCTTAACCCAGCTGAACCGGGGCACAATCGCAGTGGTTCTCCTAGTGCTACCTTAGCCGATATAGCGGAACGTAAGGCACCAAAACATAGGAGCCGGGCAAACCCAACTATGGACCCAAATCATGATTCGGAGCCGATGCATATAGTGGTATAAGTTCGGGGTGCCGCACTTGTGAAAGTGTACGGACTTCTCACACCAGATCGAAGGGTACTGAAGCCCCTGGCGTGTTTGCCGTACCATGGTGTACGGGTGCAATCATGTTATTTAATAAACATATATATTAAAAGAGGATAATGCAAAAAATAGACAAAAAACTATGCATTGTTTATAAAGAGGCTATTTATCAAAGCCGAACGATACAAGTAGTGCGATAAGCAAAAAGATATTAGATTATTTAACATGTCCTGACCAGGGGCAGGCCGCGGAATTGTATTCGAAACAGATATACCGCTCGTAATAGAGACCACCTGGGAGTTCCATAATGCGGCGTAGCTTTGTCTGCTTCCCTGGATCTTGCATCGTTTGTGTGGCAGTCGAATTGTCGAACAGGTCATCCAAAGTGTGGAGTCCTGAAAGTAAAAAAAAGAATCTGGCAGCCCCTAGTACGTTTTAAGCCGTATTTCGGGCATGCCGTTACTGTGCCCCTTCCCCTGTGCCCATGGTATTTCAAGGGCGTAATTATGTACGCGAGGTACTAGCTTCGCTATGTCGCGATGGCTGGGGTTGGGGCCGCATTGCTACGCCTGCTCAGAACGTGCCAGGCGGTCTTATTATAGGTTACTCCGGGCGCGCTTGGCAGTGTCTGGCCTTTTAACGGCCGGACTGGAGAGTTGGCTAAAAAGGCTGCTTTGTACTTCCGCTGCGAGAGCTGCCGTGTGCTCCTCCGTATGGAGGGAGCGTTCGGTGTTTCCGTTGACCGTGATTACTCCTCGAGGGCCTGGCATCTTGAGCTTGAGATATGCGTAGTGCGGCACCGCATTGAACTTTGCGAATGCGGTTCGTCCGAGCAGGGCGTGATAGCCACTGCAAAACGGGACTATGCCGAAGATTAACTCTTTGCTTCGGAAGTTATCCGGAGATCCGAAGACCACATCAAGTGTTACGGAGCCTGTACAGTTGGCTTCTACACCTGGTATAACGCCTTTAAAGGTTGTTTTTGTGGGCTTGATCCTTGAGGGATCTATGCCCATTTTCCACACTGTATCCTGGTAAAGCAGGTTCAGGCTACTGCCGCCGTCCACGAGGACTCTTGTGAGGTGAAAGCCGTCGATGATTGGGTCGAGAACCAATGCGGCAAAGCCGCCATGACGGGTGCTAGTGAGGTGGTCCCTTCGATCAAAAGTGATCGGGCAGGAGGACCATGGGTTGAACTTTGGGGCGACTGGCTCCATCGTGTATACGTCCCGTAGCGCACGCTTCCGTTCCCTCTTGGGAATGTGGGTTGCGTATATCATGTTCACCGTCCGCACTTGTGGGGGAAACCCCTTCTGTCCATTGTTGTTCGGCGACCTGGGCTCCTCCTCGTCGTCGCTATGTAGCCCCTTGTCTTTGTTTTCGGCTCTTAACTTGCCTGCCTGCTCGAACACCCAACAATCCCTGTTAGTGTGATTGGCTGGCCTTTTGGGGGTGCCATGGATCTGGCACAAGCGGTCGAGTATTCGGTCCAAACTGGACGGGCCCTGAGTATTCTTTTTAAATGCCTTTTTCCGCTGACCGGATATATAGCCTCTGAATCCGGCGTTGACTGCCGTATCTTCATTGCTGTCGCTGCTAACGCGACGCTTTTGCTTATTTCGACGTGTCCTGCCACTTTTGTCCTTGGTATCCGAATTACCAGGGTTCTTTGATAAGTTGTTGCTGCGAGCTAGCCAACTATCTTTGCCCGCGCAAAAGCGAGTCATGAGTGTCGTGAGGGCTGCCATAGATTTCGGCTTTTCCTGTCCTCGGTGCCGGGCAAGCCACTCGTCGCGGATGTTATGCTTGAAGGCTGCTAGGGCCTCTGCGTTCGGACAATCGACTATCTGGTTTTTCTTTGTTAGGAACCATGTCCAGAATTGCGTGGCCGATTCCTCTGGCTGCTGAATTATGTGGCTTAGGTCGTCGGCATCCGGTGGTCGCACATAAGTGCCTTGGAAGTTGTCGAGGAATGCGGCTTCCAGGTCCTCCCAAGAACCGATTGAGTCCGTTGGCAGGCTGTTAAGCCAATGTCGGGCCGGCCCTTTGAGTTTGAGCGGGAGGTATTTGATGGCGTGTAGATCATCGCCACATGCCATGTGGATGTGAAGGAGATAATCCTCGATCCATACCGCCGGATCTGTTGTGCCATCGTATGATTCGATGTTTACGGGTTTGAAACCCTCTGGGATTTTATGATCCATTACTTCATCTGTGAAGCATAGTGGGTGTGCGGCGCCCCTGTATTGGGCTATGTCACGACGCAGCTCAGAGGAGCTATGTCTGTTGTGTTCGGCCCTACCGGATTTGTTGTATCCGGAGTGAAGATCATCGTCACGTGTCGTAGGGCGCCTGTGCGATCCGTAGATCGATCTTGTTTTCCTTGCCTTATCCTCCAGTACATCTTGCAGGTCTGGCGCGTTTTCCCGTGCCTTAGTTGAGCGGCGTCGGGGCATGGCTTGTGTGGAGGGCCGAGAGGCCTCTCTGTCGCGGCCGCGAGGTGGCCGGTCTGCCATGTCGTGCGCTGGTGATGTAGGCCCTTCCTCCTCTGATCGGGGTAGCGGCCTGCGCTTTGGGTAGCTCTTGGAGGGGCGTTCGAGTTCATACTCTTCAACCGCAAGGACTTCAGTCCATCTATCAGGTAGCAGATCTTGATCAGCTCTAAGTTGTTGCTGCTTTTTCTTGAGGCTGTTCGCCGTGGCTAAAAGCATGTGTTTGAAACGCTCTTGTTCGGCGGGGTCTGATGGTACGACGAATTTGTCGTCATCGAGGCTGGCCTCGTCTTTGGAGGGAGGCATATAGTTATCATCCTCAACCTCTCGGTCTGCCGCTCTCTCATGAGGGCTGGCTTCTCCATCTTCCTGCGCCGAATCTTGCTGGGGAGGGTGTTCTTCGGCGCTATCCGGGGTACTATTATCTCCGGTGCCGGAATCACCGTTTTTGCTTTGGCGGGATATAGAGCGGCGCCGCTGACGCCGGCGCTTTGGCTGTTTCTTGGAGGTGTCATCCCCCGTTGTTCCCTCGCCATCTCCATCTTTTGGAGCATCCACCATATATACGTCATATGACGAGGTGGCCATCCAGCGCCCTACAGGTGCTGGTTCCTGTTCGTCTCCTACCTCGTCGTCCATACCGTCGAAGTCTTCGGAGCCGAAGTCAAGCATGTCAGTTAAATCGTCGACAGTGGCTACCAAGTGGGTGGTGGGTGGGCTTTGAATTTATTCATCGTCCGTATCCCATCCTCGCTGACCGTAATTCGGCCAGGGCTCTCCTGATAAAGAGAGAGACTTGAAAGAATTCAGGATGTCACCAAAAGGCGAGTGCTGAAAGATGTCCGCGGCGGTGAACTCCATTATCGGCGCCCAATCAGATTCGACCAGCAGGGGCGCGGGGGGTTCGGAGTCCGGACCCTCGGGGTCACGGGTCACGCGGAGTGCGGGGCTGGCGTTTGGCTCGATTGCCTTTGAGATCGCAACCCCCGAGGTGACGTCCAACCGTCCATCCTCGCTTGGCGCAATAGGCTCCGAGTTAAGGGTCGGAACCGGTGCATATGCGGCTTCCAGGACACTGTTCGGAGGCAGAGCTAGATCATGCCCCTCGAGGTAGTGCGGCGCGCTTGGCTGTGGCTCGAACCCATCGAAGATCAAGTCTCCGCAGATATCAGCCGTGTAGTTTAAGCTTCCAAACCTGACTTGATGGCCAGGGGTGTAGCTTTCGATCTGCTCCAAATGACCAAGCGAATTGGCCCGCAGAACGAAGCCGCCGAAGACGAAGATCTGTCCGGGGAGAAAAGTCTCACCCTGGACCTCATCGTTGTTGATGATCGGAGGAGCCATCGGGCCTAAAGGCGACGACACAGAGGAACTCTCAATGAAAGCACCAATGTCGGTGTCAAAACCGGCGGATCTCGGGTAGGGGGTCCCGAACTGTGCGTCAAGGCCGGATGGTAACAGGAGACAAGGGACACGATGTTTTTACCCAGGTTCGGGCCCTCTCGATGGAGGTAATACCCTACTCCTGCTTGATTAATATTGATGATATGGGTAGTACAAGAGTAGATCTACCACGAGATCAAGGAGGCTAAACCCTAGAAGCTAGCCTATGGTATGATTGTGTATGATGATGGTTCGTCCTACGGACTACAACCCTCCGGTTTATATAGACACCGGATAGGGTTAGGGTTACACAGAGTCGGTTACAATGGTAGGAGATCTTGAGTATCCGCATCGCCTAGCTTGCCTTCCACGCCAAGGAAAGTCCCTTCCGAACACGGGACGAAGTCTTCAATCTTGTATCTTCATAGTCCAGGAGTCCGGCTGGAGGTATAGTCCGGCTACCCGGACACCCCTAATCCAGGACTCCCTCAGTTGCCCTGTCCTTGGTTTTGACCACTATGTCATCCATATAAGCTTCCATATTTCTATGGAGCTGGGGTTCAAAACCAATCTGGACCGCCCTCGCAAACGTCGAACCAGCACTCTTCAACCCGAAAGGCATCCGCATGAAACAATACGTACCACATGGGGTGATGAATGCTGTTTTCTCTTCGTCTTCTCTTGTCATGAAGATCTGGTGGTAGCCGGAGTAGGCGTCGAGGAATGACAACAGATCACACCCAGCCGTGGAGTCAACAATCCGGTCGATGCGCGGCAACGGGAAGGGGTCTTTAGGACAAGCCTTATTGATATCTGTGTAATCAATACACAGTCTCCACTTCCCATTTGCCTTGTGCACTACGACCGGATTGGCCAACCACGTTGGATGGAGCACTCCTCTTACCAAATCCGCTACTTCCAGTTTCCGGATCTCTTCTGTGATGAACTCTTGTCGTTCCAAAGCTTGCTTTCTGACCTTCTGCTTGACGGGCCGCGCATGAGGACAGATAGCAAGGTGGTGCTCAATCACCTCCCTGGGAACGCCGGGGATGTCGGAAGCTTGCCATGCAAACACATCGACATTCGCCCGCAGGAAGGTGACGAGCGCGTCTTCCTATTTGTCGTCAAGGGTGGAGCTTATGGTTAAAGCTCCTCCCGTGCCGTCCTCATTGACAGAAACCTTCTTGGTTCCCGACGGTATGGCCCTGGGCTTCTTGTTTCCGCCGGTGGAGCTCTCTGGCACGTCCTCCACGGCAGCGCTACACTCCGAAGAGGTGCGCTTGCCGGAGTGGGTGTCCGAGGTCTCACCGGTCTTCTTCTTCTTCTTCCCTCCCGGGGTCCCAGCAGCAGGAGCAAGTGCCCTAGTGGCGGCAGCTGCTGCAACTGCTTGCTGGTATAGTTTGTCAGCGCAAATCAGCGCATCTTTCTTATCGGAGGGGATGGTGATGATCGTCACAGGTCCTGGCATCTTCAGGGTGTTATAGGTGTAGTGTGAGGCCGCCATGAACTTGGCCAGCGCCGCGCGGCCAAGGATCCCGTTGTAGGGCAAGGGGATCTTGGCAACATCAAACACGATCCTCTCCGTCCTGTAGTTCAGGTCGCTTCCAAAAGTCACGGGCAGCGTGACCTTTCCCTTGGATTGGCTTCTTCCCGGGTTGACCCCCTGAAACGTGCCCGTCTCTTCGAGGTCTCCATCAGGAATCTGCAGTTTCTCGATCACGGCAGGCGAGATCAAGTTCAGACCAGCCCCGCCATCGACTAGCATCTTCGTCACCTTGAGGTTGCGTATTGTTGGTGAAACCAACAATGGCAAGCACCCGACCGCAGTAGTGCGATCAGGGTGATCCTCGGTGTCAAAAATGATAGGTGTGCTGGACCACTTCAGCGGCCTTTGGGCATCAAACGACGGCTCTGCCGCTGCAATCTCTCGCGCCCACTGTTTAAGCCGGCGGTGAGAAGTATGCAGCGAGGTGCCGCCGTCGACGCACATGGCCTCTGTAGCTTTCTGAAACTCTTGGTCGCCGGATTCGTCGTCCTCTTTGTGATCGTCGTCTTCTGGCTTTCTGTCACGGCCCCGGGCGGGCCTCTCCTGTTGTTTATCCTTGCCGCGACGGCCCGCCTGGCCGTCACGCTTCTTGCCGGACCCCTCAGCACCGTCTGGGCCCTTCTCCTTGTCCCGCCTCTCATACTCAGCCCTTTGCTTCTCAGCAAGGAGCTCAACCTGTCAGCAGTCTTGGAGAGCATGGCCTTTGGTGCGATGGATCTTGCAGTATCGCTTGTTGGAGTTTCCTGGCTTCTCGGCAGCCGCCAAGGCCCGGCAGGCGACACATCCGCAACTTCCTTGCCGGGGTCATCTGCCTTGGTTTTCTTGGTGGAGCCGGTGTCATCAGATCCCTCGACGGCAAGCATGGCTTTACCTTTGTGCTTCTTGTTGCGGCGCCGGCCCTTCTTCACCGGGGCGGCAGTATCCTCATCTGAGGAGTCAGTTTCCACGCCGGCATCTTAGCCGGGGTACTTCCTTCCCTCTTCATCTCGGGCACATTTGTCAGTAAGAACATAGAGTTCTGCTACATCTTTCACCTTGTTCATTGCCAGCTCTTTGCGCATCTTGCGGTTACGCACGTTCTGATGGAACGCGCTGATGATGGCAGCTGGGTGAACATCAGGGATATTGTACTGTATCCGGCTGAACCTCTGTATACACTTGCGGAGACTCGCCTCCCTTCTAGGGAATGACGTGCAGGTTGCTTGCTTGGCCATGGGCTTGGTGGCCTCCAGTAAAGGCGCCCACGAACTCATGGCACAAATCCGACCAGGAGGAAATAGAGTCTACCGGCAAGTGCATCAACCATGACATGGCATTGGGTTTAAGAGCCAACGGAAAGTAATTCGCAAGCACCTTATCGTCGCGGGCTCCGGCAGCTTGCATCGCGATGGTGTAGTGTCGGGACCCCGATCCTAAGCCACATCGATCCAGCATGTAACACATCATATCACTTTGCGACCTCACGCACGGTACTCCCACGGGTGCCACCTTACCTGGCCCGGGACCGTTTGAGCCTTTTGGCTCACGTATATGATAGTGTCGCTAGCATCCATATGACAGAGAACCCGGGCCGACATGACTAGTAGTGAACCCAAGGCGGCACTAACCCATGAGGACAGGCATACATGAATCACATCGAGCATGTCGGTCAACAACGTATAAATCCGGGCTGTAGCACTGGGCTAACAGGACTCCGGTAACCCGGGCTGTAGCAGGCTAGGCAGGACTCCGGATAACACCGCGTGACATTTCCCCGCAGGGACAGACACAGGAACGAAGTGAATCACATGCCGGCCAGTCAAGTGTTCCGAGCAGTAGTGCTAGGCTAGCAGGACTCCGGTGAACCGGGCTGTAGCGGACTACTATCGCTCAGAAAGCACTAGACTACATTTCCCCATGTGATAGGCTGCCAAGGATAAACAACTAGATTGTCGGATCCCACACATAGCAATACATATTACACGTACGCATAACATGCAAGTATGTGTTGTACAACATGGCATCACAACATAACGCAAACTCATATAAATAAAGGCCCAAAAGAGCCACATAACATTAAATACAAACAGGGGTCACATGACCCATCATTCAGAGCATACAAGCAACAAGCGGAAGCATTACATGTCTGAGTACAGACCACTACAAATGAAAAAGGCCGAACAACCTGACTATCTACAACATCCGATCAAGATCGTAGCTGAGGTACAAGCTACTCGTCGAAGTCCAAGCGGAACTACTAGTAAGACCGAAGTCTCCGCTGCAAAACTTAAATAAGGCAAACATGAGTACAAAGGTACTCAGCAAGACTTACATCAGATCCTATCATACATGCATTTGTATCAAGAAGGTAATGTGGGGTTTAGTTGCAGCAAGCCAGCTTTGACTCAGTGGCTATCCTGTACTACGACTGCTGGTAACTCTTTTGAGATGGCGCACACGAGTCCACTAATCATCACATCAATACCCTACTATGGATTGATTCCCGTCTTCCTACGAGAAGGCCATCCATAGCACTCACACTTGTCTTGAGCATTTTAGAGTATCCTCTTTAAGTTGTCTATGTACCACGTAAGCATCCAAGAAGTCCATAACCGAGGACACGGCTATTCGAATAGATCATGATAACCCTGCAGGGGTGTACTTCTTCACACACGCTCTCGCCACTTACCGCCATGTGCACGTCATGTATCTCGGCAACCTTCAAGCGGAAGCCTGGCGAGGGAGTCGGCCACGACCTAACTAACCACACAAGACTCTAGTCCAGGTTTATCGCCTATTCGGGTTCCATCCGCAAGGAGATCCGGCTGGGGTGTCGCTCACGGCCCCAAACGATGTGTGCAGGGTTCCCAAGCCCACCTCGCCGGATGGATCTACGCTTGGTACACCGTGCCACTTGTGCCTAGTCTGTCCCAAGCCCACCTGGCTAGGTGCCACTTGGTAGACTACTAACACTACCTACAAACACCAGAAACTATTTGCAACTCCTGGACAGAGATCAAGTTGGTTAATAAGTCGAGAGGGGCACTTAAGCATCCCAATGCGTGGTAGTAGCTGGTCATTGGACAACATACACAGAACTCAGTGCTTAAGGACGGTTCCAGTGAGACAACCCACCATGTACTCCTACATGGCCTCTCACCGCTACCTTTACCAAGTCGTGTTCACACACTTAACTCTCAGCACCAGAACATATCGTAACACTCCAATTCATTCCCAATGAATCAGACCTGACACAACTCTAAGCAACAGCAGGCATGGCATGGTAGGAACACAACATGGCTCAATCAACTCCTACACATGCTAGTGGGTTTCAACTATTTACTGTGGCAATGACAGGTCATGCAAAGGAATGGGTTCAACTACCGCAGCAAAAAGTAGCAGTTGATTCACAGTTGTCCTAATGCAATAAAAGAGAGCAGGAGCGAGAGAGTGGGATCATATCAGAATGAACAAGGGGGTTTGCTTGCCTGGTAGATCAACAAGGGAGGCACTGCTTCACAGACAGGTACTCTGGAACGGTCTCCGGAGCAGGACCTATCGAGAAGGAACGGTGCCAACAATCAATACACAAGCATATGCAACAATATGATGCATGAAATGGCATGAGGATGTGATGCTGTTTGAGCTAATGCAGCTAGAGTTCATTTGGTCGAAGTCCATTTGAACCAAAGATTCAAATGCAACTCCAAATTAAGCTCTTATATATGCCATTTATATGTTTTCACCTATACAGTAGGTATAAGTTGTTTTTTCATGCATGAAACTGATACAGATGGATAGATTACATTTTTCTGATAATTTTTCATATATAAATTATTTCAATCTGAGCTACGGTTGAATTGATATGAATTTTTGAAGTTTTGAATATTTTCTGGATTTTCCTGTTTTAAAATAACTCCAGAAAATAAATAATTGCGTCAGCACTGCGTCATGCTTGCGTCAGCAAGTCAACAGCCCTGACTGGGTCAAACCTGACGTGTGGGGGCCACACGTTAGTGTTATAGTTAGTTAACAGAGGGTTAATTAGTTTTAAACTAATCCTAAACTAAAATTAGTCAGGGCCGGGGCCCACATGTCATTGACCTTGGGTGGTCAAACACCAGGTCAACTGGGGGGTTAGACCCGGTCAACCCCACCGGCGTTTAGCCGCCGGCGAGGCCGAACGCGGCGGAGGGGCTCGGGATCGCCGTTCCGGTGACCATTTGGGCAGCGGAGGCCACGGGCGAGGAGCCAGGGCTCGCCCGCATTGTTTGGAGCAAGCGGGGGCTGCGGGGGTGGCCTGAGCTCGCCGGAGCAGAGCTCGCGGCGGCGGCCGGAGTTCGGCATGGTGCGCGCGCAGCGCTGCGGTGCATGGCAGGGGATGCGGAGGGCCTCTACGGCCTCCTGGCGTCACCAGGAGCACGGTGACGTGCGCGGGAGTGGCTGGCTCGGGCCCTGGCCACCGTGGCGCCATGGCCGACGGCGAGGAGCTCGCGGGAGCGGTGGTTGAGCTAGCTGGACGGGGCAAACAAGCACGGGGAGGAGGGGAAGCGAAGTAGAGCTCACGGCGGATCTAGCGGAGGCGTCAGCGAGCGCGGGGAAGCACTGGTGCGGCCGGAGCGTCGTCGGCGATCTCGGGCAACCGGTGACGAAGACGATGGCGCTGGCGGTGATGGAGGCCGTCCGGAGGTGCGTGGCTCGACGAGGAGGCAGCCGGCAACGTGGCGGAGCTCGTGGACTCGACGGAGGGGCGAGGGGAGGGCTCTGGCGACGACTACGGCGAATGGCGGCGACGGCAGCGCTTCGGGCGCGGGGAGAGGGAGAGATCCAGGGGAGGTGGGAGAGTGAACGAGGGTCCAGGGGGGCGTGGCGTCTCCGGGGCGTCGAGGAGGAGCCAGGTAGGCTTGGAGGGAGGAGGTGGCCAGGGCGCGTGCCCACGCGCGGCGACCACACGCCGGCGTCCTCCTGGCGCGGTGGAGACGACGACTGGCAGGGGCCAGTCAGCTGGGCCGAGCTACTGGGCCGACCTGGTGAGCGCCAGGTAAGGGTTTTCTTATTTCTTTCTGTTTTTCTTTTCTGTCTTCTGTTTGTATCTAAAAGAAATGTTAAAGCATTTCCATAAATGCTGAAAATATTTGTGGCATCTAGATATAATATTCCAGAGGCCCTCACCAATTCCCAACATTTTTGGAGCCAATAAGATATTTATATAATTTAAACAGCTCCAAATCAAATATTTATGCATTGATTCAAAAATCCAAAATGTGTAGCAAAAATGTGCATCACCTCTGGTTGTTGTTCCCAACATTATCCAAAGAGCATGAACATTTTTGAAGAGCATTTTGGGTTCATTGAAAATCCATTTTAAAGTTGAACCTATTGGGAAAAACTTTGGTGCTAGGGTTTGCAACTTTCCCCATTTCAAATTTAAATGGAATTTAAACATGATGCACACATGAAGGGCTAGCCTAGGTCATACCAGAACTAGGGATGTGACAACTCGCCCCCACTTGAAAGAATCTCGTCCCGAGATTCAGGAGTTGGCGGAAAGAAAGTGGGGTACCCCAGTCGAAGACGATCTTCATGTTCCCAGGTAGCTTCTCTCTCGGAATGATGAGACCACTGAACTTTGAGAAACTTGATGTTTTGACGTCGGGTAACACGCTCTGCTTGATCAAGAATGCGAACAGGGTACTCTCGGTATGTGAGGTTATCTTGGAGATCAAGCGTTTCGTGGTCCACTCCACGGATGGGATCCGAGAAGCAATGCCTGAGTTGAGAGACGTGGAAGACATCATGAACTCAAGAAAGGTGTGGCGGTAGTTCCAACTGGTAGGCAACCTCTCCTCGTTTAGCGAGAATGAGAAAGGGACCAATATAACGAGGAGCCAACTTGCCCTTGATACCGAATCGATGGGTACCCTTCAAAGGGGTAACCCGAAGGTAAGCCTTGTCGCCAACTTCATAAGACACTTCCTTATGACGACGGTCATACTGGCTCTTTTGACGAGATTGGGCTGTTTTCAAATTCTCACGAATGATGTGAACTTGCTCTTCTGCCTCCTGGATCATATCCGGTCCAAAGAATTGTCTTTCACCGGTTTCTGACCAGTTCAAAGGTGTTCGACATCTTCGTCCATACAGAATCTCAAAAGGAGCTTTCTTGAGACTGGATTGGTAGCTATTGTTATAAGCAAACTCGGCGAAAGGAAGGCACTTCTCCCAATCCATAACGAATGAAATAACGCAAGCTCTAAGCATGTCTTCGAGAATTTGGTTGACCCGTTCCACCTGACCACTTGATTAAGGGTGGAAAGCGGTGCTGAAGGAAAGATGGGTGCCCATGGCAGTTTGGAAACTCTCCCAGAAATGAGAAGTGAAAAGACTACCACGGTCTGAGTTGATCTCTAGTGGAACACCATGAAGTGAAACTATTCGAGAAATATACAAGTCAGCGAGCTGACTAGCAGTGATACTCTCTCGAACAGGTAGGAAGTGAGCCACTTTGGAAAGACGATCAATGACTACGATCCCTTTCTTGGTCCTGGGAAAGCCGGTGATGAAGTCCATACCAACCTTATCCCATTTCCATTCAGGAATAGCTAAAGGCTGAAGGGTGTCAGCAGGCCTTTGATGCTCTGCCTTAACGCGACGACAAATGTCACAGTTAGCAATGAACTGAGCGATTTCTCTCTTCATCCTAGTCCACCAGAACCTCTGGCGTAGGTGCTGATACATCTTAGTACTACCGGGATGAATTGTGAGAGGAGATTCATGAGCCTCCTTAAGGATCAGTTGTCGCAGATGTTGGTTCTTGGGAACTACCAAGCGATTCTCAAAGAAAACAACACCTCGATCATCTATAGAGAAACTTCCACCAACTCCCTTCTTAACGTTTCTCTTAATGCGGATAACACCCCTATCAAACTTCTGGTCAGAGATGATCTGATCCTCAAGGGTAGGTTTCGCCACCAAGGTAGAAAGGAATCCGTGAGGAGCAATGTGAAGGTTAAGCTTACAGAATTCCTCATGGAGAAGTGGTTGGCCCAGTTGCAACATAAGATTGTTGCAATAGGACTTACGACTTAGCGCATCAGCCATGACATTTCCCTTCCCCGGGGTGTAAGTAATCCCTAAGTCGTAATCTGAGATCAACTCCAACCAACGTCTTTGCCTAAGGTTCAAATCTGGTTGGGTGAAGATATACTTGAGACTCTGATGGTCGGTGTATATCTCGCAACGTTTACCAAGAAGGTAATGTCGCCATGTCTTAAGTGCATAGACTACGGCTGCAAGCTCTAGATCATGTGTAGGATAATTCTCCTCATGTCGATGCAACTGTCGAGATGCATAGTGTAACGCCCTCGATGCGGCTATATCTCCCACGTGTCGAGGCACGACTTAGAGGCATAACCGCATTGAAAGCAATGTCGCAAGTGAGGTAATCTTCACACAACCCATGTAATACATAAGGGAAAGAGATACATAGTTGGCTTACAGTCGCCACTTCACACAATATATAAATAAACATCCATCATTCAAATTACACTCAAGATCCGACTACGGAACCAAAATGAAAGAAGACTACCCCAAATGCTACACAGATCCCCGAATCATCCCCAACTGGGCTCCACTACTGATCATCGGGAAAAGACACATAGTAACGGCCACGTTCCTCGTCGAACTCCCACGTGAGCTCGGTCGCGTCATCTGCACTGGCATCGTTGGCACCTGCAACTGTATTGGTAGAATCTGTGAGTCACGGGGACTCAGCAATCTCACACCCGCGAGATCAAGACTATTTAAGCTTATAGGTAGGAAAGGATTGTGAGGTGGAGCTGCAGCAAGCGACTAGCATATATGGTGGCTAACAACGCAAAAGAGAGCGAGAGAAGAAGCAAAGCACGATCGTGAAGCTAGAAGTGATCAAGAAGTGATCCTAGAACAACCTACGTCAAACATAACTCCAACACCGTGTTCACTTCCCGGACCCCGCCGAGAAGAGACCATCACGGTTACACACGCGGTTGATGTGTTTTAATTAAGGTCAACTTCGGGTTTTCTACAACCGGACATCAACAAATTCCCATCTGCCTCATAACCGCGGGCACGGCTTTCAAAAGATAATACCCTGTAGGGGTGTCCCAACTTAGCCCATTATAAGCTCTCACGGTCAACGAAGGATATTCCTTCTACCGGGAAGACCCGATCAGTCTCGGAATCCCGGACTACAAGACATCTTGGCAGTAATAAAACAAGTCCAGCAAAGCCGCCCGATTGTGCCGACAAATCCTGATAGGAGCTGCACATATCTCGGTCTCAGGGCACATCCGGATGAGACTAGCTACGAGTAAAACCAAGCCTCGAGTTTCCACAAGGTGGCCCCGCAGGCAGCTCAGTTCGGGCCAGCACTTAGAGAAGCACTGGTCCGGGGGGGGCTAAAATAAAGATGACCCTCAGGCTCGCGAAAACCCGGGGGAAAAAGGTGTAGGTGGTAGGCAAATGGTAAAACCAATGATGGGCCTTGCTGGAAGAGTCTTATTCAAAGCGAACTGTCAAGGGGGTCGCATAAATCACCCAACCGTGTAAGGAACGCAAAATCCGGGAACATAACACCGGTCTGACGGAAACTAGGGTGGCAAGAGTGGAACAAAACACCAGGCATAAGGCCGAGCCTTCCACCCTTTACCAAGTATATAGATGCATTAATTAAATAAGAGGTATTGTGATATCCCAACAAGTAAGCATGTTCCAACAAGGAACAACAAGTTCATGTACCAACAAGGAACAAACTTCATCTTCACCTACAACTAGCAACGCTATAAGAGGGGCTGAGCAAAGCGGTAACATAGCCAAACAACGGTTTGCTAGGACATGGATGGTTAGAGGCTGACATGGCAATATGGGTGGCATGATATAGCAAGTGGTAGGTATCACAGCATAGGCATAGCAAAAGAGCGAGCATCTAGCAAGCAAAGATAGAAGTGATTTCGAGGGTATGGTCATCTTGCCTGCAAGGTTCTCAGAGTTGTCGAAAGCTTGGTCCTCGTAAGCGTTCTCAACAGGTTCCTCGTTCACGTACTCGTCTCCCGGCTCTACCCAAGGCAAGAACACAAGCAAAGAGGACAAACATCAACCACGATGCAAAGCGCAAACAACATGATGTAAAACAAGGCATGATATGCGAGATGTGGTATGCAATGCATATGCGTGCTCCGGAAGGAAAAAGAGGAACAAGGCATAATCTTGGCAAACCAAGTATTCCACTGGATAGTTGAGGTGATTTCGGTTGAAATCGATATAAAGATCACCGGAATCGGATGCACGGTTTGCAAATGACAAACAAAACAAGAATGACAATAATCTGCCATTAACAGCATGATGCTACTTAGCAAACAACAAGAAATTAAGCTACTGCGCCCAAACGTATCAACAAGGCATATGACAGTAATCTACTCAAGATGCTTGACAAAAGATGAACACTGAGCTACGGCTAAATCACACCACAACAGGTTCAAACAAGCATGGCAAAAGTGCAAAAGATAACAGGTTCACAGACTTAGTGAAAATAGCAACATGCCAGAAACTAACACCAGGATGACATGTTTAGAGCAAGAAAACAACATGCTACAGGAACAGGACATAGCAAAAAAAGATATGGCATGAATCTAATCAAAGCACTTAAAAAAAGTCCCTTACTGACCATAAGCCAAAAAGGATCAGAAAATATAATAACACACATGTCAATTAAGCAAGTTTCGTTACAGGTTTCGGACTTAGAAGAAAACTGGACATGTCAAAAACAGATAACAAGTAGGCATGTTCGTGAGCTCGATGCACTCACTACAGAGCATTACATGATATACTAAGCATACATACATCAAGAAGACATGGCATAGAATCTAGACATGGCAAGAATAACATCATAGCATGCAAGGATCAGCTACACCAAGCTTGGCAAAATCGAATAACATGTAAACAATCTGCCAGCAACATTTTATAGCAAAAGTAGAGCTCGATTGACTCAAACTATGGCACTCCATAAATACAAACAAAGGAATGGATGGATAGGGCAAAACCATATGCTCAAATCACCCTTAATGATCATGCTCAAAAGAGGCATAGATCTCTCGGAAACAACATGAACACATGGCATAAAAATAACAGCAGGCAGGGACTTTGTGAAATTACTGTCTTTGAAAACAACAACATTATGTACCCTAGTTCACATGCTTGTGCTAGTCACCACAAAGAGCACAAAAATATATGGCATAATTCTCTGGAAAGATAGCATGGCTTATTTCAAAACACTTGTAGGACTCAACTTCATAGGGTGCACACATCAATCATGGCAAAAATGACAAAAGTACAAGTTCTGCTGAGAATCAGAAACTAACATCACATAGCCCTCTTCCAACAGCATTTCGGGCATCAAGATGAGCTCAAATGTAAATGATGCAATGAGATGAAATGATATACTCATCGAGACGAACAATTTGACATATTATATGCATAAAACGGAGCTACAGATTCTGAGATATGATGCGTTGAACATGTGACAATATTGCAAAAATATCCGGGACTTGGCGTTTTCGGGGGGAAGGGGGAGAATCAACCTCCGGTGGATCTAGGAACAGGGGAGGCCGGAGACGACACCGGAGACGACGCCGGCGAGGGGCAGGAGCGGCGGGCGACGGGATCCGGGCGCGGGGGAAGGAGTTGGACTAGGGTTAGGGTGGTTTTCATCCGCAAATTTCGGGAGAGGGGCTATATTTATAGGTAGGAGGGGCTAGGAAGCTCCAAATGGAGAGAGGTTTTCGACCACACGATCGTGATCGAACGGCGATGGACATGGGAGTGACTTAGATGGGTTATTGGGCTGTTTTGGGCTGCAACACACACGAGGCCTTTACGGTTACCCGGTTAACCGTTGGAGTATCAAACGACCTCCGAATGACCCGAAACTTGACAGGCGGTCTACCGGTGCTATACCAAGGCCGCTTGACAAACCTCGATCTATTCCGAGAAGGTTTAATACCCGCCCACGGAAAAAGGTAAAAGGGGACGCCGGGGAACATAGGAGCGCCGGATTGCAAAACGGACAACGGGGAAAATGCTCGGATTCATGAGACGAACACGTATGCAAATGCGATGCGCATGATGACATGACATGAAATGCATGACAAGGACAAAATGCAAAATGACGGGAAACCCAACCACGGAGGGAATATCATATCACATAGCCGAAAATGGCAAGAGTTGGAGTTACAATTATGGCAAGTTACATCCGGGGTGTTACACATAGGCAATCACATGAGAATCCTGCATAAGAATGCAACCTAGTCCCTGTCGTGAGGCATCACAATAGATAACAAAGTCCTTAGTGAAATCCGGTGGCACAAGTATGGGAGTAGAAGTCAGGCGTCTTTTCAGTTCCTGAAAACTGTACTCACACTATGGGGACCACTCAAACTTTTTATCTTTCTTGAGAAGTTCTGTGAGAGGTTTGGCCACTTTGGAGAAGTTTTCAACGAAGCGGCGACAATAACTGGCTAGACTAAGGAAACTCCTAACTTGCTTAACGGTTTCACGTGGAGTCCAATCAAGAACGGCCTAAACTCTCTCGGGGTTGACAGCAATGCCCTTACCAGATATCACGTGGCCTAGGTAGGTCACTTCTGGCAACCAAAATTCACACTTGGAGAACTTGGCATAAAGGCGGTGCTCCCTGAGTTTCTCTAACACAAGTCTAAGATGTTCGGCATGCTCTTCCTCGTTCTTCGAGTAAATAAGAATATCATCGAGGTAAACCACGACGAACTTATCTAAGTACTCCATGAAGATCGAGTTCATCAAGCGGGAGAAGGTAGCTGGAGCATTGGTTAGACCAAAGGACATGACGGTGTACTCGTACTGGCCATAACGAGTGACAAAAGCCGTCTTAGGAATGTCCCCGTTTCTGATCTTGATTTGTTGGTAGCCTAACCTTAAATCCATCTTGGAAAAGACTGAGGATCCAGCGAGCTGATCATACAGATCGTTGATCCTGGGGAGCGGATACTTGTTCTTTATCGTGACCAAATTAACGGGACGATAATCTACAACCATCCGGTCCGTACCATCCTTCTTTTTGACGAAGAGGACGGGGCAAGCCCAAGGAGAATAACTAGGACGGATGAAACCCTTTTGCAAGGACTCATCGAGTTGTTTCTTAAGCTCGGCTAGTTCTAAGGGTGCCATCTTGTAAGGTCTCCTAGAAATTGGGGCGGTTCCTGGGATAAGATCTATGACGAACTCTACATCCCTGTCAGGTGGAACACCTGGCAGTTCCTCTGGAAAGACATCCGGGAAGTCACGGACTACCGGGATATCTTCAAGGATGACGACGAAGATGGCATCATTTCCACGCTTGGACTTTGGAAATCCAGTCACGAAGTCCATTTCGATATGATCAAACTTCCATTCTGGAATGGCAAGAGGTTGGAGTAGACCAGCTGGTCGTTGGTGTTATGCTTTCACCCTTCGACAGACATCACATTCATTCACGAATTGAGCAATCTCTCGCTTCATTCGAGTCCACCAATACGACTGCTTGAGATCATGGTACATCTTCGTACTTCCAGGATGAATTGACAGAAGAGAGTTGTGCGCCTCGTTCATAATGACTTTACGAAGATCACCCTTTGGAACCACGATCCGGTCCTCGAAGAAAAGAGTATCTCTGTCATTGACTCGATAGCACTTGTATTTGGAAATGCCCTTGTCAATACCACGTTTCACCTTCTTCACCATGGTATCCAACAGTTGTGCCTCACGAATTTGATCTTCCAAAGTAGGAGAGACGATGAGGTTGGCAAGCAAACCTTGAGGGACAACTTGGAGATTCAACTTGCGGAAAGCTTCACAAAGATCCGGTTGAAAGGGCTTGAGGATTAAGCTGTTGCAGTAAGCCTTCCTGCTCAATGCGTCTGTAATCACATTAGCCTTGCCTGGAGTATATTCAATACTCGGATTATACTCTTGAATCATTTCGACCCATCGAGTTTGCCTGAGGTTGAGGTGGGGCTGAGTGAAGATGTACTTGAGACTCTTGTGATCGGTGAATATGTCCACTTTCCTTCCCAACAGGAGATGTCTCCATGTTATCAATGCATGGACAACTGCCGCCAACTCAAGATCGTGAGTGGGGTAGTTCTTTTCGTTGGGCTTCAACTGACGAGAGGTATAGGCCACAACCTTCTTCTCTTGCATTAGCACGGCACCGAGGCCTTGAAGAGAAGCATCATAGAAAACTTCATAAGGCTTGGAATCATCAGGAGGAGTCAAAACTGGAGCAGTGACGAGTTTCTCTTTGAGAGTGTTGAAAGCAACGTCACACTTAGGAGACCAGACATACTTCACATGCTTCTGGAGGAGGTTGGAAAGAGGCTTTGCAATCTTTGAGAAATTCTCAACGAATCTTCGGCAATAGCTTGCAAGTCCAAGAAAACTGCGAAGCTGCTTGACATTCTGAGGAGGTTCCCAATTCACGACTGCAGACACCTTCTCAGGATTAACAGCGATGCCCTTGGCAGAGATGATATGGCCAAGATAAAGAACTTCATCATGCCAAAATTCACATTTGGGGAACTTCGCATATAATTTAAACTCTCTGAGCTTGTCGAGCACCAATCGCAAATGTATGGCATGATCCTTCTTATTCTTGGAGAAAACCAAAATATCATCGAGATAGACCAAGACAAATTCGTTGATGTAGGGGTTGAAGATGAAAATCATCAAGCGAGTGAATGCTGGAGGAGCATTGACAAGGCCGAAAGACATGACAGTATATTCATAAGAACCAAAGCTTGTTCTCAATGCTGTCTTGGGAATGTCTTCTTCACGAATGCGAATCTGATGATAACCCATACGAAGGTCAAGCTTGGAGAACACCTTAGCACCTTTAAGTTGCTCAAATAGCTCATTGATGTTGGGAAGTGGGTACTTGTTCTTGATTGTCTTCTTGTTCAATGGACGGTAATCGATGCAAAGTCGGTCCGTGCCATCCTTCTTCCGGACAAAAAGAACACCACAACCCCAAGGAGAAGAACTCGGTCTGATCAGACCCAGGCGCTCTTGTTTATCGAGTTGTTTCTTCAATTCCTTCAACTCATCTGGTCGAAGCTTGTAAGGACGCTTGCAAACGGGTTCCGTGCCAGGCTCAAGATCAATAACGAATTCAACTGGCCGGCGGGGAGGCATACCCGGAAGCTCTTCTGGAAAGACATCTTGGTACTCACAAACGACTGGAATCTGAGAGATAGCATCCAATTCACCATTCTCATTGAGAGAAAACAACCGAATGGTATCATCACGAGAGGCATAGATGATCACATCGTCAGAAGAGTGAGTCAATTGAATTTCCCTGGCAGCACAATCAAGCTGAGCCTTGTGCTTAGAAAGCCAGTCCACCCCGAGAATAAGATCAATATCAGAGTCACCAAGAACAATTGGTTTAGCCAGAAATCTATAATCACCCATCTTGATACCGACATTCGGAAGAACATGGTAGAACTCAAACGTTTAGCCGGGGAAACAACTTGCAAAGCTTTAGGTAAAACCTCTGTGTCAAAATTGTGATTCGATGCAAAAGGATATGACATGAAAGAATGCGATGCACCGGTATCAAATAAGACTTTTGCAGGAATGTCATTAACAGGAAGATTACCCATGATCACTTCAGAAGAATCCTCTGCTTGAGCTGCATTCATCATGTTCACCTTTGCAGACTTAGGATTATGCTTGACCACTGCATTGTTGGAAGATTTCACAGGTGGAGGAGGCGGAAGGCGCCTTTGGTTGAAGCACTTGTTCGCATAGTGACCCTTCTGCTGACATTTGTTACAAGTCACCTCTAAGAGCGGACGATGGTAAGGAGCACTTGGCCTTGGAGCTTGATTCTGAGACTTGTTCTGTTAGCCAGGGTTGGGTGGATGGGAAGATCCACGACCACCTGAGTTCTTCTGCTGATAAGGCTGACGGAACGGAGGAGGAGGAGGCAACCAGAACTTCTGTTGCTTAGCTGCCACAAGTGAGGAAGAAGAAGACTGAACTGCGTCTCTGACTCTCTTCTTAGAAGCCTCACACTTGAGCTGAGCAGCTTCTTGTTTCAGCGCCATGTTGTAGAATTCATCATACTTTAACGGCTCAAAAAGCACGAGAGCTAGTTGCAAATCTTCTCTGAGACCACGCCTGAATTGGTAGATCATGCTCTTTTCATCAGGGTTGTCTTGCTTAGCAAAACGAGAGAGCTTCTGGAACTGAGTGTTGTATTGATACACAGACATGTTGCCTTGCTTGAGATTGCGGAACTCCTCACGCTTACTCTCAACAACACTTTCTGGAATGTGGTGAGCTTTGAAGTCACGGCGGAAATCATCCCAGGTAATCACACGACCTCCTCTGGAATCTTTGTATTGCTGGAACCATTCAGCAGCTTGATCTTTGAGTTGAAAAGAGGCAAACTTGACAAAGTCCTCAGGTCTGACATCGCTGCACTCGAAATGCTTGCTGGTGTCCACGAGCCAATCATCGGCGTCTGTGGCCTCGACACAGTAGCTGAAGGTCTTTGGCTGATTAGCAAGGAATTGGTTGAGTGAAGCGAAGTGCGGCTGATTGTTGCCTTGGCCTTGATTCCCTTGATTACCTTGCCCTTGGTTGCGATCTTGCAAGAGCTGAATCAGAATCTGAGCATTGGCATTTGTGGCAGTCATCAGGGCTTGCCATGCCTCCGGAGGCGGAGGTGGTGGCGGAGGGTTAGCCTGACTTCCTTCATTGCGTTCCGGATTCTGACGCGTTGGCGGAGCCATCCTGAAGAGGGTGACATCCATTAGCATCTTGAAAAAGATATATTCATGCTGAATCAAAGGACCGAAATTGCAACATATAGTCTTCACAATAAACATCCGAACGAGAATGAACGAATGAATTCCAAAGTAAATCATCACACTTCCATAAGCTGAGAAGCCACTTAGAAAAAGGTATGGAATAAAATCAACAAGGTACGGATGTGAACAAATACTTGGTAAGGATTACCCAATCACAAACCAAATATCTACGGAAGAAGTACTAGATCTACATGAATTCCCACTTATAAACTCCCGAAACTTTCTGGTTATGCAATCAGGTGTTGGGGATACAGGGGACACAAAATATATCACCCAAACTAACAATACCTAGATCCAGCTGTATCCATCCTTCAACACATAACCAAGAAATCCTCGGAAATCGTCTACCTCAACCTTCGAAAAGCATCCGTTATACGAGTCATGGCAATACTCCCGCACTCGCCTAAGTACTGGGCTATCAGGGTTATCTCACCAACAACTGTACAAAAGAGATTTTAGATGTCGGCGTACTAAACTCAGGTATTCCAAAACCGCAACGATAAAATTATGACGACAGCACCTCGGAGCTCAACTCCCCGGGACACCTCCACTAAAACCCCTGCTGACGGGAGGCAACCAAGACAATGTTGTCATCATAAAACCATCGGAACGATTCTAAGATACCCGCGCGATCCTAAATTTTTTTTTAGTGAAATTTGAGAAGAGAAGAGTCAAAACTCTACGTCAGGATGCCTTACCAGAGCGATGAGGAGACTGGGAAGTAAAAAGAATTCCTAAGCTCTCCGATATATAATTCCTAGATGACTCAAAACATTTTTCTAGACACAACTCGGCCACTAAAAACGATCAATCAGTGGGGGCTCCTAAGGTCGGGGAAGGCTCTGATTACCAACTTGTAACGCCCTCGATGCGGCTATATCTCCTACGTGTCGAGGCACGACTTAGAGGCATAACCGCATTGAAAGCAATGTCACAAGTGAGGTAATCTTCACACAACCCATGTAATACATAAGGGAAAGAGATACATAGTTGGCTTACAGTCGCCACTTCACACAATATATAAATAAACATCCATCATTCAAATTACACTCAAGATCCGACTACGGAACCAAAATGAAAGAAGATTACCCCAGATGCTACACAGATCCCCGAATCATCCCCAACTGGGCTCCACTACTGATCATCGGGAAAAGACACATAGTAACGGCCACGTTCCTCGTCGAACTCCCACGTGAGCTCGGTCGCGTCATCTGCACTGGCATCGTTGGCACCTGCAACTGTATTGGTAGAATCTGTGAGTCACGGGGACTCAGCAATCTCACACCCGCGAGATCAAGACTATTTAAGCTTATAGGTAGGAAAGGATTGTGAGGTGGAGCTGCAGCAAGCGACTAGCATATATGGTGGCTAACAACGCAAAAGAGAGCGAGAGAAGAAGCAAAGCACGATCGTGAAGCTAGAAGTGATCAAGAAGTGATCCTAGAACAACCTACGTCAAACATAACTCCAACACCATGTTCACTTCCCGGACCCCGCCGAGAAGAGACCATCACGGTTACACACGCGGTTGATGTGTTTTAATTAAGGTCAACTTCGGGTTTTCTACAACCGGACATCAACAAATACCCATCTGCCTCATAACCGCGGGAACGGCTTTCGAAAGATAATACCCTGTAGGGGTGTCCCAACTTAGCCCATTATAAGCTCTCACGGTCAACGAAGGATATTCCTTCTACCGGGAAGACCCGATCAGTCTCGAAATCCCGGACTACAAGACATCTCGGCAGTAATAAAACAAGTCCAGCAAAGCCGCCCGATTGTGCCGACAAATCCTGATAGGAGCTGCACATATCTCGGTCTCAGGGAACATCCGGATGAGACTAGCTACGAGTAAAACCAAGCCTCGAGTTTCCACAAGGTGGCCCCGCAGGCATCTCAGTTCGGGCCAGCACTTAGAGAAGCACTGGTCCGGGGGGGCTAAAATAAAGATGACCCTCAGGCTCGCGAAAACCCGGGGGAAAAAGGTGTAGGTGGTAGGCAAATGGTAAAACCAATGTTGGGCCTTGCTGGAAGAGTCTTATTCAAAGCAAACTATCAAGGGGGTCCCATAAATCACCCAACCGTGTAAGGAACGCAAAATCCGAGAACATAACACCGGTCTGGCGGAAACTAGGGTGGCAAGAGTGGAACAAAACACCAGGCATAAGGCCGAGTCTTCCACCCTTTACCAAGTATATAGATGCATTAATTAAATAAGAGGTATTGTGATATCCCAACAAGTAAGCATGTTCCAACAAGGAACAACAAGTCCATGTACCAACAAGGAACAAACTTCATCTTCACCTACAACTAGCAACGCTATAAGAGGGGCTGAGCAAAGCGGTAACATAGCCAAACAACGGTTTGCTAGGACATGGATGGTTAGAGGCTGACATGGCAATATGGGTGGCATGATATAGCAAGTGGTAGGTATCGCAGCATAGGCAAAGCAAAAGAGCGAGCATCTAGCAAGCAAAGATAGAAGTGATTTCGAGGGTATGGTCATCTTGCCTGCAAGGTTCTCAGAGTTGTCGAAAGCTTGGTCCTCGTAAGCGTTCTCAACAGGTTCCTCGTTCACGTACTCGTCTCCCGGCTCTACCCAAGGCAAGAACACAAGCAAAGAGGACAAACATCAACCACGATGCAAAGCGCAAACAACATGATGTAAAACAAGGCATGATATGCGAGATGTGGTATGCAATGCATATGCGTGCTCCGGAAGGAAAAAGAGGAACAAGGCATAATCTTGGCAAACCAAGTATTCCACTGGATAGTTGAGGTGATTTCGGTTGAAATCGATATAAAGATCACCGGAATCGGATGCACGGTTTGCAAATGACAAACAAAACAAGAATGACAATAATCTGCCATTAACAGCATGATGCTACTTAGCAAACAACAAGAAATTAAGCTACTGCGCCCAAACGTATCAACAAGGCATATGACAGTAATCTACTCAAGATGCTTGACAAAAGATGAACACTGAGCTACGGCTAAATCACACCACAACAGGTTCAAACAAGCATGGCAAAAGTGCAAAAGATAACAGGTTCACAGACTTAGTGAAAATAGCAACATGCCAGAAACTAACACCAGGATGACATGTTTAGAGCAAGAAAACAACATGCTACAGGAACAGGACATAGCAAAAAAAGATATGGCATGAATCTAATCAAAGCACTTAAAAAAAGTCCCTTACTGACCATAAGCCAAAAAGGATCAGAAAATATAATAACACACATGTCAATTAAGCAAGTTTCGTTACAGGTTTCGGACTTAGAAGAAAACTGGACATGTCAAAAACAGATAACAAGTAGGCATGTTCGTGAGCTCGATGCACTCACTACAGAGCATTACATGATATACTAAGCATACATACATCAAGAAGACATGGCATAGAATCTAGACATGGCAAGAATAACATCATAGCATGCAAGGATCAGCTACACCAAGCTTGGCAAAATCGAATAACATGTAAACAATCTGCCAGCAACATTTTATAGCAAAAGTAGAGCTCGATTGACTCAAACTATGGCACTCCATAAATACAAACAAAGGAATGGATGGATAGGGCAAAACCATATGCTCAAATCACCCTTAATGATCATGCTCAAAAGAGGCATAGATCTCTCGGAAACAACATGAACACATGGCATAAAAATAACAGCAGGCAGGGACTTTGTGAAATTACTAAGTCTCTGAAAACAGCAACATTATGTACCCTAGTTCACATGCTTGTGCTAGTCACCACAAAGACCACAAAAATATATGGCATAATTCTCTGGAAAGATAGCATGGCTTATTTCAAAACACTTGTAGGACTCAACTTCATAGGGTGCACACATCAATCATGGCAAAAATGACAAAAGTACAAGTTCTGCTGAGAATCAGAAACTAACATCACATAGCCCTCTTCCAACAGCATTTCGGGCATCAAGATGAGCTCAAATGTAAATGATGCAATGAGATGAAATGATATACTCATCGAGACGAACAATTTGACATATTATATGCATAAAACGGAGCTACAGATTCTGAGATATGATGCGTTGAACATGTGACAATATTGCAAAAATATCCGGGACTTGGCGTTTTCGGGGGGAAGGGGGAGAATCAACCTCCGGTGGATCTAGGAACAGGGGAGGCCGGAGACGACACCGGAGACGACGCCGGCGAGGGGCAGGAGCGGCGGGCGACGGGATCCGGGCGCGGGGGAAGGAGTTGGACTAGGGTTAGGGTGGTTTTCATCCGCAAATTTCGGGAGAGGGGCTATATTTATAGGTAGGAGGGGCTAGGAAGCTCCAAATGGAGAGCGGTTTTCGGCCACGCGATCGTGATCGAACGGCGATGGACATGGGAGTGACTTAGATGGGTTATTGGGCTGTTTTGGAGGGGTTTTGGGCTGCAACACACACAAGGCCTTTACGGTTACCCGGTTAACCGTTGGAGTATCAAACGACCTCCGAATGACCCGAAACTTGACAGGCGGTCTACCGGTGCTATACCAAGGCCGCTTGACAAACCTCGATCTATTCCGAGAAGGTTTAATACCCGCCCACGGAAAAAGGTAAAAGGGGACGCCGGGGAACATAGGAGCGCCGGATTGCAAAACGGACAACGGGGAAAATGCTCGGATTCGTGAGACGAACACATATGCAAATGCGATGCGCATGATGACATGACATGAAATGCATGACAAGGACAAAATGCAAAATGACGGGAAACCCAACCACGAAGGGAATATCATATCACATAGCCGAAAATGGCAAGAGTTGGAGTTACAATTATGGCAAGTTACATCCGGGGTGTTACACATAGGCAATCAGATGACAATCCTGCATAAGAATGCAACCTAGTCCCTGTCGTGAGGCATCACAATAGATAACAAAGTCCTTAGTGAAATCCGGTGGCACAAGTATGGGAGCAGAAGTCAGGCGTCTTTTCAGTTCCTGAAAACTGTACTCACACTATGGGGACCACTCAAACTTTTTATCTTTCTTGAGAAGTTCCGTGAGAGGTTTGGCCACTTTGGAGAAGTTTTCAACGAAGCGGCGACAATAACTGGCTAGACCAAGGAAACTCCTCACTTGCTTAACGGTTTCAGGTGGAGTCCAATCAAGAACGGCCTAAACTCTCTCAGGGTTGACAGCAATGCCCTTACCAGATATCACGTGGCCTAGGTAGGTCACTTCTGGCAACCAAAATTCACACTTGGAGAACTTGGCATAAAGGCGGTGCTCTCTGAGTTTCTCTAACACAAGTCTAAGATGTTCGGCATGCTCTTCCTCGTTCTTCGAGTAAATAAGAATATCATCGAGGTAAACCACGACGAACTTATCTAAGTACTCCATGAAGATCGAGTTCATCAAGCGGGAGAAGGTAGCTGGAGCATTGGTTAGACCAAAGGACATGACGGTGTACTCGTACTGGCCATAACGAGTGACAAAAGCCGTCTTAGGAATGTCCCCGTTTTTGATCTTGATTTGGTGGTAGCCTAACCTTAAATCCATCTTGGAAAAGACTGAGGATCCAGCGAGCTGATCATACAGATCATTGATCCTGGGGAGCGGATACTTGTTCTTTATCGTGACCAAATTAATGGGACGATAATCTACAACCATCCGGTCCGTACCATCCTTCTTTTTGACGAAGAGGACGGGGCAAGCCCATGGAGAAGAACTAGGACGGATGAAACCCTTTTGCAAGGACTCATCGAGTTGTTTCTTAAGCTCGACTAGTTCTAAGGGTGCCATCTTGTAAGGTCTCCTAGAAATTGGGGCGGTTCCTGGGATAAGATCTATGACGAACTCTACATCCCTGTCAGGTGGAACACCTGGCAGTTCCTCTGAAAAGACATCCGGGAAGTCACGGACTACCGGGATATCTTCAAGGTCTGGAAGAGGGCTGGCATTAAGAGAATAGAGTTGACGCTTTGCAAGTCTGGTGGAGACAGTGACTATCTTGCCAGAGGGGTGTGTGAGCTGAACAGACCTGGTGTAACAATCAATCTTGGCATAATGAGCTTTCATCCAGTCCATACCCAAGATGATGTTAATATCTGAAGACTTAAGAGATATCAAGGAAGCTAGGAATACAAGTCTGTCAACATGTATTTCGTTGCCATAACTTATCCTAGAGGTTTGCCATTTGGATCCAGGAGTTTGAATGAGTAATGGGGAGGGCATATCACAAAATGACATGTCGTGCAAGCGGGCATAACTTTCGGAAATGAAGGAATGAGACGCTCCAGTATCGAATAGAACCGATGCTGGATGACAGTTTACAAGGAGTGTACCAAGAACGACATCTGGATCATCATGGGCGTCTTTAGCTGAGACGTGATGCACACGTCCATGTTCAATGGGAGCTGACTTGGCACCGATCATCTCGCGTGATGGCTTACTTCCACGGCCATCAAACTTCTCGGGCTGGGGTGGAGCAACATTGGTCTGAGTGCAAATACGGGCAATGTGGCCTGGTTTTCCACACTTGTAACAAATCTTGGAGGTAGGACATGGACCCGCATTGGCAGGCGGTCCACCAATAGGCCTGGGTGGAGCATATGGCTGAACTGAGTGAGGCACCACAGAATATGGCCTCGGTGCATAACCGGGTGGAAGAGCGGAGTTCGGAATCCAAATCCGGCGCTTCTGCGAACTAGAACCGAAGGAAGAAACCAAATCACGGGTGTGCTTACGAGACTCCTCGTAAGTGAGCTGAGCTGTCTCCGCATTAATGGCCTTGTTCACAAGATCCTGGAATGTATTGCAATGGTGCAAGTGGAGATCACGACGCAACTTGGGGTTGAGACCCTTCCGGAACCTAGCCTGCTTCTTGGCGTCTGTGGACACTTCTTCTGTAGCATAGCGGGCGAGGTTCTCAAACTCTCTGCTGTAAGCATCAACAGCCAGCTTACCCTGTGTGAAACTACAGAACTCTTCTCTCTTGCGACCGATGAGGGCTTCAGGAAGGTGATGCTCACGAAAAGCCTCAGTGAAATCTCTCCAGGTAGGAATTTGGCCAGCTGGAAGCATAGCCTCATAGTTCTACCACCAGAGACTAGCAGGACCTTCCAGGTGATATGCAGCATAGATCACCTTGTCACCTTCAGCTACGTTCGCAGAACGCATCTTGTGAGTAATACTACGGAGCCAGTCATCTGCATCGAGTGGCTCAATGGAATGATGGAAGGTGGGTGGTTTTAGACGAATGAAATCATAGATGGTCACCGACTCTTTGTGCTGATGGGAGGTGTTCTCCTCAATACGTGCTAACAAGCGGTTAGACTCTCGCTTGTTCTTCTCCATCTCTAACATGAACTCTGCCAATGAAGACTGGTCGGGAGGATCCTCATCCCCACCATCTCCGTGGTTCCGGTTACGAGCAACAGAACTTCGGTTAACTGGCAACATCCTGAAGAACGAAACCAAGAAAAACAAGGATGGATTCAGCATCAACTATAGGATGTAGAAGGTAGCACAAGAATTTAGTATCTCTCAAACTCCTAGGACAATTCCGGCAGCATAACGGCAGTAAGATGCTCAGAATGAGACATCCTGCTAAAATGGGGTAGTAACATAATCAACATCATCACTCAAGGTTCTGAAATATTACTAAACAGACTACACTAGAAGTACTTGAACTGGGATATGACTCTGATCAACCAATCCTAAGAGACTACGGAGTAGTAACACGTGATCCTGACAGATAGGAGAGGAGGCCTAGTTCCTTAACCCTGTAGGAAAGATAGGATGACTCAGATTAGAAGGGCATGAGATATAAGGAGTAAAAAGAGCTATATGTTCCCTTCCACAATCAATTCCCTTACATAACTAAAGAATTTCTAGACACAACTTCGACCTGGTTGGCTTGGAAATCCTACAGGCAGTCAGGCTCTGATACCAAAGCTGTCGGGACCCCGATCCGAAGCCACATTGATCCAGCATGTAACACATCATATCACTTTGCGGCCTCACGCACGGTACTCCCACGGGTGCCACCTTACCTGGCCCGGGATCGTTTGCGCCTTTTGGCTCACGTATACGATAGTGTCGCTAGCATCCATATGACAGAGAACCCGGGCCGACATGACTAGTAATGAACCCAAGGCGGCACTAACCCATGAGGACAGGCATACATGAATCACATCGAGCATGTCGGTCAACAACGTATAAATCCGGGCTGTAGCACTGGGCTAACAGGACTCCGGTAACCCGGGCTGTAGCAGGCTAGGCAGGACTCCGGATAACACCGCGTGACATTTCCCCGCAGGGACAGACACAGGAACGAAGTGAATCACATGCCGGCCAGTCAAGTGTTCCGAGCAGTAGTGCTAGGCTAGCAGGACTCCGGTGAACCGGGCTGTAGCGGACTACTATCGCTCAGAAAGCACTAGACTACATTTCCCCATATGATAGGCTGCCAAGGATAAACAACTAGATTGTCGGATCCCACACATAGCAATACATATTACACGTACGCATAACATGCAAGTATGTGTTGTACAACATGGCATCACAACATAACGCAAACTCATATAAATAAAGGCCCAAAAGAGCCACATAACATTAAATACAAACAGGGGTCACATGACCCATCATTCAGAGCATACAAGCAACAAGCGGCAGCATTACATGTCTGAGTACAGACCACTACAAATGAAAAAGGCTGAAGAGCCTGACTATCTACAACATCCGATCAAGATCGTAGCTGAGGTACAAGCTACTCGTCGAAGTCCAAGCGGAACTACTAGTAAGACCGAAGTCTCCCCTGCAAAACATAAATAAGGCAAACGTGAGTACAAAGGTACTCACCAAGACTTACATCAGATCCTATCATACATGCATTTGTATCAAGAAGGTAATGTGGGGTTTAGTTGCAGCAAGCCAGCTTTGACTCAGTGGCTATCCTGTACTACGACTGCTGGTAACTCTTTTGAGATGGCTCACACGAGTCCACTAATCATCACATCAATACCCTACTATGGATTGATTCCCGTCTTCCTACGAGAAGGCCATCCATAGCACTCACACTTGTCTTGAGCATTTTAGATTATCCTCTTTAAGTTGTCTATGTACCACGTAAGCATCCAAGAAGTCCATAACCGAGGACACGGCTATTCGAATAGATCATGATAACCCTGCAGGGGTGTACTTCTTCACACACGCTCTCGCCACTTACCGCCATGTACACGTCATGTATCTCGGCAACCTTCAAGCGGAAGCCTGGCGAGGGAGTCGGCCACGACCTAACTAACCACACAAGACTCTAGTCCAGGTTTATCGCCTATTCGGGTTCCATCCGCAAGGAGATCCGGTCGGGGTGTCGCTCACGGCCCCAAACGATGTGTGCAGGGTTCCCAAGCCTACCTCGCCGGATGGATCTACGCTTGGTACACCGTGCCACTTGTGCCTAGTCTGTCCCAAGCCCACCTGGCCGGGTGCCACTTGGTAGACTACTAACACTACCTACAAACACCAGAAACTATTTGCAACTCCTGGACAGAGATCAAGTTGGTTAATAAGTCGAGAGGGGCACTTAAGCATCCCAATGCGTGGTAGTAGCTGGTCATTGGACAACATACACAGAACTCAGTGCTTAAGGACGGTTCCAGTGAGACAACCCACCATGTACTCCTACATGGCCTCTCACCGCTACCTTTACCAAGTCGTGTTCACACACTTAACTCTCAGCACCAGAACATATCGTAACACTCCAATTCATTCCCAATGAATCAGACCTGACACAACTCTAAGCAACAGCAGGCATGGCATGGTAGGAACACAACATGGCTCAATCAACTCCTACACATGCTAGTGGGTTTCAACTATTTACTGTGGCAATGACAGGTCATGCAAAGGAATGGGTTCAACTACCGCAGCATAAAGTAGCAGTTGATTCGCAGTTGTCCTAATGCAATAAAAGAGAGCAGGAGCGAGAGAGTGGGATCATATCGGAATGAACAAGGGGGTTTGCTTGCCTGGTAGATCAACAAGGGAGACACTGCTTCACAGACAGGTACTCTAGAACGGTCTCCGGAGCAGGACCTATCGAGAAGGAACGGTGCCAACAATCAATACACAAGCATATGCAACAATATGATGCATGAAATGGCATGAGGATGTGATGCTGTTTGAGCTAATGCAGCTAGAGTTCATTTGGTCGAAGTCCATTTGAACCAAAGATTCAAATGCAACTCCAAATTAAGCTCTTATATATGCCATTTATATGTTTTCACATATACAGTAGGTATAAGTTGTTTTTTCATGCATGGAACTGATATAGATGGATAGATTACATTTTTCTGATAATTTTTCATATATAAATTATTTCAATCTGAGCTACGGTTGAATTGATATGAATTTTTGAAGTTTTGAATATTTTCTGGATTTTCCTGTTTTAAAATAACTCCAGAAAATAAATAATTGCGTCAGCACTGCGTCATGCTTGCGTCAGCAAGTCAACAGCGCTGACTGGGTCAAACCTGACGTGTGGGGGCCACACGTCAGTGTTATAGTTAGTTAACAGAGGGTTAATTAGTTTTAAACTAATCCTAAACTAAAATTAGTCAGGGCCGGGGACCACATGTCATTGACCTTGGGTGGTCAAACACCAGGTCAACTGGGGGGTTAGACCCGGTCAACCCCACCGGCGTTTAGCCGCCGGCGAGGCCGAACGCGGCGGAGGGGCTCGGGATCGCCGTTCCGGCGACCATTTGGGCGGCGGAGGCCACGGGCGACGAGCCAGGGCTCGCCCGCATTGTTTGGAGCAAGCGGGGGCTGCGGGGGTGGCCTGAGCTCGCTGGAGCAGAGCTCGTGGCGGCGGCCGGAGTTCGGCCGGGTGCGCGCGCAGCGCTGCGGTGCATGGCAGGGGATGCGGAGGGCCTCTACGGCCTCCTGGCGTCACCAGGAGCACGGTGACGTGCGCGGGAGTGGCTGGCTCGGGCCCTGGCCACCGTGGCGCCATGGCCGACGGCGAGGAGCTCGCGGGAGCGGTGGTTGAGCTAGCTGGACGGGGCAAACGAGCACGGGGAGGAGGGGGAAGCGAAGTAGAGCTCACGGCGGATCTAGCGGAGGCGTCAGCGAGCGCGGGGAAGCACTGGTGCGGTCGGAGCGTCGTCGGCGATCTCGGGCAGCCGGTGACGAAGACGATGGCGCTGGCGGCGATGGAGGCTGTCCGGAGGTGCGTGGCTCGACGAGGAGGCAGCCGGCGACGTGGCGGAGCTCGTGGACTCGACGGAGGGGCGAGGGGAGGGCTCTGGCGACGACTACGGCGAACGGCGGCGACGGCAGCGCTTCGGGCGCGGGGAGAGGGAGAGATCCAGGGGAGGTGGGAGAGTGAACGAGGGTCCAGGGGGGGCGTGGCGTCTCCGGGGCGTCGAGGAGGAGCCAGGCAGGCTGGGAGGGAGGAGGTGGCCAGGGCGCGTGCCCACGCGCGGCGACCACACGCCGGCGTCCTCCTGGTGCGGTGGAGACGACGACTGGCAGGGGCCAGTCAGCTGGGCCGAGCTACTGGGCCGACCTGGTGAGCGCCAGGTAAGGGTTTTCTTATTTCTTTCTGTTTTTCTTTTCTGTCTTCTGTTTGTATCTAAAAGAAATGTTAAAGCATTTCCTTAAATGCTGAAAATATTTGTGGCATCTAGATATAATATTCCAGAGGCCCTCACCAATTCCCAACATTTTGGAGCCAATAAGATATTTATATAATTTAAACAGCTCCAAATCAAATATTTATGCATTGATTCAAAAATCCAAAATGTGTAGCAAAAATGTGCATCACCTCTGGTTGTTGTTCCCAACATTATCCAAAGAGCATGAACATGTTTGAAGAGAATTTTGGGTTCATTGAAAATCCATTTTAAAGTTGAACCTATTGGGAAAAACTTTGGTGCTAGGGTTTGCAACTTTCCCCATTTCAAATTTAAATGGAATTTAAACATGATGCACACATGAAGGGCTAGCCTAGGTCATACCAGAACTAGGGATGTGACATGTAGATGTTGAGGAACTCGGACGGGTGGGTCTTGCCGCTGTACTTCTCGCCCACGTCAGGTTTGAAGGTGCGGTGAGTGGGCCACTGGAACTGCCGCAACTCACGGGTAAAAGCCGGACAGCCTACCTCGTAAGGTAGGCCTCCAGGGCTCTCCGGCGCCGGGTGGTTCACAGCAGGCCCTGCTCGCCTGTCTGATTGGTGGCGCGCTCCGCGCCGGCGCTCGATAGTCGTTCGAGCATCTTCATGTTCTCGTTCTCGAAGAACTTGGCGCAGGTCACAGTGGGTCCATGGGTCGGATGACGCTATGGAGATTTCGTCGCCCGTAACATCGCGACGGGCTGGCGTTCGCGGTACCGGGCGAGGAGGAGGCGAGTGCACCATGGTCGCGGCGCCGCTGGCTGTCCTGCCACTGATGCGTGGGACTCCGTCGGAGCGTTGACCCGGGGGCTCCACCGGACTCGGTTCGTATTTGTTGGCCACCGCAACAAGGCTTCGGATAGTGGCTCTCCATTCATCGAGTTTCCCCGTAGTGGGAGGAAAATCGAGGAGCAACTGCGCGCGCGCCAGGGCTTCTGCTGGCGTTGGTGGCAGCGAAACCTGCACGGATCACGACGCGCTTCGACTTCTGACCATGTCAGAAGGAGCTCTATCACGACCCCGCGGTCGCATGCCATCTTCACCAGCACCTCGGCGAGCGGGCAGGTCTTCTACATCCCGGGAGTGGCGCTTGGGGCTCTTCCCGCAGCGACGCCCGGGGTCTTCGGCGTGATTACGCCATTCGTCGCGCGCCACTTGAGAGGAGCGCGCCGTCAGCGTCGGAGTCTTGGAAGCCCTCGCGTCGCCTTCGGGCGGGGTGGCAGCAATCTTGGAAGGCCCCGCGCCACCCGCGGAGGGCCTGGCTCCGTCTTTGGATTTGGTGGCGTGCGGCCCGTTACCAGGCGCACGAACATCGCCGCCTCCCAAACTCCGGCTGCTAGGACGGTGTTGGTGTTCGCGAATGGCGCCCCGGGTCCTTTCTGTGACTGGTCCGCTGCTCGCCCGCATTGGGACGGGATGTCCGGCTTCCGACGGGACAACCGCCACCATCGTCTTCTTCTTGGGCGCCATGACGGTGAAGAAGCGTCGAACTAACTGCTAAAGCCGATTCTCACAACTACGCCCCCTACCTGGCGCGCCAAAGATGTCGGTGGGAATGACACCTATGGGACCACAAGAATCCCTACTACGGTTGCGGGGCGCGGGGTCGTGAGAAGAGCTGATCAAACAGATAGCACACAGTTTCTTTATCCAGGTTCGGGCCGCGAGGATGCGTAAAACCCTACTCCTGCTTTGGTGGATTGTTTATCTGTGTTCTTGAACTAGCAATGGGGCGTGAGGAGCTCCAAAAAGCCGAATCCCCCTCCTGGTCACCTTGGGCCTCCTTTTATAGGGAAAGGGGTTGCCATAGTGGCACACAGGAGGTGGAAAGGGGACAGTGATGCGAGGTTATCCCTCGCATTACATGACAAGGCGCATTTAATGCGTCTTGCTTAGGTGTCCTTGCTTTATCGGGGACGGGGGAGAGCCCTGTCTCGTCCGTCGCCGCTCCCTCTTGTGTCGACACGCGCCCTAGCCAGCGGTGCCCGCGGTGCCATGTAGGCAGGCAGGCAGGCAGCTGAGGTGGCGCAGTGGTGGGTCTCCACGAAGATCCACATGCCGCCACTCAGGTGCTTACCCAGCTGGTTGGGTCGGCAACTGCAAGCGAACAGCGGTGGAGGTCTGATTGGCGTGGGCCTGATGGTGGCCCTACGGGTGTTCATGGCAAGGGCCTTGCCGGGGCCCCGGCAAGGGTCTTGCCATGGCGCCTGCTGTCATCCCTGGCAAGGCTCTTGCCGGGGGCCTTGTGGTCCTCCTTGGCTGGGATCCCGCCGAGGATCATCATCTTCCAAATTGTGTAACTGATCTTGAATGTGTTCACAAAGATCTGCATGCCACCACGGGGATGTCTCCCGAATCCTTGCCCCATGGGGGCAGTGGACTCAAGGGTGACCCGCTCCGTAGGTGTGGGGCAAGCTGCCACGACAAGGGTCTTGCCGGGTTTGCTAAAACCGCCTCCCGGCAAGGATCTTGCCGGGGGAGTCCGCTTCGTCCCCTTTGCTCTTTGTGGTCTTGGTCTTGGCGTCGTTCTGCTTCTCTCGAGCTTCGGTCTTACCTTGGCTCACCTCCCTTGCCTTGCTCAGTGTGGTGGTGCCCGTGGCTCAGACTGCCCGTGCACAGTTATAGGGGTACAAAAAGTGTACCCCTGTTTTTGTACACCGACACGTCCGGGCTAGCCAGGGCACAATCACAGTAGTTCTCCTGGCGCCACCTTAGCCGATAGGGCAAAACATAAGGTAGCAAAACACAGGAGCCGGGCAAACCAAACATTTGACCAAAGACATGATTCGGAGCTGATGCATATAAGGCCTAACTCGCGACGCCGAACACTCCCTAAGGTGTTCAATCTTTGAAATATACACTGGGCTTAAACGATGCCCTTGTATAATGAACCCCTAGTGTCCGGGTACGAGCAATATTCTGACGTGGCCACATGCCAAGACGCCAGCATCCTTCTCGGTTGTATTGAGAATCCGGAGGATGTGAACAACAAAAGACAGTAAAAAAAGGTTTATGTAGGGTCTTAATCTAAAGAGAAACCTTTGCACGGGTCCCTGCTGCACGTCTGTGTAAGTGCATCTAGTGCCCCTTAGTGATTTTGGTGTATTGAAGACTTATAGGTTAAGGATCTAATGTGTTCATGAGTGTACACAGGTCTATAAGTCTATGAGGAGTTTGATACTTACAGTGAAAGTCGACCCCTAAAAATGAAGTTCTTCGACTGAAGACTTTGATACAACGAAGACTTTCTGAAGACTTTGAAAGTGAAGAAATTGGTGTGACCTTGAAGACTTTGTATTCATTCGAGGAACATGAAGCGTGAAGACTTTTGTTTTTGTAGTTTCATTTTCTCTTTCTTGAGTCATAGGAAACACCGTACTGTTAAAAGGGGTCGAGGAAATACTAAGGAAAAATTTCCATTTGATGCTCAACTCAAATCCTACACCTACCAATCCCTTCGAGTGAAGCCATTGGAAATCTTGGACAGTTCAGTCAATTTCTTCAGTGACAGAGACGCAGTTCTTCTGGTCACTAAGGACTTTGTTCTGACTGAGGAGTTAGGAATTCGCCAGTGCGGATTGCCTACACAGTGAGGAACATGATAGCCCTGAGGAATTTGAACCTCAAATTTTCGACCGTTGCTGTGCTACGCGCCAGCTGTCCCAAAATATCTTATCCATCCAATGGTCATATCATTGAAGGGCATTTATATCTTATCATGTCGGGCTGCTCCCTAGGCTATAAATAGCCGCCCCCTACAACCACTAGCTGGTTGGCTACTCCGAGAGAAACTGACACTTGTCATTTGAGAGCAACCCATCCTCCGAGGACTTTGAGCGAAAATCATCAAGTGAGGAAAATCCAAAACCCAAACCCAAACACCTACAAACCCAAAGTGATTGAGCATCACTGAAGAGATTGATCCTGTGTGGATCCGACGCTTGTTACCTTTGAAGACTGTGCTTCTTCCAGACAGTTAGGCGTCATGGTCTAGAGCATCCAAGAGGAATTGTGGATCGCCGAGTGACCGAGTTTTTCAAGGTTCGGAAGTCACCTGAAGACTTACCACGAGTGATTGGACGAGGACTGTGTGTCCTTAGTTCAAGGAGAATACGGTGAGGACTGGGTGTCCCGAGTTGCGTGCTCAGGACTGGGTGTCCAGGACTATGTGTCCTCGAGTTTAAATACTCAGCCGCTCCAACCAGATGTACAACTGAGACAACAGTTGGAACTGGTCTACCAAATCATTGTCTTCACCAAGCTTACTGGTTCCATTTCCTCAACTATTTCATTTCCTCAGTATTGTGTTGTTCGCTTATCATATCTGTGTTTGAAGACTTTGACGGAAGACTTTCTCAATTCCTCAGTTCAATTTCTTCAGTCTGTTTGTCTTCATCTTGTGTTATCCTGTGATTACGCTTTCTGTACTCTGTGCTTGTTTTCATTTCATCGTGATGACTATGCTTGTCTTTTGTTATGTTTACTTCTGAGTACTTATTCCGCTGCAAGTAGTTCTTCGCTAAGGAATTTCCTCACTAGCAAATTCCTCAGTGAAGAATTCATAAAAATCGCCTATTCACCCCCCCTCTAGTCGATATAACGCACTTTCAATTGGTATCAGAGCAAGGTACTCCCTTGTTCTATGTGATTTTGGTTTAACCGCTTGGAGTTTTAGTTATGTCGACCGCAGGTATGATCAAGGTCTCTGTTGGGTGTCCTATCTTTGATGGGACGGACTACCCCTACTGGAAGAATAAGATGCGTATGCATCTTGAGGCAATTGATAACGATCTCTGGTATGTTGTGGAAAATGGTGTTCCCTCAGTCACACCTTCTCTGAATGCTGCTGATGTGAAGAGATTCAAGCAACTCGATTCCCAAGCGAAGAATATCATATGTGGCCATCTGAGCAAAGGACAGTATGGAAGAGTGAGTGCTTTGGAGACTGCTAAGCTTATCTGGGATAGGCTGTCCAAAGTCAATGAAGGAGTTTCAACTCAGCATGACTCTCGAGTTGATGTTCTTCGCAATCTATTCAACCGCTTCAAAATACTCGACAATGAAAATGTCCAGCAAACCTTCGATCGCCTCACTGACATCTCAAATGAGCTTCAAGCACTTGGTGCTACTGACATCACCGACCATGAGGTGGTGAAGAAATTGCTGAGGTCGCTTGATTCCTCATTTGACACTCTGGCACTGATGATACAACAGCGTGCTGATTACAAGTCACTTGACCCCGCTGATATCCTCGAGAGGCTCAACACTCATGAGTTCCAGCTTGCTGAAAAGAGAGAACTCTATGGTTCGAGCTATGGCGGATCACGTGCACTAAAGGCCAAGGCAGTATATGAGTCCGAAGATGAAGACTCTGGTAGCAGCCTTGGTGACCGTGAAGAACTAAGTCATGATCTAGCGCTGCTCGTGAAGAAATTCCAAAAGTTCTCAAGACGTGGTCGCTTTGGAAGACCCTCAAGGAGCAATGATTCCTCATCCAGTGACTACAAGAGAAGGCTTTGTCATAAGTGCAAGAAGCCTGGACACTACATTCAAGATTGTCCTCAGTGGGAAAAGGAATCAAAGAAGAAGAAATACAAGGATTACAGTTCTGATGATGCGAAGAAAAAAAAGAAATCCTCAAAATCTTCATCATCAAAATCCTCGAAGTCTTCGTCTCACAAGAAGAGCAGCTCCAAGAAGGCTCGGGCATTCATTGGCAAGGAAATGGACTCTGAGGCTGAATCTGAAGAAAATGAGGAAGACGAGGAATCTGAAGACTCCGAGTCTGGTGTGGCAAGCCTAGCCCTCGCTACCGCATTTGTCAGCAAGTCCATCTTCAACTCTGAAGAAAGTGATCTCACCAACAAGGCTGATGAAGGCAGTGATGACTACGCTCCCACCTATTGCTTCATGGCAAAGGGTGCCAAGGTACTCAAATATGCCTCTTCTGAATCTAGTGAGGATGAATCTGATGAAAATCTTAAGCCTAGCTACTCTAAACTTGCTAAGATTGCTGTGCAACAACAAAAGGCTTTTGAAAAGGTTCAAAACATGCTAGACAAAAGTGATGATATGTTGGGTGAAGAAATGGATCGCACTAAAGCCTTAACTGAAAATCTTCAGAGACTCCAGACCAGGTTTGACAACCTTCAAGGTTATCATAACACTCTCTTATCTGATCATGAGAAGCTTTCTTATGAATATCTTCAAAAGAAGCAAGATCTTGAGAAGCTAAGAGTGAGTTATGAAGATCTTCAGAAGGAGCGCGATTCATTACTTGCTCAACAAATCAGCGCTACTCAGGAAGAATTTATTCCTCCATGTTTGAAATGCATTGAACGAGAATCTGTTAATTCCTCACCTGAATGTTCAAATGCTTCTAATGTTACAAGTTCTTCACCTGCCTCTGCTATCACTAATTCCTCATCTGAGGACATTGCTAGTATCACTGACGATGTAGGGCTGAAGGAATTGTACATGATAGGCATGTACAAAAGCCTCAAAGGGCATCAGACTCTTTGTGATGTGCTTAAAAAGCAGATCCTCAACAGGAACCCTAGGAAAGAGGGTATTGCCTTTGAGAGGAAACTCAATGCTGATGGTACATATTGGAAGCCTGAGCAGTACCCCAAAACCTCATGGGTTGCTGCAAAGGGACCTCCAGTTGATCCATCTAATTTATCTGGTTATACATGTGAATCTTCTCATTCTTCTGATGAGTCATTTGACTCCAACTATAAACTGTTCAAAAATCAGAATGGTGAAGTATTTGCTAGATATGTTGGCACTAACTGCAGGAATGGTTCCCCTATGAAGAAAATCTGGGTTCCCAAAAGGTGCCTTGAAAGTCTTCAGGTGAATGTCCTCATGACACCACCTGTGAAGAATAGGAACTCCAGATCAAATTCTTCATATGGACCAAATTCTTCATATGGATCCAAGTCCTCATATGGACCATATTCCTCAAGGGGATCAAATTTCTCACATGGATCAAAGTCCTCATATGAACATCATCATGCTAACAACTCTGTTTCGCAGGGAAAAGCCAAGGGCTATGACTATGTGCATTATTCTTCAAATTATTATGTTCATAAGTCCTCGAAGAATTTCTCTGCTTATTCATATGCTTACCCTAACCACTCTTATGTGAAACGAAATGGTTTGGCCTCTATGCCACCAGTCTCAGATGGAGTTCGCAGAGTGATGAACTCTTTGCCACCCCTTCAGATGTGGGTGGTGAAGAAAAATAACTAATCTCTTCTGCAGGATCAGGTCTCCAGACGTACTATAACGTCTGAAGAATTTGCTGGGGACCTGAGAAGTGCCTGAAAGGACGCAGGCTAATCATGAAGAAATGAAATCTCATTTCACACGTCCTCCTACTGATTTATTTGTCTTACTACTTGATGAGATTGATCTGATGAATTGTGATATCATATTCTTCACTGCTGAAGTATATGAGGTTCGTAAGTTGCACTAATTCATCTGCAGGATGATCAACCCAAAGCCACTGAGTGGGTCCTCGATAGTGGATGTACAAATCACATGACTGGTGACAAGAACCTATTGATGGATGCTCCTTTATCATCATCACATCTGAAGCATATCATCTTCGCTGACAAAAGCAAAAGTCAGGTATTGGGTCTAGGTAAGATTGCTATCGCAAAGGATCGACACATGGACAAAGTCATGCTTGTTGAGTCCTTAGGATACAACCTTATGTCTGTCTCAATGCTTTGTGATCTTGACATGGTTGTTGTCTTTGGCAAGTATCGTTGTGTTGTGATTATGGAAGCTAACAATTCCAAAGTCTTCGAAGGCTTTAGGAGAGGAGACTTGTATATTGTTGATTTCTCTGCAGATTCACAACCAGCCATGTGCCTACTTGCAAAATCTTTAGAAGGATGGCTATGGCATCGACGACTTGGTCATGCAGGCATGAGGAATTTGCACACACTTGCAAAGAAGAAACATGTCATTGGCATTGAGAATGTCAAATTCCTCAAGGATCACTTATGCGGTGCTTGTGAAGCTGGAAAGATGACAAAGGCCAAGCATCCTGCGAAGACTATCATGACCACTACTCGTCCATTTGAATTGCCTCACATGGACCTCTTCGGTCCTAATCATTATTCTTCTATTTCAAATGAATCATCTCAATATGGCTTTGTTATTGTTGATGATTACTCTCGTTACACATGGGTACACCTTGTTACTTACAAACATGAAGTGCAGGAAGTCTTCAAACGATTTTCCTCGAGGGCTTCAACCAACTTTGGAGTGAAGATTAAGCACATCAGAAGTGACAATGGCACTGACTTCAAGAATTAGGGTCTCGATGACTATCTTGATGAACTTGGTATTACTCATGAGTTATCTGCTCCTTATACTCCTCAACAGAATGGCGTCGTGGAGCGCAAGAACAGGACTCTTGCTGAGATGGCTCGCACTATGCTCGATGAGTACAAAACCCCTCGTCGTTTCTGGGTTGATGCAATTGATACTGCGTGCCACATCATCAACAGAGTATATCTTCACAAATTCTTCAAGAAGACTGCCTATGAACTCCTCACTGACAAGAAACCCAATGTGAGTTATTTCAAAGTTTTCGGTGCTAAATGCTGGATGAGAGATCCTCATCACAACTCTAAATTTGCACCGAAAGCACATGAAGGGTTTATGCTTGGTTACGGAAAGGACTCGCACACCTACAAAGTCTTCAACAATATTCTTCACAAGATTGTTGAAACTGTAGATGTGCGGTTTGATGAAACTAATGGCTCGCAAAGAGAGCACCTACCTTCTGTGTTAGATGAACTAGCACCCGAGGATTCTATCAAGCACAAGGCTACTGAAGACGACGACACGCAGAGAATCATAGTCCCAGGTATAATTTTGCCGCCTTCATATGTAGGTGGCGAAGTGTCCGGTGGCCAGCCGGACTGATGAATTTGCCGAGCTAAAGCGGCAACTTGACGTGGCAGATGCCGACATCATGCTTGTCAACAAGCGGCTTGACGAGGCACACGGTATGTAATTTCTCCGGAGACACCTGGTAAGAGGAGCATGATGCCAGTATCTTATAACGTGTGTGCTTAATGCAGATGGAGCTGCAGCGATGGAGAAACTTCGGGCAGAGCTTGCCCGAGTCAAAGAACAAGCCAGAAAAAGCGATGCATCTGCCCTAAAGGCGGTTGAGGAGCTAAAAGCCGAACAGGCTGCTCACTGCCAAAGCAAGGAGGAGATGGCCGAGATGGTTGTGAAGTTGAAGAACGCTGCTGACCGTTGCATGCTTCTTGAAAAGGAAGACCAGGCAAAGCGGACAGACCTGGAGAAGGCCACGACGGCAGCCAAGGATACTCATTCTGCAATGAGAGCGATGAGGGAGGAGCTGCGTCAAGCCGGAGATATCGCGGCTAGGAAGCCCTTTATGCTACAGATGAAGTTAGGAGATCCTAAATATGCTCCTTTGGACCGGATGTGGAGTTCTGCGGACGCATATCTGGATTTAGCGGCAAGTGCTGCTGATGCGGCCGAACACTTCAAAGATCAAAAGGATCATGAAGTGGAAAAGCTGTTCTGGTCAAAATTTAACAATCCAGAGCGTCCGCTTCCATTGACTGATCGGTTGGCCGAATGGGCCGAGCTGAATAGATTGTCCGGACTTGCCATGAGGTATGTCGTGGATCATCTGTGGCCGGAGAGGCCAAAACCGAATAGTTATTTTAGTTTGGTTCAGCAGTTCCTTGGTGCGGTGCCACATATCAACGCGATGAAGAGTTCAGCATGCGTGGAGGGTGCACGGATGGCCCTTGCCCGTGTCAAGACATATCGGGCAGAGATGGAGGCCTCCGCCATTGCAGCCCAAGATTCGGACTAAAGCCGAGTACCTGCCGAGCACTACTTTCAAGAAGTTCTGGAGGGCGCTCGTTTGATAGAGACGCGGTGCTCGAGGGATATTATGTTCGAATAACATGTATTCTTATTGAAAACAATATTTTGCTGAAATGTAAAAGCTTTTATACTTGTGCCTGCAAGAATTATAATACCTCTTGTGCGGCCGTTAATGTATATATGTATATAACCTGAAAGATGGCAGTCGTCGGCTTCAGCCCCCACGCATTTAATGCGGGAGTGTTCGCAGAAGACACATTCTCACACTTGATCCAATGTCTTGGTCCATTAAGGAGGTGATAGTGCAGCGAACTAGGCAATCGGACTATAATGCTTTATCACTTTCACTTAGCCATAGGAGTTTGACAGTGGGGCTACTATATAGCCCCTGGTGGCGCCGCGATCACCTGAATTCGGGGCGCGTGTGTGCCTGGCCGTGAAACGGCCCTTCGTCAAGGCGGAGGAATCCCGAAGATTCCGTTAGGTCATCGAGTGGTTGACCAGTCTCACGCTATATCATGACAGTCAGCTTTTGGCTTTCTCTACTGAGGTGCTCGCCTGGCTGAACCGGGGCACAATCGCAGTAGTTCTCCTGGTGCCGCCTTAGCCGATAGAGCAGAACGTAAGGCAGCAAAACACAGGAGCCGGGCAAACCCAACATTTGACCAAAGACATGATTCGGAGCTGATGCATACAAGGCCAAACTCGCGACGCCGAACACTCCCTAAGGTATTCGGTCTTTGTGATTTTAAACAGGCTGAACAGTGCCCTTTGTAATAAGCCCCTGGTGTCCAGGTACGTGCAATACTCTGACGTGGCCACATGCCAAGACGCCAGCCTCCTTCTCGGTTGTACTGAGAATCCGGGGGATGTGTATCAACAAGAGACAATAAAAAAGGTTTACGCAGGGTCTTAATCTAAAAAGAATCCTTGGAACGGGTCCCTGCTGCACGTTTGCGCCTGTGCCTCCGTTGGGCCGTATACTGGATGGGTGTAGCACGATGGTTATGTGTAAAATAGAGGTACTTAGTTGTAAAAGTAGTCGTGCAAAATGTGTGTTATACTGAATAAACAAAGTATGATTCAAGATGGGTAAAATTGAGCCTTATTGTCGCCTATTTATATTCGCGGAGCCCCTTGTATAGGGGTATATAGCCATCAAACCTTTATCAATTATATGGTTATGCCGGACTCGTCTAGCCGTGTTCGTGGTCTTAACGACCTGTTAGATGCTCTAGTTGGCGAGGCCCATTTAGTGTGTGGCCGCCAAGGCAGCCGCACAGTCTTCTGCGCGCGAGGAGCGCTCAATATTTCCCTTTAATGAAATGATGCCTCGTGGACCGGGCATCTTAAGTGTGAGAGACGCATAATGCGGTATTGCGTTAAAGCGAGCGAAAGCTTTGCGTCCCAGTAGTGCTTGATAACCACTTTTAAACGGAGTGATGTGGAAGGTTAGCTTTTCGCTACGGAAGTTATCGGGGGAGCCGAACAGAACTTTTAGTAGGAGGGAGCCCACGCAATGGGCCTCTAGGCCTGGCGTTACTCCTTGAAAGGAAGTATTTCTATGGCTAATTTTTGTTGGGTCTATCCCCATTTTGCGGACTGTGTCCTGATATATCAGGTTTAAACTACTGCCGCCGTCCATCAGGACTCGTGTAAAGTGGTATCCGTTAATTATCGGGTCTAACACCAAGGCAGCCCATCCTGCGTGCCGGATACTTGCAGAGTAATCCCGATGGTCGAAGGTGATCGGTTTGGACGACCAGTGGTGGAACTCCGTTGTGATAGGCCGTAGGGCACGTATATCTATGGGCGCCACTTTGTTTCTCCCCTTTGTCATGTGTAATACGTTTACTGTTTTGACTTTTGGTGGGAATTTCTTCTGCTCCCCAGTGCTTTGTTTATGGGGTTCGTCATTGTCTTCGCTTGGTGTATCCAGCCCCTTGTGTTCGACATTGAGTTTGCTGGATTGCTTGATGACCCAACATTCTCTGTGGGTATGGTTTGCAGGCTTACCAGGGGTGCTGTGGATTTGACACATCTTGTCCAGGATTTTGTTTAGGTTGGACAGTTCGTCCCTGTTATCTTTGAGAGGTAGTGAGGGAGTCCTGGATTAGGGGGTGTCCGGATAGCCGCACTATAACCTTTGGTCGGACTCCTGGACTATGAAGATACAATATTGAAGACTTCGTCCCATGTTCGGATAGGACTTTCCTTGGCGTGGAAGGCAAGCTTGGCGATACGGATATGTAGATCTCCTACCATTGTAACCGACTCTGTGTAACCCTAGCCCTCTCCGGTGTCTATATAAACCGGAGGGTTTTAGTCCGGAGGACGAACAACAATCATACCATAGGCTAGCTTCTAGGGTTTAGCCTCTCTGATCTCGTGGTAGATCTACTCTTGTACTACCCATATCATCAATATTAATCAAGCAGGAGTAGGGTTTTACCTCCATCGAGAGGGCCCGAACTTGGGTAAAAACATCGTGTCCCTTGTCTCCTGTTAACATCCGCCTAGACGCACAGTTCGGGACCCCCTACCCTAGATCCGCCGGTTTTGACACTGACATTGGTGCTTTCATTGAGAGTTCCTCTATGCTGTCGCCATCAGGAAGGATGCCTCATCCCGTCTTTAAAGATGGTACTGTTGCTAAAGGAGCTTTGGCTATCGGCCAAACTCTCCGGCTAGGCGGTTTTCTTATGACCGCCTGTTCGGCCGCCGCGCCGACGATGACTTCTCGGGTCATCGAAAGCAATCTTCACGTCAACTCAGAACTCGCCGAGCAGTTAGATCTGATGGAGCTCTCTTCCCTAAATGAGCTCTTGGATCGCATCGCCACCCTAGGAGTTGCTACAGGGGCCTAAAACCAATCTGAGAGAGACTAACTCTCCCCAGGTCACTCATCACGTTGCAGTGGTGGAGGAACAACGTGGCGACCCTTCATCTATCTTAAGGACTAGTTATGTCCGGATTCCCGATCCCTCCAAGCCGGATACCTGCGGAGGGAGGGACGTCACTCAAGCCCTGAACCTAAAGTCAAGCAGCGGGCCAGATACATCGGGCAACATTCAAGAACCCAAGCTTCCGAGTTCGGAAACTCCTTGGCCCCTGAGTCTCAGATTGGGTGAGGTTCCGGATTTAATTCCACCCACCCACCCAAACATAAGCGATCTATCCCAAATTTGGCAAGATCCCGCAGAAACAGTACACCATTACTGGGCCAGATTCCTCCTGGTCATGAACAGGATAAAGGACTGCCGCGAGGAAGATGCAATTTCATTCTGCTGCAATAACTGCACGGACAAGGGAATCCTCAACGCCATAAGTCGCCGTGAAATTACACGCTTCGCTGACTTGGCGTCCATAGTACGAAAGTACTATGCGATGGAAAGCGCCTGGAAAACCAAAATAAAATTTTGGGACAATCCGGCTCTGAATACAAACCCAGTCCGAAATAAAAGGGTGCATCATCAGGCACCCGGGTTAAACCAAAAGGCAAAAACCCTCTACAGGGCATGGAACCGTACTGGAAGGATGGCTCAATGGACCCTGTAAAATTCATGGTACAGAGGGCGCCACACCAACTCATAGCCTCAGAGCATGCTGGATACTCCGGCAGGTGGCCAGAAGTGGCGAAGAGCTTCTAACTCCAGAATCCACATAGCACCAGCCCAGGGATACCAGTACGGTATTAACAGTCTTCGAGACTTTCGCATCAAATAATATGCGAAGAAGAACACTCCACAGCCTTGCCGAAGTCTACCAAGTAGCAACAATAAACCCATGGAGTGACACGGCTATTACTTTTAATGCCAGTGATGAACCTAAATTCAGAACAGCCCGAGCACCAGCCGCATTGGTCCTCAGTCCAATAGTGGACGTCTTTCGCCTTACCAAGGTACTCATGGATGGCAGCAACGGATTGAACCTCATTTATGAGGAAACCCTTCAAAAAATGGAAATAGACTAGAACCGCATTGAGCAAAGCAGCACAACCTTTAGAGGAATAATCCCCAGTCGGGAAGCGCGTTGTACAGGAAAAATCACACTAGATGTGGTGTTCGGCACGCCGGATAATTATAGGTCCGAAGAGGTCACGTTCCAAGTGGCCCCGTTCAGTAGCGGATACCACGCCGTGCTAGGGCGGGAAGCATTTACAATCTTCCAGGCAATACCCCATTACGGGTACATGAAGCTCAAGATGCCCGGGCCTAACGGAATCATCACTCTCGCTACCGATCCGGACACAGCGCTCCGCGTCGAAAACAAGACAGCCGCACTGGCCCTCGAGGCACTATCCGAAGCCCTAGCGGCTGAGGAACTGACTGCGCTGCGCTCCACGGTGAATAGGGACGATGTGATACTCGACAAAAGATCCAAGTCCACCTCCTTTAAACCGGCGGACAAAATAGTCAAATTCCAGGTCCATCCAATGGACCCTAATAAAACAGCTTCCATCGGGGCACAGTTAAACCCTGATGTAGACGCCGCACTGCGAGAGTTCATACGTAAGAACTGGGACATTTTCGCCTGGCACCCTTCAGACATGCCAGGAATCCCAAGCAGGCTGGTCGAACACAGTTTAAACATCCTAAAAGGATTTAAGCCAATCAAACAGGCTCTTCGGCGTTTTTCCGAACCTAAGAGACAGGCCATGGGAGAGGAACTAGCCAAGCTATTGGAGGCCGGATTCATCAGAGATATAAAACATCTGGACTGGCTAGCAAACCTGGTGATGGTACTGAAGAAGGACAAATCCTGGCGCCTGTGCGTTGATTTTAAAGACCTTAACAAGGCTTGCCCAAAGGATCCCTTCCCCCTCCCCCGCATCGATCAAATTATCGACGCTACCGCAGGACACGATTCGTTGTGTTTTCTCGACGCATACTCCGGCTACCATCAAATCAAGATGGCAGAGTCAGACCAAGCCACAACGTCATTAATAATGCCATACGGCCCATTCTGCTTCAACACAATGCCCTTTGGGCTCAAAAACACCAGCGCAACATATCAGCGCATGATTCAGACATATCTGGCAAACCAGATCGGCAAAACAGTGGAGGCATACGTAGATGACGTGGTCGTTAAAACAAGACATGTCGAATCTCTAGTAGACGACTTGAGGCTCACATTCGATAACCTCCGAACATATGACATCAAGCTCAACCCGGAAAAATGCGTTTTTGGCATACCAGCCGGAAAGCTCTTGGGCTTCATCGTATCCGGTAGAGGAATTGAAGCAAATCCATCCAAGATCCGAGCTCTATCGCAACTGGATATCCCAAAGGACCTCAAACAAATACAAAAATTAACTGGATGCGTGGCGGCTCTAAGCTGCTTTATCTCCCGCTTGGGAGAAAAGGCACTACCCCTTTACCGCCTCCTTCGACGCACCGAACACTTCGAGTGGACGGCTGCAGCCATGGCCGGACTCGATGAAATATAAGCCATATTGGCAACAAACCCAGTCCTGGCCGCGCCAAACATTGGCGAACCAATGCTACTATACATTGCAGCAACCCATCAGGTTGTAAGCGCAGTGCTCATCGTCGAACGAGAAACGGACGGACACAAATTCCCCCTTCAAAAGCCGGTCTATTATGTGTCCACTGTCCTTACTCCGTGCAAGTCACGGTACCCGCATTATCAAAAAATTGCGTATGCGGTATTCATGGCATCCCGAAAGCTGCAACACTACTTTCAAGAGTGTTCAATAACAGTAGCCTCGGAAGTGCCACTTAACGATATTATACACAACCGCGGGGCGATGGCCGGATTGCAAAATGGGCCACTGAGCTCCTCCCGTTCGACATAACTTACAAGCCACGACGAGCTATTAAGTCGCAGGTTTTGGCCGACTTCGTATGGACGAAAGCCGAACTCCCTAAAGAGTACGGCACATATTCAAACTGGATTATGCACTTCGACGGCTCCAAAATGTTGGCCGGTCTGGGGCTGGCGTCGTTCTGATGTCCCCGACTGGTGATACAGTTCAATACGTACTCCAGATAATGTATACGGACTCCAACAATACAGCCGAATACAAGGCCCTTCTACAGGTCTCCGGATGGCAGTATCCATGGGCATTCAACGCCTAGAGGTGCGCGGGGATTTGAACCTCGCGATATCCCAAATAAATGGAGACTTTGATGCCAAGGATCCGAAAATGGCAGCTTACCGCAACGCCGTCCTAAAAATGTCAGCTCGGTTCGAGGGGCTCAAATTTCATCATATAGTCCGGGAAAACAACCAGGCAGCAGACGTCCTGGGACGCATTGGCGCAAAGCGCGATGCCGTCCCTCCCAACATCTTCTTGGAGAGGCTGTTCAAGCCATCCGTAGCGTGGGAAGGGGAACCTGGAAATAACAGCCCGGACCCAACCACACTGCCCGACACCAAACACTCTGACACAACTGGAGGCTCTGCCGACGAAGTAACATCCTCAGCCCACGTAATAATGGCAGTCATTGCCCCGTGGACGGAACCATTCCTAGCCTACCTAACCAGGCAAGAACTTCCCGAGGACCAAAACGAGGCACGCTGCATAGTGCAGCGATCTAAAGCCTATAAAGTCCATGAGGGAGAGCTTTATAAGAAAAGCACCACCGGAGTCCTTCAAAGGTGTATCTCCGAGGAGGAAGGGCGGAATCTTCTGGCAGAAATTCATGCCAGACTCGGCGGGCACCACGCTGCAGCCCGGGCCCTTGTAAGCAAGGCCTTCCGTACAGGTTTTTATTGGCCGACGACCCGTGCAGATGCTCAGGACTTAGTCCAACGATGCGTAGGTTGCCAGCTTTTTGCTAACCAAAGCCATATGACACCCACCGCCCTCCAAACTATACCCATCACCTGGCCCTTCGCGGTCTGGGGGCTTGACATGGTTGGACCCCTTAAAGGAGGAACCCACAAGCAAAAATACCTACTGGTCATGGTTGATAAATTCACCAAATGGATAGAGGCCAAGCCTGTTAAGACGGCCGAATCCGGACTGGTGATAGACTTCATATCCGGGATCGTACACCGTTACGGCGTCCCCCACAGCATCATCACTGATAACTGAAGGAAATATGCCCTAGAGGCAATATAAAAGTTATTATTTATTTCCTTATATCATGATAAATGTTTATTATTCATGCTAGAATTGTATTAACCGGAAACATAATACATGTGTGAATACATAAACAAACAGAGTGTCACTAGTATGCCTCTACTTGACTAGCTCATTAATCAAAGATGGTTATGTTTCCTAACCATAGACAAAGAGTTGTTATTTGATTAATGAGATCACATCATTAGGTGAATGATCTGATTGACTTGACCCATTCTGTTAGCTTAGCACTTGATCGTTTAGTTTGTTGCTATAGCTTTCTTCATGACTAATACATGTTCCTATGACTATGAGATTATGCAACTCCCGTTTACCGGAGGAACACTTTGTGTGCTACCGAATGTCACAACGTAACTGGGTGATTATAAAGGTGCTCTACAGGTGTCTCCGAAGGTACTTGTTGGGTTGGCGTATTTCGAGATTAGGATTTGTCACTCCGAGTGTCGGAGAGGTATCTCTGGGCCCTCTCGGTAATGCACATCACTTAAGCCTTGCAAGCATTGTGGCTAATGAGTTAGTTGCAGGTTGATGCATTATGGAACGAGTAAAGAGACTTGCCGGTAACGAGATTGAACTAGGTATTGGATACCGACGATCGAATCTCGGGCAAGTAACATACCGATGACAAAGGGAACAACGTATGTTGTTATGCGGTCTGACCGATAAAGATCTTCGTAGAATATGTGGGAGCCAATATGAGCATCCAGGTTCCGCTATTGGTTATTGACCGGAGACGTGTCTCGGTCATGTCTACACTGTTCTCGAACCCGTAGGGTCCGCACGCTTAAGGTTTCAATGACAGTTATATTATGAGTTTATGAGTTTTGATGTACTAAAGGAGTTCGGAGTCCCGAATGAGATCGGGGACATGACTAGGAGCCTTGAAATGGTCGAGACGTAAAGATTGATATATTGGACGACTATATTCGGACATCGGAAAGGTTCTGAGTGGTTCGGGTATTTTTTGGAGTACCGGGGAGTTACGGGAATACGGGGGAGAAGTATTGGGCCTTATTGGGCCATACGGGAAAGAGAGGGGGGGCTGCCTAGTGAAACGCCCTCGATGCGGCTATATCTCCCACGTGTCGAGGCACGACTTAGAGGCATAACCGCATTGAAAGCAATGTCGCAAGTGAGGTAATCTTCACACAATCCATGTAATAAATAAAGGGGAAAGATACATAGTTGGCTTACAATCGCCACTTCACACAAGTACATATATAACATCCATCATACAGATTACACTCAAGGTCCGACTACGGTACCAAAATGAAAGAAGACTACCCCAAATGCTAAACAGATCCCCGGATCACCCAACTGGGCTCCACTACTGATCATCTGGAAAAGAAACATAGTAACGGCCATGTTCCTTGTCGAACTCCCAAGTGAGCTCGGACGCGTCATCTGCACTGGCATCGTTGGTACCTGCAACTGTGGTGATAATATCTGTGAGTCACGGGGACTCAGCAATCTCACACCCGCGAGATCAAGACTATTTAAGCTTAAAGGTGGGAAAGGGGTTTGTGAGGTGGAGCTGCAGCAAGCGACTAGCATATGGTGGCTACAGCGCAAAAGAGAGCGAGAAGAGAAGGCAAAGCACGGTCGTGAAGCTAGAAGTGATCAAGAAGTGACCCTGAAACAACCTACGTCAGACATTACTCCAACACCGTGTTCACTTCCCGGACCCCGCCGAGAAGAGACCATCACGGTTACACACGCGGTTGATGTGTTTTAGTTAAGGTCAACTTCGGGTTTTCTACAACCGGACATCAACAAATTCCCATCTGCCTCATAACCGCGGGCACGGCTTTCGAAAGATAATACCCTGCAGGGGTGTCCCAACTTAGCCCATTATAAGCTCTCACGGTCAACGAAGGATATTCCTTCTACCGAGAAGACCCGATCAATCTCGGAATCCCGGACTACAAGACATCTCGGCAGTAATAAAACAAGTCCAGCAAAACCGCCCGATTGTGCTGACAAATCCTGATAGGAGCTGCACATATCTCGGTCTCAGGGCACATCCGGTTAAGTCAAGCTACGAGTAAACCACGAGGTGGCCCCGCAGGTTGCTCGGTTCGGGCCAGCACTTAGAGAAGCACTGGTCCGGGGGGGCTAAAATAAAGATGACCCTCGGGCTCGCGAAAACCCGGGGAAAAAAAGGGTAGGTGGTGGCAAATGGTAAAACCAATGTTGGGCCTTGCTGGAAGAGTCTTATTCAAAGCGAACTGTCAAGGGGGTCCCATAAATCACCCAACCGTGTAAGGAACGCAAAATCCGGGAACATAACACCGGTATGACGGAAACTAGGGTGGCAAGAGTGGAACAAAACACCAGGCATAAGGCCGAGCCTTCCACCCTTCACCAAGTATATAGATGCATTAATTAAAATAAGCGGTATTGTGATATCCCAACAAGTAAAACATGTTCCAACAAGGAACAACAAGTCCATGTTCCAACAAGGAACAAACTTCATCTTCACCTGCAACTAGCAACGCTATAAGAGGGGCTGAGCAAAAGCGGTAACATAGCCAAACAACGGTTTGCTAGGACATGGATGGTTAGGGGCTGACATGGCAATCTGGGTGGCATGATATAGCAAGTGGTAGGTATCGCAGCATAGGCATAGCAAGAGCGAGCAACTAGCAAGCAAAGATAGAAGTGATTTCGAGGGTATGGTCATCTTGCCTGCAAGGTTCTCAGAGTTGTCGAAAGCTTGGTCCTCGAAAGCGTTCTCAACGGAATCCTCGTTCACGTACTCGTCTCCCGGCTCTACCCAAGACAAGAGAACAAGCAAAGGAACCAATATCAACCACGATGCAATGCGCAAGCAACATGATGCAAAACATGGCATGATATGCGAGAGGTGATATGCAATGCGTATGCACGCTCCGGAAGGACAAGGATGAACAGGGCATAATATTGGCAAACCAAGCATGCCACTGGATAGGTGAGGTGATTTCGGTTGAAATCGATATAAAGTTCACCGGAATCGGATGCACGGTTTGCAAATGGCAAGCAATACAAGAATGACACGAATCTGCCATTAACAGCATGATGCTACTTAGCAAGCAACAAATAATTAGGCTACTGCACCCAAACATGGCAACAAAGCATATGACAGTAAACTACTCAAGATGCTTGATAAAAGATGAACACTGACCAACGGCTAATTCACATCATAACAGGTCCAAACAAGCATGGAAAAAGTGCAAACGATAACAAGTTCTCAGACTTAGTGAAATTAACAACATAGCAGAAAACTAACATCAGGATGACATGTTCAGAGCAACGAAACAACATGCTATAGTTTCAGAACATAGCAAAGAAAGGCATGGCATGAATCTACTCATAGCACTTGACAAAAGTCTCTTACTGACCATAAGCCAGAAAGGATCAGAAAATAAGATTACACCCATGACAATTAAGCAAGTTTCGTTACAGGTTTCAGACTTGGCAGAAAACTGGACATGGCAGAAAACTAATAACGACTGGGCATGTTCGTGAGCTCGATGCACTCACTACAGAGCATTTCATTATAAAATAAGCATACATACATCAAGAAGACATGGCATAGTAACTAGACATGGCAAGAATAACATCATATCATGCAAGGATCAACTACACCAAGCTTGGCAAAATCGAATAACACGTAAACAATCTGCCAGCAACATTTTGTAGCAAAAGTAGAGCTCGATTGACTCAAGCTATGGCACTCCCTAATTGCAAACAAATGCATGGATGGATAGAGCAAATACTCAAGTTCAAAAATCCCTTACTGTTCATGCTCAAATTATGCATAGATCTCTCAGAAACAACATGAATACATGGTGTCGTGGACTTGTCACGGCAGATGTCCTAGCGAAAGGACTTAGTCGTGGAGCCATCGCAACGGGTTAACTTGAAGGGGTTAAAGCGGACGCAAGGACACGGTGTTTATACTAGTTCGGCCCCTTCAATGAAGGTAAAAGCCTACGTCTAGTTGTGATGGGATTGATGGGTTTCGAGGGCTTAGGGAGCGATAAGCTTCGCCTAAACCTCGAGTTCTTGTTCTCTGTCCCCAAACCACCGTCGGGCCGTCCCCTTATATACACGGGTGACGCCCGTCGGTCTGTAAAGTTCCAACCCCCGGTTCATAAACGTGCCCGGGTCGGTCTCTCTATTCCTAACTTACAATGCAAGTTTACCTCAGGCCGGTTTACGCCGTAAACCTCTAAACCGATTATAGGCTTCGGGCCCTTCTATTTCTCCTTGGGCTTTAACATCTCGGGTCCATTGACAGAGCTAACCCGGGCCCTATAGGCCGGTTTACCCCAAATAGCAATATCCCCAACATTAGGCCCCAGATTGATTTGAACAGGTTCATGTCAATCCTTAATAAGAATTTCTGTCTTCAACTGTCTTCCAGTAACTGTTAAACCGCCGTTTCTTCGTCTCCTTTTGCTGCGGTAAGCCGATATGACGTCAGCGCAAAGTTACCATCTTCTTTTACTAATCCGCAATGAACAGGGCGACGGCTGGGCTCCCGAAATCACCGGCCCCTGGATTCGCGCGCCTGGCACGCGCGTCGCGCCTTATAAATAGGACTTGAAGGCCATCTTCCTTTCCTCCCTTTCGTCCCCTTCTTCGTCTTCCTCGCGACCCAGACCTCGGAGCTCTGCCGCCGCCGTCAGCTACTCCATCAACTCCGGCCGCTGCATCACCCTGATCGGACCAGAGTATCGCGGCGACCTTCCACATCCGTTTGGATTCCGGTAAGGCTTCTGTTCCTCTTGCTTTAGATCTGTTCTAGGGTTCGTCCTCCTGCCACTGTTCCTTGTTCATCTTCAGAACAGCTTTTGCAAACAGATGATGATACCTATATTGTGATTTGTAGTCCCTCTCAGTACTCGCCATAAATCTGTACTCATCTCCTTAGATCCCACTCATTTCCCTGCTTGTCGAACTTATGTTGTTCTGCTGCGAGCCAAACCTCATATTTTTATTTCTTTTTCGCCCTAGCTGTAGATCCATTGTTTTGAAAGAATCCGTACGGGATCTGTTTCTGCTTTCATATTCACAACTGTTAGATCCGGTCGGTTTAACTTGTAGCAGAGCGAGCACTCCAATCCATATATCCATTAGTCCCCTTGATGAACCGCTAGATGATATCATTGTAGATAACTTCACTCTATATAAGAGCATCTTCGGTTTACAATCACACTTGCTCTCAAACCGGAATACCTTTGTCTTGTAGATTTCCTCATGGCAAAACAGGTGTACGAATGCAACTGGGTTCCCTCTCGCATCACTGAGACCCAATTAAACAACTTAGTTCTGACTGGCGCTTTGAGTAGCAAAAATTCCATCCATTGGAGGGTTCCAGGGGATGAATGTCCTCCTACCCCACAGGAGGGAGAAGTGGTGGTGTTTGCGGATCACCTGGCCCGGGGTTTTAATCCACCCGGTTCAAAATTTTATCGGGACGTCCTGGCTAATTTTAGGCTGCGCCCACAAGATGTTGGACCAAACTCAGTCACGAATATCTGCCATTTTCAAGTGCTTTGTGAGGTGTACTTCCAGGAGGAACCTACTGTAGAGCTGTTCCGAGACTGTTTTCATTTGAACCGACGTACTGAATTCACCGACGGCCCTAATATGGAACTGGCTGGTATGGCGATTCAAAAGAGGAAAGAAGTGACCTATCCTCATGCCAAGTTGCATAGTCATCCGCAAGAATGGAATCACACTTGGTTCTATTGCAAGGATACTTCTCCTGCTGAAGAAAATCCTCTGCCTGGCTTTCGTCCAGAGAGACTTAGCAATACACACCCCTTCCCCCCAAGACTAACCGCCAAAGAGAGGAGTAAGTATGCCCCTCAGCTGTCCAAGCTCAGAGCCTTCATGGCCAACGGTTTAACGGGGGTGGATCTTGCCCGTTGCTGGATTTCATGGAGCATCCTGCCCCTTAGCATTCGCTCCGGTTTAATGTGCCAATACACGGGCCGGGTTGACGATCCTTTGAGGCACTGCAACATTCAGCTGACGGAAGACAAAGTTACTGAAGCTGTGAAAAAGATGCTGAATGAACCGGAATACATTTGCGCCCGAACTGGCCTGCTTCCCTTTTGTGCTATAAACAAACCACCTGCTGTAAGCATCTCACCTCTGTTTGTTATAGAAGTTATGATCTCCTTATATACATTTTGTTAACTCCAGTCCTTTCTGAGACAGGGAGATGATCCGTTTTGGAGCAAGAAGTTTCAAGAGCCGACCGAAAAGGTAACCCAACCCAAGACAAGGGTGAAGAAGCCCGCTCAGAAGAAAAGGAACACCGCTTCCTCTACCCCGGATTTAGAGGAGGATGATGTGGGTAATCCGGACCTTGGGGTAGACCTTGATTCAGTTGGCTTACTTTTTATACGTCTTATTGATGATGATATTTGTCAGGACAACGCTGAAGCGAGTAATGCTGAAGGCCCAGAGGTAACTATTCTTTCTTCTGATGCAGTTCCTTTGCCTTTGAAAAGATCTCGCCAAGCAAACCGGAAAATTAAATTTTCTCATCCTCTTGCTTACTTGGATCCCAAATTTCTTGTGAAGACCCAGCAACATGAAGCTCGACGCACCACCCGGCATAGCGGCCAGGTAGTTACCTCCGCCGGTTTACCGAACAGCCCGGTTCGGAAACGCCGCTCAGAGGTCTCCGATTTATGCGCTAGCTTTCCTCCTAAAGCAGGTTTAACTCGTCAGCCTCTTAATCCATCTGACTCCGATTATCAGGTCACTTCCCATTCATCTTCTGGTGAATCTTCAGCCACTCAACTGCCACCGCTAAAGACAGTTATTGGGTAAGTTGGACCGATCACAACACATTTCTATATGGGTTTCTTAATCCATCTTATACCGTTCTTTCAATCTTTGAGTCTTTTCCAGGGCTAAACCTAGACCGAGCAAGAAGGCTCGTCTGGATAACCCGGCCGAAGGAACTGCCGCTCCTGAACCGGAGAGAACTCCTGGTGCTGATGCTCTGTGTCGTGAAGACGTTCAGAATTATCTACCTCCCCAAGACGATGCCTATGCTGAAGCAAGGCCTACCGATCCTGCCAGCCGTACTGATCAGCCTGCTAGTCCTGTTCGGGTTGAGGGATCCGTCCCCCCTTCTGGAACTGTTGATAAACTGACAGCGCCAATGCAGAGCAGCGACTCCAAAGATGATGATGTTGTAATTACCGGCATTGGTCGCTCTGAACCGGGGAATTCCGCTATTCTGGCCAAGCATACTGCCAAGGAAGAAATCTCGGCCATAAAGGGCAAATGGGACGTTGATTCCTCCACGTATGCCGCTTTAAGCGCCCCAGATCTTTATTCTGGGTACCTGAACCGACTGTACACCAGTCGTGATTATGAAGCTGGCATGATCAGGATGATGAAGGAGAAACTTGAGGTAACTTTCTCGTGCTTCATTCCATTGCAACTTAGCTTATCAATTCTTCCAAACCGAGATGGTAATCCGGATCAGGCTGCCTTGACAACTAAGGTCCGGTTTAAAAACATCATCAAATACCTATTAGCCCCCAAGTACCAAGTTTAAATACTTGTATAAACCCTGGGACTTTGCAATTGAAAACATGCATTAAGATCAAGTACGCATTAGCCCCCAAGTATCGAGCACATAACTTGCTTGTGTGGTTGATACTTCCAAACCGTGCAATATTTTCTGAACACTGCTGATGACCTGCTGCAGGGGGATCTGAAGACCAAAGAGAAACAAGTCTCGGACCTTCAGGAAACTCTAAAAACCCAGCAGGCTGAAACTGCAAAAGCGAAGGAGGAATTGACCAATGCCTTAACCGTTATGGAACAGCTGAAAGAAAGCCGCAAAAAGGAACAAGCTGATTGGGCTACTGAAAAAGCTCTTTTGACGAAGAGGGCTGAAAATGCCGAAGCTGCTCTCAAACCGGTGGTTGATGAATTATCCACCGTGAAGCGACAAATACACTCCATGACCTCTGCCGTCTTTGGTAAATTTCTTTCGATGCCCTTCTTCCAATTTGTACCTTGTCTGCTATATCCTATGTCCGGTTTGTAATCCATCCTGAAACACTGCAGGCACACGTATTGGACACTTGGGTTCTGATGTGCGGATGAAACTCAAAGCTACCTATACTCTGATTGAACAGTTGTACACCGGAGCACAGAGAGCTATCACCACTGCATCGCATAACAACCCTGCACCGTCTCTGATTCAAGACACGTTAAAAAGGCTATCCATGCTTCCAGCCCGGATTGAAGAGTTGAAAAGATCAGCTGCTCGAACTGGAGCCATCACTGCCCTGATCCGGGCCAAAGCGTGGGTACCAGATTTCGATCCTGTCGAAGCGGCCCAAGGATATCCCAGCTTGAAAGAAGATGGTTCAGACTTTGGCGAAAATGACTTGAGGGCGATAAACCGGGCGGTGCGCCCCCTAGCTTGTCAATTGGCTGAAGAGGCAGATCTGACACATTACCAGGCCCAATATGATAACCAGAACAAACGAGTAGCTGCCCCGGTCCCTGAAGCGGAAAACCTTATTCCTCCAATCCGTAAGCATACCTACGCCCCTGACATTGAACCGTCTTTGCTGATTCACGAAGAAGCTGTCTTTCAAGCGCTAATGGGAATCGACTGGACCACTGCTGATTTCCAGCCAATGGGTAGCCAAGATAAAGCTGAAGCGGCGCAAGATGATCCACAGCCTTCGAACCGAGGCGGCGAACAGGCGTAATCAACGCTCCGATTCACCTTAATTGGTGACGTTTAATCCGTCAAAAAACTATATATTCAGGCACTACGCTGCCTTGTAATAAGATAGTTTAATACCTCTGCGTTTGAATGCGCCTTTGCGCACGGGTACTGATGCCCTTTCCAACGACTTTTTCCAACTTATGTTTCCTGTCTTTACTGAGTACACAAGGTGATCTTTCGACCACCTGAACTGTGCTGCGCCTTTGCCAAACCGGGCAACTTGCCTCCGGGTTAAAAAACGGACCAGGCTGTGTCAGCTGAATCGGTTTAAAAGTACTTGACGTTTCGAAGAACAAAAAACACCACAATATAGGCAGAAAACAAAAACCAAATACGAGAGGATAACGCGATAGCAAAACGCATGCAAATAGTGGTTGCTATGAACCGTTCAGAAGGCGTGACCGTCGTCAAAAAGAAACCAAGCCCCCAAGAGGTGTAGCTACGGTTCAGGTCGACTAGGTTCCTAACTGAATCGTGGCAAATATGCCGGTCAAATGGCATTGCATTGGTTCGGATTCGACCAAGCCCCCAAGTGACTCAATGGCCAAGGGCCGATCAAGTGGCATTGCGTTGGTTCGGACACGACCAAGCCCCCAAATGATTCATTGGCTAAAAAGCCGATCAGAAGGCATTACCATCATCAAGACATGACCGAGCTCCCATAAGGTGTAACTACGGTTCAAGTCGATTAGGTCCCCGACTGATTCAGTGGCAAATATGCCAGCCAGAAGGCATTACCGTCGTCAAGACATGACCAAGCTCCCCGGAGGTGTAGCTACGGTTCAGGCCGACTAGGTCCCCAACTGACTTTATAAGGATAGCTATGTTCTCTTTGGTTCGAATACGACCTATGTTTGAACAGGAAGCCCCATGTTTAAGCCGCGCATCATGTCAGCAGGCCCTCTTCCGTAACCTTTAACCTTTCTGCAAGAGGTAAATTTTCCTTGACCCGGGATCTTGAACTGGATACTAAGAGCTTCACAGCTTTGTGGGAGACATCTTCCCTTGAACCGGCTTTTAAGCCGGAATCTTTACTTTGATCTTCTCTGAAGCGACCTCAAGGGGTAAACACGCATGATGTGAAGAACAGCAGAGACCCCGCTTTACTCGAGGCTCCGGTTTATTGTATTAATCATAATATATACATGGTCATGATATGTACATAAACAGAGCCCAAGGCTCATGTATAATAAGGTCGAAGATGAGCTATGTTCCACGGCCTGCTGGTCTCCTCCTCTGATGTGCGTGAATCCTTGCGCTCTCGAATATCAATCAGGTAGTATGACCCATTATTCAGATTCTTGCTGACCACAAAAGGTCCCTCCCAAGGCGGGGATAATTTATGCTGATCAGACTGATCCTGGATGAGCCGAAGCACCAAATCCCCCTCCTGAAAGGTTCTGGTCCTAACCCGACGGCTGTGGTAACGGCGAAGATCTTGCTGGTAAATTGCTGAACGGGCAGCTGCTAAGTCACGTTCCTCATCCAACAAGTCAAGAGCGTTCTGCCGTGCCTGCTCGTTGTCCGCTTCAACATACGCTGCCACACGAGGTGAGTCATGTCGTATATCACTTGGGAGAACCGCCTCTGCTCCATAGACCATAAAAAATGGCGTAAACCCCGTGGATCTGTTGGGCGTGGTGTTGATGCTCCATAATACAGACGGTAGCTCCTCCACCCAACAACCCGGCGTCCTTTGCAAAGGGACCAGAAGCCGGGGTTTGATACCTCTCAAGATTTCTTGATTCGCTCGTTCTGCCTGACCATTAGATTGTGGGTGAGCTACCGAAGAAACATCAAGCCGTATATGCTCCCGTGCGCAGAACTCTTTCATGGCCCCCTTGGATAGATTGGTACCATTATCTGTGATGATGCTGTGCGGAAAACCAAACCGGAAGATCACCTTCTTTATAAACCGAACCGCCGTGGCCGCATCACATTTACTGATAGGTTCTGCCTCCACCCACTTTGTAAATTTGTCAACCGCCACCAGTAGGTGGGTCTTCTTATCTTTGGAACGCTTAAAAGGCCCAACCATATCAATCCCCCAAGTCGCAAACGGCCAAGTGATCGGAATCATCCTCAATTCTTGAGCCGGTATGTGCGCTCGTCTGGAAAATTTCTGGCAACCATCACATAACCTGACCAGGTCCTCTGCATCAGCATGAGCAGTTAACCAGTAGAAACCGTGGCGGAACGCTTTAGCCACCAATGATTTTGAACCGGCGTGGTGGCCGCAATCCCCTTCATGTATTTCACGTAATATCTCGCACCCCTCCTCAGGGGATACGCACCGTTGTAGTGCTCCTGACACGCTGCGATGATGTAGCTCCCCTTTAAGGATGGTCATAGACTTGGACCGCCGTACTATCTGTCGAGCCAAGCTTTCGTCTTCTGGCAACTCACCCCGGTTCATATATGCCAGATAAGGGAGCATCCAATCCGGGGTGACGTGAAGAGCCGCCACTAATTGAGCCTCCGGATCAGGAACAGCCAACTCCAGCTCACCGGGTAACTGTACCGATGGGTGATACAATACATCCAAGAAAAAATTGGGTGGGACCGGTTTACGCTGAGAGCCCAAGCGGCTTAAAGCGTCTGCTGCCTCATTCTTTCTGCGGTCCACATGGTCCACTTGATAGCCTTTGAAATGCCCGGCTACCATATCTACTTCACGTCGGTATGCAGCCATGAGCGGGTCCTTAGAATCCCAGGTGCCAGATACCTGCTGAGCCACCAGATCCGAATCACCAAAGCACCTAACTCTGCTCAGATTCATCTCTTTAGCCATCCGAAGACCATGCAGCAAAGCTTCATACTCAGCCGCATTATTTGTACAGGGGAACATTAAACGGAGGACATAACAAAACTTATCACCTCGTGGGGAAGTTAAAACGACTCCAGCCCCCGAGCCTTCCAATTGTCTTGACCCGTCAAAATGAATGGTCCAATAGGTGTTATCTGGCTTCTCCTCAGGCGCTTGTAACTCTGTCCAATCGTTTATGAAGTCGACAAGCGCTTGTGACTTTATGGCCGTCCGGGGTACGTATCTTAAATCGTGCGGCCCGAGCTCGATAGCCCACTTGGCAATCCGACCGGTCGCCTCCCGGTTCTGTATGATGTCACCCAAAGGAGCAGAACTGACCACCGTGATGGGGTGTCCTTGAAAATATTGCCTCAGCTTCCGGCTTGCCATAAAAACACCATATACCAGCTTCTGCCAATGCGGATACCTTTGTTTGGACTCGATAAGCACTTCACTGATATAGTAAACCGGTCGCTGAACCGGATGTTCCTTTCCAGCCTCCTTTCGTTCTACCACCATCGCCACACTAACCGCTCTGGCATTCGCAGCAACATATAACAGGAGTGGCTCTTTATCTACAGGGGCTGCCAACACTGGCGGATTGACTAGCTGTCGCTTCAAGTCCTCAAACGCTTTATCAGCCTCCGGACTCCAGACAAATTGATCCGTCTTCTTGAGCATTTGATACAAGGGGATCGCCTTTTCACCGAGGCGACTGATAAACCGGCTTAACGCTGCAATCCGCCCGGCCATGCGCTGAACATCATTGACGCATTTCGGTTTGGCCAGGGAGGTGATGGCTGTGATCTTTTCCGGATTGGCCTCAATTCCTCTATGGGACACTAAAAATCCCAACAACTTGCCTGCAGGTACACCAAAAACACATTTAGCTGGGTTGAGCATCATTTGGTACACTATCAAGTTATCGAAAGTCTCCTTCAAATCGTCAACCAGGGTCTCCTTCTTTCGTGACTTGACCACAATATCATCCACATAAGCATGCACATTACGACCAATCTGCTCGTGGAGGCAATTTTGCACACATCGTTGATAAGTAGCCTGCGCACTCTTAAGCCCGAAGGGCATAGACACATAGCAGAAGGCTCCAAAGGGAGTAATGAACGCCGTCTTCTCCTGGTCCTTAACTGCCATCTTGATCTGGTGATAACCCGAATAGGCATCCAAAAAACTCAAATGCTCGCAACCTGCCGTAGCATCAATGATCTGATCAATCCGGGGGAGAGCAAAAGGATCCGCTGGACAAGCTTTATTCAAGTCTGTGTAATCCACACACATGCGCCAGGTGCCGTTTTTCTTAAGAACCAGCACCGGATTAGCAAGCCATTCGGGATGAAAAACCTCAATGATAAACCCAGCTGCCAGGAGCCTGGCCACTTCCTCACCAATCGCTTTACGTCTTTCTTCGTTAAACCGGCGTAAGAACTGCTTTACCGGTTTATACTTAGGATCCACATTAAGGGTGTGCTCAGCGAGTCGCCTCGGTACACCAGGCATGTCAGACGGCTTCCATGCAAAGATGTCCCGATTCTCACGGATGAACTCGATGAGCGCGCTTTCCTATTTTGGATCCATTTTTTCACTGATGCTGAACTGCTTGGACGAATCGCCAGGTACGAAGTCAACAAGCTTAGTTTCGGCAGCCGATTTGAACTTCAAGGCCGGATCGTGGTCCGTGGTTGGCTTCTTCAACGAAGTCATGTCCTCCGGGTCAACACTGTCTTTGTACTGCTTTAGCTCCTCCGTAGCACAAACCGATTCTGCATAAGTCGCATCTCCTTCCTCGCATTCCAAAGCGATTCGACGGCTCCCATGAACCGTTATAGTGCCCTTGTAACCCGGCATCTTAAGTTGCAGATATACATAGCAGGGCCGTGCCATAAATTTTGCATAGGCTGGCCGTCCAAACAAAGCGTGGTACGGACTTTGGATTTTAACCACTTCGAACGTCAGCGTCTCTGATCTGGAATCGTGACTATCGCCAAAGACCACTTCAAGGGCTATCTTACCAACCGGGTATGCAGACTTGCCAGGCACCACCCCGTGGAACACTGTATTGGTCGGTTTGAGATCCTTATCTATCAGTCCCATGCGACGGAAAGTCTCATAATACAAGATGTTAATGCTGCTTCCTCCGTCCATGAGCACCTTGGTGAGCTTATAGCCTCCCATCTGAGGCGCCACCACCAATGCTAACTGACCCGGATTGTAAACCCTGGGAGGGTGATCTTCTCGGCTCCATATGATAGGCTGTTTCGACCAGCGCAGATAGTGAGGCGTGGCCGGTTCGATAGCACTAACTGCCCGCCTCTGAAGCTTTCTATCCCGTTTATCCAAGCTTGTAGTAAAGACATGATACTGTCCACCACTCAACTGTTTCGGGTTGCTCTGATAACCTGATTGCTGCTATCCGTAACCACTTTGATTACTTTGATTATTTTGGCTGTCCTGTCCGCCCGGGTTACCATGGAACCCTGGACCAGAATTTCCGCCACCGTATCCTGATCCGGAACCTGAACCGCCGCCGGAGCTGTGATCATATTGGAAAGTGTTTGAGCTTTTGAATTCCTTCATGATGTAACAATCCTTCCAAAGATGGGTTGCTGGTTCCTCTTTTGTTCCGTGCTTCGGACAGGGCTGGTTTAAGAAAAAGTTCAAACGCTCCGGATTAGGACCGGGATTGGCGCGGAAACTTGGCTGTTTCCCCTTACGCCGCTGGCCTTTATTCTGTGCACTTGTGTTGGCCACAAAATCCATGCTCCCGTCCGGTTTACGCTTACCTCCGCCTCCATTACCTGTCGGTCGATGTTGCTGGCCTTTGGTGTTGCTATTCTTCTTTCCCTTCCCTGCTTTGTCATCACCAGAGTTGGGATCCTTGGTACTGTCAGAATCCGCATACTTCACTAAAGCGGTCATGAGCGTTCCTATATTTGTACAATCACGCTTCATCCGGCCTAACTTTAGCTTCAAAGGGCCAAACCGACAGTTACTTTCCAACAGCACCACGGCGGTGTCTGCGTTGATGCGATCTGACGAGTGCAAAATTTCTGATACCCGCCGTACCCAATGGGTAGTTGATTCCCCTTCTTGTTGAACGCAGGCTGCTAGGTCAACTATCGACATTGGCTGTTTGCACGTGTCCTTGAAATTCTTGATAAACCGGGCGCGCAATTGGGCCCACGAACTAATAGAATTAGGCGGTAAGCTCTTTAGCCAAGTCCGGGCCGTTCCTTCTAACATCATAGTAAAATACTTGGCACACGCCGTGTCATCCACATCCAGCATCTCCATAGCCATCTCATAGCTCTCCACCCATGTCTCCGGAGGCTGATCTGCCGTGTAGTTTGGTACCTTGCGGGGGCCTTTGAAGTCTTTGGGCAGGCGTACGTTGCGCAAAGCGGGAACAAGGCACGGTACTCCCAAAGAACTGGAGACCACCCCCGGTTCAACTGTAGCCGCCGGGAAGATAGGTGTAAGCTGAAGAGCCTGATGCTGCGCTGTTAATCCGGCCTCCCGCGCACGGGTGCGATCCACATTCTCCTGAGCATTGTCGACGCCCGCCGGATTGTTGCCGCGGAGCGCTTCACGCCTGGCATTACTTGACACAGCCGGCTCCTCCATGCGCCTACTATGGCTCCCGCTAGGGCGAGGGGTGGAGTGAATCCGATCACGGCTTTGCGAATATGCTTCTTGTTGGGCCAACGCGGTCCTAAGGAGCTCCTTGACCCGGCGTGTCTCTACATCCTGCGGTGAATCGCCTTCGATCGGAATGGCTTCCAACCGAGCTGCCGCCGCGACGAGGTTATCCATCGGGTTGGAATAATGACCTGACAGTGTTGGCACGGCCTGTGGTGTACCAGTGTTGTGACGAGGCAGGTTTATTATCCGGTGCTGAACCGGGGCGCCGACTGTCGCCCCCGCACGGTTTACCCCCGGGGTGTTGAAGAGATTTCGGGCGTCGAGGGCTGCGGGCAATCGAGATCGGAATTTCCTCTTCAGGACTTCCTGAGACGCATTCTGGTCCATCATGAGCCTGTAAGCCTGTGCATCTAAAGCGGCGCGCTCCGCCGTCATCCTGATCTCTTCTGCTGCCAGCTCCGCTTTAGCTTGAGTGATCTGCTCTCTCACTTTGGCAATCTGAGCATTGTGAACCTCCTGATCCACCGGGTTGGCTTCCGCCATGAGCGCTGCCAGTGCGTCAAACAGGTCTGACAAAACTTGGGCTGGTGAATCCGCAGGGCCTCCTGCCCGCGCAGCTGTTGCCGCTGCCGATCCGGAGATCGCTGCTGCTGCAGTTGATGAACGTGGCGCCGCCTGTGTTCCAGCCATGAAGATCCCAACCCGATAGGGCAAATCAGAGGGGTCCGGAATACTGTTGCCATCGGATCCGCCCCCAATCCGATCGTCTTGCAGCTGGTAAAGAGATTCGGTTTCCCCGGTCGACGTTTCATCGCCGGAGTAGATGGCGGTTTCGTCACCGGATTCGGATCCTTCCTCGTAGCTTCCTCCATGGATGACTCCCACGAAGGCGCGCTTCCTGGTCGGTTTAGCCAGGGTCGATCTTGTGCACTGAGCTGTCTCGACGAGGTCGGTGCATGCGCCTAGCTCGGGGCCTGGTTCACCGATCTTGCCGATGAAAACATGGATGCCGCCAAAGGGGACCCGGTACCCGTACTCGATCGAGCCGGCGTCGGGGCCCCAGCCTGTGCTGTCGATGTAGAGTTTTCCGCGACGGCTCTTGGTCATCCGACCCACAGCATAACCCTCGAGTCCTTCAAAGCGGCCCTCCAAAAACTTGAAACCATCTCGCGATAGCCCCACGGTGGGCGCCAACTGTCGTGGACTTGTCACGGCAGATGTCCTAGCGAAAGGACTTAGTCGTGGAGCCATCGCAACGGGTTAACTTGAAGGGGTTAAAGCGGACGCAAGGACACGGTGTTTATACTAGTTCGGCCCCTTCAATGAAGGTAAAAGCCTACGTCTAGTTGTGATGGGATTGATGGGTTTCGAGGGCTTAGGGAGCGATAAGCTTCGCCTAAACCTCGAGTTCTTGTTCTCTGTCCCCAAACCACCGTCGGGCCGTCCCCTTATATACACGGGTGACGCCCGTCGGTCTGTAAAGTTCCAACCCCCGGTTCATAAACGTGCCCGGGTCGGTCTCTCTATTCCTAACTTACAATGCAAGTTTACCTCAGGCCGGTTTACGCCGTAAACCTCTAAACCGATTATAGGCTTCGGGCCCTTCTATTTCTCCTTGGGCTTTAACATCTCGGGTCCATTGACAGAGCTAACCCGGGCCCTATAGGCCGGTTTACCCCAAATAGCAATATCCCCAACATTAGGCCCCAGATTGATTTGAACAGGTTCATGTCAATCCTTAATAAGAATTTCTGTCTTCAACTGTCTTCCAGTAACTGTTAAACCGCCGTTTCTTCGTCTCCTTTTGCTGCGGTAAGCCGATATGACGTCAGCGCAAAGTTACCATCTTCTTTTACTAATCCGCAATGAACAGGGCGACGGCTGGGCTCCCGAAATCACCGGCCCCTGGATTCGCGCGCCTGGCACGCGCGTCGCGCCTTATAAATAGGACTTGAAGGCCATCTTCCTTTCCTCCCTTTCGTCCCCTTCTTCGTCTTCCTCGCGACCCAGACCTCGGAGCTCTGCCGCCGCCGTCAGCTACTCCATCAACTCCGGCCGCTGCATCACCCTGATCGGACCAGAGTATCGCGGCGACCTTCCACATCCGTTTGGATTCCGGTAAGGCTTCTGTTCCTCTTGCTTTAGATCTGTTCTAGGGTTCGTCCTCCTGCCACTGTTCCTTGTTCATCTTCAGAACAGCTTTTGCAAACAGATGATGATACCTATATTGTGATTTGTAGTCCCTCTCAGTACTCGCCATAAATCTGTACTCATCTCCTTAGATCCCACTCATTTCCCTGCTTGTCGAACTTATGTTGTTCTGCTGCGAGCCAAACCTCATATTTTTATTTCTTTTTCGCCCTAGCTGTAGATCCATTGTTTTGAAAGAATCCGTACGGGATCTGTTTCTGCTTTCATATTCACAACTGTTAGATCCGGTCGGTTTAACTTGTAGCAGAGCGAGCACTCCAATCCATATATCCATTAGTCCCCTTGATGAACCGCTAGATGATATCATTGTAGATAACTTCACTCTATATAAGAGCATCTTCGGTTTACAATCACACTTGCTCTCAAACCGGAATACCTTTGTCTTGTAGATTTCCTCATGGCAAAACAGGTGTACGAATGCAACTGGGTTCCCTCTCGCATCACTGAGACCCAATTAAACAACTTAGTTCTGACTGGCGCTTTGAGTAGCAAAAATGCCATCCATTGGAGGTTTCCAGGGGATGAATGTCCTCCTACCCCACAGGAGGGAGAAGTGGTGGTGTTTGCGGATCACCTGGCCCGGGGTTTTAATCCACCCGGTTCAAAATTTTATCGGGACGTCCTGGCTAATTTTAGGCTGCGCCCACAAGATGTTGGACCAAACTCAGTCACGAATATCTGCCATTTTCAAGTGCTTTGTGAGGTGTACTTCCAGGAGGAACCTACTGTAGAGCTGTTCCGAGACCGTTTTCATTTGAACCGACGTACTGAATTCACCGACGGCCCTAATATGGAACTGGGTGGTATGGCGATTCAAAAGAGGAAAGAAGTGACCTATCCTCATGCCAAGTTGCATAGTCATCCGCAAGAATGGAATCACACTTGGTTCTATTGCAAGGATACTTCTCCTGCTGAAGAAAATCCTCTGCCTGGCTTTCGTCCAGAGAGACTTAGCAATACACACCCCTTCCCCCCAAGACTAACCGCCAAAGAGAGGAGTAAGTATGCCCCTCAGCTGTCCAAGCTCAGAGCCTTCATGGCCAACGGTTTAACGGGGGTGGATCTTGCCCGTTGCTGGATTTCATGGAGCATCCTGCCCCTTAGCATTCGCTCCGGTTTAATGTGCCAATACACGGGCCGGGTTGACGATCCTTTGAGGCACTACAACATTCAGCTGACGGAAGATGAAGTTACTGAAGCTGTGAAAAAGATGCTGAATGAACCGGAATACATTTGCGCCCGAACTGGCCTGCTTCCCTTTTGTGCTATAAACAAACCACCTGCTGTAAGCATCTCACCTCTGTTTGTTATAGAAGTTATGATCTCCTTATATACATTTTGTTAACTCCAGTCCTTTCTGAGACAGGGAGATGATCCGTTTTGGAGCAAGAAGTTTCAAGAGCCGACCGAAAAGGTAACCCGACCCAAGACAAGGGTGAAGAAGCCCGCTCAGAAGAAAAGGAACACCGCTTCCTCTACCCCGGATTTAGAGGAGGATGATGTGGGTAATCCGGACCTTGGGGTAGACCTTGATTCAGTTGGCTTACTTTTTATACGTCTTATTGATGATGATATTTGTCAGGACGACGCTGAAGCGAGTAATGCTGAAGGCCCAGAGGTAACTATTCTTTCTTCTGATGCAGTTCCTTTGCCTTTGAAAAGATCTCGCCAAGCAAACCGGAAAATTAAATTTTCTCATCCTCTTGCTTACTTGGATCCCAAATTTCTTGTGAAGACCCAGCAACATGAAGCTCGACGCACCACCCGGCATAGCGGCCAGGTAGTTACCTCCGCCGGTTTACCGAACAGCCCGGTTCGGAAACGCCGCTCAGAGGTCTCCGATTTATGCGCTAGCTTTCCTCCTAAAGCAGGTTTAACTCGTCAGCCTCTTAATCCATCTGACTCCGATTATCAGGTCACTTCCCATTCATCTTCTGGTGAATCTTCAGCCACTCAACTGCCACCGCTAAAGACAGTTATTGGGTAAGTTGGACCGATCACAACACATTTCTATATGGGTTTCTTAATCCATCTTATACCGTTCTTTCAATCTTTGAGTCTTTTCCAGGGCTAAACCTAGACCGAGCAAGAAGGCTCGTCTGGATAACCCGGCCGAAGGAACTGCCGCTCCTGAACCGGAGAGAACTCCTGGTGCTGATGCTCTGTGTCGTGAAGACGTTCAGAATTATCTACCTCCCCAAGACGACGCCTATGCTGAAGCAAGGCCTACCGATCCTGCCAGTCGTACTGATCAGCCTGCTAGTCCTGTTTGGGTTGAGGGATCCGTCCCCCCTTCTGGAACTGTTGATAAACCGACAGCGCCAATGCAGAGCAGCGACTCCAAAGATGATGATGTTGTAATTACCGGCATTGGTCGCTCTGAACCGGGGAATTCCGCTATTCTGGCCAAGCATACTGCCAAGGAAGAAATCTCGGCCATAAAGGGCAAATGGGACGTTGATTCCTCCACGTATGCCGCTTTAAGCGCCCCAGATCTTTATTCTGGGTACCTGAACCGACTGTACACCAGTCGTGATTATGAAGCTGGCATGATCAGGATGATGAAGGAGAAACTTGAGGTAACTTTCTCGTGCTTCATTCCATTGCAACTTAGCTTATCAATTCTTCCAAACCGAGATGGTAATCCGGATCAGGCTGCCTTGACAACTAAGGTCCGGTTTAAAAACATCATCAAATACCTATTAGCCCCCAAGTACCAAGTTTAAATACTTGTATAAACCCTGGGACTTTGCAATTGAAAACATGCATTAAGATCAAGTACGCATTAGCCCCCAAGTATCGAGCACATAACTTGCTTGTGTGGTTGATACTTCCAAACCGTGCAATATTTTCTGAACACTGCTGATGACCTGCTGCAGGGGGATCTGAAGACCAAAGAGAAACAAGTCTCGGACCTTCAGGAAACTCTAAAAACCCAGCAGGCTGAAACTGCAAAAGCGAAGGAGGAATTGACCAATGCCTTAACCGTTATGGAACAGCTGAAAGAAAGCCGCAAAAAGGAACAAGCTGATTGGGCTACTGAAAAAGCTCTTTTGACGAAGAGGGCTGAAAATGCCGAAGCTGCTCTCAAACCGGTGGTTGATGAATTATCCACCGTGAAGCGACAAATACACTCCATGACCTCTGCCGTCTTTGGTAAATTTCTTTCGATGCCCTTCTTCCAATTTGTACCTTGTCTGCTATATCCTATGTCCGGTTTGTAATCCATCCTGAAACACTTCAGGCACACGTATTGGACACTTGGGTTCTGATGTGCGGATGAAACTCAAAGCTGCCTATACTCTGATTGAACAGTTGTACACCGGAGCACAGAGAGCTATCACCACTGCATCGCATAACAACCCTGCACCGTCTCTGATTCAAGACACGTTAAAAAGGCTATCCATGCTTCCAGCCTGGATTGAAGAGTTGAAAAGATCAGCTGCTCGAACTGGAGCCATCACTGCCCTGATCCGGGCCAAAGCGTGGGTACCAGATTTCGATCCTGTCGAAGCGGCCCAAGGATATCCCAGCTTGAAAGAAGATGGTTCAGACTTTGGCGAAAATGACTTGAGGGCGATAAACCGGGCGGTGCGCCCCCTAGCTTGTCAATTGGCTGAAGAGGCAGATCTGACACATTACCAGGCCCAATATGATAACCAGAACAAACGAGTAGCTGCCCCGGTCCCTGAAGCGGAAAACCTTATTCCTCCAATCCGTAAGCATACCTACGCCCCTGACATTGAACCGTCTTTGCTGATTCACGAAGAAGCTGTCTTTCAAGCGCTAATGGGAATCGACTGGACCACTGCTGATTTCCAGCCAATGGGTAGCCAAGATAAAGCTGAAGCGGCGCAAGATGATCCACAGCCTTCGAACCGAGGCGGCGAACAGGCGTAATCAACGCTCCGATTCACCTTAATTGGTGACGTTTAATCCGTCAAAAAACTATATATTCAGGCACTACGCTGCCTTGTAATAAGATAGTTTAATACCTCTGCGTTTGAATGCGCCTTTGCGCACGGGTACTGATGCCCTTTCCAACGACTTTTTCCAACTTATGTTTCCTGTCTTTACTGAGTACACAAGGTGATCTTTCGACCACCTGAACCGTGCTGCGCCTTTGCCAAACCGGGCAACTTGCCTCCGGGTTAAAAAACGGACCAGGCTGTGTCAGCTGAATCGGTTTAAAAGTACTTGACGTTTCGAAGAACAAAAAACACCACAATATAGGCAGAAAACAAAAACCAAATACGAGAGGATAACGCGATAGCAAAACGCATGCAAATAGTGGTTGCTATGAACCGTTCAGAAGGCGTGACCGTCGTCAAAAAGAAACCAAGCCCCCAAGAGGTGTAGCTACGGTTCAGGTCGACTAGGTTCCTAACTGAATCGTGGCAAATATGCCGGTCAAATGGCATTGCATTGGTTCGGATTCGACCAAGCCCCCAAGTGACTCAATGGCCAAGGGCCGATCAAGTGGCATTGCGTTGGTTCGGACACGACCAAGCCCCCAAATGATTCATTGGCTAAAAAGCCGATCAGAAGGCATTACCATCATCAAGACATGACCGAGCTCCCATAAGGTGTAACTACGGTTCAAGTCGATTAGGTCCCCGACTGATTCAGTGGCAAATATGCCAGCCAGAAGGCATTACCGTCGTCAAGACATGACCAAGCTCCCCGGAGGTGTAGCTATGGTTCAGGCCGACTAGGTCCCCAACTGACTTTATAAGGATAGCTATGTTCTCTTTGGTTCGAATACGACCTATGTTTGAACAGGAAGCCCCATGTTTAAGCCGCGCATCATGTCAGCAGGCCCTCTTCCGTAACCTTTAACCTTTCTGCAAGAGGTAAATTTTCCTTGACCCGGGATCTTGAACTGGATACTAAGAGCTTCACAGCTTTGTGGGAGACATCTTCCCTTGAACCGGCTTTTAAGCCGTAATCTTTACTTTGATCTTCTCTGAAGCGACCTCAAGGGGTAAACACGCATGATGTGAAGAACAGCAGAGACCCCGCTTTACTCGAGGCTCCGGTTTATTGTATTAATCATAATATATACATGGTCATGATATGTACATAAACAGAGCCCAAGGCTCATGTATAATAAGGTCGAAGATGAGCTATGTTCCACGGCCTGCTGGTCTCCTCCTCTGATGTGCGTGAATCCTTGCGCTCTCGAATATCAATCAGGTAGTATGACCCATTATTCAGATTCTTGCTGACCACAAAAGGTCCCTCCCAAGGCGGGGATAATTTATGCTGATCAGACTGATCCTGGATGAGCCGAAGCACCAAATCCCCCTCCTGAAAGGTTCTGGTCCTAACCCAACGGCTGTGGTAACGGCAAAGATCTTGCTGGTAAATCGCTGAACGGGCAGCTGCTAAGTCACGTTCCTCATCCAACAAGTCAAGAGCGTTCTGCCGTGCCTGCTCGTTGTCCGCTTCAACATACACTGCCACACGAGGTGAGTCATGTCATATATCACTTGGGAGAACCGCCTCTGCTCCATAGACCATAAAAAACGGCGTAAACCCCGTGGATCTGTTGGGCGTGGTGTTGATGCTCCATAATACAGACGGTAGCTCCTCCACCCAACAACCCGGCGTCCTTTGCAAAGGGACCAGAAGCCGGGGTTTGATACCTCTCAAGATTTCTTGATTCGCTCGTTCTGCCTGACCATTAGATTGTGGGTGAGCTACCGAAGAAACATCAAGCCGTATATGCTCCCGTGCGCAGAACTCTTTCATGGCCCCCTTGGATAGATTGGTACCATTATATGTGATGATGCTGTGCGGAAAACCAAACCGGAAGATCACCTTCTTTATAAACCGAACCGCCGTGGCCGCATCACATTTACTGATAGGTTCTGCCTCCACCCACTTTGTAAATTTGTCAACCGCCACCAGTAGGTGGGTCTTCTTATCTTTGGAACGCTTAAAAGGCCCAACCATATCAAGCCCCCAAGTCGCAAACGGCCAAGTGATCGGAATCATCCTCAATTCTTGAGCCGGTATGTGCGCTCGTCTGGAAAATTTCTGGCAACCATCACATAACCTGACCAGGTCCTCTGCATCAGCATGAGCAGTTAACCAGTAGAAACCGTGGCGGAACGCTTTAGCCACCAATGATTTTGAACCGGCGTGGTGGCCGCAATCCCCTTCATGTATTTCACGTAATATCTCGCACCCCTCCTTAGGGGATACGCACCGTTGTAGTGCTCCTGACACGCTGCGATGATGTAGATCCCCTTTAAGGATGGTCATAGACTTGGTGAGGTGATTTTGGTTGAAATCGATATAAAGTTCACCGGAATCGGATGCACGGTTTGCAAATGGCAAGCAATACAAAAATGACACGAATCTGCCATTAACAGCATGATGCTACTTAGCAAGCAACAAATAATTAGGCTACTGCACCCAAACATGGCAACAAAGCATATGACAGTAAACCACTCAAGATGCTTGATAAAAGATTAACACTGACCAACGGCTAATTCACATCATAACAGGTCCAAACAAGCATGGAAAAAGTGCAAACGATAACAAGTTCTCAGACTTAGTGAAATTAACAACATAGCAGAAAACTAACATCAGGATGACATGTTCAGAGCAACGAAACAACATGCTATAGTTTCAGATCATAGCAAAGAAAGGCATGGCATGAATCTAATCATAGCACTTGACAAAAGTCTCTTACTGACCATAAGCCAGAAAGGATCAGAAAATAAGATTACACCCATGACAATTAAGCAAGTTTCGTTACAGGTTTCAGACTTAGCAGAAAACTGGACATGGCAGAAAACTGATAACGACTAGGCATGTTCGTGAGCTCGATGCACTCACTACAGAGCATTTCATGATAAACTAAGCATACATACATCAAGAAGACATGGCATAGTAACTAGACATGGCAAGAATAACATCATATCATGCAAGGATCAACTACACCAAGCTTGGCAAAATCGAATAACACGTAAACAATCTGCCAGCAACATTTTGTAGCAAAAGTAGAGCTCGATTGACTCAAGCTATGGCACTCCATAATTGCAAACAAAGGCATGGATGGATAGAGCAAACACTCAAGTTCAAAACTCCCTTACTGTTCATGCTCAAATTATGCATATATCTCTCAGAAACAACATGAATACATGGCATGAAAATAACAGCAGTCAGGGACTTAGTGAAATCACTGTCTCTGAAATCAGCAACATCAGGTGACCTAGTTTGCATGCTTGTGCTAGTCACCACATAGATCACAAAAATACATGGCAAAATTCTCTGGAAAGGTAACATGTCATACTACAAAACTCATGTAGGACTCAACTTCATAGGAGGTACACATCAATCATGGCAAAAATGACAAAAGTGCATGTTCAGATAAGATCCAGCAACTAACATCAACTAGCCCTATTCTAACAGCATTTCGGGCATCAAGATGACCTCAAATGAAAATAATGCAATGGAACAAAGTGATGTACTCTCTGAGGCGAACAATTTGACGTATTATGAGCGCGAAACAGAGCCACGGATGCCAAGTTATGGCATGAAGAACAGGTGATGATATTGCAAAAATTTAAGGACTTGGAATAAATTAGAGGGGGGGGGGGGAGAAGTCAACCCAGAGGCACGTGGATCTGGATCCGGCGCGGCGAGCTCGCCGGAGCTCGGCCGGGAGGAGGACGTCGAGGGGAGGCCGCGGGCGAGGAGGCAGGGTCGCGGGCGGCGGCGGCGCGGTCGCCGGTGGGGCGGCCGGCGCGGGAGGACGCGGGTCCGGGCGGCGTCGGCGCGGTGCGGGTTCCGGCGCCGGCGCGGGCGACGGCGGTCGCCGGCCGGGCGGAGGCGGTGGAGCCGCGGGCCGGCGCGGGCGCGGCGGGCGGCGCGGCTGGGCCGCGGGGGCCCCGCCTGGGCCCCGGCGGTCCGGCGCGCGGGCGGCGGCGCGAGGATGTGGGCGCGGGCGCGGGCGGATAGGAAGGCGCCACGTGGCGGCGGCGGCGCGGGTCGGACACGTCCGGCCCGGCGGTTTTCGTCCGGCGGCGCGGGGGAGAAGATGGACTAGGGTTAGGGTAGGATTTGCTCGCAAATGGAGGAGGGGGAGGCCTTTTTATAGCTAGGAGGAGCTAGGAAGCTCCAAATGGAGTGCGGTTTTCGGCCATGCGATCGTGATCGAATGGCGGAGGACATGGGAGTGACTTAGATGGGTTATTGGGCTGTTTTGAAGGGGTGTTGGGCTGCAACACACACGAGGCCTTCACGGTTACCCGGTTAACCGTTGGAGTACCAAACGAACTTCGATTGACCCGAAACTTGACAGGCGGTCTACCGGTGCTATACCGAGGCCACATGTCAAACCTCGGTCCATTCCGAGAATGTTTAATACCCGCTCACGAAGAAACGTAAAAGGGGACGCCGGGGAACATAGGAGCGCCGGATTGCAAAACGGACAACGGGAAAGATGCTCGGATTTATGAGACGAACACGTATGCAAATGCGATGCACATGATGACATGATATGAAATGCATGACATGACCAAAATGCAAAACGGAGAGAACCCAACCACGGAGGGAATATCATAACACATAGCCGGAAATGGCAAGAGTTGGATTACAAATATGGCAAGTTACATCTGGGGCGTTACAACACACCACCACTACGAGAGGATCTCGTCCCGAGATCTAGGACTGAAAGAACTCCGGATACTCGGAACGTAGGTGGTCTTCACGCTCCCAGGTGGCTTCTCGGTCTGAATGATGTGACCATTTCACTTTGAGGAATTTGGTTGACTTGTTGCGAGTCTTGCGCTCAGTTGTCTCTAGAATAGCAACTGGATGCTCATGATAGGACAAATCTTCTTGAAGATCAATCTCTTCGAAGTTGATGGTGCGCTCAGGCGTCTTGAAACACTTGCGAAGCTGTGACACGTGGAAGACATCGTGCACATTTGCAAAGTTGGAGGGGAGCTCAAGTTGATAGGCGAGATCGCCTCGTTTCCCGATGATCTTGAAGGGGCCCACGTATCGCGGAGCAAGTTTCCCCTTGATACCGAAGCGACGAGTCCCTTTCATTGGAGAGACGCGGAGGTAAACATGGTCTCCGATCTCGAATGCCACATCACGATGTTTGCTGTCGTACTAGCTCTTCTGGCGCGACTGCGCGGCTTTGAGGTTCTCACGAATCACCTTGCACATAGCCTCAGCCTCTGAGATCAAATCATTGCCGAGCAATTGACGTTCACCGGTTTCAGACCAGTTGAGAGGAGTACGGCACTTTCTGCCATAGAGAATCTCGAATGGGGCTTTGCCCGAGCTGGCTTGAAAACTGTTGTTGTAAGAGAATTCAGCATAAGGAAGACAATCCTCCCACTTCATGCCGAAAGAGATAACACAGGCTCGGAGCATATCTTCAAGAATTTGATTGACACGCTCGACTTGTCCACTAGTCTGAGGGTGGAAAGCTGTGCTGAAGCGAATATTTGTGCCCATGGCCTTCTGAAAAGAATCCCAGAACTTGGAGGTAAAGATGCTGCCACGGTCTGAAGAGATCAATTGTGGAATGCCGTGCAAGGAGACAATTCTGGAGGTGTAGAGCTCTGCCAGCTGCGCTGCTGTGATAGACTCTTTGATAGGAAGAAAATGAGCCACTTTGGTGAGCTTGTCGATGACGACGAAGATAGCATCATTTCCACGCTTGGACTTAGGAAAACCAGTCACGAAGTCCATTTCGATATGATCGAACTTCCATTCAGGAATAGAAAGAGGTTGGAGAAGCCCAGCTGGTCGTTGGTGTTCTGCTTTTACCCTTCTGCAGACATCACACTCATTCACGAATTGAGCGATCTCTCGCTTCATTCGAGTCCACCAATACGACTGCTTGAGGTCATGGTACATCTTCGAACTTCCAGGATGAATAGACAGAAGAGAATTGTGCGCTTCGTTCATAATGACTTTACGAAGATCACCCTTTGGAACCACGATCCGGTCCTCGAAGAAAAGAGTATCTCTGTCATCAACTCGATAGCACTTGTATTTGGGGATGCTCTTTTCAATACCACGTTTCACCTTCTTCACCATGGTATCCAACAATTGAGCCTCACGAATCTGATCTTCCAAAGTAGGAGAGACAAAGAGGTTGGCAAGAAAACCTTGAGGAACAACTTGGAGATTCAACTTGCGGAAAGCCTCACAGAGATCCGGTTGAAATGGCTTGAGGATTAAGCTGTTGCAATAAGCCTTTCTGCTCAAAGCGTCTGCAATCACATTAGCCTTGCCTGGAGTATATTCAATACTCGGATTATACTCTTGAATCATTTCGACCCATCGAGTTTGCCTGAGGTTGAGATGAGGCTGAGTGAAGATATACTTGAGACTCTTGTGATCGGTGAAAATGTCCACTTTCCTTCCCAACAGGAGATGTCTCCATGTTATTAGTGCGTGGACAACTGCCGCCAACTCAAGATCGTGAGTGGGGTAGTTCCTTTCATTGGGCTTCAACTGGCGAGAGGTATAGGCAACAACCTTCTTCTCTTGCATTAACACAGCACCGAGGCCCTGAAGAGAAGCATCACAGAATACTTCATAAGGCTTGGATTCATCAGGAGGAGTCAGAACTGGAGCAGTGACGAGTTTCTCTTTGAGAGTCTTGAAAGCAACCTCACACTCAGGAGACCAGACATATTTCACATGCTTCTGGAGGAGGTTGGAAAGAGGCTTTGCAATCTTGGAGAAATTCTCAACGAATCTTCGGCAATAGCTTGCAAGTCCAAGAAAACTGCGAAGCTGCTTGACATTCTGAGGAGGTTGCCAATTCAACACTGCAGACACCCTCTCTGGATTAATAGCAATGCCCTTGGCAGAGATGATATGGCCAAGATAAAGAACTTCATCAAGCCAGAATTCACATTTGGAGAACTTCGCATATAATTGATACTCTCTGAGCTTGTCGAGTACCAATCGCAAATGTTCGGCATGATCCTTCTTATTCTTGGAGAAGACCAAAATATCATCGAGATAGACCAAGACAAATTCGTTGATGTAGGGGTTGAAGATGAAATTCATCAAGCGAGTGAAATACGGTGGAGCATTGACAAGGCCGAAAGACATGACAGTATATTCATAAGAACCAAAGCTTGTTCTGAATGCTGTCTTGGGAATATCTTCTTCACGAATGCGAATCTGATGATAACCCATACGAAGGTCAAGCTTGGAGAACACCTTAGCACCTTTGAGTTGCTCAAATAGCTCATTGATGTTTGGAAGTGGGTACTTGTTCTTGATAGTCTTCTTGTTCAATGGACGGTAATCGACGCAAAGTCGGTCCGTGCCATCATTCTTCTTGACAAAAAGAACACCACAACCCCAAGGAGAAGAACTCGGTCTGATCAGACCCAGACGTTCTTGTTTATCGAGTTGAATCTTCAATTCCTTGAGCTCATCTGGTCCAAGCTTGTAAGGACGCTTGCAAACGGGTTCCGTGCCAGGCTCAAGCTCAATAACGAATTCAACTGGCCGACGGGGACGCATACCCGGAAGCTCTTCTGGAAAAACATCTAGGTACTCACAAACGACTGGAATCTGAGAGATAGCCTCCAATTCATCATTCTCATTGAGAGAAAACAACCGAATGGTATCATCACGAGAAGCATAGATGATCACATCGTTCGAAGTGTGAGTCAATTTGATTTCCCTGGCAGCACACTCAAGCTGAGCCTTGTGCTTAGAAAGCCAGTCCATCCCGAGAATAAGATCAATATCAGAATCGCCAAGAACAATTGGTTTAGACAAGAATTTGTAGTCACCCATCTTGATAGAAACATTGGGAACCACCAAACTAGAGCTCAAACGTTTACCAGGAGAAATGACAGGCATGGGTCTATCCAAATTTGAAGAAGTGAACTCATGCTTGGCGAAAAATGGTCTTGACATGAAACAATGCGATGCACCAGTATCAAATAAGACTTTTGCAGGAATATCATTAACAGGAAGATTACCCATGATCACTTCAGAAGACTCCTCTGCTTGAGCTGCATTCAGCATGTTCACCTTGGCATGCTTAGGATTATGCTTGACCACTGCATTGTTGGAAGATTTCACAGGAGGAGGAGGCGGAAGGCGCCTTTGGTTGAAGCACTTGTTCGCATAGTGACCCTTCTGCTGACATTTGTTACAAGTCACCTCTGAGAGTGGACGATGATAAGGAGCACTTGGCCTTGGAGTTTGGTTCTGAGACTTGTTCTGATAACCAGGGTTGGGTGGGTGGGAAGATCCACGACCACTTGAGTTCTTCTGCTGATAAGGCTGACGGAACGGAGGAGGAGGAGGCAACCAGAACTTCTGTTGCTTAGCTGCCACAAGTGAGGAAGAAGAAGACTGAACTGCGTCTCTGACTCTCTTCTTAGATGTCTCACACTTGAGCTGAGCAGCTTCTTGTTTCAGTGCCATGTTGTAGAATTCATCATAGTTTAATGGCTCTAAAAGCACGAGAGCAAGTTGCAGATCTTCTCTGAGACCACGCCTGAACTGGTAGATCATACTCTTCTCATCAGGGATGTCTTGCCTTGCAAAACGAGAGAGTTTCTGGAACTGAGTGTTGTATTGATAGACAGACATGTTGCCTTGCTTGAGATTGCGGAATTCCTCACGCTTACTCTCAACAACACTTTCTGGAATGTGGTGAGCTTTGAAGTCACGACGGAAATCATCCCAGGTAATGACACGACCTCCTCTGGAATCTTTGTATTGCTGGAACCACTCAGCAGCTTGATCTTTGAGTTGAAAAGAGGCAAACTTGACAAAGTCCTCAGGTCTGACATTGCTGCACTCGAAATGCTTGCTGATGTCCACGAGCCAATCATCGGCGTCTGTGGCCTCGACATAGTAGCTGAAGGTCTTTGGCTGATTAGCAAGGAACTGGTTCAGTGAAGCGAAATGCGGCTGATTGTTCCCTTGGCCTTGATTCTCTTGATTAGCTTGCCCTTGGTTGCGATCTTGCAAGAGCTGAATCAGAATCTGAGCATTGGCATTTGTGGCAGTCATCAGGGCCTTCCAAGCTTCCGGAGGTGGAGGCGGTGGCGGAGGGTTAGCCTGATTCCCTTCATTGCGTTCCGGATTCTGACGCGTTGGTGGAGCCATCCTGAAGAGGGTGACATCCATTAGCATCTTGACAAAGATATATTGAAGCTGAATCAAAGGAACGAAATTGCAACATATAGTCTTCACAAATAACATTCGAACAAGAATGAACGAATGAATTCCAATGTAAATCATCACACTTCCAAAGCTGAGAAGCCACTTAGAACATGGTATGGAATAAAATCAACAAGGTACGGATGTGAACAAATACTTGGTAAGGATTACCCAATCACAAACCAAATATCTGCGGAAGAAATACTAGAGCTACAAGAATTCCCACTTATAAACTCCCGAAACTTTCCGGTTATGCAATCAGGTGTTGGGGATACAGGGGAAGCATAATATCTCACCCAAACTAGCAAATCCTACAACCAGCTGTATCCATCCTTCAACACATAACCAAGAAACCTTTGGAAATCGTCTACCTCAACCTTCGAAAAGCATCCGTTATACAAGTCATGGCAATACCCCCGCACTCGCCACAGTACTGGGCTATCAGGGTTATCTCACCAACAACTGTACAAAAGGGATTTTCGATGTCGGCGTACTAAACTCAGGTAAACCAAAACCGCAACGATAAGATTATGACGACAACACCTCGGAGCTCAACTCCCCGGGACACTGCCACAACCCCTAAATGTCAGGAGGCAACCAAGACAATGTTGTCATCATAAAACCATCGGAACGATTGTAATATACCCGCGTGATCCTAAAAATTTTTTTTAGTGAAATTTGAGAAGAGAAGAGTCAAAACTCTACGTCAGGAAGCCTTACCAGAAGGTCGAAGGGACTGGGAAGTAAAAATAATTCCTAATCTCTCCGATATATAATTCCTAAATGACTCAAAACATTTTTCTAGACACAACTCGGCCACTAAAGACGATCAAACAGTGGGGGCTCCTAAGGTCGGGAACCTGGCTCTGATACCAACTTGAAACGCCCTCGATGCGGCTATATCTCCCACGTGTCGAGGCACGACTTAGAGGCATAACCGCATTGAAAGCAATGTCGCAAGTGAGGTAATCTTCACACAATCCATGTAATAAATAAAGAGGAAAGATACATAGTTGGCTTACAATCGCCACTTCACACAAGTACATATATAACATCCATCATACAGATTACACTCAAGGTCCGACTACGGTACCAAAATGAAAGAAGACTACCCCAAATGCTAAACAGATCCCCGGATCACCCAACTGGGCTCCACTACTGATCATCTGGAAAAGAAACATAGTAACGGCCACGTTCCTCGTCGAACTCCCAAGTGAGCTCGGACGCGTCATCTGCACTGGCATCGTTGGTACCTGCAACTGCGGTGATAATATCTGTGAGTCACGGGGACTCAGCAATCTCACACCCGCGAGATCAAGACTATTTAAGCTTAAAGGTGGGAAAGGGGTTTGTGAGGTGGAGCTGCAGCAAGCGACTAGCATATGGTGGCTACAGCGCAAAAGAGAGCGAGAAGAGAAGGCAAAGCACGGTCGTGAAGCTAGAAGTGATCAAGAAGTGACCCTGAAACAACCTACGTCAGACATTACTCCAACACCGTGTTCACTTCCCAGACCACGCCGAGAAGAGACCATCACGGTTACACACGCGGTTGATGTGTTTTAGTTAAGGTCAACTTCGGGTTTTCTACAACCGGACATCAACAAATTCCCATCTGCATCATAACCGCGGGCACGGCTTTCGAAAGATAATACCCTGCAGGGGTGTCCCAACTTAGCCCATTATAAGCTCTCACGGTCAACGAAGGATATTCCTTCTACCGGGAAGACCCGATCAATCTCGGAATCCCGGACTACAAGACATCTCGGCAGTAATAAAACAAGTCCAGCAAAACCGCCCGATTGTGCCGACAAATCCTGATAGGAGCTGCACATATCTCGGTCTCAGGGCACATCCGGATAAGTCAAGCTACGAGTAAACCACGAGGTGGCCCCGCAGGTTGCTCGGTTCGGGCCAGCACTTAGAGAAGCACTGGTCCGGGGGGGCTAAAATAAAGATGACCCTCGGGCTCGCGAAAACCCGGGGGAAAAAAGGGTAGGTGGTGGCAAATGGTAAAACCAATGTTGGGCCTTGCTGGAAGAGTCTTATTCAAAGCGAACTGTCAAGGGGGTCCCATAAATCACCCAACCGTGTAAGGAACGCAAAATCCGGGAACATAACACCGGTATGACGGAAACTAGGGTGGCAAGAGTGGAACAAAACACCAGGCATAAGGCCGAGCCTTCCACCCTTCACCAAGTATATAGATGCATTAATTAAAATAAGCGGTATTGTGATATCCCAACAAGTAAAACATGTTCCAACAAGGAACAACAAGTCCATGTTCCAACAAGGAACAAACTTCATCTTCACCTGCAACTAGCAACGCTATAAGAGGGGCTGAGCAAAAGCGGTAACATAGCCAAACAACGGTTTGCTAGGACATGGATGGTTAGGGGCTGACATGGCAATCTGGGTGGCATGATATAGCAAGTGGTAGGTATCGCAGCATAGGCATAGCAAGAGCGAGCAACTAGCAAGCAAAGATAGAAGTGATTTCGAGGGTATGGTCATCTTGCCTGCAAGGTTCTCAGAGTTGTCGAAAGCTTGGTCCTCGAAAGCGTTCTCAACGGAATCCTCGTTCACGTACTCGTCTCCCGGCTCTACCCAAGACAAGAGAACAAGTAAAGGAACCAATATCAACCACGATGCAATGCGCAAGCAACATGATGCAAAACATGGCATGATATGCGAGAGGTGATATGCAATGCGTATGCACGCTCCGGAAGGACAAGGATGAACAGGGCATAATATTGGCAAACCAAGCATGCCACTGGATAGGTGAGGTGATTTCGGTTGAAATCGATATAAAGTTCACCGGAATCGGATGCACGGTTTGCAAATGGCAAGCAATACAAGAATGACACGAATCTGCCATTAACAGCATGATGCTACTTAGCAAGCAACAAATAATTAGGCTACTGTACCCAAACATGGTAACAAAGCATATGACAGTAAACCACTCAAGATGCTTGATAAAAGATGAACACTGAGCAACGGCTAATTCACATCATAACAGGTCCAAACAAGCATGGAAAAAGTGCAAATGATAACAAGTTCTCAGACTTAGTGAAATTAACACCATAGCAGAAAACTAACATCAGGATGACATGTTCAGAGCAACGAAAAAACATGCTATAGTTTCAGAACATAGCAAATAAAGGCATGGCGTGAATATACTCATAGCACTTGAAAAAAGTCTCTTACTGACCATAAGCCAGAAAGGATCAGAAAATAAGATTACACCCATGACAATTAAGCAAGTTTCGTTACAGGTTTCAGACTTAGCAGAAAACTGGACATGGCAGAAAACTAATAACGACTAGGCATGTTCGTGAGCTCGATGCACTCACTACAGAGCATTTCATGATAAACTAAGCATACATACATCAAGAAGACATGGCATAGTAACTATACATGGCAAGAATAACATCATATCATGCAAGGATCAACTACACCAAGCTTGGCAAAATCGAATAACACGTAAACAATCTGCCAGCAACATTTTGTAGCAAAAGTAGAGCTCGATTGACTCAAGCTATGGCACTCCATAATTGCAAACAAAGGCATGGATGGATAGAGCGAATACTCAAGTTCAAAACTACCTTACTGTTCATGCTTAAATTATGCATAGATATCTCAGAAACAACATGAATACATGGCATGAAAATAACAGCAGTCAGGGACTTAGTGAAATCACTAAGTCTCTGAAATCAGCAACATCAGGTGACCTAGTTTGCATGCTTGTGCTAGTCACCACATAGATCACAAAAATACATGGCAAAATTCTCTGGAAAGGTAACATGTCATATTACAAAACTCATGTAGGACTCAACTTCATAGGAGGTACACATCAATCATGGCAAAAATGACAAAAGTGCATGTTCAGATAAGATCCAGCAACTAACATCAACTAGCCCTCTTCTAACAGCATTTCGGGCATCAAGATGACCTCAAATGAAAATGATGCAATGGTACAAAATGATGTACTCTCTGAGGCGAACAATTTGACATATTATGAGCGCGAAACAGAGCCACGGATGCAAAGTTATGGCATGAAGAACAGGTGATGATATTGCAAAAATTTAAGGACTTGGAATAAATTAGAGGGGGGGGAGAAGTCAACCCAGAGGCACGTGGATCTGGATCCGGCACGGCGAGCTCGCCGGAGCTCGGCCGGGAGGAGGATGTCGAGGGGAGGCCGCGGGCGAGGAGGCGGGGTCGCGGGCGGCGGCGGTGCGGTCGCCGGTGGGGCGGCCGGCGCGGGAGGACGCGGGTCCGGGCGGCGTCGGCGCGGTGCGGGTTCCGGCGCCGGCGCGGGCGACGGCGGTCGCCGGCCGGGCGGTGGCGGCGGAGCCGCGGGCCGGCGCGGGCGCGGCGGGCGGCGCGAGGATGTGGGCACGGGCGCAGGCGAATAGGATGGCACCACGTGGCGGCGGCGGCGCGGGTCGGACACGTCCGGCCCGGCGGTTTTCGTCCGGCGGCGCGGGGGAGAAGATGGACTAGGGTTAGGGTAGGATTTGCCCGCAAATGGAGGAGGGGGAGGCCTTTTTATAGCTAGGAGGAGCTAGGAAGCTCTAAATGGAGTGCGGTTTTCGTCCACGCGATCGTGATCGAACGGCGGAGGACATGGGAGTGACTTAGATGGGTTATTGGGCTGTTTTGAAGGGGTGTTGGGCTGCAACACACACGAGGCCTTCACGGTTACCCGGTTAACCGTTGGAGTACCAAACGAACTCCGATTGACCCGAAACTTGACAGGCGGTCTACCGGTGCTATACCGAGGCCACATGTCAAACCTCGGTCCATTACGAGAATGTTTAATACCCGCTGACGAAGAAACGTAAAAGGGGACGCCGGGGAACATAGGAGCGCCGGATTGCAAAACGGACAACGGGAAAGATGCTCGGATTTATGAGACGAACACGTATGCAAATGCGATGCACATGATGACATGATATGAAATGCATGACATGACCAAAATGCAAAACGGAGAGAACCCAACCACGGAGGGAATATCATAACACATAGCCGGAAATGGCAAGAGTTGGATTACAAATATGGCAAGTTACATCTGGGGCGTTACACCTAGGGCAGGCCGCGCGCCCCCCCAAGGCCTAGTCCGAGTTGGACTAGGGGGAGGGGTTGCGCCCCCTCCTTCCTTCCCTTCTCCTTTCCCCTTCCTTGTCTCCTACTCCTAATACTTGGAAGGACTCCTAGTTGGACTAGGAAAAGGGGAATCCTACTCCCGGTGGGAGTAGGACTCCCCTAGGGCGCGCCATAGAGAGGGCCGGCCATCCCTCCTCCACTCCTTTATATACGGGGGCAAGGGGCACCCCATAGACAAATAAGTTGATCTTCGTGATCGTTCCTTAGCCGTGTGCGATGCCCCCTCCACCATATTTCACCTCGGTCATATTGTAGCGGTGCTTAGGCGAAGCCCTGCGACAGTTGAACATCAAGATCGTCACCACGCCGTCGTGCTGACGGAACTCCCCCCGAAGCTTTGCTGGATCAGAGCCCGGGGTGCGTCATCGAGCTGAACGTGTGCAGAACTCGGAGGTGCCGTCCGTTCGGTGCTTGGATCGGTCGGATCGGGAAGACGTACGACTACTTCCTGTACGTTGTGTCAACGCTTCCGCTTTCGGTCTACGAGGGTACGTAGACAACACTCTCCCCTCTTGTTGCTATGCATCACCATGATCTTGCGTGTGCGTAGGAAATTTTTGAAATTACTACGTTCCCCAACAGTGGCATCCGAGCCTAGGTTTTTATGTTTTGATGTTATATGCACGAGTATTACACAAGTGAGTTGTGGGCGATATAAGTCATACTGCTTACCAGCATGTCATACTTTGGTTCGGCGGTATTGTTGGATGAAGCGGCCCGGACCGACATTACGCGTACGCTTACGCGAGACTGGTTCTACCGACGTGCTTTGCACACATGTGGCTGGTGGGTGTCAGTTTCTCCAACTTTAGTTGAACCAAGTGTGGCTACACCCGGTCCTTGCGAAGGTTAAAACAGCACCAACTTGACAAACTATCGTTGTGGTTTTGATGCGTAGGTAAGAACGGTTCTTGCTAAGCCCAGTAGCAGCCACGTAAAAACTTGCAACAACAAAGTAGAGGACGTCTAACTTGTTTTTGCAGGGGCAGGTTGTGATGTGATATGGTCAAGACGTGATGAGTTATAAGTTGTTGTATAAGATGATCATGTTTTGTTGAAGTTATCGGCAACTGGCTAAAGCCTTATGGTTGTCTCTCTATTGCATAAGATGCAAGCGCCAAATAATTGCTTTACTTTATCGCTATGCGATAGCAATAGTTGCAAGAGCAATAGTTGGCGAGACAACCGTGTGACGACATATTGATATAGATCAAGATGATGGAGATCATGGTGTCATGCCGGTGACGATAGAGATCATGACGATGCTTTGGAGATGGAGATCAAAGGCACAAGATGATGATGGCCATATCATGTCACATATTATGATTGCATGTGATGTTTATCTTTTATACATCTTGTTTTGCTTGGTTCGACGGTAGCTTTATAAGATGATCTCTCACTAAATTATCATAGTAAAAGTGTTCTCCCTGAGTATGCACCATTGCGAAAGTTCTTCGTGCTGAGACACCACGTGATGATCGGGTGTGATAGGCTCTACGTTCAAATACAACGGGTGCAAAACAGTTGCACACGCGGAATACTCAGGTTTAACTTGACGAGCCTAGCATATAACAGATATGGCCTCGGAACACGGAGACCGAAAGGTCGAGCGTGAATCATATAGTAGATATGATCAACATAGTGATGTTCACCAATGAAACTACTCCATCTCACGTGATGATCGGACATGGTTTAGTTGATTTGGATCACGTGATCACTTAGAGGATTAGAGGGATGTCTTTCTAAGTGGGAGTTCTTAAGTAATATGATTAATTGAACTTTAATTTATCATGAACTTAGTACTGGTAGTATTAGCATATCTATGTTGTAGATCAATAGCTCGCATTGTTGCTTTCATATGTTTATTTTGATATGTTCCTAGAGAAAATTGTGTTGAAAGATATTAGTAGCAATGATGCGGATTGGATCCGTGATCTGAGGTTTATGCTCATTGCTGCACAGAAGAATTATGTCCTTGATGCACCGCTACGTGACAGACCTATTGCAGGAGCAGATGCAAACGTTATGAACGTTTGGCTAGCTCAATATGATGACTACTTGATAGTTTAAGTGCACCATGCTTAACAGCTTAGAATCGGGACTTCAAAGACGTTTTGAACGTCATGGACCATATGAGATGTTCCAGGAGTTGAAGTTAATATTTCAAGCAAATACCCGAGTTGAGAGATATGAAGTCTCCAACAATTTCTATAGCTAAAAGATGGAGGAGAATCGCTCAACTAGTGAGCATGTGCTCAGATTGTCTGGGTACTACAATCGCTTGAATCAAGTGGGAGTTAATCTTCCAGATAAAATAGTGATTGACAGAATTCTCTAGTCACCATCACCAAGTTAGTAGAACTTCGTGATGAACTATAATATGCAAGGGATAACGGAAACAATTCCCAAGCTCTTCGTGATGCTGAAATCGATGAAGGTAGAAATCAAGAAAAACATCAAGTGTTGATGGTTGACGAGACCACCAGTTTCAAGAAAATGGCAAAGGGAAGAAGAGGAACTTCAAGAAGAACGGCAAGTGAGTTGCTGCTCAAGTGAAGAAGCTCAAGTCTGGTCCTAAGCCTGAGACTAAGTGCTTCTATTGCAAAGGGACAAGTCACTGGAAGCGGAACTACCCAAGTATTTGGTGGATAAGAAAGGATGGCAAAGTAAACAAAGGTATATTTGATATACATGTTATTGATGTGTAGTTTACTAGTGTTCATAGCAACCCCTCAGTATTTGGTACTAGTTCAGTTGCTAATATTAGTAACTTGAATCGGGAGTTGCAGAGTGAACAGAGACTAGTTAAGGGTGAAGTGACGATGTGTGTTGGAAATGGTTCCAAGATTGATATGATCATCATCGCACACTCCCTATACTTTCGGGATTAGTGTTGAACCTAAATAAGTGTTATTTGGTGTTTGCATAGAGCATGAATATGATTTGATCATGTTTATTGTAATACGGTTATTCATTTAAGTAAGAGAATAAATTGTTGTTCTGTTTACATGAATAAAACCTTATATGGTTACACACCCAATGAAAATGGTTCATTGGATCTCGATCATAGTGACACATATTCATAATATTGAAACCAAAAGATGCAAAGTTAATAATGATAGTGCAACTCATTTGTGGCACTGCCGTTTAGGTCATATTTGTATAAAGCGCATGAAGAAACTCCATGCTGATGGGATTTTGGAATCACTTGATTATGAATCACTTGATGCTTGCGAACCATGCCTTATGGGCAAGATGACTAAAACTCCGTTCTCCGGAACAATAGAGCGAGCAACTGACTTATTGGAAATAATACATACTGATGTATGCGGTCCGATGAGTGTTAAGGCTCGCGGCGGGTATCATTATTTTCTAACTTCACAGATGATTTGAGCATATATGGGTATATGTACTTGATGATACATAAGTCTGAAACATTTGAAAAGTTCAAAGAATTTCAGAGTGAAGTGGAAAATCATCGGGACAAGAAAATAAAGTTTCTACGATCTGATCGCGGAGACGAATATTTGAGTTACAAGTTTGGTCTTCGATTAAAAAAATGTGAAATAGTTTCACTACTCACGCCACCTGGAACACCACAGTGTAATGGTGTGTCCGAACATCGTAACCGTACTTTATTAGATATGGTGCAATCTATGATGTTTCTTACCGATTTACCACTATCGTTTTGGGGTTATGCATTAAAGACAGTTGCATTCACGTTAAAAAAGGGCACCATCTAAGTCCGTTGAGACGACACAATCTGAACTGTGGTCTGGCAAGAAACCAAAGTTGTCGTTTCTTAAAGTTTGGGGTTGCGATGCTTATGTGAAAAAGTTTCATCCTGATAAGCTCAAACCCAAATCGGAGAAATGCGTCTTCATAGGATACCCAAAATGTTGGGTACACCTTCTATCACAGATCCAAAGGCAAGACATTCGTTGCCAACAATGGATCCTTTCTAGAGAAGGGAGTTTCTCTCGAAAGAAGTGAGTGGGAGGAAAGTAGAAAACTTGATAAGGTAATTGTACCATCTCCCTTATTGGAAAGTAGTTCATCACAGAAATTTGTTCTTGTGATTACTACACCAATTAGTGTGGAAGATAATGATGATGATCATGTAACTTCGGATCAAGTTACTACCGAACCTCGTAGTTAAACCAGAGTGAGATCCGCACCAGAGTGGTACGGTAATCCTGTTCTGGAAGTCATGTTACTAGACCATGACGAACTTGCGAACTATGAGGAAGCGATGATGAGCCCAGATTCCGCGAAATGGTTTGAGGCCATGAAATCTGAGATATGATCCATGCATGAGAACAAAGTATGGAATTTGATGGATTTGCCCGATGATCGGCAAGCCATAGAAAATAAATGGATCTTCAAGAGGAAGACGGACGCTGATAGTAGTGTTACTATCTACAAAGCTAGAATTGTCGCAAAAGGTTTTCGAAAAGTTCAAGGTGTTGACTACGATGAGAGTTTCTCACTCGTATCTATGCTTAAGTCTGTCTGAATCATGTTAGCAATTGCCACATTTTATGAAATCTGGCAAATGGATAAACAAAACTGCATTCCTCAATGGATTTATTAAAGAAGAGTTGTATACGATGCAACTAGAAGGTTTTGTCGATCCTAAAGGTGTTAACAAAATATGAAAGCTCCAGCGATCCATCTATGGACTGGTGCAAGCATCTCGGAGTTGGAATATACGCTTTGATAAGTTGATCAAAGCATATAGTTTTATACACACTTGCGGTGAAGCATGTATTTACAAGAAAGTGAGTGGGAGCACTACAACATTTCTGATAAGTATATGTGAATGACATATTGTTGATTGGAAAAAATGTAGAATTATTCTGCAAAGCATAAAGGAGTGTTTGAAAGGAGTTTTTCAAAGGAAAACCTCGATGAAGCTGCTTACATATTGAGCATCAAGATCTATAAAGATAGATCAAGACGCTTGATAAGTTTTTTCAATGAATACATTCCTTGACAAGATTTTGAAGTAGTTCAAAATGGAACAGTCAAAGAAAGAGTTCTTGCCTATGTTACAAGGTGTGAAATTGAGTAAGACTCAAAACCCGACCACGGCAGAAGATAGAAAGAGAATGAAAGTCATTCCCTATGCCTTGGTCATAGGTTCTATAAAGTATGCCATGCTGTGTACCAGATCTGTTGTATACCCTACACTGATTTTGACAAGGGAGTACAATAATGATCTAGGAGTAGATCACTGGACAGCGGTCAAAATTATCCTTAGTGGAATAAGGAAATATTTCTCGATTATGGAGGTGACAAAAGGTTCGTTGTAAAGAGTTACGTCGATGCAAGTTTTAACACCGATCTGGATGACTCTAAGTATCGATCCAGATACATATTGAAAAGTGGGAGCAATTAGCTAGAGTAGCTCCTTGCAGAGCATTGTTGACATAGAAATTCGCAAAATACTTACGGACCTGAAATGTGACAGACCCGTTGACTAAAATTATCTCACAAGCAAAACATGATCACACCTTAGTACTCTTTGGGTGTTAATCACATAGCGATGTGAACTAGATTACTGACTCTAGTAAACCCTTTGGGTGTTGATCACATATCGATGTGAACTATGGGTGTTAATCACATGGTGATGTGAACTATTGCTGTTAAATCACATGGCGATGTGAACTAGATTATTGACTCTAGTGCAAGTGGGAGATTGAAGGAAATATGCCCTAGAGGCAATAATAAAGTTATTATTTATTTCCTTATATCATGATAAATGTTTATTATTCATGCTAGAATTGTATTAACCGGAAACATAATACATGTGTGAATACATAAACAAACAGAGTGTCACTAGTATGCCTCTACTTGACTAGCTCATTAATCAAAGATGGTTATGTTTCCTAACCATAGACAAAGAGTTGTTATTTGATTAATGAGATCACATCATTAGGTGAATGTTCTGATTGACTTGACCCATTCCGTTAGCTTAGCACTTGATCGTTTAGTTTGTTGCTATAGCTTTCTTCATGACTTATACATGTTCCTATGACTATGAGATTATGCAACTCCCGTTTACCGGAGGAACACTTTGTGTGCTACCAAACGTCACAACGTAACTGGGTGATTATAAAGGTGCTCTACAGGTGTCTCCGAAGGTACTTGTTGGGTTGGCGTATTTCGAGATTAGGATTTGTCACTCCGAGTGTCGGAGAGGTATCTCTGGGCCCTCTCGGTAATGCACATCACTTAAGCCTTGCAAGCATTGTGGCTAATGAGTTAGTTGTGGGATGATGCATTATGGAACGAGTAAAGAGACTTGCCAGTAACAAGATTGAACTAGTTATTGGATACCGACGATCGAATCTCGGGCAAGTAACATACCGATGACAAAGGGAACAACGTATGTTGTTATGCGGTCTGACCGATAAAGATCTTCGTAGAATATGTGGGAGCCAATATGAGCATCCAGGTTCCGCTATTGGTTATTGACCGGAGACGTGTCTCGGTCTTGTCTACATTGTTCTCGAACCCGTAGGGTCCACACCCTTAAGGTTTCAATGATAGTCCTCATGTGGATCGCGTGCTGGCTTGTGTGCGGCGTTGTTTGCCGCTCTGTGTTGGCCATGAGGTCATCTACCCGACCAGATGGCTGCTTTGTTTTTTGATTGCGGGGGCTGTAAGGCCTCCTCATCAAATTCAGGCAGTAGCTTTCGCTTTGGGTAGCTCTTTGTGTGGCGACTGTCGCCATATTTGTCTGCGGTGTTGAGTACTCTGCTCCATCTGATTCTAAGTGCATCTTCCGCAGTCTTGAGCCTCGCTTCAGCTTTTTTAGGCTACGCGCGGTGGCGACAAGCCTTTTATGGAGGTTCTTCTGCTCCAGGAGCTTGTCCGGCGTAAGGTCATCCGGACTGTTATCTTCACCGAAGATGGGTTGTTTGGTTTGATTATCCGTGTTGCCCTGGTCGGACGGTTGTTCGATGCCATGTTCATCGTCCGCCGGCTCACTCTGCTCTATCGCTGGGTCTGTATGACCGTTGTTTCTGTCGAGGCGGGGTTTGGAGCGGCGCCTGCGCCGCCGCTTTGACTGCTTTTCGAGGGAACGATCCTTCGTGGCGTCCTTCCACTCTTCGTTGTTGTTTCCTTTGGGTGTGTCCACCATGTATACATCATGGGATGAGGTGGCTGTCCAGTGCCCTGTGGGCAGTGGTTCCTGTTCGTCTCCTGCATCGTCGTCCATACCGTCGATGTCTGTGGAGTCGAAGTCTAGCATGTCGGTCAAATCATCGACAGTGGCTGCGAAGTGGGTGGTGGGTGGGCGTCGAATTTCTTTGTCGTCCGCATCCCAATCCTGCCGGTCATAATCCGGCCAGGACTCTCCTGACAAGGAGAGAGACCTTAGTGAATTCAGTATGCCGCCGAAAGGCGAGTGCTGAAACATATCCGCGGCGGTGAACTCCATGATCGGTGCCAAATCGGCTTAGATTGGCAGGGGCGCGGGTGGTTCGGAGTCCGGAGGAGAGTCCGGCAATGTGGTGTCACGGGCCTCGCGAAGGGTAAGGCTGGTGTTCGGCTCGATCGTCGTTGAGGCTGCTGCCTCCGTGGCGGGGTCTAACCACCCGCCCACGGATGGCGCAGTTGGCTCCGAATTGAAGGTCAGAGCGGTTGCACGTGCGGTCTCCAGGACATTATTCGGCGGTAGAGCTAAATCATGCCCATCGTGACAGTGCGGCGCACTCGGCCGGGGCTCGAATCCATTGAAGATCAAATCTCCGCGGATGTCGGCCGTGTAGTTTAAGCTACCAAACCTGACCTGATGGCGAGGGGCGTAATTCTCGATTTGCTCCAGATGGCAAAGCGAGTTGGCCCGCAGTGCGAAGCCGCCGAACATGAAGATCTGTCCGGGGATAAAAGTCTCACCCTGGACTGCATCGCTGTTGATGATCGAAGGAGCTATCAAGCCTAAAGATGACGACACAGAGGAACTCTCAATGAAAGCACCAATGTCGATGTCAAAACCGAGGATCTCGGGTAGGGGGTCCCGAACTGCGCGTCTAGGTGGATGGTAACAGGAGACAAGGGACACGATGTTTTTACCCACGTTCGGGCCCTCTCGATGGAGGTAAAACCCTACTCCTGCTTGATTAATATTGATGATATGGGTAGTACAAGAGTAGATCTACCACGAGATCAGAGAGGCTAACCCTAGAAGCTAGCCTATGGTATGATTGTTGTTGTTGTGTCCTACGGACTAAACCCTCCGGTTTATGTAGACACCGGAGGGGGCTAGGGTTACACAGAGTCGGTTACAAGGAAGGAGATCTATATATCCGTACTGCCAAGCTTGCCTTCCACACTAAGGAAAGTCCCATCCGGACACGGGACGAAGTCTTCAATCTTGTATCTTCATAGTCCAATAGTTCGGCCAAAGGTTATAGTCCGGTTGTCCGGATACCCCCTAATCTAGGACTCCCTCAGAGGTGCTTAGTGAAAAAGTTGTTGTGCAAAAATTTGGTTATTATAAATAAACTATGAAAAAGTCGAGATGGGTAAAGTTGAGCCCAATTATCTCGGCGAAGCCCCTGGTACCGTCTATACGGGTATAACCATTGAACCAATCTCTATCCAATGATTAGCCGGACTCGTCTAGCCTTGTGCTACCTCTTGAGCTTGCGTTGGTTTCCCCCGAAGAGGAGAGAATGATGCAGCAGAGTAGCGTAAGTATTTCCCTCAGTTTTTGAGAACCAAGGTATCAATCCAGTAGGAGGCTACGCTCAAGTCCCTCGTACCTGCACAAAACGATAGCAACTAGCAACCAACGCGATTAGGGGTTGTCAATCCCTTCAAGGTCACTTACGAGAGTGAGAACTGATAGATAATGTTTTTGGTATTTTTGGTATCGAGATGCAAAGTGAAAAGTAATAGGCAAAGTAAAAAAGCAAAGCAAGATTAAAGTGATGGAGATTGATATGATGAGAATAGACCCGGGGGCCATAGGTTTCACTAGTGGCTTCTCTCAAGAGCATAAGTATTCACGGTGGGTGAACAAATTACTGTTGAGCAATTGACAGAATTGAGCATGGTGATGAGAATATCTAAGGTATGATCATGTATATAGGCATCACGTCTGTGACAAGTAGACCGACTCCTGCCTGCATCTACTACTATTACTCCACTCATCGACCGCTATCCAGCATGCATCTAGAGTATTAAGTTAGAAACAGAGTAACGCTTTAAGCAAGATGACATGATGTAGAGAGATAAATTCATGCAATATGAAATAAACCCCATCTTGTTATCCTCGATGGCAACGATGCAATAAGTGCCTTGCTGCCCCTTCTGTCACTGGGAAAGGACACCGCAAGATCGAACCCAAAGCTAAGCACTTCTCTCATGGCAAGAAAAACCAATCTAGTAGGCCAAACCAAACTGATAATTCGAAGAGACTTGCAAAGATAACCAATCATACATAAAAGAATTCAGAGAAGATTCAAATATTATTCAAAGATAGACTTGATCATAAACCCACAATTCATCGGTCTCGACAAACACACCGCAAAAACAAGATTACATCGAATAGATCTCCACAAGAGAGGGGGAGAACTTTGTATTGAGATCCAAAAAGAGAGAAGAAGTCATCTAGCTACTAACTATGGACCCGAAGGTCTGAGATAAACTACTCACACTTCATCGGAGAGGCTATGATGATGTAGAAGCCCTCCGTGATGACGGCCCTCTCCGGCGGAGCTCCGGAACAGGCCCCAAGATGGGATCTCGTGGATACAGAAGGTTGCGGCGGTGGAATTAGGTTTTTGGCTGATGTTCTGATCGTCTGGGGTACGTAGGTATATATAGGAGGAAGGAGTACGTCGGTGGAGCTTCGAGGGGCCCACAGGCTGGGGGCGCGCCCTAGGGGGGCGCGCCCCCCACCCTCATGACCGCCTCTTCGATGCCTTGGCGTAGGGTCCAAGTCCTATGGATCACGTTTGGTGAGAAAATCACATTCCCGAAGATTTTATTCCGTTTGGACTCCGTTGGATATTCTGTTTCTCCGAAACACTGAAATAGGCAAAAAACAACAATTCTGGGCTTGGCCTACGGTTAATAGGTTAGTCCCAAAAATAATATAAAAGTGGAAAATAAAGCCCAATATAGTCCAAAACAGTAGATAATATAGCATGGAGCAATCAAAAATTATAGATACGTTGGAGACGTATCATGCATCCCCAAGCTTAATTCCTGCTCATCCTCGAGTAGGTAAATGATAAAAAGAGAATTTTTGATGCGGAGTGCTACTTGGCATAATTTCAATGTAAAACTTCTTAATTGTGGTATGAATATTCAAATTCGAAAGATTCAAGATAAAAGATCATATTGACATAAAAATAATAATACTTCAAGCATACTAATAAAGCAATTATGTCTTCTCAAAATAACATGGCCAAAGAAAGTTATCCCTACAAATTCATATAGTCTGGCTATGCTCCATCTTCACCACACAAAGTATTTAAATCATGCACAACCCCGATGACAAGCCAAGCAATTGTTTCATACTTTAACATTTTCAAAACTTTTTCAACCTTCACGCAATACATGAGCGTGAGCCATGGATATAGCACTATATGTGGAATAGAATGGTGGTTGTGGAGAAGACAAAAGGAGGGGAAGATAGTCTCACATCAACTAGGCGTATCAACAGGCTATGGAGATGCCCATTAATAGATATCAATGTGAGTGAGTAGGGATTGCCATGCAACGGATGCACTAGAGCTATAAGTATATGAAAGCTCAACAAAAGAAACTAAGTGGGTGTGCATCCAACTCGCTTTCTCACGAAGACCTAGGGCATTTTGAGGAAGCCCATCATTGGAATATACAATCCAAGTTCTATAATGAAAAATTCCCACTAGTATATGAAAGTGACAACATAGGAGACTCTCTATCATGAAGATCTTGGTGCTACTTTGAATAACAAGTGTGGTAAAAGGATAGTAGCATTGTCCCTTCTCTCTTTTTCTCTCGTTCATTTTTTTATTTGGGCCTTTTCTCTTTTTTATGGCCTCTTTTTTTTATCGTCCGGAGTCTCATCCCGACTTGTGGGGGTATCATAGTCTCCATCATTCTTTCCTCACTTGGGACAATGCTCTAAAAATGATGATCATCACACTTTAATTTTTCTTACAACTCAACAATTACAACTCGATACTTAGAACAAGATATGACTCTATATGAATGCCACCGGCGGGGTACCGGGATATGCAATGAATCAAGAGTGACATGTATGAAAGAATTATGAATGGCGGATTTGCCGCAAATACGATGTCAACTACATGATCATGCTAGCAATATGACAATGATGGAGCGTGTCATAATAAACTGAACGGTGGAAAAGTTGCATGGCAATATATCTCGGAATGGCTATGGAAATGCCATGATAGGTAGGTATGGCGGCTGTTTTGAGGAAGATATATGGTGGGTGTATGATACCGGCGAAAAGTGCGCGGTATTAGAGAGGCTAGCAATGGTGGAAGGATGGGAAAAAGTGTGTATAATCCATGGACTCAACATTAGTCATAAAGAACTCATATACTTATTGCAAAAATCTAGAAGTTATCAAAGCAAAGTATTACGCGCATGCTCCTAGGGGGATAGATTGGTAGGAAAAAACCATCGCTCGTCCCCGACCGCCACTCATAAGGAGGACAATCAATAAACACCTCATGCTCCGACTTCGTTACATAACGGTTCACCATACGTGCATGCTACGGGAATCACAAACTTCAGCGCAAGTATTCTTTAAATTCACAACTACTTCCACTAGCATGACTCTAATATTATCACCTCCATGTCTCAAAACAATTATCATGCTTCAATATTTTCTTAGTATTCAACGCACTCAAAAGAAAATTTCACAAATCATGAATACCAAGCATATTAATATTAAGCAATTTACCATGCTATTAAGACTCTCAAAATGATCTAAGTGAAGCATGAGAGATCAATAGTTTCTTTAAAACAAGTCCACAACCATGCTCTAAAAAATCTAAGTGAAGCACATAGAGCAAAATTATCAAGCTCAAAAGATATAAGTGAAGCACATAGAGCAAAACTGCCTAGCTCAAAAGATATAAGTGAAGCACAAAGAGTATTCTAACAAATTTTAATTCATAGATGGCTCTCTCAAAGGTGTGTACAGGAAGGATGATTGTGGCACACTAACAAACAAAGACACAAATAATACAAGACGCTCCAAGCAAAACACATATCATGTTGGTGAATAAAAATATAGCTCCAAGTAAAATACCGATGGAAGTAGACGAAGGAGGGGATGCCTTCCGGGGCATCCCCAAGCTTTGACTTTTTGGTGTCCTCGGATTATCTTGGGGGTGCCATGGGCATCCCCAAGCTTAGGCTCTTGCCACTCCTTGTTCCATAATCCATCAAAATATTTCACCCAAAACTTGAAAACTTCACAACACAAAACTCAATAGAAATCTCGTGAGCTCCATTAGAGAAAGAAAACATAATACCACTTCAAGGTACTGTAATGAACTCATTATTTACTTATATTGGTGTTAAACCTACTATATTCCAAGTTCTCTATGGATCATACCCTCCAATACTAGCCATAGATTCATCAAAATAAGCAAACAACACGCAAAAAAACAGAATCTGTCAAAAACAGAATAGTCTGTAGTAATCTGCAACTAACGCAAACTTATGGAACTGCAAACAATCTACCAAAATTAGAGGACCTAGGCAATTTTTTTATTGATCATCAGCAATTCGAATCAGAATTTTATCATGTTCTGGTGATTTTTAATAATTCGGGCACTAAGCGCAAAATTCTGGAAATTACAACAAGATCAAATAACTATCATCCAAGAAGATCCAATAGGTCTAGCTTGGCACAAACACTAATTAAAACACAAAACCACATCTAAACAGAAGGTAGATGTGTTATTTATTCCTAAACAGAAGCAAAAACAAAAAACTCAAAATAAAATTGGGTTGCCTCCGAACAAGCGCTACCATTTAACGCCCCTAACTAGGCATAAAAGCGAGGATAAATTTAGGTATTGCCATCTTTGGTAGGCAATCCGTAGGTAGCTCTCATGATAGTTTCATATGGCAATCTTATTTTCTTTCTAGGAAAGTGTTCCATGCCCTTTTTTAATGGAAATTGAAATCTAATATTCCCTTCCTTCATATCAATAATCGCACCAACCGTTCTAAGGAAAGGTCTACCAAGAATAATAGGGCAAGAAGGATTGCAATCTATATCAAGAACGATAAAATCTATGGGCACATAATTCCTATTTGCAATAATAATAACATAATTAATTCTACCCATAGGTTTTTTTATAGTGGAATCTGCAAGATGCAAATTTAGAGAGCAATCGTCAAAATCATGGAAATCTAGCAAATCACACAAAGTTTTGGGGATAGTGGAGACACTAGCACCCAAATCACACAAAGAATAAAACTCATGATTTTTAATTTTAATTTTAATAGTTGGTTCCCACTCATCATAGAGTTTTCTAGGGATAGAAACTTTCAAATCAAGTTTTTCTTCGTAGGATTGCATCAAGGCATCAACAATGTGTTCGGTAAAGGCTTTCTTTTGACTATAAGCATGAGGAGAATTTAGCACGGATTGCAACAAGGAAATACAATCAATTAGAGAACAACTTTCATAATTAAATTCCTTGAAATCCAATATAGTGGGTTTAGCAACATCTAGGGTTTTATTTCTTTCAATCCCACTTTCATCAATTTCATCATAAAGGTCTAAATACTCTGAATTTTTAGAACGCCTTCTAGGTAAAGCAAGACAATATTCAGTTTCATCAAGATTCATATTGCAAAACAAAGATTTGATAGGGGACACATCAATAACTTTTAGATCTTCATCTTGATTTTCATAGGAATTGGAAGAACACGCTTTAATAAAGGCATCTTTTGTAGCACGCATCCTAGCGGTTCTTCCCTTGCACTCATCAATGGAAATTCTCATGGCTTTGAGAGACTCATTGATATCATGCTTAGGACGAATAGATCTAAGCTTTAAAGAAACAACCTCAAGAGAAATTCTATCAACGTTCCTAGCCAAATCATCAACTTTAAGCAATTTCTCTTCAAGCAAAGCATTAAAATTCTTTTGTGAATTCATAAACTCTTTGACACTATTCTCAAATTCAGAGGGCATCTTATTAAAATTTCCATAAGAGTTGTTGTAGGAATTTCCATATTTATTAGAAGGATTACTAGGATAAGGCCTAGGGTTAAAATTTCCTCTATACGCGTTGTTGCCAAAATTATTCCTACCAACAAAATTCACATCTATAGATTCATTATTATTCTCAATCAAAGTAGACAAAGGCATATCATTAGGATCAGAAGAAACACTTTTAGTAACAAATAATTTCATAAGTTCATCCATCTCTCCACTCAAAACATCGATTTCTTCTATCGCATGCACTTTTTTATTAGTAGATCTTTCAATGTGCCATTGAGAATAATTAACCATAATATTATCTAGGAGTTTGGTAGCATCTCCTAGTGTGATTTCCATCAAAGTGCCTCCCGCGGCTGAATCTAAAACATTTCTAGAAGCAAAATTCAATCCGGCATAAAAAATTTGTATAATCATCCATAAGTTCAAACCATGTGTAGGACAATTACGTAGCATTAATTTCATTCTCTCCCAAGCTTGTGCAACATGTTCATGATCAAGTTGCTTAAAATTCATAATGTCATTTCCAAGAGCGATAATCTTAGCGGGAGGAAAATACTTAGAGATAAAAGCATCTTTGCACTTGTTCCAAGAATCAATACTATTTTTAGGCAAAGACGAAAACCAAGCTTTAGCACGATCTCTAAGCGGAAAAGGAAATAGCTTCAATTTAACGACATCATTATCAACATCTTTTTTCTTTTGCATATCACATAAATCAACGAAGCTATTAAGATGAGTAGCGGCATCTTCACTAGGAAGGTCGGTGAATTGATCTTTCATAACAAGATTCAACAAATCAGTATTGATTTCACAAGATTCAGTATTGGCAAGAGGAGCAAGAGGAGTGCTAAGGAAATCATTATTATTGGTATTGGTGACGTCACACAATTTGGTAGTATCTTGAGCCATCGCGACAAACAAGCAATCCAACAGACGAGCAAACAAAAGGCAAACGGAAAAAAGAAGGAGAAGGAGAAAGAGAAGGAGAAGGGGAGGGCAAATAAAACGGCAAGGGTGAAGTGGGGGAGAGGAAAACGAGAGGCAAATGGCAACTAATGTAATGCGAGAGATAGGGATTGTGATGGGTACTTGGTATGTTGACTTTTTGCGTAGACTCCCCGGCAACGGCGCCAGAAATTCTTCTTGCTACCTCTTGAGCTTGCGTTGGTTTTCCCCGAAGAGGAGAGGATGATGCAGCAGAGTGGCGTAAGTATTTCCCTCAGTTTTTGAGAACCAAGGTATCAATCCAGTAGGAGGCCACGCTCAAGTCCCTCGTACCTGCACAAAACGATATCAACTCGCAACCAACGCGATTAGGGGTTGTCAATCCCTTCACGGTCACTTATGAGAGTGAGAACTGATAGATAATATTTTTGGTATTTTTGGTATAGAGATGCAAAGTGAAAAGTAAAAGGCAAAGTAAAAAAGCAAAGCAAGATTAAAGTGATGGGGATTGATATGATGAGAATAGACCCGGGGGCCATAGGTTTCCCTAGTGGCTTCTCTTAAGAGCATAAGTATTCTACGGTGGGTGAACAAATTACTGTTGAGCAATTGATAGAATTGAGCATAGTTATGAGAATATCTAAGGTATGATCATGTATATAGGCATCACGTCCGTGACAAGTAGACCGACTCCTGCCTGCATCTACTACTATTACTCCACTCATCGACCGCTATCCAGCATGCATCTAGAGTATTAAGTTAGAAACAGAGTAACGCTTTAAGCAAGATGACATGATATAGAGAGATAAATTCATGCAATATGAAATAAACCCCATCTTGTTATGCTCGATGGCAACGATGCAATACGTGCCTTGCTAACCCTTCTGTCACTGGGAAAGGACACCGCAAGATCGAACCCAAAGCTAAGCACTTCTCCCATGGTAAGGAAAACCAATCTAGTAGGCCAAACCAAACTGATAATTCAAAGAGACTTGGAAAGATAACCAATCGTACATAAAAGAATTCAGAGAAGATTCAAATATTATTCAAAGATAGACTTGATCATAAACCCACAATTCATCGGTCTCAACAAACACACCGCAAAAAGAAGATTACATCGAATAGATCTCCACAAAAGAGGGGGAGAACTTTGTATTGAGATCCAAAAAGAGAGAAGAAGTCGTCTAGCTACTAACTATGGACCCGAAGGTCTGAGATAAACTACTCACACTTCATCGGAGAGGCTATGATGATGTAGAAGCGCTTCGTGATGACGGCCCTCTCCGACGGAGCTCCGGAACAGGCCCCAAGATGGGATCTCGTGGATACAGAAGGTTGATGCGGTGGAATTAGGTTTTTGGCTCCTGTTCTGATCATTTGGGGGTACGTAGGTATATATAGGAGGAAGGAGCACGTCGGTGGAGCTTCGAGGGGCCCACGAGGTAGGGGCGCGCCCCCACCCTCGTGATCGCCTCTTCGATGCCTTGGCGTCGGGTCCAAGTCCTCTGGATCACGTTTGGTGAGAAAACCACGTTCCCGAAGATTTTATTCCGTTTGGACTCCGTTTGATACTCTGTTTCTCCGAAACACTGAAATAGGCAAAAAAACAGCAATTCTGGGCTGGGCCTCCGGTTAATAGGTTAGTCCCAAAAATAATATAAAAGTGGAAAATAAAGCCCAATATAGTCCAAAACAGTAGATAATATAGCATGGAGCAATCAAAAATTATAGATACGTTGGAGACGTATCACCGTGTCCGTGGTCTTAACGACCAGTCATTTGTTCTGGTTGGTGGGCCGTCTAGTGTTCGGCTGTTAAAGCAGCCGCACGTTCTCCTGCGTGAGAGAAGCGCTCAACATTTCCATTTATGTGATGGTGCCACGTGGACCGGGCATTTTAAGCTTGAGTAAGGCATAATGCGGTATTGCATTGAAACGAGCGAAAGCCCCTCGTCCGAGTAGTGCTTGATAGCCACTTCAGAATGGAGCTATGTCGAAGGCTAACTTTTCGCTCCAGAAGTTGTCGGGCGAGCCAAACACAACCTCTAGTACTAGAGAGCCTGTGCAGCAGGCCTCTGTGCCTGGTATTACTCCCTTGAAGGTAGTATTATTGTGGCTGATTTTTGTTGGGTTTATCCCCATTTTGCGGATGGTGTCCTGATATATCAGATTTAGACTACTGCCGCCGACCATAAGGACTCGTGTGAGATGGTATCCGTTTATTATTGGGTCCAGCACCAAGGTGGCTGATCCTGCGTGCCGGATACCTATTACGTGATCCCTGTGACCAAAAGTGACCGGGCAGGCCGACCAGGGGTAGGACTCATGGGTGACGGGCTCTATGTCTTGTGTATTTCGGAGTGCGTATTCGCATCTCCTCTTTGTCACATGGATAACATTTACTGTTTTGACTTCTGGTGGGAATTTTTTCTATCCCCCAGTGTCCTGCTGGCGAGGCGCATACTCGTCCTTGCTCAGAGTGTCCTCTCCCTTGTGTTCGGCGTTTAGCTTGCCGGCCTGCTTGAAGACCCAGCATTCTCTGTGGGTATGATTCGCAGGTTTGTCGGGGGGCGTGGATTTGACATAGTTTGTCTAGAATCTTGTTTAGGTCGGTCGGTCCATCGCTGTTGCCTTTAAAGGGCTTTTTCCGCTGACCCGGTTGAGAGCCCCTGAATCCGGCGTTTACCGCCATGTTATCTGGGTTGTCTTCTTTAGCCCGACGCTTGTTTTTACTGCGCCGTGGTTTTCCATTGCCATCCCTGACCTCGGATGTGCTTGGGTCGCTGGTGCTGCTGCAGGCTAACCAGTTGTCCTCGCCCGCGCAAAAGCGGGTCATGAGGCTTGTTAGGGCTGCCATTGTTCTCGGCTTTTCTTGGCCAAGGTGTCTGGCAAGCCATTCGTCTCGAACGTTGTGCTTGAAAGCTGCTAGGGCTTCAGCGTCCGGACAGTCAACAATTTGGTTCTTCTTAGTGAGAAACCTGTTCCAAAGCTTTCGGGCTAACTCTCCGGGCTGTTGAATTATATGACTTAAATCATCAGCGTCCGGAGGTCGGACATAAGTCCCTTGAAAGTTAGTCTGGAATTTTCGAATTATATGACTTTCAAGGGACTTATGTCCGACCTTCGCATCCCACTCTAGCCGGACATAGTCCGGCCAAGGTTCTCCGAACAGGGAGAGAGATTTTAACGAGTTCAGTGTGTCGCTGAAAGGTGAGTGCTGAAAGATATCCGTGGAGGTGAATTCCATGATCGGTGCCCAATCGGATTTGATAGGTATGGGCGCGGGTGGTTCGGAGTCCGTGGCCAGGGACGAGTCCAGCAATTCGGCGACACGACTCTCGTGAGGGGTAAGGTCAGTATCCGACTCTATCGCCACTAAGGGTGCGGCCTCCGAGGCGGGGTCTATCCTCCCGTCCTCGGATGGCACGATCTGTTCCGGACTGAAAGCCGGAGTAGTTGCTGGCGTGATTTCCCGAACACTGTCCGATGTCAGAGCTATATCGTGCTCCTTGTGATCGTGTGGCACACCTGGCATGGGTCCAAATCCGTCAAAGATCAAGTTTCCGCGGATATTGGCAGTATAATTCAAGTTTCCAACGCTGACCTGATGGCCAGGGGCGTAGCTCTCGATCTGCTCCAGATGGCCGAATGAGTTGGCCCGTAGTGCGAAGCCGCCGAATACGGAGGTCTGTCCGGGGAGGAAAAGCTCACCCTGGACTGGATCATTGTCGATGATCGAAGGGGCCATCAAACCTTGCAGCGACGACACAGTGGAACTCTCAATGAAAGCACCAATGTCGGTGTCAAAACCGGCGGATCTCGGGTAGGGGGTCCCGAACTATGCGTCTAAGGCGGATGGTAACAGGAGGCAAGGGACACAATGTTTACCCACGTCCGGGCCCTCACGGTGGAGGTAAAACCCTACTTCCTGCTTGATTGATCTTGATGATATGAGTAGTACAAGAGTTGATCTACCACAAGATCATAGAGGCTAAACCCTTGAAGCTATCCTATGGTATGATTGTTGTTCTACAGACTAAACCCTCCGGTTTATATAGACATCGGAGAGGGCTAGGGTTACGCAGAGTCGGTTACAATTGGAGGGCATCTACATATCCGTATCGCCAAGCTTGCCCTCCACGCCAAGAGAGTCCCATCCGGACATGAGACGAAGTCTTCATTCTTGTATCTTCATAGTCCAATAGTCTGGACAAAGGATATAGTCCGGTTGTCCGGATACCCGCTAATCCAGGACTCCCTCAAAGGGGAAAAATCTGTTTACGAAATTCTAACGGGTCTTCTCGATCTTGGTTGGTCTTCTCGAAGAGGTCGATCCATTATGTTGAAGTCTTTATTTCTCTGCTCCAGGTCATCATGATCAAGTCGTCATCATTTCTTCGGGATCTCCATCGCCCTACAAACGCGACCAAGGGGAAAAACTCCAGAAGAACGCATCTCCATAAAGCTAGGCATCTGACGGTGAACTCAATGGGAAACACATAAGGTACCCCACGAGTTGTATTTCAGTGAATTCGCTGAGTGCAATATACGATGGTTCCAAAGTTTCAAATGGGTAGGCAATCGTTCGATGCCTGAAACGGAGTGTGAAAAGGGGTTCAGAGCAACGAGAATAAGTATTGCGTCTGATACCAGAATAGATCACTAGGAAGGTGGCTCAAGAATTACCTACGAAACCAAGAGCAAGGGATAACTGTGTCAACAAGGTGTACAGGAGAGTCAGGTTTCGATCCCGTGGAACTGTGGGTTATGGGCCCACCATGTGGGTTAAAAGTAGGAAGGGCGGTGACGCCTTGCATGATCATGTAAGTAAGGCATGTCAGAGGGTAGCCTGCCAGTTATGTTGGCAACAACGTCGGTACCAAGGGCGAGGGACGAAGAGGACCATTTTCCTGCTCGTTGAACGAGGCGGGACAATAGGCAAGGTTCTCTTCCATCGGTGGCTACCGAAATGTCATCAACAATAGTAACACGGTCTTGCTGATAGAATTGTACACCGAGGTATATACATAAGCAGGAGAATATTACTGCTTAGGTCATATAGATCACAAGAAAGGTTAAACCAAATAATGGAAAGGAAAATGTGTTCAAACACATATATCAGGGGTATATCCTTCCCAAGGACAAGCAGTGTCAGTTATCGGGTTCCGGCAGACCCTTGAGGTTCGAACACTAGGGTGCGCGTGGAGATTTCGCCTTCTACCTACCTGCACCCCACCGCCTCGCTAAGATCTAAGCTATGGAAAGAACAGCACAAGAGACACAGGGTTTATACTAGTTCGGGCCACCATTATGGTGTAATACCCTACTCTAGTTTGTGGTGTGGTGGATTGCCTCTTGGGCTGATGATGATGAGCAATACAAGGAAGAACAGCCTCGCGAGGGTCTGTTCTTGGCTGGGGCGATGAACTCCTAGGAGGAGTTCAGTCACCCTTCTCTCTCTCTCTCTCTCTCTCTCTCTCTCTCTCTGTGTGTGTGTGTGTGTGTGTGTGTGATGCTACTCGATCCAATCCCTGCTTGTTTCTGGATTGGCCGATTGCCTCTACCCTGGGGGTGGCTAGTCCTATTTATAGGCAAAGGCCCTGGGCCTCTTCCTAAATATTGAGCGGGAAGGGCGCCAACAATTGGCCATTTTGAAGGGGAACATCTGGTACACTTATCCTGACTAAAGTTGGTCCTCGCCTGCCAAAGGCTCTGGTGGTGACGCTGGCTTGGGTTCCACAATGACTTCCTCCCTGCCGTTGGGCTGGTCTTGGTCTCGTTGCACCGAAACGGGTGCCTTTGCTTGATGCTCTCGCCTACGCTTGCTCCCTTTGCACCAAAGAGGAAAGAAGGACACTGCGGGGGCTGGTGCCCGCCTGGCGCCCTTGGTCATCATGGCTTGCGTCACGGGCACCACATGAGGTACCCCGCCTTGATCTCTCCGCCTCCTCGCGAGCCAGCCTGATGAGGCTGTGCCTGAGGAAGCTCCGTGTTGTCCGCCCCGCGAGGCTTGGCCCCTCGCGAGGGTCTTGGGTCTGTGTTGATGAAGATGGGCCATGCTTGGCCCCCCTTTGAGCCACGCCGTAGGCCGCAGGTAGGCAAGTCTGGGGACCCCCGTTCCCAGAACACCGACAGTAGCCCCCGGGCCCAAGGCGCGCCCGGACTTGGCCGTGCAGGGAGGCGAAAGGGCAAGGGCGAAGCGCCGTGGGCCCTAACATCCTGCGGCCTTGGGCGCCGCGTGGCGGTTGATTGGACGTGGGCATCTCCACTTCCCCACGACGCCTCGGCAACTGCACGGATTGGACAAGTCCCTGCATGCAAAGCGGGTCATGATTACCTACGATCATGGAGGTCTGCGGTTGGCCTTCGCCGGTCATAAGTATGGAACGGCACGCGCCCTTCCAGTCCATCTCTTCTTGCTTCTCCTTCTTCCCGGTCCTTGCTCCGTCTTGCAGCAATGGCTCCGATCTGCTGGTTCTCGGCGGCAGGGAAGGGAAAGGCTCCCCGAGAGGAACCAGACCCGCTCCCGCCGAAGAAACGGCTCACCCGCTCCCGCCGAAGAAACGGCTCACCCTCTGCCGCCGGGATGAGGGGGCCCATCAGGTGGTGTCGGGGCCCTGGTGCGAGCGGCCACCGCCGGGGTTCCTGCTTCCCTTGTACGCCCACATCAAGGGCTCTAAAGGAGTCGATGCCGATCGCCACGGGCGGCGCCGCTGTCGGCGCCGACGGGTCACGAAGGTGTGGGTCGTCCCTCCTGGGGTCCACACTGAGAGCTCCTCCCGAGAGTTCGTGCTCCACGCCGCCATGCCTTCTCAGTCTTGGATTCGCCTTCCTCCCTTCTTCGCCTCCATCATCCCGCAGGGAGAACTCCTGGAGCTTTGGCTGCAGCACGCCGGCTGCAGCACCCTCGCGACCGAGGCAGAGGTCGCGGTCGTTGCCCCGGGCGAGGTCTTCATGACTCGAGGCTGGGGCGAAATCGCCCGGGTTTGCAGGACAAGAGGCGCCTTCGCGATCCACTTGGAGTACGACGGTGCTTCGGTGATGTTCTTCAAGGTCTTTGATGCGAACGTGCGCCGGTTGGAGTGCTGCCCCAGGAGAGGTGGTCGGGACCCTGCTACGGCAAGGACTGGGCCCGCCGACTGCTCCCTTGGCGGCTCCTCAGGCGGCGAAGGCGGCGGAGGATCCAGCGACTCCGGCGAGCTCTTCGCGACTCCGAAGACGAGCGACGATAGCTACGAGCCCCCGAGCCGGCGCCGCTCCTAGAGCAGGGCGGGCTCGTCAGGCCGTCGCCGACTCTGATCTGGATGGGGTTGGTGCCGGTGCTTGACGGCCCACTATTGATGATGGCGTCTTTTGCAGGGGCGCGTGTAGTTAGCGTCCTTTTAGGATCTGTTCCCTGCGAGGAATCAAAGACGCGTCCCGTGGGGGCTTGTAAGGTGCATGTGATCCTGTTTGTTAATATAACCCTTGTTGTAGAATTGTGCGAGTTGCTCATTCCGTCTTAGCTCAGTTCTCCGTTTCGAACCTCACGAGGGCTTGGTGCTCTGCGCTGATAGGTCCCAGTCCCAAGGCGGCTTCAGTCGTCGCTGGTATGCCAGGTCACGATGCCGTGGTCAAGGCCAGGAGGTGAGCGACCCGGGGTCCGGTAAGAGCCCCTGAGTCGCGATGCTCAGGAGGTCCCCTTTGGCGCTCAAGCAGTCGTCGTTCGGTGAGAAAGGAGAGCGGCGTCACTAACATGGGATTGCATTAGGTGCGGGGACAGTGCCACGGTAGCTGGTGCTTCCGGGTGGTGACTTATCTCGAGAATCAGGGACCGCTCCCTGGTGTGTCACCGGGTCCGTGCATCGGCAGGCGTGAGGTTGCTCGGCGAGGTCCACGCGTGTCCCTCCCCTCTCGCCTTTGCTCCCCTTTCTGCTCTACGTCCTCGGGTCCCGGCCCTCGAGCGAGTCTCAGCCGTCGCTGGTATGCCAGGTCGCGATGACGTGGACAAGGCCAGAGGGTGAGGGCTGGAGAGCCAGTAGGAGCCCTGAGTCGCGATGCTCAAGCACCCCCCCCCCTTTAACGTGCAAGCGGTTCACGCCGATGAGAGTGAAGGAGGCACCGCAAGGGCCTCGCCCGACGGAGCTCCTTTAGGAGATCCTGTAGACCCATCATAGAAACAACAAGGGGTTGCCATGACAATTGACAGTCAGCCGTTGGTTGCTTCCGAGGGGCGATGAGGCACTGAAGGCTTGACGAGGTGGCGCCATGCGGGGCTGCCGTGGCCAGAGCTCAGCCATTCAGGTTTGTCGGCGTTGCAGGGACGGACCCATGCGCAAGCGTCGTGCCGTTTTGGGAGCAGCTCCGTCAGTTGGCGCCAGTTGAGTGGGCAACTAGGTCAAACACATTAGCCGCGAAGGAGTGGATTCATTCAAATAGATGCTGGGAAGGTGGACATCACTCGGTCAGGCCCGAGCGACTTGGGGATTATGCAGCCCGAGGGGCGCCCCAACAAAGTAAGCTAACAACATGAAATAAAAGGGATACATGCCGCAGGGACGGACCCACGCGGCCTGGGAATGATGCAGCCCTGGGGGGCGCTCCCAACTGGAAATGAAACTTGAAAGATGTCACCTGATGATGTTGAGGACGAATGAGTGTTAGTGTAGCAGACTCGGTGGGCTGCGGAAGCCGATCCTCACGAGCCCCCAGGCCCAGGGGCCTCGGGAGGCTCCGGAGGCGCTGGTGGCTCCTCGCGGACCATCTCCATCTCCGCCAAGGCTGCGGAATGCCTGGCCTCTTGAGCCTCCGTGATGCTCCTCATGAGGCGCTGGTACGTGGCAGCCGCGTTCGGCAAGCCATAAGGCATGCGAATGTAGCTGTGGGGTGGACCTTCGCAGCGCCCCACTCGCGAGGGCCAGAGGCGCTCCAGAGAGGCGACTCGATTGAGCCCTGGTATGTCGATGCAGACGCGTAGCCCACCATCCTCGCCTGGATGGGGAGCCACAACTGGTAGGCGGCAGCCGCCTCTCATGACTCTTGACTCCTGTAGCTCCTGAATGGCCTTGCTGACGAACTCCTGAGGGTCTGGCCCTCCTTGCCTTACTCCTTCTTGAGGGAAACATGCTTCGAAACACGCCTCCATGTGGTGCCCAAGCGCCTCCCTCTTGACCTTAGCCAGGTCGGTGGCCCTCCAGGGGAGAGCCCTGAGCCCTGCCTGAGGAGGGTGCCGGGCGCGCTTTCCTATGTGATGGAAGGAGGTTCCCCCTGGGCAGGCGCGGGCCCTGAGGGGCCTGCCTCCTGAGGGGCCGGGCCGGACGATGTCTTCTTCTTCTTGGGGGTGGTCCCGGGAAGCCTCCTGCTTCTGCGATCCGGGTCTTCCAGTGATGCGACCTGAAAGGCTCGTTCCAGGGAACACACCGCGTCCTTCTCTTCACAGGGCACCGTGATGACTCCGCCACTTCCTGGCATCTTGAGGACGTTGTAGCCGTGGTGAGTTATGGTCATGAACTTGGCCAGCGTCGGGTACCCAAGGATGGCGTTGTACGGCAGGCGAATGTGAGCGACGTCGAAGTCGATGAGCTCGGTGCGGTAGTTGTCGCGTGCCCCGAAGGTGACAGGGAGGCGGACCTGCCCAATCGGTACCGTGAAGACGTCGGTGACTCCGGAGAAAGGCTTGGTTGGCTGAAGCTAGTTGTAGGGCACTTGGAGATTGTTGAATGTTTCCACGGACAGGACGTTGAGCCCTGCCCCGCCATCGATGAGGGTCCTGGTGACCAGCACGTTGCTGATGATTGGGGAACAAAGCATCGGGAGGACTCCGGCTGTGTCCGCACACTTGAGCTGATCCACTGAGTTGAACGTGATGGCGCACGCTCACCACCTGAGAGGGCGCGTGGCTTCGAGCTTGGGGAGGACTGCATTTACTTCACGGGCGAACTGCTTGAAGATGCGCTGAGAGGCTGGGGCTTGAGTCCTGCCCAGGATGCACGCGATCGCGCGCGGCTCCTGGAAGCCCCCAGACCCCTCGTCCTGATGGCGGTCCTCGTTTCTCCTTAGCTGCGGCGGCAGCGGAGGGAGGCCTGCGTTGCCTTGCGGGCGATCCTCGCGAGGCTGATCCCTCCAGTCTCCCTCGCAAGGCGGGTCTTGCCAGCGGTCCTCGCGAGGTCGATCGCGCCACCCTTGGCGTGGGCCGCGGTCTTCCCAGCGTCCTGCGTTCCTTCCTCCTCCTCGACCGTAGCCCCGGACACCGCGGTCGGGACGACGGATGATCCTTCCTTCTCGCACGGCTCGGAGCTCTTGACATTCGTTGGTGTTGTGGGTGTGGAGGTCGTGGTACACACAGTACCGACTGCCCTTGGAAGACTTGGGCTGATCTCTGCCCCGCTTGGTGTCTGGTTCTGCCGCGAGCACGTCAGCCCCCTTGCGCTTCACATCCTTGGCCTTGGGCTTCTTCTCTTTGGGGTCTGCGGCAGGCAGCTCGAGGAGGGAGAGATGCCCTTCCTCAGCCTTGGCGCACTTGGTCGCCAAGTTGAACAGCTCCAAAGAAGTGCACAGGTGCTCATGCATCGCCAGCTCCTCCTTCATCTTGACGTCGCGCACGCCGTCGGAGAAGGCTGAGATGATGGCCTCCTCGGTCACCTTGGGAATCTTGAGGCGTGCGTTGTTCAAGCACTGGATGTACTTCTGTAGGGTCTCTCCGGGTTGTTGCTTGATGCGGCGCATGTTGCTCACGGCGGGTGGCCGGTCACGAGTACCTTGGAAGTTGGTGATGAAGCGGGTGCGCATCTCGTCCCAGGAGTAGATCGTGCCTGGAGCCAGGTTCAGGAGCTAGGTGCGGGCCCCGTCCTTGAGCGCCATGGGAAACCAGTTCGCCATGACCTTCTCATCTCTGTTGGCAGCTTCAATTCCTAGCTCATAGAGCTGGAGGAACTCCGCAGGGTCGGCCGTGCCGTCGTAACGAGGAGGCAGGTCTGGCTTGAACTTGCCGGGCCACGTGACGCTGCGTAGCTCGGTGGTGAAGGCACGGCAGCCTGCTGTGGCCACGGGGGGCCTTGGGTGACGGAGAGCTTGGTCTTGCAGGTCCCCATGCGCTGCAGCTGGGAGCAGCGCGGGGTCTTGACGTGCGGGAGCAGGAGCATGGTCGCGACGTGCTGGAGCAGGGAGCGCCCGGGTAGCTTCTTGCGGGCGAGGGACTTCTTGGCAGCTGTGCTCTTGCCACGCTGGCACCTGACGGAGCGGGTTCCTCCCAGGGGCCACGCGCCTTGGAGCCAGGGCGCCTTCTTGAGGAGGAGGCGGCTGGGCGCCCCCGGAGCTTCGTCGCCCGCGCAGGGTGGGGTGCGGTGCAGCGGAAAGGACGGCGCAGGAGAGCCCCCTGCGGCGCGGACGAGCTCGGTGACGCGGTCGAGCCATTCTTCGTAGACGTCGTCGACGGGATGGTAGCGTAGGAGCTCGTTTGCCGCGATGAGCGCATCTTGAGCCTCCATGGGTGCGTGGAGCGCGCGGGACGAAGAACCAGCTGGGGTGAGCGAGGGAGTAGCGGTGCGGCCGTCTTGCCGCATGGACGGATGCTGAGACGACGCTTGCTGCTCGTTTCCCGCCGGGCCGGTGGCGGCGTTGACGGCAGGTGACGGGGAACGACGAGAACGCCCGCTGACAGGAGCTGTCTGGGCTACGCGGGAAGCGAGAGCGGCTCGGCACTCGGCGTGGGCCCGACGAGCGTCAAACATGGATGCGATGGTCGGAGGAGAACGGGGCGGTGGAAGACGAATTCCGGCGCACCCCTACCTGGCGTGCCAAATGTTGGATTTCGGGTTCCGGCAGACCCTTGAGGTTCGAACACTAGGGTGCGCGTGGAGATTTCTCCTTCTACCTACCTGCACCCCACCGCCTCGCTAAGATCTAAGCTATGGAAAGAATAGCACAAGAGACACAGGGTTTATACTAGTTTGGGCCACCATTGAGGTGTAATACCCTACTCTAGTTTGTGGTGTGGTGGATTGCCTCTTGGGCTGATGATGATGAGCAATACAAGGAAGAACAGCCTCGCGAGGGTCTGTTCTTGGCTGGGGCGATGAACTCCTAGGAGGAGTTCAGTCACCCTTCTCTCTCTCTCTCTCTCTCTCTCTCTGTGTGTGTGTGTGTGATGCTACTCGATCCGATCCCTGCTTGTTTCTGGATTGGCCGATTGCCTCTACCCTGGGGGTGGCTAGTCCTATTTATAGGCAAAGACCCTGGGCCTCTTCCCAAATATTGAGCGGGAAGCGCGCCAACAATTGGCCATTTTGAAGGGGAACATCTGGTACACTTATCCTGACTAAAGTTAGTCCTCGCCTGCCAAAGGCTCTGGTTGTGACGCTGGCTTGGGCTCCACAATGACTTCCTCCCTGCCGTTGGGCTGGTCTTGGTCTCGTTGCACCAAAACGGGTGCCTTTGCTTGATGCTCTCGCCTGTGCTTGCTCCCTTTGCACCAAAGAGGAAAGGAGGACACTGCGCGGGCTGGCGCCCGCCTGGCGCCCTTGGTCGTCATGGCTTGCGTCACGGGCACCTCATGAGGTACCCCGCCTTGATCTCTCCGCCTCCTCGCGAGCCAGCCTGATGAGGCCGTGCCTGAGGAAGCTCTGTGTCGTCCGCCTCGCGAGGCTTGGCCCCTCGCGAGGGTCTTGGGTCTGTGTTGATGAAGATGGGCCGTGCTGGGCCCCCCTTTGAGCCACGCCGCAGGCCGCAGGCAGGCAAGTCTGGGCCCCCGTTCCCAGAACGCCGACAAGCAGAGCATGATATCCTTGGCAGGATATAATGTAGAGAAATCTTTAGGAAAGGGGAGAGAAATTTCATGACAATACCCATGCAACGGTGTTTGGATAATTAAGCAAGTAACATTTAGCATTGGGCTTCAAATGTTCTTGTTGAAAATCGGAGCACCATAGACATGCTTCAAGATAGCATTGACAAGGTCTTCAAGGTTAGGTCTGACTTTGGATACACAAAGGATCCATCAGGATAAACTTATTAAACAAGGGCATTCAATTTCCTCACGGAAAGAAAGAAAAAAATGGTTAACCTTGTTAAGAAGGAAACTATAACACTAGGTCCTCCGGTCAGGTGTGCTAGGCATGACATCACCTTACCGGGTGATATAAAGACCAATGTTATGACTCTTGGAAAATGTTCCAACCATCATATATGACCGAGATTCAGATCTGATTGGTGTCAGGATACCTCAGACTCAGGGAATGAACTATGGGAGTGAGTTCCAAAACGAGAGTTCATCATTAAACTAAGGAGAGGACGAGGAGGTGGCTGATGGACTCAGCGTCGATTCCTCGAGATTTCCAAAAGGATGGATTTCCACAACTATGTGAATAAGGAGATAACATTTGTCAGATCAGATGACATAATGAGGTATGCTCAAGGAAAATATACACAATTAAACATTGGTTGAAAGGTGCACCCGAAATATGGGGTTAGGTAGCATGATCAATGTTAGAATGGTGGTTCAGCAACCGATAGGCTAAGAATGAATTATCGATCATTAACTTCAAAGCAATAGGGTTGCTAGAAGTGCAGAATCCAAACAACACCGTTCACTTGTGGGTACCCCGGTTGGAATCAACACGAGGACCAAGAAAGAATGGTGATGGTGAGGAGTATCATTATAGCAAGAATTCTTAAGAGGTGGAGCAATCCTCACAACATTCTTAACATCAAAGATGGTAATACTCCGCAGTAGAACATAACATAAGTTGGATAGCAAGGAACTCAAGGTACAACACAAAACAGGAACAAGTTTTGTGTTGGAGGGAATGCAATAATGTTGTCGATGATAACCCAAATCATCGAGGGCAAAGGATGCTATTTCTCATCAAGAATTCGATAGATATCTTGGAAGACCTCAGAATGTGGATGATGATCACAACACATTTGTCGAGAGGTTTAGAGAAGATGTAACTGATCGGTGATGACATCGTCAACGGAATGATGAAGCAAAAATTTATTGGAACCATGGGTACGACACAAACTCGAAATCAAGCTTGTTGTTCAAGGACAAACGATATGACGAGGAAGATTGATTGTAAGATTAGCTCACCGTCGAAATTTGTGCTCCGGGAAAAAGGACCCGGTAGCACAGTTAAAATTGGCACGACAAGGATATAGCCAAGTAGGCTAGGAATGACGAGCTCGAGTTCAAACTCGTAAGTAATGAAGGTTACCAAGAGTTGTTTAATCACGGTGCGGACTCGAGTCAGTTATCGGTGTCTTTGAGTGTTTAATAACTCAGAGCCCGTGAAAAATTGGAATCAGTGAGAATGTAGCACTTCATGAAGAACTCATAAGAAATTATACAGTTCCATGATAATCTCAAGATACCAGGGGGTAATACTCGATGACAGATCAAAGTAGAGTTTGGACTAGGGTATTGCTCTGCAGAAGACAAGTACTTCAACTTGTCCGAGAAAAGGAATCAAAGAATATCAATATGGTTGGAACCAAGATTGCAAAAGACCAGATCCCAGATATAAGATGAACTTATACCAAGGGAATAATTAATTTAAGAGTAGCTTCCATGATAAGATCTACATCGTGACCATGGGCATGAACACAAAGTTCAAGGTCGACTCCCACTTCTTCAATGCATAACCTTTCATTCACTGCTCTAGATAAAAATGATTTCAGTGTCCAAACCTACCTGGTGAATTACCAGAGGAGTATGACCCGTGAAAACTTTCGGGTTCACAGAGATTAAGGAAGGCATAGGTTCAACCCATCGGGGCATCTTAAAAACATATACCACAAATTTTTAGGAGTAATTAACACAAGCTCGAAAGTAGAGCATGGTTGTCAAAGCATTATGCACTAGGGAAAGAACTCGCAAGATTTGAATGTGAATGATACCATCGGATAACAACCCAGCAATGGGTTTGGCGGTCCATAATGGAGCTGACGTGAGTATCGGTACTTAACCAGAGGAAGAAAGAATGCAAAGGCATAAGATTATGGGAATAACTAACTAATTCAAATCTCAAATGCAAAGGAATTGCGATTTCCAAATCAAGGGATCAGGAGCAAATGCTCTGATTAAGGATGGATAAGTTGAGTAGACTTAGGGGTACAACCGACGGCAATTCGGTTGGTCGAGAACCAGTTCATGTTTAAAATGATGTCTGATCCGGAAGGATTAATTCTAGGATTTCAACTGAGGATTGCGAGCATTCACCACATATCAAATCAAAGGCTGAAAATGACGATGACAAGGGATACTAACGAATATTGCTAGACATATGGAATGCAACCATAATGCAAGCAGACAAGTATTTGCACAGCAACAGTTGGCAGAGAATTACCGGAAGACCGGATAGTATATCAATGTACCTTGTGGATCATATGATCAACTAGTAATGAACAGTTCCTCGATAAGGGTGAAGAATTGTTCGTGGGGATATTCATGCGGTAAGGAACTGCGGGGAAGTAAGCATAAAGGATGCTTGGAACATCCGAGAGTATTTGAGGGCACCTTCTAATAACAAGGGCAACTTGGGCGTAAGGTATGAACGACAAAAGTATATAGTCATCCATAAAGATTTATCGTTGGTAGGGATCGCAACGGCGAAGGGCACAAGGGTCTCGGGAAAGCATTAGAGAGTGTCTTCAGAATCTTCTGGTGCAGCAGGCGATCATCTGGCCTGAAAGGGCTCTCCAAGAGGAAGTATTTTTGAGAACCTAAAGTTAGATTTTAGCAAAATCATTTAACCCGAATAGAAGAGAGATCAGAGTCCCAGAGTATAGACGAGGAGTAAAAGATCCTAATATCACCCAATGGCGATGTGGGCCCGTAAGCCGCACAGCCATGTTAGTAAAAGTTTTGTAAAGTCTAGACTCGACTTCGGCCTAGGAGTGTGGAAGGGGGATTCCTACAGGCAGTCGGCTCTGATCCCAACTTGTGACGCCCCCGATTTAATCATACACTAATCATGCACGCAAACGTGTACGATCAAAATCAGGGACTCACGGGAAGATATCACAACACAACTCTAAAACATAAATAAGTCATACAAGCATCATAATACAAGCCAGGGGCCTCGAGGGCCCGAATACAAGTGCTCGATCATAGAAGAGTCAGCGGAAGCAACAATATCTGAGTACAGACATAAGTTAAACAAGTTTGCCTTAAGAAGGCTAGCACAAACTGGGATACAGATCGAAAGAGGCGCAGACCTCCTGTCTGGGATCGTCCTAACTACTCCTGGTCATCGTCAGCGGGCTGCACGTAGTAGTAGGCACCTCCGGTGTAGTAGGAGTCGTCGTCAACGGTGGCGTCTGGATCCTGGGCTCCAGCATCTGGTTGCGACAACCGGAAAGAAAGGAAAAGGGGAAAAGGGGAGAGAAAGCAACCGTGAGTACTCATCCAAAGTACTCGCAAGCAAGGAGCTACACTACATATGCATGGGTATATGTGTAAAGGGCCATATCAGTGGACTGAACTGCCGAATGCCGGAATAAGAGGGGGATAACTAATCCTGTCGAAGACTACGCTTCTGGCAGCCTCTGTCTTGCAGCATGTAGAAGAGAGTAGACTGAAGTCCTCCAAGTAGCATCGCATAGCATAATCCTACCCGGCAATCCCCTCCTCGTCGCCCTGTTAGAGAGCGATCGCCTGGTTGTATCTGGCACTTGGAAGGGTCTGTTTTATTAAGTATCAGGTTCTAGTTGTCACAAGGTCAAGGTACAACTCCAAGTCGTCCTGTTACCGAAGATCACGGCTATTCGAATAGATAAACTTCCCTGCAGGGGTGCACCACATAACCCAACACGCTTGATCCCATTTGACCGGACACACTTTCCTGGGTCATGCCCGGCCTCACAAGATCAACACGTCGCAGCCCCACATAGGCCAACAGAGAGGTCAGCACGCCGGTCTAAACCTAAGCGCACAGGGGTCTGGGCCCATCGCCCTTAGCACACCTGCATGTTGCGAACGCGGCCGGAAGCAGACCTAGCCTAGCAGGTGTTCCAGTCCAATCCGGCGCGCGCAGCTCAGTCGCTGACGTCACGAGGGCTTCGGCTGATACCACGACGTCGAGTGCCCATAACTGTTCCCGCGTAGTTAGTTAGTGTGTATAGGCTAGTAGCTAGACTCAGATCAAATACCAAGATCTCGTTAAGCGTGTTATTTTGAAGTAACCGCGAACGCCGACCAGGGCCAGGCCCACCTCTCGCCTAGGTGGTCTCAACCTGCCCTGTCACTCCGCAACAAAGTAACAGTCGGGGCCGTCAGGAACCCAGGCCCACCTCTACCAGGATGGAGCCACCTGTCCTTTCAGCCCCCTCATCAGAATCACTTGCGGGTACTCAACGGGCTGACCCGACTTTAGTCACCACATGTGTCATGTATATAAAGTATATAGTATATACCCGTGATCACCTCCCTAGTGATCACGGCCCGATAGTATAGCATGGCAGACGGACAAGAGCGTAGGCCACTGATGGAACAATAGCATCCTATACTAAGCAGTAGGATAGCAGGTAAGGGTAACAACTGTAACAACAATGACATGCTATGCATCAGAATAGGATTAACCGAAAGCAGTAACATGCTACACTACTCTAATGCAAGCAGTATAGAGAAGGAATAGGCGATATCTGGTGATTAAGGGGGGGCTTGCCTGGTTGCTCCGGCAAGAAGGGGGGTGGTCGTCGATGTAGTCGATCACAAGGTACCAGCAGTGGTCTCGGGGTCTACCGGAAAGAAGTAACGGAGGGGGGACACAATAAATAACAGAGCAATCATATGTAACACAAAGCAAGACGCGACAATACGTTGTGCTAGGGGTGACCTAACGCAGGGATAGGTGATACCGGCGAAGGTGGGGAACATCCGGGAAAGTATCCCCAGTATTTCGCGTTTCCGGACAGATGAACCGGAGGGGGAAAGTTGCGTGTTTGCTATGTTAGGGATGTGTGGCGGACAAACGGAGAGTGTATTTGGATTCGTCTCGTCGTTTTAAGCAACTTTCATGTACAAAGTTTTTTCATCCGAGCTACGGTTTATTTTATATTAATTTTAAAAGATTTAAATATTTTTAGAATTTATTTGATTATTTTAATTCAACATTATCTAGAATAGTGTGGGATGACGTCAGCATGACGTATGTATGACGTCAGCAGTCAACCGTATAGTTGACCTGGTCAATCCGACAGGTGGGTCCCGCATGTCATACTCTGATTATTCTAATTAGGGTTTAATTAATCTAATTATTGTTTAATTAATCTAACACTAGTTAATTAGGTTAGTTAATCATAAATAATTAATTAATTAAGTTAATTAGTTAACATATTAATGTTATTATTATTTTTTTTATCTCTTTTTATATTTAATTTTAATTACTTAATTTTATTTTTTTGGGCGTGGGCCCCGTTTGTCATTGGGCCAAAAGGGGCTGGCGGATCGGGCATACGGGCGACGGGCGCCAGCCCGAATGGTCGCTCGCCCAGGCCAGCACGGGGGGACGGCGACCGCAGGGCACCGGAGGGCAAGGCCGGAGCGGGGCCTGCTCGGCGCGGCCGGTGTAGTCGGCCGGCGCGGACGCGGCCGAGCCGTGGTCAGCGACAGGAGGCAGGGGGAGGCCAGTGCGGGGGGCGGCGAGGCAACGGCGAGTCGGCGGCGCGAGGCGCGCTGCGGCGCCGGCAAACGGCGGGACGACGAGCGCCACGGCCGCAGCTCGAGGAGCCAGCGGGGCGCGGGCGGAGCGAGGGCGGAGGGTGCGACGCAATAGGGCTAGGCGGGGCAGTGCGGTGGAGCACACGCGCGGGACGATCGGGCGGCAGAGGAGCAGCATCAGGGGCGCCGGGGCGCGACGGCGGGCGCGGGCGAGCGCGGCCTCGGGGGGAGGACGCCGCGGCCGTGTGCGCGTGCGGGGGGGGAGAGGGAGGCCGTGGCCTCACCGTGCGGAGCAGGGGTCGGGGCAATGGGCTCGAGGCGGCTTGGGGTGGTCCGGCGACGGCGGGGCGAGGACGAGGTGACGATCGATGATGGAGAGGCGGGGCGGGGCAGTCCGGCGACGGAATCGGGGAGGCGGTGACGTCAGGGGCAGGCGCAGGGTCGGGCGCGCCATGCGGGAGGAGACGGGGAGGCGGGCGCCTGCGGCGAGGGACGACTCCGGCATGGTGGTCTCCGGCGACGGCGTCGAGCGGCGGGGCCGGTGCGCGCTGGGGGACGAGGGGAGAGAGGGGATTGATCCCGATCCAGGGGAATCAGGGGAGGGAGTGGGCGAGTGGGGGGTTAGGGTTACGGGGGTGGGGATATGGAGAGAGTGGAGGGGCCGGCTGGGCCAAATGGGTCAGCTAGCTGGGCCTTCTGGCCCAGTTGGCCAGGGGGGCCTTTTCTTCTTTTTTTGTTTGTTCTATTTATTTTCCCTCTTTTATTATATTACTTTTTGTTTTCTTTTATTTTAGTTTTATAAAATTTAAAAGCGACAACTAATTTGGTGTTGTTAAATAGGTCACAGCCCCAAATATTTTGGCACTTTAAATGAAGTATTTTGCATTTGCTTATTATCTTAAAAGCATTTTAGATAATTGTTTTATCGTTGTTTTAGTTTATTTAGTGCATTTAAGTATTTTATTAAAATGTATTTATTCACCAACATTTGTTATGGATTATTTGACACATTAGGAACAATTAGTTTTGACTTTTGAAAACTTTAATTGTTTTGACTTTAATTCAAATTATAATTTGGATTGGTTCTGAACTAACGCGAGATTATCAACAATAATCGAGGTGACGTGGCATCATTATCAGAGGGTTACTGTAGCTTGATTACCCGGGCGTCACATGTAATGGACATGAATACCAATTCGCTTGTTTGGATGCTCATTGTATTGGCTCATGGAATCTCAGTGAGGTTTCAATACCAAATCATGTTTGGATTGTAAACTATGGAATTGCATAGTACTTTGTTCTATATGCATCAAATCACGATTTCTAAAATGTGTGACTATAAATTAAATGATTATATAGCAATAGTTCAAATATGTAAGTCCGAATTTCTCAACGATAGCACATAGTTTCCTTCAGAAAAAAAGCTTCACAGCCACACTTTCAGGCTCGGGACTTTCAGCAATGGCAGTACCTAGATAACATTTCACTGTTTGCTACCTGACGGGATTTCTCAAGAATGGATGCATGCTCAGCTTCAGCCTGATCTGTCATTGCAGCTAGATAGCCTCACTCTCCTTTTTCTTTTGGAATTGTTTGGATTGCTTGCCACATGTATCACGTTCTCCTAAAGGCTCACGATGCATGCATACTTATTATCTGACGAAACTGAACAAAACCAACACCTAGCTAACTAAAGATGTGCACCAGGATTACATCGGCCAACATGATCGTTGTACTACGTACATAGATTGCACAAACTGAAGAAAAATGACACGTAGCTAACTGAAGAAGGAGAGGGCAGAAGAGGGGATCTGGCAGCAGAGCACATGTGGAATGAGCAGAAGAGATGGGGGAACTGGCGGTAGAGGAGGAGGGGATCTGGTGGCATGGAAGGATGACGGAGCAGAGGTAGAGGATGAGGAGAGGCGGTGGACAGCTAGGTCCCGGCCATGGCGGCAATGGGAGGACATGGAGCAGCAGAGGAGACCTGACGGCAGAGGAGATGGGATGCCATGGGAGTAAGGGGAATGAGTTGTGGCAGTGGGGATGCCGGTACCGGCGTAGGAGTAGGAGGAGGGCCAGCGAGAGGAGCTTGCCTCGGCACCGCCGCCGGTGTGCTGCCCTGGGTGCGGCTCCTTCAGATCTTGGTCACGCGTGGGGGAGAAGAGGCAGGTCTCCCGCAGGGGTGTAGATCCAATCGTTTTTCTTTTGCGGGTGTAGGTTGATTCGACCGAAATTGGAGCGGTGGATCTCTGTATTGTGGGAGGCCCCGGTACGTGAGAGTGAATTCGCTTCTGTATTGGGATTCATTTCAGTCTGGCATTTCAGTGCGCATCCAAACAGCTGAATTGGCAGTCAGGCAATACGAAATCCAATTCGGAGGCTCGATACAAACATCCAAACGTGGCGTAAACCATAACCGATCATCACGTGAAATGGAGTAGTTTTCAATGGTGAACATCACTATGTTGATCATATCTACTATATGATTCACGCTCGACCTTTCCGTCTCAGTGTTCCGAGGCCATATCTGCATATGCTAGGCTCGTCAAGTTTAACCCGAGTATTCTGCGTGTGCAAAACTGGCTTGCACCCGTTGTAGATGAACGTTGAGCTTATCACACCCGATCATCACGTGGTTTCTCAGCACGACGAACTTTGGCAACGGTGCATACTCAGGGAGAACACTTTTACCTTGAAATTTAGTGAGAGATCATTGATACGTCTCCAACGTATCTATAATTTTTTATATCTCCATGCTATATTATCTACTGTTTTGGACTATATTGGGCTTTATTTTCCACTTTTATATTATTTTTGGGACTAACCTATTAACCAGAGGCCCAGCCCAGAATTGCTGTTTTTTTCCTATTTCAGTGTTTCGGAGAAACGGAATATCAAACGGAGTCCAAATGGAATGAAACCTTCAAGAACGTGATTTTCTCATCAGATAAGACCCAGGAGACTTAGACCATCCGTCAAGAAAGCCACAAGGCGGTCACGAGGGTGGTGGGCGCCCCCCTAGGGCGCGCCCCCTGCCTCGTGGGCCCCTCAAAGCTCCACCGACGTACTCCTTCCTCCTATATATACCTACGTACCCCCAAACGATCACATACGGAGCCAAAAACCTAATTCCACCGCCGCAACTTTCTGTATCCACGAGATCCCATCTTGGGGCCTGTTCCGGAGCTCCACTGGAGAGGGCCATCATCACGGAGGGCTTCTACATCATCCTAGCACCTCCGATGAAGTGTGAGTAGTTTACCTCAGACCTTCGGGTCCATAGTTAGTAGATAGATGGCTTCTTCTCTCTTTTTGGATCTGAATACAATGTTCTCCCCCTCTCTCGTGGAGATCTATTCGATGTAATTTTCTTTTTGCGGTGTGTTTGTTGAGACCGATGAATTGTGGGTTTATGATCAAGTCTATCTATGAATAATATTTGAATCTTCTCTAAATTCTTTTATGTATGATTGGTTATCTTTGCAAGTCTCTTCGAATTATCAATTTGGTTTGGCCTACTAGATTGGTTTTTCTTGCAATGGGAGAAGTGCTTAGCTTTGGGTTCAATCTTGCGGCGTCCTTTCCCAGTGACAGAAGGGGCAGCAAGGCACGTATTGTATTGTTGCCATCGGGGATAACAAGATGGGTTTTTATCATATTGCATGAAACTATCCCTCTACATATGTCATCTTGCTTAAGGCGTTACTTTGTTTTTAACTTAATACTCTAGATGCAGGCTGGATAGTAGTCGATGAGTGGAGTAATAGTAGTAGATGCAGGCAGGAGTCGGTCTACTTGTCTCGGACATGATGCCTATATACATGATCATGCCTAGATATTCTCATAACTATGCTCAATTCTGTCAATTGCTCAACCGTAATTTGTTCACCCACCGTAGAATACTTATGCTCTTGAGAGAAGCCACTAGTGAAACCTATGGCCCCCGGGTCTATTCTCATCATATCAATCTCCATCACTTTATTATTGTTTTGCTTTTTACTTTGCCTTTTACTTTTCACCTTGCATCTCTATACCAAAAATACCAAAAACATTATCTATCATCTCTATCAGATCTCACTCCCGTAAGTGACTGCGAAGGGATTGACAACCCCTAATCGCGTTGGTTGTGTTGAGCTATTTGTTTTGTGTAGGTACGAGGGACTCGCGCGTAGCCTCCTACTGGATTGATACCTTGGTTCTCAAAAACTGAGGGAAATACTTACGCTACTTTGATGCATCATCCCTTCCTCTTCGGGGAAATCCAACGCAATGCTCAAGAGGTAGCAAGAAGAATTTCTGGCGCCGTTGCCGGGGAGGCTTACGCAAGGTCAAGTCAAGATTTGGACTCCCGACAACAAGCCATTTCTGGCGCCGTTGCCGGGGAGTCTGCGCAAAAGTCGACAAACCAAGTACCCATCACAATCCCTATCTCTGTCATTACATTAGTTGCCATTTGCCTCTCGTTTTCCTCTCCCCCACTTCACCCTTGCCGTTTTATTCGCCCTCTCTTTTCCGTTTGCCTTTTTCTCGCTTGCCTTTTGTTTGCTCGTGTGTTGGATTACTTGGTTGTCGCGATGGCTCAAGATAATACCAAATTGTGTGACTTCACCAATACCAACAATAATGATTTCCTTAACACTCCGATTGCTCCTCTTACCAATATTGAATCTTGTGAAATCAATACTGCTTTGTTGAATCTTGTTATGAAAGATCAATTCGCCGGCCTTCCTAGTGAAGATGCCGCTACTCATCTGAATATCTTCGTTGATTTATGTGATATGCAAAAGAAGAAAGATGTCAATGAAGATATTGTTAAATTGAAGCTATTTCCTTTTTCGCTTAGAGATCGTGCTAAAGCTTGGTTTTCGTCTTTGCCTAAAAATAGTATTGATTCTTGGAACAAGTGCAAAGATGCTTTTATCTCTAAGTATTTTCTTCCCGCTAAGATCATCTCTCTTAGAAACGACATTATGAATTTTAAGCAACTTGATCATGAACATGTTGCACAAGCTTGGGAGAGAATGAAATTAATGATACGTAATTGTCCTACTCATGGTTTGAATTTGTGGATGATTATACAAAAAAATTATGCCAGATTGAATTTTGTTTCTAGAAATCTTTTAGATTCGGCCGCGGGAGGCACTTTTATGGAAATCACTTTAGGAGATGCTACTAAACTCCTAGATAATAGTATGGTTAATTATTCTCAATGGCACACTGAAAGATCTACTAATAAAAAAGTGCATGCGATAGAAGAAATCAATGTTTTGAGTGGAAAGATGGATGAACTTATGAAATTACTTGCTACTAGGAGTGTTTCTTCTGATCCTAATGATATGCCTTTGTCTACTTTGATTGAGAATAATAATGAATCTATGGATGTGAATTTTGTTGGTAGGAATAATTTTGGTAACAACGCGTATAGGGGGAATTTTAATCCTAGGCCTTATCCTAGTAATCCTTCTAATCATTATGGAAATTCATACAACAACTCTTATGGAAATTTTAATAAGATACCCTCTGAATTTGAGAATAGTGTTGAAGAGTTCATGAATTCACAAAAGAATTTTAATGCTTTGCTTGAAGAGAAATTGCTTAAAGTTGATGATTTGGCTAGGAACGTTGATAGAATTTCTCTTGAGGTTGACTCTTTAAAGCTTAGATCTATTCCTCCTAAGCATTATATCAATGATTCTCTCAAATCCATGAGAATTTCCATTGATGAGTGCAAATAAAGAACTGCTAAGATGCGTGCTACGAAAGATGCCTTTATTAAAGCGTGTTCTTCCGATTCTTATGAAAATCAAGATGAAGATATAAAAGTTATTGATGTTTCCCCTATTAAATCTTTGTTTTGCAATATAAATCTTGATGAAACTGAATATGATCTTCCCTTACCCATAAGGTGTTCCAAAAATTCGGAGTATTTAGATCTTGATGATGAAATTGATAAACGTGGGATTGAAAGAAACAAAACCCTAGATGTTGCTAAACCCACTATATTGGATTTCAAGGAATTTAATTATGAAAGTTGCTCTTTAATTGATTGTATTTCCTTGTTGCAATCTGTGCTAAATTCTCCTCATGCTTATAGTCAAAACAAAGCCTTTACCGAACATATCATTGATGCCTTGATGCACTCTTATGAAGAAAAACTTGAGTTGAAAGTTTCTATCCCTAGAAAACTTTATGATGAGTGGGAACCTACTATTAAAATTAAAATTAAAGATTATGAGTTTTATGCTTTGTGTGATTTGGGTGCTAGTGTCTCCACTATTCCCAAAACTTTGTGTGATTTGCTAGATTTCCGTGATTTTGATGATCGCTCTTTAAACTTGCATCTTGCGGATTCCACTATTAAGAAACCTATGGGAAGAATTAGTGATGTTCTTATTGTTGCAAATAGGAATTATGTGCCCGTAGATTTTATCTTTCTTGATATAGATTGCAATCCTTCTTGCCCTATTATTCTCGGTAGACCTTTCCTTAGAACGTTTGCTGCAATTATTAATATGAAGGAAGGGAATATTAGATTTCAGTTTCCATTAAAAAAGGGCATGGAACACTTCCCTAGAAGGAAAATAAAATTTCCATATGAATCTATCATGAGAGCCACTTATGGATTGCCTACCAAAGATGGCAATACCTAGATCTATCCTCGTTTTTTTGCCTAGCTAGGGGCGCTAAACGATAGCGCTTGTTGGGAGGCAGCCCAATTTTATTTTATTTTTTTTGTTTTTTTCTTCTGTTTAGGAATAAATAATCCATCTACCTTCTGTTTAGATGTGGTTTTGTGTTTTAATTAGTGTTTGTGCCAAGTTAAACCTATAGGATCTTCTTGGGTGATAGTTACTTGATCTTGCTGTAATTTCCAGAAACTTTCTGTTCACGAAAACAATTGTTAAAAATCATCAGAACGTGATAAAATACTAATACCAATTGCTACTGATCAATAAACAAATTGCCTAGGTCTTACTATTTTGGTAGATTTTTTGGAGTCCCGGAAGTTTGCGTTAGTTACAGATTACTACAGATTATTCTGTTTTTGATAGATTCTGTTTTTTTTTTGTGTGTTGTTTGATAATTTTGATGAATCTATGGCTAGTACAATATTTTATAAACCATAGAGAAGTTGGAATACAGTAGGTTTAACACCAATACAAATAAAGAGTGAGTTCATTACAGTATCTTGAAGTGGTCTTTTGTTTTCTTTCGCTAACGAAGCTCACGAGATTTCTATTGAGTTTTGTGCTGTGAAGTTTTCAAGTTTTGGGTGAAATCTTTTGATGGATTATGGAACAAGGAGTGGCAAGAGCATAAGCTTTGGGATGCCCATGTCACCCCCAAGATAATCCAAGGACACCAAAAAGTCAAAGCTTGGGGATGCCCCGGAAGGCATCCCCTCTTTCGTCTACTTCCATCGGTAATTTTACTTGGAGCTATATTTTTATTCACCACATGATATGTGTTTTGCTTGGAGCGTCTTGTATTATTTGTGTCTTTGTTTGTTAGTGTGCCACAATCATCCTTGCTGTACACACCTTTTGAGAGAGCCATACATGAATTGGAATTTGATAGAATACTCTATGTGCTTCACTTATATCTTTTGAGCTTTATAGTTTTGCTCTATGTGCTTCACTTATATCTTTTGAGCTTTATACTTTTGCTCTAGTGCTTCAATTATATCTTTTACAGCACGGTGGTGGTTTTGTTTTAAAGAAACTATAGATCTCTCATGCTTCACTTAGATTATTTTGAGAGTCTTTAATAGCATGGTAATTTGCTTAATAATAATATGCTTGGTATTCAAGATTTGTAAAACTTTCTTTTGAGTGCGTTGAATACTAAGAAAAGATTAATGCTTGATAATTGTTTTGAGATATGAAGATGGTGATATTAGAGTCATGCTAGTTGAGTAGCTGTGAATTTGAGAAATACTTGTGTTAAAGTTTGTGATTCCCGTAGCATGCACGTATGGTGAACCGTTATGTGATGAAGTCGGAGCATGATTTATTTATTGATTGTCTTCCTTATGAGTGGCGGTCGGGACGAGCGATGGTCTTTTCCTACCAATCTATACCCCTAGGAGCATGCGGGTAATACTTTGCTTTGATAACTTTTAGATTTTTGTAATAAGTATATGAGTTCTTTATGACTAATGTTGAGTCCATGGATTATGCGCACTTTCCTTCCTTCCACCATTGCTAGCCTCTCTAATACCGCGCACCTTTCACCGGTATCATACACCCACCATATACCTTCCTCAAAACAGCCACCATACCTCCCTATCATGGCATTTCCATAGCCATTCCGAGATATATTGCCATGCAACTTTCCACCGTTCCGTTTATTATGACACGCTCCATCATTGTCATATTGCTAGCATGATCATGTAGTGGACATCGTATTTGTGGCAAAGCCACCGTTCATAATTCTTTCATACATGTCACTCTTGATTCATTGCATATCCCGGTACACCGCCGGAGGCATTCATATAGAGTCATATTTTGTTCTAAGTATTGAGTTGTAATTGTTGAGTTGTAAGAAAAATAAAAAGTGTGATGATCATCATTTTTAGAGCATTGTCCTAAGTGAGGAAAGGATGATGGAGACTATGATTCCCCCACAAGTCGGGATGAGACTCCGGACGAAAAAAAAGAGGCCATAAAAAAAAGAAATGGCCCAAATAAAAAATGAGAGAAAAAGAGAGAAGGGACAATGTTACTATCCTTTTACCACACTTGTGCTTCAAAGTAGCACCATGATCTTCATGATAGAGAGTCTCTCATTTTGTCACTTTCATATACTAGTGGTAATTTTTCATTATAGAAATTGGCTTGTATATTCCAATGATGGGCTTCCTCAAAATGCCCTAGGTCTTCGTGAGCAAGCGAGTTGGATGCACACCCACTTAGTTTCTTTTGTTGAGCTTTCATATACTTATAGCTCTAGTGCATCCGTTGCATGGCAATCCCTACTCACTCACATTGATATCTATTGATGGGCATCTCCATAGCCCGTTGATACGCCTAGTTGATGTGAGACTATCTTCCCCTCTTTTTGTCTTCTCCACAACCACCATTCTATTCCACATATATTGCTATATCCATGGTTCACGCTCATGTATTACGTGAAGATCAAAAAAGTTTTGAAAATGTCAAAAGTATGAAACAATTGCTTGGCTTATCATCGGGGTTGTGCATGATTTAAATACTTTGTGTGGTGAAGATAGAGCATAGCCAGACTATATGATTTTGTAGGGATAGCTTTCTTTGGCCATGTTATTTTGATAAGACATAATTGCTTTGTTAGTATGCATGAAGTATTATTATTTTTGTGTCAACATGAACTTTTGTCTTGAATCTTTTGGATCTGAATATTCATACCACAATTAAGAAGCTTTACATTGAAATTATGCCAAGTAGCACTCCGCATCAAAAATTCTCTTTTTATCATTTACCTACTCGAGGACGAGCAGGAATTAAGCTTGGGGATGCCTGATACGTCTCCAACGTATCTATAATTTATGATTGCTCCATGCTATATTATCTACTATTTTGGACTATATTGGGCTTTATTTTCCACTTTTATATTATTTTTGGGACTAACCTATTAACCGAAGGCCCAGCCCAGAATTGTTGTTTTTTGCCCATTTCAGTGTTTCGGAGAAACAGAATATCAAACGGAGTCCAAACGGAATGAAACCTTCGGGAACGTGATTTTCTCATCAGGTAAGACCCAGGAGACTTGGACCGTCCGTCAAGAAAGCCACAAGGCGGTCACAAGGGTGGAGGGCGCCCCCCCTAGGGCGCGCCCCCCTGCCTCGTGGGCCCCTCGAAGCTCCACCGACGTACTCCTTCCTCCTATATATACCTACGTACCCCCAAACGATCAGATATGGAGCCAAAAACCTAATTCCACCGCCGCAACTTTCTGTATCCACGAGATCCCATCTTGGGCCTTTCGAGAGCTCCGCCGGAGAGGGCCATCATCACAGAGGGCTTCTACATCATCCTATCCCCTCCGATGAAGTGTGAGTAGTTTACCTCAGACCTTCAGGTCCATAGTTAGTAGCTAGATGTCTTCTTCTCTCTTTTTGGATCTCAATACAATGTTCTCCCCCTCTCTCGTGGAGATCTATTTGATGTAATCTTCTTTTTGTGGTGTGTTTGTTGAGAACGATGAATTGTGGGTTTATGATCAAGTCTATCTATGAATAATATTTGAATCTTCTTTGAATTCTTTTATGTATGATTGGTTATCTTTGCAAGTCTCTTCGAATTACAACTTGGTTTGGCCTACTAGATTGGTTTTTCTTGCAATGGGAGAAGTGCTTAGCTTTGGGTTCAATCTTGCGGTGTCCTTTCCCAGTGACAGAAGGGGCAGCAAGGCACGTATTGTATTGTTGGCATCGAGGATAACAAGATGGGTTTTTTATCATATTGCATGAAACTATCCCTCTACATCATGTCATCTTGCTTAAGGCGTTACACTGTTTTTAACTTAATACTCTAGATGCATGCTGGATAGCGGTCGATGAGTGGAGTAATAGTAGTAGATGCAGGCAGGAGTCGGTCTACTTGTCTCGGACGTGATGCCTATATACATGATCATGCCTAGATATTCTCATAACCATGCTCAATTCTGTCAATTGCTCAACAGTAATTTGTTCACCCATCGTAGAATACTTATGCTCTTGGGAGAAGCCACTATTGAAACCTATGGCTCCCGGGTCTATTCTCATCATATCAGTCTCCATCACTTTATTATTGTTTTGCTTTTTTACTTTGCCTTTTACTTTTCACCTTGCATCTCTATACCAAAAATACCAAAAATATTATCTATCATCTCTATCAGATCTCACTCCCGTAAGTGACCGTGAAGGGATTGACAATCCCTAATCGCGTTGGTTGCGTTGAGCTACTTGTTTTGTGTAGGTACGAGGGACTCGCGCGTAGCCTCCTACTAGATTGATACCTTGGTTCTCAATAACTGAGGGAAATACTTACGCTACTTTGCTGCATCATCCGTTCCTCTTCGGGGAAATCCAATGCAGTGCTCAAGAGGTAACAATCATCTTATAATGCTACCGTCAATCAAAGCAAAATAAGATGCATAAAGGATAAACATCACATGCAATCAATATAAGTAATATGATATGGCCATCATCATCTTGTGCTTGTGATCTCCATCTCCGAAGCACCGTCATGATCACCATCGTCACCGGCGCAACACCTTGATCTCCATCGTAGCATCGTTGTCGTCTCGCCAACTATTGCTTCTACGACTATCGCTACGGCTTAGTGATAAAGTAAAGCAATTACAGGGCGATTGCATTGCATACAATAAAGCAACAACCATATGGCTCCTGCCAGTTGCCGATAACTCGGTTACAAAACATGATCATCTCATCCAATAAAATATAGCATCATGCCTTGACCATATCACATCACAACATGCCCTGCAAAAACAAGTTAGACGTCCTCTACTTTGTTGTTGCAATTTTACGTGGCTGCTACGGGCTGAGCAAGAACCGTTCTTACCTACGCATCGGAACCACAACGATAGTTCGTCAAGTTAGTGATGTTTTAACCTTCTCAAGGACCAGGCGTAGTCACACTCGGTTCAACTAAAGTTGGAGAAACTGACACCCGCCAGCCACCTATGCAAAGCACGTCGGTAGAACCAGTCTCGCGTAAGCGTACGCGTAATGTCGGTCCGCACCGCTTCATCCAACAATACTGCCGAACCAAAGTATGACATGCTGGTAAGTAGTATGACTTGTGTCGCCCACAACTCACTTGTGTTCTACTCGTGCATATAACATCTACGCATAAACCAGGCTCTGATGCCACTATTGGGGAACGTAGTAATTTCAAAAAAAAATCCTACACACACGCAAGATCATGGTGATGCATAGCAATGAGAGGGGAGAGTGTTGTCCACGTACCCTCGTAGACCAAAAGCGGAAGCGTTAGCACAACGCGGTTGATGTAGTCGTACGTCTTCACGATCCGACCGATCCAAGTACCGAACGTACGACACCTCCAAGTTCAGCATATGTTCAGCTCGATGACGTCCCGCGAACTCCGATCCAGTAGAGCTTCATGGGAGAGTTCCGTCAACACGATGGCGTGATGACGGTGATGATGTTGCTACCGACGCAGGGCTTCGCCTAAGCACCGCTACGATATGACTGAGGTGGAATATGGTGGAGGGGGGCACCGCACACGGCTGGGAGAGATCAACAGATCAACTTGTGTGTCTAGAGGTGCCCCCTGCCCCCGTATATAAAGGAGCAAGGGGGAGAGGCAGCCAGCCAAGGAGGGTGCGCCAAGGGGGGGAGTCCTACTCCCACCGGGAGTAGGACTCCTTGAGGGAGTCCTGGATTAGGGGGTGTTCGGATAGCCGAACTATATCTTCAGCCGGACTCCAGGACTATGAAGATACAAGATTGAAGACTTCGTCCCGTGTCCGGAAGGTTCTTTCCTTGGCGTGGAAGGCAAGCTAGGCGTGCGGATATTCAAGATCTCCTACCAATGTAACCGACTCTGTGTAACCCTAACCCTATCCGGTGCCTATATAAACCGGAGGGTTGTAGTCCGTAGGACGAACACATCATAACCATCATCATACCCATAGGCTAGCTTCTAGGGTTTAGCCTCCTTGATCTCGTGGTAGATCTACTCTTGTACTACCCATGTCCTCAATATTAATCTAGCAGGAGTAGGGTTTTACCTCCATCGAGAGGGCCTGAACCTGGGTAAAATAAAGTGTCCCATGTCTCCTGTTACCATCCGACCTTGACGCACAGATTGGGACCCCCTACCCGAGATCCGCCGGTTTTGACACCGACATTGGTGCTTTCATTGAGAGTTCCTCTATGTCGTTGCCTTTAGGCCCGATGGCTCCTTTGATCATCAACAACGATGAGGTCCAGGGTGAGACTTTTCTCCCCGGACAGATCTTCGTCTTCGGCAGCTTCGCTCTGCGGGCCAACTCGCTTGGTCATCTGGAGCAGATCGAGAGCTACGCCCCTGGCCATCAAGTCAGGTTTGGAAGCCTAAACTACACGGCAGATATCCGTGGAGACTTGATCTTCGACGGATTCGAGCCACAGCCAAGCGCGCCGCACTATCTCGAGGGGCATGATATAGCTCTGCCTCCGAACAGTGTCCTGGAGGCCGCATACGCTCCGGCCCCGATCCTCGATTCGGAGCCCGCTGTGTTCTTTGAAGATGAACGGTTGGACATCACCTCGGGGGCTGCGATCTTAAAGGCCATTGAGTCGAACGCGAGCCCCGCGCTCCGCATGGCCTATGTCTCCAAGGAGCCGGACTCTTCTCCAAACTTCGGGTCGTCCGTGCCCCCGTCGATCGAATCAGATTGGGCGCCTGTAATGGAGTTCACCGCCGCGGACATCTTTCAGTATTCACCTTTTGGTGATATTCTGAATTCTCTCAAGTCTCTCTCTTTGTCAGGAGAGCCTGGGCCGAACTATGGCCTGCGAGGTTGGGATTCGGACGACGAAGAAATTCAAAGCCCACCCACCGCCCACTTAATAGCCACTGTCGACGATATATCCGACATGCTCGACTTCGGCTCCGAAGACTTCGACGGTATGGACGACGAAGGAGGAGACGAGCAAGAACCAGCACCTATAGGGTGCTGGACCGCCACCTCGTCATACGACATATACATGGTGGATGCTCCAAAAGATGGAGATGGCGATGGAACAGCGGAGGATGGCACTTCGAAAAAGCCTCCAAAACGCCGACGTCAGCGGCGCCGCTCCAAATCCCGCCACAGCAGAAACGGTGATTCCGGCACGGGAGATAATACTACCCCGGACAGCGCCGAAGAACACCAAAACCAGCAGGATTCGGCACAGGAAGATGGAGAAGACCGCCCTCATGAGAGAGCGGCAGAGCGAGAGGTCGAGGACGATAACTACATGCCTCCCTCCGAAGACGAGGCAAGCCTCGGCGACGATGAATTCATCGTACCATCAGACCCCGCCGAACAAGAGCGCTTTCAACGCAGGCTTTTAGCCACGGCGAACAGCCTAAAGAAAAAGCAACAACAGCTTAGAGCTGATCAAGATTTGCTAGCTGACAGATGGACTGAAGTCCTTGCGGCCGAAGAGCACGAGCTCAGACGCCCCTCCAAAAACTATCCTAAGCGCAGGCCGCTACCCCAATCAGAGGAGGAAGCCCAAGACATGGCAGATCGGCCACCTCGCGGCCGCGACAGAGAAGCCTGTCGAACATCCAAACAAGCCATGCCCCGCAGCCGCTTTACCAAGGCATGGGAACACGAACCAGACCTGCGAGACGTCCTGGAGGACAAAGCAAGGCAAATAAGATCGATCTATGGATCGCGCGGACGCCCGACGGCACGTGATAGTTTTCACTCCGGACACAATAAATCCGACCGGGCCAAACACAACAGGCACAGCTCCTCCGAACTGCGTCGAGACATAGCCTAGTACAGGGGCGCCGCACACCCACTATGCTTCACAGACGAAGTAATGGATCATAGAATCCCAGAAGGTTTTAAACCCATCAACATCGAGTCGTACGATGGTACGATAGATCCGGCAGTATGGATTGAGGACTATCTCCTCCACATCCACATGGCACGTGGCGATGACTTGCACGCCATCAAATATTTACCCCTTAAGCTTAAGGGACCAGCCCGGCACTGGCTTAACAGCCTCCCCGCAGATTCGATCGGCTCTTGGGAGGACCTGGAGGCCGCATTCCTCGATAACTTCCACGGGACCTACGTTAGGCCACCGGACGCCGACGACCTAAGCCACATAATCCAGCAGCCAGAAGAATCGGCCAGGCAATTCTGGACACGGTTCCTAACAAAGAAAAATCAGATAGTTGATTGTCCGGATGCAGAGGCCTTAGCAGCCTTCAAGCATAACATCCGTGACGAGTGGCTTGCCCGGCACCTGGGACAGGAAAAGCCGAAATCCATGGCAGCCCTCACGACACTCATGACCCGCTTTTGCGCGGGCGAAGATAGCTGGCTAGCTCGCAGCAACAACTTACAAAGAAGCAAGGTAATTCAGATACCAAGGACAAAAGTGGCAGGTCGCGACGGAATAAACAGAAATGCCGCGTCAGCAGCGACAGCAATGAAGATACGGCAGTAAACGCCGGATTCAGAGGCCATAAATCCGGTCAGCGGAAAAAGCCATTCAAAAAGAATACCCAGGGCCCGTCCAGTTTGGACCGAATACTCGACCGCTCGTGCCAGATTCACGGCACCCCCGAAATGCCAGCCAATCACACCAACAGGGATTGTTGGGTGTTCAAGCAGGCAGGCAAGTTAAGAGCCGAAAACAAAAACAAGGGGCTAGACAGCGATGACGAAGAGGAGCCCAGGCCGCCGAACAACAACGGACAGAAGGGGTTTCCCCCACAAGTGCGGATGGTGAACATGATATACGCGACTCATATTCCCAAGCGAGAGAGGAAGCATGCGCTACGGGACGTATACGCGATGGAGCCAGTCGCCCCAAAGTTCAACCCATGGTCCTCTTGCCCGATCACCTTCGATCGAAGGAACCACCCCACTAGCATCCGTCACGGCGGTTTTGCCGCATTGGTTCTTGACCCAATCGTTGACGGATTTCACCTTACAAGAGTCCTCATGGACGGTGGCAGTAGCCTGAACCTGCTCTACCAGGATACAGTGCGGAAAATGGGCATAGATCCATCAATGATCAAGCCCACAAGGACGACCTTTAAAGGCGTCATCCCAGGTGTAGAGGCCAGTTGCATAGGCTCCATAACACTTGATGTGGTCTTCGGATCTCCGGACAACTTCCGAAGCGAAGAGTTAATCTTCGACATAGTTCCGTTCCGCAGTGGCTATCATGCTCTGCTTGGACGAACCGCATTCGCTAAATTCAATGTGGTGCCGCACTACGCATATCTCAAGCTCAAGATGCCAGGCCCTCGAGGTGTAATCATGGTCAGTGGAAACACCAAACGCTCCATCCGTACGGAGGAACACACGGCGGCCCTCGCAGCAGAGGTACAAAGCAGCCTGTTAAGGCAGCTCTCGAGTCCGGCCACTACAAAGCAGGACAAAGCAAAACGCGCCCGGAGTAACCCACAGCAAGACCGACTGGCGCGTTCAGAGCACGCGTAGCAATACGGCCCCAACCCCAGCCATCGCTACATAGCGGAGCTAGTACCTCGAGTACACAATTACGCCCTTACAAATCCATGGGCATAGGGGAAGGGGCAGATAAAACGGCAGGCCAACAATACGACGTCAAACGTACTAGGCGCTGCCGGGTTCTTCTTTTCTTTCAGGACTCCATACTCTGGATATAGTGTTCGGCCTCGCTGCCGCACAGATGATACAGGACCCAGGAAAGCAGACAAAACAACGCCACATCATGGAACTCTCAGGTGGTCTCTATTTCGAGCGATATATCTGTTTCTAAATTCCGTGGCCTGCGCCTGGTCAGGACATGTTAAATAGTCTAAAAAAATCGCACTACTTGTATCGTTCGGCTTGAATAAACAGCCTCCTCATAAATAATGCATAGCTTTTCGTCTATTTTTTGCATTATCTTCTTTTAATATACATATGTTTACTCAAATAACATGATCGCACCCGTACACCATGGTACGGCAAACCATGCCAGGGGCTTTATTACCCTTCTATCTGGTGTGAGAAGTCCGTCCACTTTCACAAGTGCGGCACCCCGAACTTATAGCATTATATGCATCGGCTCCGAGTCATGATTTTGGTCATATGTTGGGTTTGCCCGGCTCCTATGTTTGGTGCCTTACGTTCCGCTCTATCGGCTAAGGTAGTACTAGGAGAACCACTGCGATTGTGCCCCAGATCAGGTGGGTGAGCACCTCAGTGGAGAAAGCTAAAACAGACTGTCATGATAAGGCGCGAGACCGGTCGCTGTTCGAGAGGTTTTTCGAGTCCCTAAAGGCTTATGCCGCTTCGAGCGGAGAGCTGGTTAAGTCCGGCTAAAGGCGTGGATAGTGCCCCGAATTCGGCCTTCCGAACTAGGGGCTTCGCTGAAATTTAAAATTATAACGCTCTATGGCTAAGTGAGAGTGTTCAAGCATTATAGTCCGATTGCCTGGTTCGCTGTGCTGAGCGCCTCCCTCGAAGGACCCAACTATGGGAACAAGAGCCCTCAGGTTTATCCCGAACACCCCAGCACTAGTTGCATGGGGGCAGAAGCCGACGACTCGCCATCTCTCAGTTATTGATAAACGGACGCACAGAAAATAATATTTTAAATTCAGAAAGCATTGCTTAAGCGCATATGAACAAGTTTTCAGCGCACTGGATACAAACGAGCGAGTTCATTGAAATATTACATCTTTGGCACACTCATCCGCGACAAGGCGAGCTCCAGCGAGAACTTCCTTGTAGTAGTTCTCGGGCTTGCGATGCTCCTTCCCCTGCGGCGGCCCGTCCTTCACCAGCTTCTCTCCGTCCAGCTTGCCCCAGTGTACCCTTACACGGGCAAGGGCCCTCCGGGCACCTTCTATGCAGACAGAGCGCTTGATGACCTCAAGCCGTGGACAGGCCTCCATCAGCCGCCGCACCAGCCCGAAGTAGCTCCCAGGCAAGGCCTCTCCAGGCCACAGCCAAACTAGTAAGCCCTTCATGGCCTGTTCGGCCGCCTTGTGGAGCTCGGCCAGCTGCTTCAGCTGATCGCTTAAGGGCACAGGGTGTCCGGCCTCAGAATACTGAGACCAGAACACACTCTCCGTCGAGCTGTCCTCTTCAACTCGGTAGAATGCGGCGGCGTCGGATGCGCTGCGGGGAAGATCGAAGAATGCCCCTGGAGAACTCTGGATTCGGGTAAGTAATAGGTATTTCACCTTTATATTCCTACTTTGCATTAAGAATGACTTACCCGCTGCTATCTTTTTCACATCCTCCAACTCTTGGAGGGCCTTTTGGGCTTCGGCCTTGGCACTCTTGGTGGTCTCAACAGCCGACGCGAGCTCGGATGCTTGCGATTTTGCCTCAAGCTCCAAACCCTCATGTTTCTTCATGAGAGCTTGCAGCTCTTGCTGCACCTCGCCGACTTGGACCCCAAGCTTTTCTCGCTCGGTGCGCTCCTCGGCCGCTTTCTTCTTGGCCTCAGCTAGCGCCTGCTTCAGGATTGCCACCTCGGTTGTGGACCCTACAATAAGCAGTACAATCCTGTTATTTCTTTTTGCAATGAAGCCTCTCTATAGGCACCTTTTTTTTCTCTAAGGGGTATTTCTTACCTTCCTTTTCCACGAGCTGCCTTTTGGCAAGGCCGAGCTCTTGCTCGGACCGCTCGAGGTCCTTTTTCAGGACTTCCACCTGCGCAGTCAGTGCGGCGGTGGACAGCAGGGAAGCCTGCATACGCATATTAGACTTTTTATTAGACTCCTGCGAAAATTGTTGGATCCTCTATTCGGCTTTTCTTTCCGAACACCGAACAGAGCATCAGGGGCTACTGTCTATGCGGTAATGAATTTAGCATATTGCTTACCTGGAAGCCTGTTAGAAGGCTAGCGCAAGCTTCATTCAGTCCGCTCTTGGCGGACTGAACCCTTTGGACCACCGCACTCATAACAGTACGGTGCTCCTCCTCGATGGTGGCGCCTTCAAGCGCCTCCAACAGACTATCCGGCACCTCTGGTTGGACAGAGGTCGCCGGCTCAGACGGCTTACTCCTCTTGGAAGGAGTTCGCCCACCGCGAGCCAGGACGGTTGAGTCCGGCGCGGTGTCCGGCACAAAGCTGGACTGGGAGCCCTGGGGGGTTTTATCCCCTTTACTCCTGGGGTCCAAAGGATTGCCTTGCGGCTCCTCTAGGACCACCTCCTCCTGCCCTGTTCGGCGGGATGCCGCTTCGGCGTCGTCCGCCCCGCTGGGGGAGACTGCGGGCGGGACAAAGTTCATGTCCGACGAATCCAGGGAGCCGCCCGATGAATCATCGAGTGCGGCTCGGGGCGGGCTGCGCAAATAGCATTCGACATTAGAGTAAGCTGCGCACTTGAAGATACTATGAGTCATTCTGGTATGTGAATACTTACGATGTCGCCGGATGCTTGGTTCTGTCCGGCCACTCCTTTCCGCCCTCTTCGGCGTTGGGGGAGCAGTCCGGCGGAGGGGTCTTCCTTTTCCTCGCCCCCTCGGCCTCCCCTGTCGGGGCGGCCTTCTTCTTTTTCGCCCCCCTCGCTGGAGGGGGAGAGCTTCCTTGTTCCTCCTCCTCGTTTTCACGAGAGGAGGGCGTCGCAGACCCGCCAGATGACGAGCTCGACACCACCACATTGCGGGCACTCTTTCGAGTCCCGGTGGTCTTCTTCTTCTTGACCTTCTTCTCCGGCACCACATAGGGCGCCGGAGCCAGCAGCTTCTCTAAGAGAGCTGGGGCTGGGTCTTCGGGCAGAGGAGCCGGACAGTTGATTGGTCCGGCTATCTTCAGCCACGCCTGTCAAAGGCAAAGGGAGTTTTTAGATCCCACATAGAGTTAATCTATGTAGAAAAGCTTAACGAACCTGTGAAAGGTATAAATAGCCTACCTCGCCAGCGTTGCGCTGCGAGCTGTATCCGCGGTCCTCGGAAGCGGATGTGGGGCACTCGGCGCCTTTGGTTAGCACCTTCCAGACGTCTTAATACGTCGTGTCGAAGAGCCTATTAAGGGTTTGGTGCTGCGCCGGGTCGAATTCCCACAAAGTGAACTCCCGTTCTTGGCACGGGAGGATCCGGCGAACGAACATGACCTGGATGATGTTGACATGCCGGATGGGCTTGTTCATCACGGACCCGATGCAAGTTTGCAGTCCGGTCACTTCTTCTTCGTTGCCCCATGATAGGCCCGTCTCTTTCCAGGACATGAGCCGCGTGGGGGGTCCGGATCGGAACTCAGGGGCCGCGACCCATTTCGAGTCGCGTGGCTCGGTGATGTAAAACCACCCTGCCTGGCACCCCTTTAAGGACTCCACAAAGGAGCCATCGAACCAGAGTGCGTTGGCCATTTTGCCGGCCATAGCACCTCCGCACTCCGCCTGGGTGCCGGACACCACCTTGGGCTTGACGTTGAAGGTCTGGAGCCAGAGGCCGAAGTGGGGGCGGATGCGGAGAAAGGCCTCACACACGATGATAAACACCGAGATATTGAGGATAAAGTTCGGGGCCAGATCGTGGAAGTCCAGGCCGTAGTAGAACATGAGCCCCCGGACAAAAGGGTGAAGTGGAAAACCCAGTCCGCGGAGGAAATGGGGGAGAAAAACTACCCTCTCATGGGGCCTTGGGTGGGAAGAAGCTGCCCCGCCTCGGGAAGCCGGTGCGGGATGTCCTTGGACAGATATCCGGCCTTCCTAAGCTTTTTGATTTGACCATCCGTAACGGAGGAAGCCATCCACTTGCCACCCGCTCCGGACATCGCTGGAGCAGGTTGGGGAAGAAAGAGCGAACTTGGGCGTTGGAGCTTGAGTGCGCAGGAGATGGATGGGCAAAGGAGGAAGAAGGCGTAGGTGAAAGAGGTGGATCTTTATCCCCTTATATAGGTTGATGCCGTTATGCGACCCCACCTACCTAATAAAACTCGCTTGCCGCTCACATGCCGTGGTAAATGGCGCGGTTGGGTTACCCACGTCCGTATTAATGACAATCCCGTTAAAGGGGGCACACAATCTCTGCTTCGACAAGACGTGCCAAGGAAACCGCCTCGTTGAACGTGCTGCGGTGGAACAACAAAAAATAATCCATACAGAAGGCTTGGTCGCAGTGTTATGACGCACTGCGGAATACGTCAGCAGATTTGATTTGTGTTTGTATTATTCTCTATATGGCAATACGTGGAAACTTGTTTTGCAGAGCCGGACACTATTTTTTGGTGTTTATTATCTTCTTGAAGAATTTGGAGGAGGAACCCGCCTTGCAATGCCGAAGGCAATTTGCGCGCCGGACTCGTCGTCATTGAAGCCTGGTTCAGGGGCTACTGAGGGAGTCCTGGATTAGGGGGTGTTCGGATAGCCGAACTATATCTTCAGCCGGACTCCAGGACTATGAAGGTACAAGATTGAAGACTTCGTCCCGTGTCCGGAAGGTTCTTTCCTTGGCGTGGAAGGCAAGCTAGGCGTGCGGATATTCAAGATCTCCTACCAATGTAACCGACTCTGTGTAACCCTAACCCTATCTGGTGCCTATATAATCCGGAGGGTTGTAGTCCGTAGGACGAACACATCATAACCATCATCATACCCATAGGCTAGCTTCTAGGGTTTAGCCTCCTTGATCTCGTGGTAGATCTACTCTTGTACTACCCATGTCATCAATATTAATCTAGCAGGAGTAGGGTTTTACCTCCACCGAGAGGGCCCGAACCTGGGTAAAATAAAGTGTCCCTTGTCTCCTGTTACCATCCGACCTTGACGCACAGATCGGGACCCCCTACCCGAGATCCGCCGGTTTTGACACCGACACTCCTCCTTTCCTTGTAGGAGTAGGAGAAGGGAAGGAAGGGAGATAGGAGGAGAAGGAAAAAGGGGCGCGCCGCCCCCTCCTTGTCCAATTCAGACTAGATGGGGAGGGGGCGCACGGCTGCCCTCGCCGCCCCTCCTCTTCTCCCACTAAGGCCCATTAGGCCCAATATAGTCCCCAGGGGGGGCGGTAACCCCCGGTACTCCGATAAATGTCTGAAACCTTCCGAAACACTTCCGATGTCCAAACATAGTCGTCCAATTTATCGATCTTTATGTGTTGACCATTTCGAGACTCCTCGTCATGTCCATGATCATATCTGGGACTCCGAGCTACCTTGGGTACATCAAAACACAAAAACTCATAATACCGATCGTCACCGAACTTTAAGCATGCGGACCCTGCGGGTTCGAGAACTATGTAGACATGACCGAGGCACGTCTCCGGTCAATAACCAATAGCGGAACCTAGATGCTCATATTGGCTCCCACATATTCTACGAAGATCTTTATCGGTCAAACCGCATAGCAACATACGTTGTTCCCTTTGTCACCGGTATGTTACTTGCCCGAGATTCGATCGTCAGTATCTCAATACCTAGTTCAATCTCGTTACCGGCAAGTCTCTTTACTCGTTACGTAATGCATCATCCCGCAACTAACTCATTAGTCACATTGCTTGCAAGGCTTATAGTGATGTGCATTACCGAGAGGGCCCAGAGATACCTCTCCGACAATCGGAGTGACAAATCCTAATCTCAAAATACGCCAAATCAACAAGTACCTTTGGAGACACCTGTAGAGCACCTTTATAATCACCCAGTTACGTTGTGACATTTGGCAGCACACAAAGTGTTCCTCCGGTAAACGGGAGTTGCATAATCTCATAGTCATAGGAACATGTATAAGTCATGAAGAAAGCAATATCAACATACTAAATGATCAAGTGCTAAGATAACGGAATGGGTCAAGTCAATCACATCATTCTCCTAATGATGTGATCTCGTTAATCAAATGACAACTCATGTCTATGGTTAGGGAATTTAACCATCTTTGATTAACGAGCTAGTCAAGTAGAGGCATACTAGTGACACTATGTTTGTCTATGTATTCACACATGTATTATGTTTCCAGTTAATACAATTCTAGCATGAATAATAAACATTTATCATGATATGAGGAAATAAATAATAACTTTACTATTGCCTCTAGGGAATATTTCCTTCAAAAGCATCAACGATATGTTTATTAAAAGCTTTATTTTGATTATAAGCATGAGGAGAATTTAACACGGATTGCAACAAGGAAATACAATCTATCAAAGAGCAATTATCATAATTAAATTCCTTGAGATCCAAAATAGTGGGTTCATTGCTATGTAAAGTTTTGACCTCCTCAATCCCACTTTTATTAATTTTAGCACCAAGATCTAAAAACTCTGAATCATTGGGACGCCTTTTAACTAAAGTTGACTTATCTGCAGTCCCATCTTTATCAAGATTCATATTGGAAAACAAAGATTTAATAGGAGTGTCACAGCCCTAGAATTGTTTGCAACTAGTGGCACAAGCAACCATGCATCTTGTCTAAATTACTTCTTTAATTTGAAATGGGGAATAATAAACCCTAGCAGCAAATGAAATTCAACCATGTTCAACTTAAATCTTTTCAATGATCCCAAAATGCCCTTTAGAAATGTTCATTATTTTTGAATTGGTCCAGCACCTCTGACAAAAATGATGCACATATTTCTAGGCCATCCTAGATTTTTGAATTAAATATATGCTATTTGCAATTGGGCATTTAAATGCTATATAATATTTTAAATGCTCAATTAATTCTGAAATTAAGTGAGGGCTGTTGGGAATATTCCAACCAGAGCCCACAATTATTTTCAGGATTTTTGGAAACGTTCTGGTATTTTTAATAAAGCCCAGAAGTTACAGATAAATAGAAAACAGAAAGAATTAGAAAAGAGAGAGAGAGAGAGAGAAGAGCTCACCTCTGTGCAGCCAGCCTAGCACCGCAGCCCCCTCTGTCGTCTTCCTCCTCACGCCAGTAGGCAGGGTGCGTGGTCGTCACGCGCGCGCCAGCTCCTGCTTCCACCGCGACGCCCCGGCTCTTCTGGATGTGCCACGGAGACGCCCCGCTCCTCTCTCACTCTGTCTCGTTCTTTCCCCCTCCTCTGTCTCGCTCTCCTCCCCACAGCCGAGCGCTGCCGTCGCCACCGACGCTGTTCGCTGTAGTTGCAGCCACCGCCTCCCCCTCGCTTCTCTAACCGGACCAGAGGCTCCGCCTTGACCCCCTCTTTCTTCCACCCCGAGCCACGCCACCGCGGGAGCCCCACATCGCCGCCACGAGTCGTCTTCCCCGAGCACGGCCGCCAGACTCCATCGACGGATTCGTCGCCTTCCGGTCGTCCCCGAGCCAGCTGAGCCTGTCGTCAGCCTCACCGTGAGCTCCCGGTCCTTTCCCCCTTAACCACGTCGCCGTTTTCGTCCCGTAGCCACTGCTCCGCGAGTAACCGGAGCCGCCGTCCGCCATGGCCGATGAGATCCTCGCTCCTGAGCACCTCAGCTCCGACCAGTTGCACCAATGTGCTCTTGGAACGCCAGAGATGCCGCCCAGCTACCTCGCTCGCTCGCCCGCAAGCCGCAGCGCCTAACCCGCCGATGCCCGAACTCCGGCCGCCGCATTCGTGCTCGCCGTCGTCGACTCAGACCACCCCAGCTCCTCCCGCTTGGCCTACCAGATGCGCGCGAGCCCCAGCTACACGTAGGACCAAACCGCGGTTGATTTGGTCGACCATGGGAAAATTCCGAGCGGCGCCACCGTCTCGGGCCTCGCCGGCGTCGAGTCACCGGTGGGTTTGACCCCGCTGACCGTTGACTAGGTGGGCCCAGGCCCCTGCTTAATTAGTGTAGGATTAATTAGTGTTAAATTAACTTAGTTAACTAAACAAGACACTGACATGTGGGTCCCCTAGCATAATTAGGTTAGTCTAATTTTCTGTTAGGATTAGTACTAATACGTGAGGACCCCACGTGTCAGCTTTGACTTTGGTCAAGTCAACGTTGACTGGTCCCACCTGTCATCCACCCAAACCAGCCTGAGACACTGACGTATGGGTCCCACAGGTCAGGTTTGACCTGGCCGACCCAGTTGACCGCTGACGTCATAGTGACGCAGTGCTGACGCAGTTAATTATTTTCTGGATTTATTCTTATTCAGGAAATTCCAGAAAATAGAACTAACTTCTAAAATTCATATAAAATCAACGGTAGCTCCAAATCAAACAAATCATATATGAAAAATTATCAGAAAAATTCAAGGAATCTGTTTATGGCATTTGCATGCATGTTTGAACAACCTAGGGTTGCCGTACAGGACAATTTGCATAATTGACATTTAAATAAGCACATATGGAGTTTGAATTTGAACCCTTGGTTCAAACCAACTTCATTTAATATGGTTGCTAGTTGCATTAGCTCAATCAGCAGCATATTGCCATGACATTATCATGCATCATAATTGTTGCATTGCATTGATTGTGTTCCTCTTTGTTTGCCGGTATTTGTCCCCTCTCGATAGACGTGGTTCCGGCGATGAGTTCGATGACACCGATGAAGAACTATATTATCTTCAGAAGTGTTAGGCAAGCAAAACCACCTTGTTCATTCCGATACAATCCCACTCTCTCGCTCTACTGCATTAGGACAACAACGATTCATCTGTTACTTGCTGCGGTAGCTGAACCCCTTTATCCTTTGCATGACCTGTCATTGCCACAGTAAATAGATGAAACCCACTAGCATGAGTAGGAGTTGTTTGAGCCCTGATGTGCCTACTCATTCATGCTTGTTTGTCATGCCTGCTATGCTTAGAGTTGAGTTAGGTCTGATTCATCGGGGATGAATTGGAATGGTGTTAAACATGTCCTACTGTGTGTGAGCTAAGTGTGTGAACACGATTTGGTAAAGGTAGCGGTGAGAGGCCATGTAGTAGTACATGGTGGGTTGTCTCATTGAAACCGTCCTCAGGAACTGAGTTCTGTGTTTGTGATCCATGAAACAGCTACTACCATGCATTGGGCCTGAAACCAATGGACCCTCTCGACTTATTAACTGCCCTTGTCCTCTGTCCAGGAGTTGCAAGTAGTTTCTGGTGTTTGTAGTATGCTGGGGGCCGTACGCAGCACTGACCTGAGGGGTGGGCTGTGTTGCGGTAGGCACGTGGCCCGGTGTACCGAGCGCCCGTTTGGTGTCTCGGGAACCCTGCACACATCGTTTGGGGCTGTGAGCGAAACTCCGAACGGATCTCCTCGTGGATGGAACCCGAATGGGCGATAAACCTGGACTAGAGACTTGTGTGGTTAGTCAGGTTGTGGCAGACTCCCTCGCCAGGCTTCCGCTTGAAGGTTGCCGAGATACACGACATGTACATGGTGGTAAGTGGCGAGAGCGTGTGTGAAGAAGTACACCCCTGCAGGGTTAACATCATCTATTCGAATAGCCGTGTCCGCGGTAATGGACTTCTGGGTTGCCTATAACAGTTCATAGACAAGTGAAAGTGGATACTCTAAAATGCGCAAGATAAGTGTGAGTGCTATGGATGGCGTTCTCGTAGGGAGACGGGAGCGGATCCATAGTGGTGTATTGGTATGGTGAATATGTGGACTCGTGTGCGCCACCTCAAAAGAGTTACTTGCAGTCGTAGTTCAGGTTAGCCACTGAGTCAAAGCTGGCTTGCTGCAGTTAAGCTCCACTACCCCCTTTGTTGATACCCATGCATATGTAGTTAGTTCTGATGTAAGTCTTGCTGGGTACATTTGTACTCACATTTGCCTATTTTATGTTTTGTAGAGAGACGTCAGTCTCGCTAGTAGTTCTGCGTGGACTTTGACGTTTAGCTTGTTACCTCAGCTACGATCTTGTGCCCTCGGCAAGATCTGGTATATAGTCAGGCTTCTCAGCCTTTTTCATTTGTAGATGTCTGTACTCAGACGTGTTAAGCTTCCGCATGTGCTTTGACTTGTATGCTCTGAATGTTGGGTCATGAGACCCATGTTTGTAATATCTCGCTCCTCGGAGCCTAATGAATAAATACTTGAGTCGTAGAGTTATGTTGTGATGCCATGTTGTATTTGCACATATCGGGCATATTGTGTGTATGATTGAAATGCTTGGTATGTGTGGGATCCGACAATCTAGTTGTTTATCCTTGGCAGCCTCTCATATGGGGAAATGTAGTCTAGTGCCTCCTTGAGCCATAGTAGTCCGCTACAGCCCGGTTCACCGGAGTCCTGCTAGCCCAGCACTACTGCTCAAGACACTTGACTGGCCGGCATGTGATTCACTTTGTTCCTGTGTCTGTCCCTTCGGGGAAATGTCACGCGGTGACATCCGGAGTCCTGCCTAGCCTGCTATAGCCCAGGTTCCCGGAGTCTTGTTAGCCTAGTGCTACAGCCCGGATTCACACGCTGCTGACCGGCATGCTCGAAGTTAATTCATGTATGCCTGTCCCCATAGGTTAGTGCCGCTTTGGGTTCACGACTAGCCATGTCAGCTCGGGTTCTCTGTCATATGGATGCTAGCGACACTATCATATACGTGAGCCAAAAGGCGCAAACGGTCCCGGGCCATGGTAAGGCGACACCCGTGGGAATACCGTGCGTGGGGCCGCAAAGTGATATGAGGTGTTACCGGCCAGATCAATGTGACTTGGAATTGGGGTCCTGACATGGAGTCGCATCAATCACTTTTAGATCTTCATCTTTATTATCATGAAAACTAGAAGAACACGCTTTCACAAAGCAATCTTTTTTAGCACGCATCCTAACGGTTCTTTCTTTGCACTCATCAATGGAAATTCTCATGGCTTTGATAGACTCATTGATGTCATGCTTAGGTGGAATAGACCTAAGTTTCAAAGAATCAACATCAAGAGAAATTCTATCCATGTTCCTAGCCAACTCATCAATCTTAGGCAATTTTTCTTCAAGCAAAGCATTGAAATTCTTTTGCGAAATCATAAATTCTTTAACACTAGTCTCAAAATCAGAGGGAATCTTATTAAAATTTCCATAAGTGTTGTTCTAGGAATTACCATAATTATTACATGAATTATTAGGAAATGGCCTAGAATTAAGGTTTTCTCTATACGCGTTGTTACCAAAATTGTTCCTACCAACAAAATTCACATCCATAGATTCATTATTATTTTCAATCAAAGTGGACAAAGGCATATCATTAGGATCAGAAGAAACACTCTTATTAGCAAACGATTTCATAAGTTCATCCATCTTTCCACTCAAAACATTAATCTCTTCAATCGCATGAACCTTTTTACTAGTGGATCTTTCGGTGTGCCATTGAGAATAATTAACCATAATATTATCTAGGAGTTTAGTAGCTTCTCCTAAAGTGATTTCCATAAAAGTGCCTACCGTGGCCGAATCTAAAAGATTTCTAGAAGCAAAATTCAATCCAACATAAAAATTCATTAATTTCATCCTCTCCCAAGCTTGTGCAACATGCTCATGGTCAAGTTGCTTAAAATTCATAATATCGTTCCTAAGAGAGATGATCTTAGCGGGAGGAATATACTTAGAGATAAAATCATCTTTGCACTTATTCCATGAATCAATACTATTTTTAGGCAAAGAAGAGAACCAAGTTTTGGCACGATCTCTAAGAGAAAACGGAAATAGCTTCAATTTAACAATATCATTATCCACATATTTCTTCTTTTGCATATCATACAAATCTTCACTAGGAAGGCCAGAAAATTGATCTTTCATAACAAGATTCATCAAAGCGGCATTAATTTCACAAGATTCAGCATCGGTAATAGGAGCAATCGGAGTGCTAATAAAATCATTGTTGTTGGTATTGGAAAAGTCACATAATTTAGTATTATCTTGAGTCATCGTGACAAACAATCAATCCAACACACAAGAACACAAGAGGCAAGCGAAAAGAGGCAAACGGAAAAGAGGCTAAGAAAGGCAAAGGTTTTCGAAAATTGTTTTAGAAGTGGGGGAGAGGAAAACGAGAGGCGAATGGCAAATAATGTAATGCAAGGGAGAAGAGTTTGTGATGGGTACTTGGTATGTCTTGACTTCAGCGTAGATCTCCCCGGCAACGGCGCCAGAAATCCTTCTTGCTACCTCTTGAGCATGCGTTGGTTTTCCCTTGAAGAGGAAAGGGTGATGCAGCAAAGTAGCATAAGTATTTCTCTCAGTTTTTGAGAACCAAGGTATCAATCCAGTAGGAGATAACACGCAAGTCACCTAGTACCCGCACAAACAATCAAGAACCTTGCAACCAACGCGATAAAGGGGTTGTCAATCTCTTCACTGTCACTCGCAAAAGTGAGATCTAATAAAGATAGTAAGATAAATGTTGTTGGTATTTTTGTTGTATAAATTGGAAAGTAAAGATTGCAAAATAGTAAAACGAGGTGTGATGTAAATAAAAGAGATGAAATATAATAAGAAAGAGACCCGGGGGCCATAGGTTTCACTAGTGGCTTCTCTCAAGATAGCATATATTACGGTGGGTGAACAAATTACTGCCGAGCAATTGATAGAAAAGCGCATAGTTATGAGAATATTTAGGCAATGATCATGAATATAGGCATCACGTCTGTGTCAAGTAGACCGAAACAATTCTGCATCTACTACTATTACTCCACACATCGACCGCTATCCAGCATGCATCTAGAGTATTAAGTTCATAAGAACAGAGTAACACATTAAGCAAGATGACATGATGTAGAGGGATAAACTCAAGCAACATGATATAAACCCCATCTTTTTATCCTCGATGGCAACAATACAATGCGTGCCTCGCTGACCCTACTGTCACTGGGAAAGGACACCGCAAGATTGAACCCAAAGCTAAGCACTTCTCCCATTGCAAGAAAGATCAATCTAGTATACCAAGCTAAACCGATAATTCGAAGAGACTTGCAAAGATATCAAATCATGCATATAAGAATTCAAAGAAGAACCAAATATTATTCATAGATAAACTTGATCATAAATCCACAATTCATTGGATCTCGGTAACTCACCGTAAAAGAGTATTACATCGAATAGATCTCCAAGAACATCGAGAAGAACTTTGTATTGAGAACCAAAGAGAGAGAAGAAGTCATCTAGCTAATAACTATGGACCCGAAGGTCTGTGGTAAACTACTCACACATCATCGGAGAGGCTATGGTGTTGATGTAGAAGCCCTCTGTGATCGATTCCCCCTCCGGCAGATAGCCGGAAAAGGCCCCAAGATGGGATCTCACTGGTACAAAAGGTTGCAACGGTGGAAAAGTGGTTTCGTGGCTCCCTGCTACCTCTTGAGCACTGCGTTGGATTTCCTTGAAGAGGAAAGGGTGATGCAGCAAAGTAGAGTAAGTATTTCCCTCAGTTTTTGAGAACCAAGGTATCAATCCAGTAGGAGGCTACGCACGAGTCCCTCATACCTACACAAAACAAATAGATCAACGCAACCAAAGCGATTAGGGGTTGTCAAGCCCTTCACGGTCACTTACGAGAGTGACATCTGATAGAGATGATAGATAATATTTTTGGTATTTTTGAAATAAGGATGCAAAGTAAAAAGTAAAAGGCAAAGTAAAAAAGCAAAGCAATAATAAAGTGATGGAGTTTGATATGATGAGAATAGACCCGGGGGCCAAAGATTTCACTAGTGGCTTCTCTCAAGAGCATAAGTATTCTACGGTGGGTGAACAAATTATTGTTGAGCAATTGACAGAATTGAGCATAGTTATGAGAATATCTAGGTATGATCATGTATATAGGCGTCACGTCCGAGACAAGTAGACCGACTCCTGCCTGCATCTACTACTATTACTCCATTCATCGACCGCTATCCAGCATGCATCTAGAGTATTAAGTTAAAAACAGAGTAACGCCTTAAGCAAGATGACATGATGTAGAAGGATAGTTTCATGCAATATGATAAAAACCCCATCTTGTTATCCTCGATGGCAACAATACTATGCGTGCCTTGCTGCCCCTACTTTCACTGGAAAAGGACACCGCAATATTGAACCCAAAGCTAAGCACTTCTCCCATTGCAAGAAGAACCAATCTGGTAGGCCCAACCAAACTGATAATTCGAAGAGACTTGCAAAGATAACCAATCATACATAAAAGAATTCAGAGAAGATTCAAATATTGTTCATAGATAGACTTAATCATAAACCCACAATTCATCGGTCTCAACAAACACACCGCAAAAAGAAGATTACATCAAATAGATCTCCATGAGAGAGGGGGACAACATTGTATTGAGATCCAAAAAGAGAGAAGAAGCCATCTAGCTACTAACTATGGACCCGAAGGTCTGAGGTAAACTACTCACACTTCATCGGAGGGGCAGATGATGTAGAAGCCCTCCGTGATGATGGCCCTCTCTGGCGGAGCTCCCAAACAGGCCCAAGATGGGATCTCGTGGATACAGAAAGTTGCGGCGGTGGAATTAGGTTTTTGGCTCTGTATCTGATCGTTTGGGGGTACGTAGGTATATATAGGAGGAAGGAGTATGTCGGTGGAGCTTCGAGGGGCCCACGAGGCAGGGGGCATGCCCTAGGGGGGGCGCCCTCCACCCTCGTGACTGCCTCGTGGCTTTCTTGACGGAGGGTCCAAGTCTCCTGGGTCTTACCTGATGAGAAAATCACGTTCCTGAAGGTTTCATTCCGTTTGGACTCCGTTTGATATTCTGTTTCTCCGAAACACTAAAATAGGCAAAAAAACAGAAATTCTGGGCTGGGCCTCCGGTTAATAGGTTAGTCCCAAAAATAATATAAAAGTGGAAAATAAAGCCCAATATAGTCCAAAACAGTAGATAATATAGCATGGAGCAATCAAAAATTATAGATACGTTGGAGACGTATCAGGCATCCCCAAGCTTAATTCCTGCTCGTCCTCAAGTAGGTAAATGATAAAAGGAGAATTTTTGATGTGGAGTGCTACTTGGCATAATTTCAATGTAAAACTTCTTAATTGTGGTATGAATATTCAGATCCGAAAGATTCAAGACAAAATTTCATGTTGACATAAAAATAATAATACTTCAAGCATACTAACAAAGAAATTATGTCTTCACAAAATAACATGGCCAAAGAAAGCTATCCCTACAAAATCATATAGTGTGGCTATGCTCTATCTTCACCACACAAAGTATTTAAATCATGCACAACCCCGATGACAAGCCAAGCAATTGTTTCATACTTTTGACATTTTCAAAACTTTTTCGATCTTCAAGCAATACATGAGCGTGAGCCATGGATATAGCACTATATGTGGAATAGAATGGTGGTTGTGGAGAAGACAAAAGGAGGGGAAGATAGTCTCACATCAACTAGGCGTATCAACGGGCTATGGAGATGCCCATCAATAGATATCAATGTGAGTGAGTAGGGATTGCCATGCAACGGATGCACTAGAGCTATAAGTATATGAAAGCTCAACAAAAGAAACTAAGTGGGTGTGCATCCAACTCGCTTGCTCACGAAGACCTAGGGCATTTTGAGGAAGCCCATCATTGGAATATACAAGCCAAGTTCTATAATAAAAAATTCCCACTAGTATATGAAAGTGACAAAATGAGAGACTCTCTATCATGAAGATCATGGTGCTACTTTGAAGCACAAGTGTGGTAAAAGGATCGTAACATTGTCCCTTCTCTCTTTTACTCTCATTTTTTTTGGGCCTTTTCTCTTTTTTTATGACCTCTTTTTCTCTTTTTTTTTATTTTTCGTTCGGAGTCTCATCCCGACTTGTGGGGGAATCATAGTCTCCATCATCCTTTCCTCACTTGGGACAATGCTCTAAAAATGATGATCATCGCACTTTTATTTTTCTTACAACTCAACAATTACAACTCTATACTTGGAACAAAATATGACTATATGAATGCCTCCGGCGGTGTACCGGGATATGCAATGAACCAAGAGTGACATGTATGGAAGAATTATGAACGGTGGCTTTGCCACAAATATGATGTCTACTACATGATCATGCTAGCAATATGACAATGATGGAGCATGTCATAATAAACAGAACGATGGAAAGTTGCATGGCAATATATCTCGGAATGGCTATGGAAATGACATGATAGGTAGGTATGGTGGCTGTTTTGAGGAAGGTATATGGTGGGTGTATGATACCGGCGAAAGGTGCGCGATATTAGAAAGGCTAGAAATGGTGGAAGGATGGGAAAAGTGCGTATAATCCATGGACTCAACATTAGTCATAAAGAACTCATATACTTATTGCAAAAATCTAGAAGTTATCAAAGCAAAGTGTTACGCGCATGCTCCTAGGGGGATAGATTGTTAGGAAAAGACCATCGCTCATCCCCGACCGCCACTCATTAGGAAGACAATTAATAAATAAATCATGCTCCGACTTCATCACATAACGGTTCACCATACGTGCATGCTACGGGAATCACAAACTTTAACACAAGTATTTCTCAAATTCACAACTTCTCAACTAGCATGACTCTAATATCACCATCTTTATATCTCAAAACAATTGTCGAGCATCTAACTTTTCTTAGTATTCAACGCACTCAAAAGAAAGTTTTACAAATCTTGAATACCAAGCATATTATTATTATTATTATTAAGCAAATTACCATGCTATTTAAGACTCTCAAAATAATCTAAGTGAAGCATGAGAGATCAATAGTTTCTATAAAACAAATCCACCACCATGCTCTAAAAGATATAAGTGAAGCACTAGAGCAAAACTATAGAGCTCAAAAGATTTAAGTGAAGCACATAGAGTATTCTATCAAATTCCTATTCACGTATGGCTCTCTCAAAAGGTGTGTACAGAAAGGATGATTGTGGTAGACTAAAAAGCAAAGACTCAAATAATACAAGACGCTCCAAGCAAAACACATATCATGTGGTGAATAAAAATATAGCTCCAAGTAAAATTACCGATGGAAGTAGACAAAAGAGGGAATGCCTTCCGGGGCATCCCCAAGCTTTGAATTTTTGGTGTCCTTGGATTATATTGGGGGTGCCATGGGCATCCCAAAGCTTAGGCTCTTGCCACTCCTTGTTCCATGATCCATCAAAAGATTTCACCCAAAACTTGAAAACTTCACAACACAAAACTCAACAGAAATCTCGCGAGCTCCGTTAGCGAAAGGAAACAAAAGACCACTTCAAGGTACTGTAATGAACTCATTCTTTATTTGTATTGGTGTTAAACCTACTGTATTACAACTTCTCCATAGTTTATAAACTATTTTACTAGCCATAGATTCATCAAAAATAAGCAAACAACACACGAAAAAACAGAATATGTCAAAAACAGAACAATCTGTAGTAATCTGTAACTAACGCAAACTTCTGGAACTCCAAAAAATCTAACAAAATAGGATGACCTAGGAAATTTGTTTATTGATCATCATTAATTGGAATCAGTATTTTATCACGTTCTGGTGATTTTTAACAATTGTTTTCGTGAACAGAAAGTTTCTGGAAATTACAGCAAGATCAAATAACTATCACCCAAGAAGATCCTATAGGTTTAACTTGGCACAAACACTAATTAAAACACAAAACCATATCTAAACAGAAGGTAGATGGATTATTTATTCTTAAACAGAAGCAAAAGCAAAAATAAACTAAAAATAAAATTGGGTTGCCTCCCAACAAGCGCTATCGTTTAACGCCCCTAGCTAGGCATTAAGATTTCAATGATGCTCACGTGAAAGACAAAAATTGAAGCATAAAGAGAGCATCATAAAACACGTGACAAACACATCTAAGTCTAACATATTTCCTATGCATAGGTATATTATCGGCAAACAAATTATCAAGGCAAGCAAAATCTAGCATATGCAAGGAAGTGGAAAGAAACAATAGCAATCTCAACATAACGAGAGGTAAATTAGTAACATAAAAATTTCTAAAACCATATTTTCCTCTCTCATAATAATTACATGTAGGATCATAAGAAAATTCAACAATATAGCTATCACATAAAATATTTTCAACACGATCCATATGCATGCAAAGTTGACACTCTTCCGAAATAGTGGGATTAACATTAACTAAAGTCATGACCTCTCCAAACCCACTTTTATCAAAAAATTCATAAGATTGAATATTCTCCAAATATTTGGGATCTAAAGTCGACACTCTTCCAAACCCACTTTCAATATTATTGCAAACAATATTATCAATCACATATCCATCATGGGGATTAAATAAATTTTCAAGATCATAAGAAGAATCACCCCAATCATGATCATTGAAACAAGTAGTAGACATAGCAAAACTAGCATCCCCAAGCTTAGGGTTTTGCATATTATTAGCACAATTAACATCAAGAGAATTTATAGTAAAATCACTGAAATCATGCTTTTCATTGAGGGAACTATCAAGCATGGGTGCAATAGTAACGATCTCATTTTTAACATAAGGAACTATAGCAAATTCGTCTTCATAAATATTGGCATCATGGCCACAAGAATAGAAAGCATCATGTTCATCAAGGGATATTTCAACCAAATCATCGGAATCATCATTATATATAGATACATGCATATCATTATTTTCTTCCAAAGCAACGGTCATTCTTTCAATAAATTCTTGGACATAGACATTATGAGCAAGGTTTTCATTGCAATATTTAAGTATGACGGAATTTTCAGATTTGTTGAGAGTAAAATCATACTTTTCAATCAAAGAAGCAACTTCATGAGCACCCTTAAAAACGACAAATTATTCAATTTGTTCGATATCATAGTAACTATAAACACCCTTGCATAAGAAGATAAGATTTCATTATCATTGAACTCACATAGGTAGGGAAGGTGTTTTTTAGGGTTCTTAGAGCAACAAGTAAAATCACACATTTCACAAAGATTACAAGCATAGCATAGCAAACTATTTATATGATACCATAAGAGTCTCCCTTTTTCAGACAGACGATGACGCACAAAACGAGCATGCTCATCTAAAGATTTACCATCAACTAGGCTAGTTGGGGTTTCAGCACGAGCGCACAAGGATCGAAGATGATCCAAGTAGAACACTTTAAGTGGATCCATATCAATAGATTTTTAGCAAGCAAAGATGCAAGCAAATAGAAGGCACGTGGGAACACAAACAAAGATACATACGGGAAGAAGGCGAACGGAAAAGAGAGGGCGAATAAAACGGCAAGGGTGAAGTGGGGGAGAGGAAAACGAGAGGCAAATGGCAAATAATGTAGTGCGGGAGATAAGGGATTGTGATGGGTACTTGGTACATTGACTTTTGCGTAGACTCCCCGGCAACGGCGCCACAAATCTTCCTCCTACCTCTTGAGCACTGCGTTGGATTTCCTCGAAGAGGAAAGGGTGATGCAACAAAGTAGAGTAAGTATTTCCCTCAGTTTTTGAGAACCAAGTTATCAATCCAGTAGGAGGCTATGCGCGAGTCCCTCGTACCTACACAAAACAATTAGCTCAATGCAACCAACGCGATTAGGGGTTGTCAAGCCCTTCACGGTCACTTACGAGAGTGAGATCTGATAGAGATGATAGATAATATTTTTGGTATTTTTTATATAAGGATGCAAAGTAAAAAGTAAAAGGCAAAGTAAAAAAGCAAAGCAATAATAAAGTGATGGAGATTGATATGATGAGAATAGACCCGGGGGACATAGATTTCACTAGTGGTTTCTCTCAAGAGCATAAGTATTCTACGGTGGGTGAACAAATTACTGTTGAGCAATTGACAGAATTGAGCATAGTTATGAGAATATCTAGGTATGATCATGTATATAGGTGTCACGTCCGAGACAAGTAGACCGACTCCTGCCTGCATCTACTACTATTACTCCACTCATCGACCGCTATCCAGCATGCATCTAGAGTATTAAGTTAAAAACAGAGTAACGCCTTAAGAAAGATGACATGATGTAGAGGGATAGTTTCATGCAATATGATAAAAAAACCCATCTTGTTATCCTCGATGGCAACAATACTATACGTGCCTTGCTGCCCCTACTGTCACTGGGAAAGGACACTTCAAGATTGAACCCAAAGCTAAGCACTGCTCCCATTGCAAGAAGAACCAATCTAGTAGGCCAAACCAAACTCATAATTCGAAGAGACTTGCAAAGATAACCAATCATACATAAAAGAATTCAGAGAAGATTCCAATATTGTTCATAGATAGACTTGATCATAAACCCACAATTCATCGGTCTCAACAAACACACCGCAAAAAGAAGATTACATCGAATAGATCTCCACAAGAGAGGGGGAGAACATTGCATTGAGATCCAAAAAGAGAGAAGAAGCCATCTAGCTACTAACTATGGACCCGAAGGTCTGAGGTAAACTACTCACACTTCATCGGAGGGGCTATGATGATGTAGAAGCCCTCTGTGATGATGGCCCCCTCCGGCGGAGCTCCGGAACAGGCCCCAAGATGGGATCTCGTGGGTACAGAAGGTTGCGGTGGTGGAATTAGGTTTTTGGCTCCGTATCTGATCGTTTGGGGGTACGTAGGTATATATAGGAGGAAGGAGTACGTCGGTGGAGCTTCGAGGGGCCCACAAGGTAGGGGGCACGCCCTAGGGGGGTGCCCTCCACCCTCGTGACCGCCTCGTGGCTTTCTTGACGGAGGGTCCAAGTCTCCTGGATCATATTTGTTGAGAAAATCACGTTCCCGAAGGTTTCATTCCGTTTGGACTCCGTTTGATATTCTGTTTCTTCGAAACATTGAAATAGGCAAAAAAACAGCAATTCTGGGTTGGGCCTCCGGTTAATAGGTTAGTCCCAAAAATAATATAAAAGTGGAAAATAAAGCCCAATATGGTCCAAAACAGTAGATAATATAGCATGGAGCAGTCAAAAATTATAAACATGTTGAAGACGTATCACTCCCCCTGATGTTTTTAGGGTATAAGAGTATATATAGGCGGAAGAAGTACGTCGGTGGAGCTCTGTGGGGCCCACGAGGGTGTGGGGCGCGCCCTCCTGCCTCGTGGCCGCCTCGCGGAGTTCCAGACTTCAACTCCAAGTCTTCTGGATTGCATTTGTTTCAAGAAATATCATCGTGAAGGTTTCAATACGTTTGGCTTCCGTTTGGTATTCCTTTTCTGCAAAACACCGAAATAGGCAAAAAAAGGAAACTGGCACTGGGCCTTCGGTTAATAGGCTAGTCCCAAAAATAATACAAAAGAGCATATTAAAGCCCATTAAACATCCAAAACAGATAATATAATAGCATGGAACAATAAAAAATTACAGATACGTTGGAGACGTATCATTGCACCGCGGCTAGAGGCTTCGTCTAGCAAAGCTCGCCTAGATCCGGGGATGGCGGCGGCGAGGGCAACTCCCTGGCTGGCACGAGGTGGCAAGATGTGGTTCTCGTGCACATGCGTGTGTGCCGGTCAGGTGGTGCGAGGCGGTGCGGGTCGCTGACGAGGGTGGCATGCACGGGCTAGTGGGGCATGTAGCGTTCGGTCATCGATCGCTTTGTGTAGTGGCTTGAGGGTCAATGGTGGCATTCATGGCGGAGGTTGCAGGTCGGCATGGAGATGGTGGGCGAAAGGTGTGGTCAACAGCAAGGGCGATCTCTACTCCGGCTAGAAGCTGCGGGGGTACATATCTTGCTCTTGACGTTGACCCTCTTGTCAGCAACATGGAGCCTAGGGGATGGTGCATGTTGGATGTCTATGGTGGTGCCAGTGCAACAGCCTGGATCAATCCCCCCTTCGTCACTGTCAATGCTCAAGGTGAGCAACGACGTCTAGGGGAGGCTCCTTTTGGATTCGAGGACGCTTCCGTGGTCTGGCAAGGGGTGAGGTCTTTCTGGCATGCAAGGTTATTGTTTGTAGGGTTTGTCGGTGTGCCGGTGAGGACTTACCTTTGTAGTTTGGTCCTCTGGACTCCTCTTTGCCACGTTGGCGCAACCTTGTTTTCCATGTAAACTTATGAGCTTTTTGGAGGCTGGGATCCTGGATTTGTGGATCTCTCATAGGCAACTACCTCGGTTAGCTCATCTACATGGCGTTGTTTTGGAAAGGCCATTGCTCTGATGACCCCATCCACAATCAATGACGGTTGGTTAGCTCCAGCGGCAAAGAGACGTGACACTACATCGGGCTTGTGGGGTGTGAGGGACTTGCTGGCTGAAATTCACGCCGGACTCGGTGGTCATCACGCTGCAGCTCGGTCCCTTGTAAGTAAGGCTTTCCGTACAGGCTTTTATTGGCCAACGGCCGGGGCAGACGCTCAGGACTTAGTCCAACGATGCGTCGGTTGCCAGCTTTTTGCAAACCAAAGCCATATGCCACCACCGCCCTCCAAACTATCCCCATAACATGGCCCTTTGCGGTCTGGGGGCTTGACATGGTGGGACCCCTTAAAGGTGGAACCCACAAGAAAAAATACTTACTGGTCATGGTGGATAAGTTCACCAAATGGATAGAAGCCAAGCCTGTTAAAACGGTCGAATGCGGACAGGTGATAGACTTCATATCTGGGGTCATACACCGTTATGGCGTCCCCCACAGCATCATCACTGATAACGGCACGAACTTTACGAGCGATGAGGTAAAACTCTGGTGCAAAAACATGGGCATTAAGCTCAATTATGCTTCTGTCGATCACCCACAAACTAACGGACAGGTCGAACGTGCAAATGGTCTTATCATGAGTGGCATCAAACCCAGATTAGTGCGGTCCCTTAAGGAATCTAACACGCACTGGGTAGAGGAGCTCGACTCCGTACTCTGGGGGCTGCAGACCACGCCGAATCGCACCACCGGATATACGCCATTCTTCATGGTGTACGGCGCAGAGGCAGTTTTGCCCTGCGACATAATTCATGACTCACCTCGGGTGCGCATGTACGAAGAAAGAGAGGCCGAGCTCGATCGGCAGGACAGTTTGGACGCATTGGAGGAAGAACATGACGTGGCAAAAACCCGTTCCGCATTCTATCAACAGCAGGCTCGAAGATACCAAAGCAGAGAAGTACGGGCCAAGAATTACAACGTTGGCGAATTAGTTCTACGCCTGCCGGACAAGAAAAAGGACAAACTCAAGCCCAAGTGGGAAGGTCCCTTCATAATTGACCAAGTCCTGACTGGTGGAGTGTACCGCCTGCGAGATGAATCGGATAACCGACTCTAGCCGAACCCATGGAACGCAGCCCGTCTCCGAAGATTCTATGCCTAGCGCCGGACTCTGTGTTCGTCTCCTTCCTCTATCCATTTTTTATATACTGTCTGTCTTATATTTCTCTCCTTCTCCTCTCCTCTTATAGCCTTAAAAGGCTCATCACATGACGTGCTACTCCCACTCATTAAACCTGGGGGCTTCTTTTAACAGAAGCTTATTCACACGGGCTTTATGCCCAACACATGTGTTACACTTCCGCATGTACCTTTTATTTCACCATTATATGCATCGATATGACTTAAGTTTTGGCCAAGCTGGGTTGCCTGGCTCCTGTGCTTACCCCTACGTTCCCGATTGTTCGGCTAGGTGGTAAAGGGAGCACCTCTGCGATTGTTACTGCCGGGTCAGCCGGATGTGTACCTCAGGCTGGGTGAAGCCGAAAGCTAGCGTTCTTAAGGGAATATTCGGTCGGTGACCTGAAAGATGATTTTTCCAATTATTTATCTATGTGCCCCCAGACGATTTTTCCTGCGTCTTTTTCCCAGAATGGACATGCACTTTAGGGCATGCCTCCCAGGGAAAGGAACCCTTAACAGAACTATTCTCCCTAGAAGATGTTTCTTACTAACCATGTAATATAACATAACTAGTTGGGCACTTGTCTGTTCAAGCACTAATGACCCATACGCCTGGTCTCCATGCATACCCCGATTCTTATATAACCGCGAGGGTATTCGGACACACTCCGGACCGTCAGGTCCCGAGGTTGAAGCGAAAAGGTCGGCCATGACAAACGATCTACAATCCGGCTAGAAGGCATTACAAATGTCAATTAAATTACATAGTCACTCTGACTGATTGTATTCCTCTTCAATACCATCTAACAGGCTGTCTAATTTACAGTCCTGCTGGGAATACTTTGCGGCCAATTCTACTTGGCCGTATACTAAGCTTACAGGGATCTCCTTCCCATCGGGCCCCACAGGTCCGACCTCGGCCATGTGGTTTGGGCCAGCCTTTGTGTACTGCGTCTTCACCATGGCCCAGGCCTCCCTAGCGCCTTGACGGCAGGCCGATATCTTCCACAATCGGAAGCGCCACCGCGCTCCCTTCAGCTTCTCTGCAAGCTCTCCAAGGCCCTCGGGCATGGAGAAGGATGGCCATAAGGCTTGGGCAACGCCTTGCATCGCCTGCCGAACTCGCTCGTGCAGTTGCGAGAGCTCGGGAAGAAGGTCACCCGTAGAACCGGGCATCTCCTCTGTAGGACGACCTGTTAGCATACCTACAGACATCACTCTATTAGTCGACTTCCTCGCCGAACTCTTTTTTCAAAGTTCGTTCAAGCACTTACTAAAAATGTTGCGTCGAAGCCGCTGTCTCCTTAACGGAGTCCGACGGCTGGGCACGAACATCTTTCAGTTCAACACCCAGCTTAGTGTTGGCATCCTGAAGATCATTTTTCTCCCGCCTCACCTTTGTTAGCACGCTCTCGCCAGCCCTTAGCCGGCGTAGGAGTTGTTGCTTGTCCGGATCTAGTCCGGCGCCATCTGCAATTTCATTTGTCAGATTGGCACATATGCCGCACTTCACACTTATCTTTTTGAAGCATATATTACCAGAGGGGGTCTCCTTGGGCTCCCCCGTCGCGGCTAGTGCGGCCTCAAGTTGGGCTTTGCACTCTTCCAGCTCCTGGGACAGTTGGGTATTCTTCTCGGAAAGAACCTGCGTATTACACGATCCTTAAATCAGTTATTCTAATTGTTTCAAGTCTCGGGGGCTACTGATATATATAACCATTAAATTTTCTCACCCGTATGTCTTTTACATATTGCTCCGTGGCTCTGGCTAGACCATTTTGAGCGGCACGGAGATACGCATCTCCCGAATTGAAGGCATCAAACGCCTCTTGGGAGAAACAAGCGTCACGAAGAACAGTCCGGCGACGCATGTGGTTCATGGCACTCTCCACCTCAGAATGGGTGGCAGACAGCCTATCCGCATCCTCTGTCGGAGGAGCGTCCGGTGTGCGCCTCATGTTCGCCTCTGCCTCCGGGCCAAGCTGTGGAGCCTGGCTGGTGGAGGCGCGATTGGCAGCCTCTTCGGATATAGTCCGGCGAGGTCTCTTTGTCCTGAACAGAGCACGAGTGTTAATATGCCTTGAAGGAATAACACCGGGGAATAAAAAGGCGTGCTATACCTTTGCGCTGGCACCTCGGTCCGGACTACACTTCTTTTTATCCCACGAGGCCCCGCAGCCCCTCGTGGGCTGGCCGCCGTAGGCTCGGCCTCCCGCCTCAAGGACCTCCTCTGCAAAACACGGTTGTTATACGGGCATCGAAAACACGCGAGGACAGGTCCCCTTTCAAAGTACTGGGATTTTGGTCTCAGTCACCTGGGAGGTGGGGATTAGCCCTGGGTAATCGGCCGTAATGGCCACCAAGGTGTTGTCCTTGCTTAATTGATGGAATACCCCATCAATTAGCTCCACAGATATGTCCGGATCCTCTTGGGAGGCCGGGTCGAGGGACCGTCCTGGATCCTCGGGTTGTGGAGGGGGGCTGTTTATCTCTTTAACAGCCTGGCGCAGTTCCTGCGTTGAAGTCGTCAGACCATATATTTGACAGTAGGAATACAAAACGGATGGACTAGTGAAAGTGCTCACTTACCCAGCTCGGAGGATTATACATGGTAAAACCACCCTGAGGGTTGATGCGGAGAAATTCCTCCTCTTCTCCCTTATACAAAGTGGACAAGATCTTTATCAGAGCGGCAGTCGAGTCCGGCCCCTTACGGCCGTGACGGGTGGCGTCGTCCTCCCCGTTGAAATCCCACATGGGGTGACTTCTATATTGAAGCGGCTGCACCCCCCGCATGATGCATACGGCCATGACTCCGATCGTGGTTAGTCCGGAATGAGCCAATAATCTTTTTCGGCCCATTAGGTAAAGGACGTCCTTGTCACTTTCTCTCTGAGAGCTCCGTGGACGCCAGCTTAGGCGCTTCTTCGGGGGAGCACTATTGAACTCAGGGAGGCCGATCCGAACAGGATACGACAGCGGGACGTCCTCTATATAGAACCATTCCGAAGGCCAGTCCTCAGACGCCTTCTTTGGGGTTCCGGATAGATATCCGATCCCGGCGATGCGCCACACTTCGGCTCCGCCCACTTCATATATTAACCCCTCTTGAGAACGGGGCACCAGGCAGAACAGCCTCTTCCACAGCGCGAAATGAGCCCCAACACCCAAGAACAGCTCGCAAAGGGCAACGAAGCCCGCGATGCAATATAGAGGCAGGCATGAGGTTGTGCAGCTGGAGGCCATAGAACTCCAGAAGCCCCCGGAGAAACAGATGAATTGGAAATCCGAGTCCCCTTATTAGATAAGGGACAAGGCATACCCGCTCTCCTTTGGAGGGAGTGGGGGCGCTCTCCGCTTGCTCTCCGCCATTATAGGTGGCGAGTCCGGCTCGAACCGGACCATGTAGGCCGGAGGAAGGAATCCCTTGGTCTGAAGCGATACTAGCTCGCTGTGCGGGATGGAGCACCTGTCCCAGTCTCCAGGCTTAGGACTGGAAGAGCGAGAGGAGGAGTTGCGATGGCTTGCCATGGTGGAATGGACCTTTGCTGGATGCGCTCTGATGACTACTCGCAGAGGGGAGAAGGTGTGGTTTGGATCTAAATCCCCATTCCTTTAAATAGGCGGCTCATTTACGCGGCTAGGGGTGTGAATGTAAAAACACCCAGACTTTTCGTATTCGTTTGACACGTGGAAGGTGGCCATTATTGGGCGTAGAAGCCAAGGAGCGCTGCATTCGCAGAACACAGGACATTATTCAATAGGTACACGGAATCTGGAGGGGAACATGCCTTGCAATGCCGAAGACAATTAGCACGCCGGACTCGTCGTCATTGAAGCCTGGTTCGGGGGCTACTGAGGGAGTCCTGGATTAGGGGGTGTCCGGATGGCCGGACTATATCTTCAGCCGGACTCCTGGACTATGAAGAACAAGATTGAAGACTTCGTCCCGTGTTCGGAAGGGACTTTCCTTGGCGTGGAAGGCAAGCTTGGCGATGCGGATATTTAGATCTCCTACCATTGTAACCGACTTTGTGTAACCCTAATCCTCTTCGGTGTCTATATAAACCGGAGGGCTTTAGTCCGTAGGACAACATACAACAATCATACCATAGGCTAGCTTCTAAGGTTTAGCCTCCTTGATCTCGTGGTAGATCTACTCTTGTACTACGCATATCATCAATATTAATCAAGCAGGACGTAGGGTTTTACCTCCATCAAGAGGGCCCGAACCTGGGTAAAACTTCGTGTCCCTTGTCTCCTGTTACCATCCGCCTAGACGCACAGTTCGGGACCCCCTACCCGAGATCCGCCGTTTTTGACACCGACAGGGTGGAAGAAGACGATCGTCCCTACAGACCATATTGCATTTCATTTTTCTAGGGGTGTTGGTGCAAATGGTTTGGTTGATGCATTTTCATAAACAAAAGTAGGTGTGAAAAAATATGCAAAGCGACTTAACATGAGTGATTAACTTAGAGAGTGTCTAGGGTGCTTCTTGATATTTTGGACAACCTTTAATAGCTTAGACACAATCCACAAAAATAGTCATGGCTTTTGCTACACCCTCCAAACGATGCAATGTTTTATGGAATGAAAGTAAACTTGAAGGAGATTTTGACGATATACCCGTTGTCACGTTGGTTTTTTAAGATGGAGTGAAACATCAAAAGAACAGACAACCGCTGAAAGCATGTGACTCATGGAGACCTAGTTATCAATAATTTTGTGCCTCATTGACTTAAATGTTGTTAACTTCTTCACTGCACGACAATGTAAGTTTAGACGATGTCATAAAAGTTTAATACCTCTAACCCAATGAGATTTCCAACACAAAACAGTTTCTTGATAGTTTTAAATTCCGTAAGGACCTCTAATCCAATGAGTTTCAATCCGTAAGACCCAGAAAACCAATAGATGATAAGTTGCCTTAAATGACGACGTGTATTCACACGTAGGTATAGAGTTCGCCGTCTTCATTGTACGCACGTGGATCTTCAACAACCCACCGATTGTCTTGTCAACTTCAAGCGGTTAGCTGACACCATCATTAACAGTGTGTTATTCATAACCCGTGAGCACAGATGAGTATTTTCTTATGTTCTTTTCTTTTAAATCTTTGTGTATTGCATTTCCACAAGCATTTCCCGTGCCGCACAAGCCAAACCGAATTTGGCTCCAAAATAGGGTGGGAAAGAGATGTAAAAATGAAAGAGACAGCAGAAAGGCCTATAGAAAAATACGTTCATTTTTAATGAAAATCCTCCAGATTCGTGTGGTCGATCGCAGCCGTCCACGCGGGCCGTCGTCTTGAAAGCGACCGAGGGCCGGAATGAAAACCCTCGCGCCGCTGGCCCGGCAATTTCCCCACTTTTCCCTCCACAACCGAAAGGTTTTCCCTCCCTCCCTCCGCTCAACCCCACCCCAGCGCCATGGCCGCCTCCTCCTCCGCCGCCGCCCCCGCCGACACGTACGACATCCCGTGGGTGGAGAAGTACCGCCCCAGCCGCGTCGCCGATGTCGTCGGCAACTCCGACGCCGTCAGCCGCCTCGAGGTCATCGCCCGCGACGGCAACATGCCCAACCTCATCCTCTCCGTAAGCGCCATTTCCCCGAACACCTTCCGCGCGCACCCTCGCAACACGGAAAGCTCACCCCGTCTCCTCTACTCCCATGTCTTTTTCTCGCCAGGGGCCTCCGGGGACCGGGAAGACGACGAGCATCCTGGCGCTCGCCCACGAGATGCTCGGGCCCAGCTACCGCGAGGGCGTGCTCGAGCTCAACGCCTCGGACGACAGGTTGCTGCCGCCGTGACTTGATTTTGTACTTGCGGCTCGTGGCTGTATGAATTGGTCGTGTGACGGTCGATCCGTGCTTTTGCAGGGGGCTTGATGTGGTGAGGAACAAGATCAAGATGTTCGCGCAGAAGAAGGTCACTCTGCCGCCCGGACGGCACAAGATCGTCATACTGGACGAGGCTGACAGGTAATGCCATCCCCAGAGTGGGAGCCGGGCCTGTGTGGTGTTCGGTGGTAGCTCGAGAAACAAAAGGAAATGCCAGCGACCTTGTCGCTAGCTCACCATCGGTTGGTTTCACACTGAATGCTATGATTCATACTGGATTATGAACCGATGACAGGCCCACATTACAATGAACTAGATAGAGGTTATTGTATTTTTCTATGAAAATAAGCAGGGGAAACCATACATGTATATATTAAAAAGAAATGAATTACTCAGAACCACAACTTCAGCAGAAATTTTAACAATTTATCACACCTTTTGAGTCTTTTTTCATGGTACCACAACTTCAGCAGAATTTTTAACAATTTATCACACCGTTTGAGTCATTTTTCATGGAATGACAACTCTTGCTCTAACTATTCACCCAGCACCCAAACCTCTCATTTGATAGCAATCTGACACGGTGGGCCCACTCATCAGAGCTTACTGAATAAATACGGACCTGTCAATTTCCCCTAAACAGAATACAAATGTACTCACTCCGTCCTACAATATAAGATGTTTTTGCAAGCTATGTTAGCTTACAAAAACATCTTATATTGTGGGACGGAGGGAGTACATGTCAAAGGGCAGTGCCCTAAAAACCAGACACTCTGCCATGAATATCACACCAGAATGTTTATCATCGTAGTGACACGGTATAGATAGCAACTCCATCCGCAAGTTGTAGTATTACAATATTTTGAAGAGTTTGGATTATGGCTCGAAATGTTGTTCAGTGATATAGGTAGCTATGTTTTTAGTTTCTGTTTGTGCCTCACACTTGCTACGTGCAGCATGACAACAGGGGCACAGCAAGCACTGAGAAGAACCATGGAGATTTATTCCAACACCACAAGATTTGCTCTTGCCTGCAATACTTCATCTAAAATCATTGAACCCATCCAAAGTCGCTGCGCTATTGTCCGGTTCTCGAGGCTTTCAGATCAGGAGATCCTTGGCCGCCTTATGGTCGTGGTGGCAGCTGAGAAGGTAATGTTTAGTAGCTCTGGTAGTTGCCAACTTTGCAAGGAGTTAGCTGTTGGAGGGTACTGTCTTTGTTGTCTTAGCTAGAAGATAAAGTTGGTACTTAACTGTTCATTCATACAGCCATAACTGTCCAAAACATATACCCAATGTGGACTCCTGGATGTTTTATGCATGAAAACTGCTGAAACCCTTACTCCTACGCATAATTTTCCAACCACCTTGAATTATTATCAATTTAAGGTGCTTTGTCACTAATTGAAGATTAAGAGAACCCCTTTCTGATACATGATCCTGCATATGTTTTGTTATTTTTTCTAACATTGAGGATATGCTTGCATGTATTAATTGTTCTTATTTATTTATAATATCGTCTGTCGTTCACTTTTGACCTTTCACCCTGCTTGTCATCTGTGCATAATGATTGTAATACATATATTAATATTACTAATAATTATATAAGAGCACTCAGATGACAGTCCTGTTCCGCAGTTAAGGAAAATGAAATTAGGCTTTCTCTTTACTAGCGGGAAAGGCAGAACTGCAACTGTATAAGAATAACAGGGTACCTTAATAAATAACCAAGAAGCTTAATTTGGTATTATGAAGAAGTATCTCCTACTTGGAGAGCTAATTTGGAGTGCTGATAAGTAGCTGTAATTTTGGGTACTGATTCCAACCACCATGAGCAGCAATTGAGATATGCATCTTGCTGGTGTCATGACTCAATTTGGTTGCTTGACTACAGCTCTTAATTCTTACCTGAACATGTAGAGGCTTTGCTGCCGATATGGTATTTAACCATGAATGCTTCCGATCCCTAATATCACAAGTAATGGGACCAGATAAATATTTTAATGCTACTTGAGTGTTCTTGCTGAAGAGGCTGTTATTTTCTGAACTAATTAATTAAGATTGTACGGCAACTAGTGCATGTGGAGTAGATGTTACTTTGAACTGATAATATTCCTGTAACTAGATAGTTAAAGAAAAGCATACACTTTGCCTATCCCATGAGGATAAGTCAGTTTGGCCTTAGCAAGTACCTGCCTAACTACTTTACTGAATGCACTTCAAGGCTCACTGGTCTGAGTCAAAAGGCCCATATCCTATCGGTCATCCTAAACTGTTGAACAGACTGAGTTGTTGGATCTAGACCTCCGTCCCACAACATAAGATGTTTTTGCAAGCTAAGAGGGAGTATTTTGCAATTTGGTAACAGGGATGGCTAATATGAAACCTCCAGGAGCGTACCTGCAAAACTGCAAACAGGCAACTTCCATTGTTTTGTGAATTTCAGTTGTTTTTATTTTTATTTTGTAGTGTTGAAATCCATTTGATCATGTTGATACCAGTATATTGTTCTTATTGCCTGTATGTTGGTTAATCCTTGAAATTAGGGTGTGATCCTAACACCCCTATATGTTATGTTTGTTAGTTCTGGGGTGCCTTTTTTTAACCGTATCTTTCTATTCTTGTTCAATGAAGGTCCCTTATGTGCCAGAAGGTCTTGAAGCCATCATCTTTACTGCTGATGGTGACATGAGACAAGCTTTGAACAATTTGCAAGCTACAGTCAGTGGGTTTCGTTTTGTTAATCAAGAAAATGTGTTCAAGGTTGGCATGAGTTATCTCGTTCTGCATCATCTGAATTCTGCAATACTTCTTCAATTAACAGTAACGATGGACTTGTTCTAGGTTTGCGATCAACCACATCCCTTGCATGTCAAGAGTATGGTAAAAAATGTACTTGATGGGAAGTTTGACGAGGCCTGCTCTGGCCTAAAGCAACTCTATGATCTGGGCTACTCTCCTACCGACATAATCACTACTCTCTTCCGTGTCATCAAGAACTATGACATGGCTGAATTTCTGAAGCTGGAATTGCTGAAGGTAAACCCAGTCTTGTTTATGCCATCGTCTCTTCTGATTTATCCAATCAACTAAAATTTCATGTTTGTATGCTTGCACAGGAAACAGGATTTGCGCACATGAGGATCTGTGACGGCGTCGGGTCATTCCTTCAGCTTTCTGGCCTTCTGGCCAAGTTCGCGCTGGTGAGAGAAACAGCAAAGGCCTAACGCTGTGCAGCTGCTCTGACACCAGTTAACAGTGTTGTCATGCATAGCCTGTTTTATCGCTCCTCTGTCGTGGTATCTCAGTGTGTAAGATAGTTCTTCGCTGAAGTGAACTATTTATGTTTGTTTAGCATCGGAGATGTAGTTGTAGCCTGTAGTCTAGTGAGGAGACTGAGTCCTCGTAGTTCGAGTGCTTTTGGCCCAGCCATTCGTGCTTCATGCACTGCTGTATTTCGGAACTAATCTGGGTATTTTTAGTCTATTGAGCTGTCGTACCAGCATCATGAAGGAACCGTCAGTTATCCAAGTCAACTGCATATCAATTATGGATTGGCAGAAAGTGGATTCATCATTTCCTTGCATTTTTGTTTTCGGTCTGAATTTTACAGTCCAACTGTCTTAACTTATGAGCAGAGTTTACGAAAGTGGTCTTCTAATCCTGAGCTCAAATGCTCTGGCTATGGATAGTAAACTCTGAAAAAACAAGAAAAATTTCAAAAATTTCTGATTCTTTTACAACAAACACTGCATGGTTTTCTGCCTGCGTGCAAACTTCCGTGATGAAATCGCATTTGTGGAGGTTGGTAAAAAATAACAAAATCAACACTCCAAAATGCTTTCAAAAATAGTTTTTTTTTAGTGATTTTGTTTCTTTTGCCCAGAGCATTAATGATGTTTTTTCTTCATGAAAATTTGCATGTATGCAGAAATTTCAGTAATGTTTGTTGCCAAAAATCTTGAGATATTTTTGTTTTAACCATTTTTTATTTTACTGTTCATGCTGATGCATTTTGAGCTAAGTGTAGAAACTCAATGTCCCAGAGTTTACAGCTACTTTGTGTTCACATTTCAGTGCCCATGCACCATGACGTTGAATGCCACTCCCTCCGTTCCAAAATGAGTGTTGTGGAACTAAAACCGCGACACTTATTTTGAAACAGAGGCAGTACATGACAAATAACATAACAAAGTTGATTCTTTCTAGATGACCGATTGCTTGCTGGATACCATTCTGGGAACCTATGGCTGCCTCAAAAGAAACCGAACATATGGCCTATGGAACATGGCTGTTCAGAGCGAGTTCCTACAGAAAGCATCACATCTTGCTATAGCTACCAACACTACCAAGTCCGGGCCAAAATGCAAACAAAAGCCTAAGAAGACTAGCCTCCAACTGTCTGTCCAAAATGCGAATGTCATGAGAGAGAACAGAACAGCCGGGAGAAGGCCGAGTCAATACCCGAACCACCACCATTGCTCTGTGCTAAGGACCTGCCCAGCCCGGTCCTTACCACCCAGCAAAGGCCACACTCCTATTTTTGCGGTTCGTTCTTGACTCCAAGACCCTTCACCGGCTGCTCGCTCGCTCCTAGGCCAAAAAGGTCCCCCGTCTCCAACCTCGCTCAGGCGTCGCAGCGCAGCGCCGTCTTGATCCTGTTGATGGTGCAGGAGATGAGGCTGTCCACGGTCTGCACCGACTCCACGGTGAGCTTCCCGGTGGGCTGCCTGTTCCCGAGTATCTGGAACGCCACCGTGAGCAGCGAGCCGCATGTCTTGTGCCCGTCGTCGCCAGACATGCTTGAACCGCCGGGCAGAATGGCGAAACCGGATGGCAGGAGCATGATCGATGCCGGGTCGCCTTCCCCGCCCATGACACGGCGCATTGCGGGGATGTCCACTGGGGTGTACACCACCATTGAGCCTGATGCATCTGTGCACGTCTCCTGTAGGATCAGAATGCTGCTGTCCTGCTGGGTGTTTGGGGCCTGTCCATGTAATGTGTAAGACATTAGGGTTGAGGTAAGAAAAAGGAAGGATAGGAAGAATAGATAGTCACACAAATCAAGCACGATTAACATCCTGAAGCCACAAACAATCAAACAACACAATGAGATTTTTGCCAATTAGATGCTTATGATCACCCAAAATGGCACAGTACATGCTCACAGAAACTATAGATGGAAGTTCACACAGATTTAGAACAGAAAAACCTTGCTGTTTTCATATATGTCTCCTCCACTTGACTGCATGAATTATTAAAAAGAACATGTCCGACCATTATCATTTAGACGTTTGACTTCCATTGTTAACATACTAGTAAATTTCATGATTTTGTGTACAACTGCAGTAATTCAAGCTTGACTGCATGAATCTTAAAAGTACATCTAATTTGGTTTTGGAATAGAACTTTGATACCAACACACATCCTAATTTACTTCCTACCTTTAGTCTCTTGCTGTTTTCTTCTATTAGAAAATGACACATTTGGGTGCGTGCCCAAGAAAATAATAATTGTTGTTTCATATTTCTCCTCCAATAAATACATCTGACCATTACCTTTTCAAGTTCTATGCTAGTTAAAATTGTACAAGACACTTATGTGAGTACTTTCATTGATAAACATACTAGTAAATTTCATGATTTTGTGTACAACTGTAGTAATTCAAGCTTGACTGCATGAATCCTAAAAGTACCCGTCTAATTTAGTTTTGGAACAGAAGTGGTACCAAGGCTGGTGAAAACATCTTATGCTCTTACTCAAGAATATAACTCCCAACTTCACACGCTTCATTCGTCATCAACTCATCATGCTCAGCATTAACTTTCTTTTTTGAAAGGGTAAGGAGGATCGTGCCCGGCGTCTACATCATTGCGATGCACAGAGCTAATGCTCGGTACTAACTATGCCTGACCCATATCTACACATGTTACACCTTCTGAACAAACATTCAGAGCACAGAAACAAGTTTTAGGTATATGCGTTTTTTCTTCTTCCGAAAAGCTTAAAAGTGATGCATTGTTCCCAAGACTACAGCACCGAATGAGCTCAGCTTCTAGATCACTGAAAAGCCTCCCGACTACTAGTCAGTTAAACATGCAATGTTTCTAATAAGCATAGAAGGAGCAACAACTAGGCGAAGCTATAGATAATACTCACAGTGGCCTTTAGTAGAGATACGGCATTGCCATTCTGTTGCCCCTTGTAGATTTTTGTCACCTCCTGCATAGGACCACCCTTGCTTAGGATGTCCCATTCAGCCCGCGTTCTCTCATTGCACAGGAAGTTGAAAAGCCGTTTGGGTGTTACAAGCATCCACACCGATGTGGCAGCACACAGCACCACACCAGCTGGCACCCCAGGTTCATTCACACTCCTACGTGCCATGATACGCACATCCTCCCCAATGCTCCCCGTGACGTCATCCAGTTTGCTCCATTCAGCAGAAGATGCGCTCACCCCCGCACAGAAGTTGTCCATCATCCTCTCTGCCAACCTCAGCAAGCTCCGTGATCCTTCCAACATGGCATCTGTGAAAAATGTGGTACATTGCCATTTTAATTCCAAGGAAGCAATACCATGCAAAGCATGCCACATAGATGTTGTACATTATCATATTTCTGTACCTGACGAGTCTTGCTTCGGCATGAGAACGTCCAAGCAGTCATACTGGCGCTGTAGCGTCGCAAGCCACCGCCCTGCACCAAGCGCAAGGCCAGACCGAAGGAGAGGCCGGTAGAGCTGGTGCACAGAGGATTCATCATATACTGTATGTTCAACCCATTTAACCTGCAGTGTAAATTCAACTGCATTGGTTAGCAAGTAAGTGCATGAATGCATGCCCAAAATGTAATCTCAAGCTCTGCAGTGCAATTCTACTAGTGTCAGGTACACTAGTCTAAGTATTCGTTATACAGTGTTAGCAAATCATATTTTTACGTTTTGCTGAAATATTTTCAACAAGTTTTTTAATATGAAGAAGAGCAGAGAATAATTTAGACTAATCCTATCTCAAGATACTAACCTATTATGAACTCCTACATTGTAACATGTACTGAATAATTGCATTCCAATAAAACTATATTTTGACACATTTTCCCACAATGTTGATTGCATCTAATCAACAAACGATGAGTCGTTGAAGGGAAGATAAACAAGAAACCACATAACATGACTGACATACGAACAGCTGCTCCTTCTTCACATGCATGGCCTTTATGACATGCCACACGAATGGTAGACATAACCCCTTGTCAACTTATGGACAGATAGCACCAAAAAAAGCTGACAGTACGTGAATTAGATGTGCAAAAAATAACTGAACCTTCCTCTTTCAATGACTAAAAGTACCTTCCATGAAGACAAACAATAGACTTAGTGGTCAAGATCTTAAATTCTCGACAATGAGATAAATTGATGATATTGTGGGCAGTTAGTATAGGGTTTTCGTTTCAAGAACTGGACTCAAGATTAAACTAAGAAAAGGCACATGCTTTGGAAGAAATACTGGATTATAAATCCAGTTAATTATTCACAAATCACTTGTTTACCCTCTCTCTGCTGACAAGAGATTACCTAACTTGCAGTGGTGGGCTTGCAAACACAGTTACTAAATCTATTGAAAAACTGAGCCTACCCTATTGGCTTGTGAATACTATACTGCACAGTGATCAGTGATCACTCAATAACATGAAGAACTGGAAAAAACATGCATTTCGCAATAAGCTAGCTGATGATCATCATATGCATAGAGCAGCAAACCGATGGAACTAGCACGGTTGATTCTGGTGGTGGCCTCCTAGGTAGCAGGTGAGTTTGGGCGTGCTAACCCAAGAACATGATATGAACAAGTGAATGTAGAGAGGATGGTGTACCTTGCAGAAGCCATCGGGGGTATCTTGCACCACACAGCCAGAAGGTAGCCTCCGGCACTTCATATTTGCAGTGGTGGATGCCACAGCAAGGCCTTGCTCCATCACCAACTCATCCATGGAAACATCCACTACAGCCCATAAACCCTCACCCAACTTTTTGCAGAACCTGAGAAAGGTCACCTCCCTAATAGGGACAAGAGGTGAAAGAACCTGCAGCTTTGTCTGCATCTGTTGCAATGATAGACGAAACACTTAGATGCTAGTACAATTAAGTGACTATAAGGCGTGCATATGGAGTTATGGACACTGGATACTGATCAACACGGCACTCACAAGCAGCAATGCACCATCTCTATTTCCTGCAGCTCCAGCAGAGATCTCCTCGATGATCGATGATTCGGCGATTATGCACGAGAAAAAACGGGACCACCGTCTCTGCAGCAAGATTTCAAAACAGGCAATGTAAGTTCAGACATACAGGGAATAGCAACGAGAAGGGAGGGGGCATAGTGAGACGAGGGCAACCTCATCCAGTAGAGTCTCCACAAGCTCGACGCTGCCATCACTGCTTACAATGCCGGACTCCCGAGAGGCCTCGGATACAAACCCCGGAGGCTTCACCCCTGTGGATGGTGAGAAGGTCCTCAAGTACACCTCATGGTTGAGCGTCTCCTTGGCAAGGGAACCAGGCAAGGGAACATTTGGAATCCACAGCGGCTCGTCCATCTGCGCCATCTTGACGAGCTCATCCATTGCCCTCGTCGCAAGCTCCAAGAACACGGACCTGTCGATGCCAGCCTTCGCCATGGGCGTGATCGCCATTCCCACTGTTTGGCTGGAGGGACTGCCCGTGAACTCGGTGACCGTCGAGTTGGCCACGGTGGTCGCCGGCACTGAACCAATGCGCTCGACTGGCGAGCCTGGCGTTGTTTGCGGCGCCGCGAAGGAAATGGACCTGCCAAGGAATGCGGAAGCGAGAGCGCAGAATCGGCTGAGCTCGTTCTTGAGTGTGGCGTTCTGGACGCGCAGGTTCTCCTCCTCCAGGGACGGCGACTCCTCGAGCATCGCCGGGACCGGGCCGCCACAGCCGCCACACACTGGATGCGCCATCGCCACCCGGAGGGACAGGTTCTCGGCGCGCAGCTTGCCGTTCTCCGCCATCAACAGCTGGTTCTCGTGCATCAGAGATTCCCTCTTGCAAGATGAACCACCACAGAGAGGAATCAGCCGAGCCGTGTCAAGAAGTGCACCAGTGAAGGATCGAGAGCGTTGGAGCGGTCGATAAGATTAGATTGGTCAAGAATCACTCGAGAGTGTTGGAGCGCTCGATCAGATTGGTTAATTACCTTCAACTGCGTGCGGCGGTTCTGGAACCAGAACTTGACCTGACTCGGCTGGAGGCGGACCCTCTTGCCCAGCGCTGCCCGCTGCTTCTCGTCCGGGTGGGGGCATTGCTCGAACAACCTGCACCGATCAACAGCGGCATGCATGAGCATGATGAAAGAAGCGATCACGGCATGAAGGGACGTATGGGTACGCGCGCGTACGCTTGGAGCTCCTGGATCTGCTGAGGGGTGTGGCGCGCGTTGGAGGCCCTCTTGCGCTTGCCGCGGTGGCCGAGCTCTGGCGCGACCTCGTCGTCCTCGCCGCCGCCGGCATCGCCTCCGGAGACGGCGTGCAGGTGGCCTGTCATCGGCCGGCTGCAGTCCTCCGCCTTCACGACGCCGGCCTGCGGTTAGCCACGGGAAAGGGATCAATGCAAAGAAAAGGCACGCCTTTCGCAATCACCGGGCCGGACCACAGAAAGAAGAAGAAACCCCCAAGTAGTTGCCACTACACGACGTGGAGTAAGAGGGCGCGTACCGGCGCGAGGGAGGACGGCGGCGAGAGGGAGGAGGACGCGAGGGCGCCCGGGCCGGCGGCGGAGTAGCAGGGGAACCCGTTCATGCCGGGCGCAGGTCCGGCGTCGTCGCCGTCGCCGTCGAAGAAACCCCAAAGGGCCATACCCTTTTCCCTCGGCATTTGGGAGAAGGCAGGGCAAAGCCTGCGGCAGCGCAGTGAACCGCGTGCTTCTCGGGCGTCGGGTGTCAACCAGTTTTCTTCAACCACTCCCTCACGCCTTCCGTTAAAATATAGGACCGGAGCAGAGCAGACCGGGGCCGAGAGAAAGCTTGGCCGCGAAGACAAGACGATGCGCGATGGGACTGATCGGCAGGCGAAGCACCCCGTGGACCGGAGCAGTGCCCGCCTCGTCGCGTCGCGTCGCGTGCGTGGGAGAGCAGGGGGAAGAACGTGGAGCGGCGTGGGCGAGCGGTGAAATGGAAGTGGGTCGGGGTTTTGTTCGCTTCTGGGGTTTCTCTCTCTCTCTCTCTCTCTCTCTGAGCTCTCTTGCATGGCAATGGCAAAACCTTCTGCTTTGCGCGCCGAGGCTTGTCCGCTTGTTGCCGTATCGGATCCCCGCCTTTTTGCCGTTCTCTCGCTCGCTGGCTGGCTCGCCGATCTGCTGCTTGGCTGGCTCGTCCGTCTGTCCCCTCCTTCTTTCCCCGCGCGGAGAGGCGTGGACCCTGCCGGCTGCCGCGGTGAGGTCAAAAGCGAGCTCTGCCTGCCGGTGCCGTGTCGGTGCCTGCCTGCCACCGTAACCGCCTGTCCGTGGCGTCACAGCGACCGCGAGAGCATGCATGATCCGGCGGACGCGTGCCGGTTCGTTTCGGAGAACGGGAAAGCCAGAACGCTACGCGGGCGTGACGATGTGCGTGGCCCCTGTGCCACGGCGGCGACGCTGTCCTGCACGATGCTACTGGCCGTAGGTGGTGCGCCTACCCAAGCGCAACGAAAGGGGGGCGGATACGCCCGGATCTCGTGGATGCCGGGGTGAGCAGGAACCGAGGCGCTGCAGGCCTGCGGGGTGAGGACAGCCTTGCGACGACTTGCGAGACGGGCGACGGGGCTGACCCGTGGGATCAGCCGGCGAGCCGCGCGCGACGTGCTCCTGTCACGGACGTCTGGCACGGCTGATGGCTTGATGGGATGGGGTGCTGCTGGCATGCACATCCACATGTGCCCCGGAGAAGAAAGCTCGAGTTTTCTTTTTCTTCGGAACGGTTTCGAACGTAGATCCATCGACACAAATCGGCATGTCAACGCGGAGAGATAAAGGCACTGGTAGCACATACTGATTTCGATTATTTCGGTTGCCATCTTGATTATTCCTGCTGATGTTGAAGGTGTTTTGGAATGTCACTGTTATGATTTTCGGTGTGAATTTGAGGAAGTTCTTGTGAGGAATCCTCCAGCTAGTCATATTAGGGCATGTACAGTGGTTGATAAGATAATCTTATCTTAAGTCTTGCATGTAATTTAGAGATGACCAAAAAAATTATCTACAATGGATCATCTTTAAGCCTTATTTTCAATAACTAGTAATTCCTAAAAACGTGGTGAGACATATTGTGCTAAGAGATCACCTCTTATCTTCTCTTAAATAAGAGAAGACAAGTCTTTTCTTATGAATTCTCTCTCCTTCACCTCATTATTTATCCTACATGGCACTTTTAAGATAGCACCATTGTACATGCCCTTGTCGTTTCCTTAACAAAAAGATGATGCCAAAGGGAGGGGGGCTCCTATCCACCGCTCGTTGCGGCAGATTGGCCAAGGATCCCACAAGCGGGTGGCGCAAGTGGGCCAGCCGATTGGGTGGTACCCTAGAGCGCGTGACACCAATGATCAAACTCGAAACCCCTTGCTATATGACGCGTGTAGCTAGCCGCCGCACATGATGCCTTTTAGTGACTAATAGGCACCGCAAACTTTTAAGAAATAGTTATAACGACATATCCAAATATTTTTTCCAGAAAAATTGACCACTTTTTAAAAATTCTGATTTTTTTACAAACACGAACAATTTAAGAAAATGTGAACAATCAAGTTTGTGAACAAGTTTCTAAAACGTGAACAAGTATTTGAAATTCCATTCTTTTTAAAATTTTAAACACTTTTTAAAAAAATGTGAACAAAATTGTGAATTCCTATACAAAGCATGAACAAATTTAGAAATTCTGAACAGTTTTTGAAAAAGTGAACAATTTTTCAAAAACATGAACAAAATATAAAAATATCGAACAAATTTGTAAAAGTGAAGAAATTGTGGAAAACGTGAACAAAATTATGAAATTCTATAGCAGAAGCGTGCACAATTGTTTTAATGCGTGCAAAAATTTCAATATTCCCATATTTTAAAAAGTGAAAAAAAATCAAAAACATCTAAACAATTTTTAAAATTATAAATTGTTTTGGAAAACTTGAACAATTTTTGAAAATGTGAAAAAATTCCACAATTTGCAAAACCGTGAATAGTTTTTGGAAGACATGAACAAATTTCAAATTTCTGAACATTTTTTTAAAAATAATTTTTGAAAACATGAAAAAAAGTAAAAACATGAAGAAAATATTAAATTCGGAACATTTTTTAGAAAATGTGAACAAAATTTGAAATTTTGGACAAAATATGAAAGTCTGAGCTTTTTTATGAATTCTTTGAAAATACAAAAAAAGAAACAGGAAAAATGAAACAAAGAACGAAAAAGAAAAAAAAAAGAAAAACTGAAAAAACCCAGTCGTAGAAACCAACAAGAAGAAACCCGGTTCACGAACCTTGAAGAAGGTTCCCAAAACCGATAGAAATATTGTATGGAAAAAATGCTTCAATAGCAATTGGGCTGGCCCACTGCATCGTTCGCTCGGGCAACCCTCTACGAAGAGCGGCGTATAGGGTTTTCCTGAATAGGTGAACCAAAATCCTAAGGACGTGTTTGGTAGGCTGCATTACCCTCAGCCAGGGCCGCGCTGGATGAAAATCGCCCTGTTTAGCAGCTTGGGCTGTATCTGCTTCGTGGCTCGCACATCCAGAGGAATTTCACGAGCCAAGCTCGCTAGAGCCACGCGCGGGGAAACGCGGGAGATGACGGGGCGTCTCGCTCTCTCAGTTACCTCCCACGACAATTCACGCACACTCGCTCTCTCTTCCCTCGCCACCCCTTCGGTGTCTCGATGGCAGAGCCACCGTCGCCGGCCCCCATTCCCACCATCGGCGGTAGCAACTGATGGGGTACGAAGCATGAAAATCATAAAGATTCCTACGAACACCCAAGATCTAATCAAGGAGATGCATAACAACAAGAGGGGAGTGTGTCTATATACCCTTTTAGATCGAGAACGGAAGCGTATAAAACGCGGTTGATGTAGTCGCACTCTTCGCGGTCCAATCACAATCTAGCGCCGAACGTACGACACCTCCGAGTTTAGCACACGTGCGGCTCGATGACGTCTCCGCATCCTTGATCCAGCAAGCGAATGGGGAGAAGTAGATGGGATCACAATCAGCACGACGCCCATGGTGGTGATGGTGGTGGTGGAGTGCCGGTAGGGCTTCGCCAAGCTAAAGCGGGGCGAGGTGGTGATAGAGACGAGAGTGGGCAACGCCTAGGCAAAGGGGTGAGCCCCTCCCCTTGCACCTCCACCCTTTATATAGGGGTGAGGGGGAGGGGCGGTGGCCCTAGCCCCTCCTCCAAGGACGGGGTGGCTTGCCCCCCAAAGCTAAGGGGGGCGCCCCCATCTAGGGTTCCCACTAACCCTATGCGCATGTGCCTAGGTGGGGAAGTGGCGCCCAGCCCACCAGGGGTTGGTGCGCCCCCTTTTCGGCAGGTGGACCCCCCTGGACCCCTGGAATCCTTTCGGCACTCCCGATACAAATACCGAAAAAACCCGAAACCATTCGTGTGGCCAAAATAGGACTTACAATATACAAATCTTTACCTTCAAATCATTCCAAAACTCTTCGTGACGTCCAAGATCTGCACACATTCAGCTTGATGACGTCCCTCGAACTCTTGATCAACAAAGTGTCGAGGGAAAGTTCCGTCAGCACGACGGCGTGGTGACGGTGATGGTGAAGTGATCCGCGCAGGGCTTCGCCTAAGCACTACGTGAATATGACCGAAAGCGTAAACTCTGGAGGGGGGCGTCGCACATGGCTAGAAATCAATGTTGTGTGTTCTAGCGGTGCCCCCCACCCACCCACCCACCCACCCACACGCACGCGCGCGCGCACACACACACATATATATATATAGGACAACATTATTCTGATCCTGGAATCATAATAGTTATTTGGATCACAGCAGCTCTATATAGGGGCGATCGGCTGTTCCCGAACTCCCAAACACGCAAAAGACCGGCCCGTTACACTCCTTCGAACGGCCCACCCCCACTCCACGAACTTCCCCCCAACGCTTTCAACGCCCGCTCGCACCAGGAACCCGCGCCGCCGCCGTCGTTCCCCAGCAGGAACCCGCGCCGCCGCCGCCGTCCCCCACCAGGAAGTCGCGCCGCCGCCGCCGTCCACCCACCAGGAAGCCGCTCCGTCGCCGCTGTCCCCCACCAGGGACCCGCGCCGTCGCCGCCGTCCACCCACCAGGAAGCCGCCCCGCTGCTGCCGTCCACCCACCAGGAAGTCGCGCCGCCCGCCACCGTCCACCCACGAGGAAGCCGCGCCGCCGCCGCCGTCCACCAAGGAATCTAAGCCGCCGCCGGCCCCCACCAGGAAGCTGTGCTGCTGCAGCGGCCACCACATCCACAAGCTGGCGCGACCACCCGACACCACATTTGTCAGCTCTGTCGCCACCTCCCCTCTGGACCGGGTCTTCCCCGTCGATCCACTGAGCTGCAGGCTTCCCCCGACCGCTGCCACTGTTTGGCGTCGTCATGGCCAACCGCCTCCTCGTCGCTCACCATCTCAGGCTCGTCGGCACCGACCTCGGGCGGCCACCAGTCACCCAACCCCCTGGCATCCCACTCCTCTGCCCAGCGCGCCCGATTCATCCCCACGCAGACATCCCACGATGCCATCAGCACAAAAAGTCAACCCGGCGCAGGCATGTGTGTAGGTCAAGTTGATCTACTCAGTGTTGATCCATGAGGCCGATCTGAACTTCACTAACTGTCGACTTCTTCTTGCAGAGCACCAACATGAGTTCTCTCCCAAATCCTCTTTGGCCATGCTCCATTTTTTGTAGACGCAAGAAGTACTGCCCTCTCTATCACTCCATCTCTCTCAGGTGGCAGGCAGAGGAAACAAACCTCTGAACAACCATCTTGTCGGCGTCATTTTGGAAATTCAGACCAAAGCTGAATATTTTCTTGAAGAGTTCACCTTCGACTAGTGCTTCTGTGTGTGTAACTATTGGTAGTAGAAAAATCATTTTACATAGAACACAAAAAAGTTTCGAAAATATCAATGATAGAAGTTCATGTACATGAAGATTGATGCTTTCGCATGTTGTGTGTATATACGAGAGCACACAGAAATCATGTTGTGCCATTATTCAGTAGCAGTTCAACAAGAAAACCTGCAAGAGTTCTATTAGTATAGTTCGAGCAGAAGAAAATTCATATTGTGCTACTTGATGTTTACAAAAAAAAGATGTCATATTGTGCTACTTTTATAAAAAAATCAGATCTTTTACGTACTTATAGAAAACCAAGAAATTCCACATTGAAAAAATGGAGAAGTTCACTACTTGTAATAAAACGGATTTTCCTCGTTTCCACAAAAATACCTTGAAGTTCAAAATTAAAAAACGGAGTGGTTTGATGTCCGGTTTGAATTATTTTCCCTTATAAATAACGAATTCAAAAAAAAATCTTTTCTAAGAAACAAAAACAAAAGCAAAGAAGGTCAAACTAAAAGAATAGAGAAGTACAAATTTTAAAAAACTCGGATTTCCCTCGTTATCAAAAAATGGAAACAAGAAGTTCAAAAATTAAATTACAAGAAATTCAACTTTTAATAATAGAGCGCTTCAAAATTTCGTAAAAAAAGATTAAGAAATAAAACCAGGAAGTCCATATTAAAAAGATCGAGAAGTTTGATGATTATAGAAACTCAAAATTTCCTCGTTATTAAAGAATGGAAACAAGAAGTTCAAAAATAAAATAAGAAGTTCAACTTTTAATAAATAGAGCGCTTCAAAATTTCATAAAAAAGATTAAGAAATAAAATTAGGAAGTCCATATTAAAAAGATGGAGAAGTTCGATGATTATAGAAAACTCAGATTTTCCTCATTATTAAAAGAATGGAAATAAGAAGTTCAAAAATTAAATAACAAGAAGTTCAACTTTTAATAATAGAGCGCTTCAAATTTCATAAAAAGGATTTAGAAAACCAGTTTAAAAATTCATAAAAAAACTCAAAAAATTTCACGTAACCGAGAGAAGTTCAGGTTGATAACTGCCAGAAGTTAATGTACAAGATAGTGTGCATTTTGTATTAAAAAGAATAAAAAAGCAAAGGCTAAAAGTTTTGTTGTTATAAGTTCGAGTCCTTCGTCGGAGAAAATTAAAAAAAATATTGAGAGAGAGATTTTTAATAATAGAGCGCTTCAAAATTTCGTAAAAAAGGATTAAGAAATAAAACTAGGAAGTCCATATTAAAAAGATGGAGAAGTTAGATGATTATAGAAAACTTAGATTTTCCTCATTATTAAAAGAATGGAAATAAGAAGTTCAAAAATTAAATAACAAGAAGTTCAACTATTAAAAATAGAGCGCTTCAAATTTCATAAAAAGGATTTAGAAAATTAGTTTAAAAATTCATAAAAAAACTCAAAAAATTTCACGTAACCAAGAGAACTTCAGGTTGATAACTGCCAGAAGTTAAATGTACTAGATATTGTGCATTTTGTATTAAAAAAGAATAAAAAAGCAAAGTTTTGTTGTTATAAGTTCAAGTCCTTCGTCGGAGAAAGTTAAAAAATTTATTGTGAGAGAGATTTTTACAAAAGGAAATATTATTTGTGTAACACTGACGAATGGATGAGAAAATTAAAAACAAAAATATGTCATAGAAGTTCAACGTGAAAACAACAGGAAGTTCAACTACTATGCTGAATGAATTTTAGATGATTTTTTTTTTAAAATCGTCGCGAGTATGAAAAAATGATCAACATGGGGAAGTTGCGTGTTTACAGCAGCTTTCCATCGGTATATCACCCGCTCAATTCCGCTGAATGGATGGAGAGCTACTAGCAGTGGATGGAGATCTACGAGCAAAAAAATCACGTGAAAAACAGAGTGAAGTTCAGGTACACGCACCGAGAAGTTCAGGTTCTTCACGCGGTGCATTTTCGAAAAATCTGTTTCGCGATAGAGGCAGAACGAATGATCCCGCCATTTTCGAAATTACATGAAAATGGCTAGGAATCAGAGAAAACCATCAACATGAGAAAGTTTCGCATTTTCCGTAGCTTTTCAACGGTATATTATTTGCCCAATTCGATAAATTTTGTAGAAATTAAGGCGAAAATACGTTTTTCGCCATTTTCGAAACTGACTTAAAACCGTAAAGAATTGTGAGAAACAATACATACCAAAAAGTTTCACATTTTTTCAAGCTTTCCAACGCCATATCATTTACTGCATTCGGACGCACGATTAAAAAATTAGCTCGAAAATACGAACTCAGTAGGACTTGGACCATTTTCTAAATTACTCTTAAACCATTCAAAATTAGAAAAAAACTTTCAAGATGAAAAAGTAGTGCATTTTCATAAGCTTTCCAACGCCATATCATGTGCCTCCATTGGATTAGCCGTTTAGAAATGACATCGGAAAAACGAACTCAGCTGTTCGGTTTACGAAATTTTACCTTTCCTCAAATTACTCTTTAACCATAGGGAATTAGAAAAAACTTTCAACATGTGGAAGGAGCGGTTTTGCAACAGCTTTCCAACGCCATATTATATGGCTCATTCCGATAAACGGTTTAGAAATGCGATAAAAATACGATTCACGTTTTTTGTGCGAAGAAAAAATGGTTTTCAAAACTGCTCTTAAACCGCTTATATTTTGCCAAAAGTTTAACTTGGGTCATGATACTGGTGTCCATAGCTTCCCAACGGTATATCGCAAGCCCCGTTTGGGCAATGTTGGCGGAAGTTCAACCGAGTTCACAGGGAAGTTCAACGTACTACTAGCGGGGCAGGTCAGGTTGTGATTAGAATATTCTGATCCCGTGATCAGATATATAGGTGGGTGTCGGTGTCAAAACCGGACGATCTCGGGTAGGGGGTCCAGAACTGCGCGTTTTAGGATCGAAGGTAACAGGAGACAAAGGGGGCACGATGTTTACCCAGGTTTGGGCCCTCTTAATTGAGGTAAAACCCTACTTCCTGCTTGATTGACTTTGATGAGTATAGGGGTTACAAGAGTTGATCTACCTCGAGATCGTAATGGCTAAACCCTAGATATCTAGCCTATGTGAATTCTGATGACCCCTACGGACTAAACCCTCCAGTTTATATATACATCGGAGGGGTACAAAGGCGGTTTACAAGGGAAGGAAAAAATAAACCCGGAGTCTAATCTTGCCTTCCACGCATCCAGGAGTCCTATTCGAACACGGGGAATAATCTTCCATTCTATCTTCACGGCCCATCAGCCCAGCCCATGCCCGAATAGGCCAGACACCCGAGGGCCCCTGAATCCAGGTCTCCCTCAGTGGGAGAGGGAGAGTGAAAGCACAAGTACTCCCCGGGTGATTTTGGTAATTAATTTCAACATATCTCTTGTTGGACTAATACTTTTATCTAGTATATTTCAGATAAGTTCAACAAAGGTGTGGCATGGACAAGAGGATGTGTAACCCCTTCAAGATGCTAAGGACAGAAGATTGGCAAAAGCTCAGGACTCTTCATTTTCATTTTAGTGATCCAAGATCACATTGAGTCTACAGGAAAATCCAATACTATTAAAAGGGGATGAGGTGTTGCCTAATGGCTTGCTTGCTCAAAGTGCTTAGTGATATGCTCCTAAGCCCTCAACCACTTTCTCGTTTCCATATATGTCCCAAACCTAAAGTCAAACTCGGGCCTACCGTTTTGATTTATCTGGCGCCACCGAGTTCACTTGACATAGCCACTGCCAGAAACCCCAACCAGTTCGGTCGCACCGATGGGATCTCGGTCTCACCGAGATGGGCTTGCAAACTCTTTGTTGCCTGTTGCAATTATTTCGGTCCCACCGAAATATGCAATCGGTCCCACCGAGTTTGCTTGAACAACTCTCTATTTTTCCTATTACCAAAATCGGTCTCACCGAGTTTGTGTAATCGGTCAAACCGAGTCGAGGTTTTACCCTAACCCTGGCACATCGGTCCCACCGAGTTGATCATGTCGGTCTGACCGAGTTTCTCGATTCGGTACCACTGAGTTTGGTGAATGGTGTGTAACGACTAGATTTTGTGTGGAGGCTATATATACCCCTCCACCCATCCCTCATTCGCGAGGAAAGCCATCAGAACGTGCCTACACTTCCAGCAATCATTTTCTGAGAGAGAACCACCTACTCATGTGTTGAGACCAAGATATTCCAATCCAACCACAAGAATCTTGATCTCTAGCCTTCCCAAGTTTCTTTCCACTCAAATCATCTTTCCACCAAATCCAAATATGTGAGAGAGAGTTGACTGTTGGGGAGACTATCATTTGAAGCACAAGAGCAAGGAGTTCATCATCAACACACCATCTATTACCTTTTGGAGAGCGGCGTCTCCTAGATTGGTTAGGTCTCACTTGGGAGCCTCCGTCAAGATTGTGGAGTTGAACCAATGAGTTTGTAAGGGCAAGGAGATTGCCTACTTCGTGAAGATCTACCCAAGTGAGGCAAGTCCTTCATGGGTGATGGCCATGGTGTGATAGACAATGTTGCTTCTTCGTGGACCCTTCGTGGGCGGAGCCCTCGGTGGACTCGCGCAACCGTTACCCTTCGTGGGTTGAAGTCTCCACCAACGTGGATGTACGATAGCACCACCTATTGGAACCATGCCAAAAATCTCCATGTCTCCAATTGCGTTTGCATACTCCAATCCCATCCCTTTACTTTCTTGCAACTTGCATGCTTTACTTTCCGCTGCTCATATACTCTTGTCATGCTTGCTTGAAATGTATTGTGAATGTTTAAACTTGTGCTAAAACTCCAACTTAACTTGAAGATATAAAAATGCTACTTTTCTTTGTTGAGAGTCTAATCCCCCTCTAGACACCTCTTCTCGATCCTTTCAATTGGTATCAGAGCATTGGTCTCCATTTCTTTGGTTTAATCACCATTGGAGGAAGACGGATGAGTCTACGTTGGGGAGTCTTAGACGTAGAGTGCCTATACTTGATGGAGAGTTCTTTCATGAGTGAAAAAATGAGATGCTTGAGATCTTCAATGAATATCATTTGAACAAGTACATTACTAGTCCTTGTGCCCCCCATATTGATCCTTTGCATCCTACCCTTGATGAGTCTATTGACATGATTCACAACCTTAGAACTGTCAATCTTATTACTAGAGGTTTGCCTAGAAATTTGTTTAGTTGCTTGCCTACTCTTGATTGTGCTTACACCATATGGAGATTTTTTGAGGAAAGATTTTCAAACTATTCCTTGCAAAACTTAGATGAGATCCTTCACAAGTCTATTGCTTTGAGTAAGATGAATTCCAATGATACTAAGTTTGGTGATTGCTTGTTTGAGCTTACTGACCTTATGCGTGCCAAAGGAGATGTTGGAATCATTAGCAATATCATCTCCGAAGCCATTATAATTCATAAAGATGAGTATTGTGATGATCACTTATCTAATGAATCACTCTCTCTAGGAATTAATCAATCACAAGACGATGTTGAACATGGATACTATGATGAGGATGATGATAGTGACTTTGATCTCGACGAGTCTATGAGACACTTTGGTCTTATGGACAATCTTTGCGGCTACATGGATGGAGGAAAGGAATGGGTTCTTGATAGTGGATGTACCGATCACATGACCGGAGATAAGGATATGTTTCGTGAGCTTGCTGAAAACGACGACCCTCGAAAGTATGTCACCTTTGGTGATAACTCAAAGGGTAAGGTGGTTGGCCTTGGTAAGGTGGCCATCTCACATGATAGCCCCATACAAAATGTTATGCTTGTTCAATCTCTTGGCTATAATTTACTTTCCGTATCTAGACTAGCTGATTTTGGATTCAGTGTCCTATTTACTGAAGTAGATTGCCAAGTGTTTCGAAGAGATAATCATAAAATGGTCTTTACCGGCATACGTAAAGGTGATCTATACATTGTTGACTTCACTAAAAAGGCTCAACCTAGAACTTGCTTAATTGCTAAATATTCTAAAGGCTGATTGTGGCATAGAAGGTTAGGTCATGTGGGCATGCAAAATCTTGATAAGCTTATTAAAGGTGATCATATCCTTGGAGTAAAAGATGTTATATTTGACAAGGATAGATTGTGCAGTGCTTGTCAAGTAGGAAAACAGGTTGGAAGAAGCCACCCCGTGAAGAACATTATGACCACGTTAAGACCACTCGAGCTACTTCATATGGATCTTTTCGGTCCCAATGCCTATAAAAGTCTTAGTGGAAACTCTTTTGGTCTAGTCATAGTTGATGATTTTTCAAGATTTACGTGGGTGTTCTTTCTTGATGATAAATCACAGGTCCAAAAGATCTTCAAGAACTTTGCTAAGAAGGCCCAAAATCAATTTGAAGTGAAGATCAAGAAGGTTCACAGCGACAATAGAACGGAGTTCAAGAACGCAAATGTGGATACCTTTCTTGACGAAGAAGGGATTTCACACGAGTTCTCGGCTACGTACATGCCTCAACAAAAAGGATTTGTTGAGAGGAAGAATCGAACTCTTATTGAGATGGCGAGAACGATGCTTGATGAGTACAAGACGCCAAAACACTTTTGGGCGAAAGCGGTTGAGACAGCTTGTCATGCAACAAATCGCTCGTATCTTCACAAGCTACTCGGCAAGATGGCATACGGGCTGCTCACCGGTAACAAACCCCACGTTGGATACTTTCGAGTATTCGGCTCAAAGTGGTATATTCTTGATAAGCATCGTCGTTCTAAATTTTCTCCTAAATCTCATGAGGGTTTCATACTCGGTTATGGCTCAAACTCTCACACTTATCGTGTCTACAACAATTTCACTCGAAAGGTTGAAGAGACGGTAGATGTGAAGTTTGATGAATCTAACGGCTTGCAAATGGAGCAATTGCCAATTGATGTAGGAGACAAAGACCCTTCGGAAGCAATCCAAGACTTGTCTATTGGCAAGATTCGTCCAACGGAGGTGAAGGAGAGTACCTCGTCCATCCAAGTGGAAGCCTCTACCTCACGACAAGGTGAACCAAGAATTGACACGGGGGCATCCACAAGTGGGACACGCCAAGATGATGAAAACGAGGAAGTACACCAAGATGAACCTCATCAACCTCCTTCTCCACCTCGACAAGAGAACGACAACATCAACAATGAAGAAGGCCAAGAAGAAGAACAAAATGAAGAAGAAGATGTTCCACCCCGACCCAAGCAAAAGTTCTCACGAGTTCGAGCAAGAGTCTCAAGACCATCCCGTCGAACAAATGTTCAATGATGTCCAAACCAGGAGAATCACTCGCTCTAAAACTCGTTTGGCTAATTTTTGTGAACATTATTCATTCATCTCTAGCATTGAACCTATGAAGGTTGAAGAAGCATTGGAAGATACAGATTGGATAAATGCCATGCACGAAGAGCTACACAAATTTGAGAGAAACCAAGTGTGGACATTGGTTGAGAAGCCCGACAACAACCACAACATCATCGGTACCAAATGGGTGTTTCGCAACAAGCAAGACGAAGATGGAAAAGTTGTTCGCACCAAAGCACGTCTCGTTGCCCAAGGCTACACTCAAGTCGAAGCTATGGACTATGGTGAGACATATGCCCCGTTGCTAGACTTGAGTCCATCCACATCTTACTTGCCTATGCAAATCACCATGATATTACCTCGTGCCAAATGGACATTAAAAGTGCTTTTCTAAATGGTGAAATTGAGGAGGAATTTTATGTTAAACAACCTCCCGGGTTTGTTAATCCTAAGAAACCCGATCATGTTTACAAACTTCACAAAGCTCTTTATGGTCTTAAACAAGCTCCTAGAGCGTGGTATAAATGCTTGACCAAGTTCTTTATTGAGAAAGGCTTTGAGATTGGAAAGATAGATTCTACTCTTTTTACTAAAAGGGTTAATGGTGAATTATTTGTGTGCCAAATTTATGTTGATGATATCATATTTGGTTCAACTAACCCTCATTTTAGTGAAAAGTTTGGAAAGCTATTGTCGGAGAAGTTTGAGATGTCTATGATGAGTGAACTCAAGTTCTTTATTGGGTTGCAAATCAAGCAAACTAAGGAGGGTACCTTTGTTTCTCAAACAAAGTACACCAAGGATTTATTCAAGAAGTTCAACATGTAAGAGTGCAAAGGTATGAAAACTCCCATGCCTACTAGTGGAAATCTTGACTTGACTAAGGATGGCAAACCAGTTGACCAAAAGGTTTACTGCTCTATGATTGGTTCATTGTTATATCTATGTGCCTCCCGTCCCGATATTATGCTAAGTGTATGCATGTGTGCACGATATCAAGCGGCCCCTAAAGAATGTCATCTTAAGGCTGTGAAAAGGATAGTGAGATACTTAATTCACACACCTAATTTTGGCATTTGGTATCCTAAGAGGTCCTCTTTTGATCTTGTTGGCTACTCCGATTCGGACTATGCCGGTGACAGGGTTGATAGAAAGTCCACTTCGGGTACTTGTCAATTTCTTGGTAGATCTCTTGTGTCTTGGTCCTCCAAGACACAAAAATCGGTATCTTTATCCACCGCCGAAGCGGAATACATTGCCGCCAGTTCATGTTGTGCTCAATTACTTTGGATGACCCAAGCTCTTAAATATTATGGGATATATGTGAAACATGTTCCATTGCTTTGTGACAATGAAAGTGCTATTAAGATTGCTCACAATCCCGTGCAACATTCTTGAACTAAGCATATTGAAGTTCATCATCATTTCATTCGAGATAATGTTGCTAAAGGGGACACTGATCTTAAGCATGTTCGTACCGATAAGCAATTGGCGGATATATTCACAAAACCTCTTGATGAGAAAGTATTTTGCCGTTTGAGAGGTGAATTGAACATCATTGCTGCCTCAAACTTGGAATAGGAACTCCATTTGGATACATGCAAGGCATGAGCCTTTGACTAATCCTTGATATTTCCCTTATGATGGTGATCATATGTCTTGGATATACTTGCACCCTTGCATGCTATCTAACCCTTGTGGGTACTTGGATAAATCTAAATCTATGAGATTGCAACTCACTCAGATCTTGAGCAATCTCTACATCACCAAGTCTCTACAATATGGTGGTTGAAGACAAGGAAGCACGAATCCTTTCAATATATCCTTTGACAAAACCTTCATATCAAATTTTCATTTCGTATCAAATTTCATGATTGTCATTTTGGATACACAAGTGCTCTTCCTTGCAAGACTAACCCATGTAGGTAGATGAACTCAAACTACACTCCCAACTCCTTGATGAGCTACATCAACCTTGAGCATCCCACACAAGTTCAACTACATGATTAAGATCAACACCACCACCCAAGGTATGAAATTCCTTCTTAGAGAAGGTTTACCCCAAGTCACACTACAAAAAAATACACTTCCGTGATGATACGTGTTTGTCACAGTAGGTCGCATTTTTTGTCATGCATGTACATCCATGACAAATTTATGACAGAATCAAGATAGTCATACCTGTGCTATCGTAGAAGTGTTCCATGACATTACCAAAATTATCATCACGGAAGTGTCCACTTCCATGACGATAAATCGCGCGTCACAGAAGTGCTTTCGTCAAGGGTGACCGACACGTGGCATCCACCATAACGGAACGCCGTTAAGCTATCGGGTCGGATTTTGGATCCGATAACCCGTTAACAGCCCTGACCAATGGGAAATTTCCACGTGTAAAATTCTGATTGGCCGAAGGGAACACCTGTCAGCTCGTTAGTGGGCCAGATGTCGCCCGTCCATTGGAGGAGACATGCCTATGATACGTCGACACGTGGCTGGGCCCAACAGAGGCCCATATAGGTTAAAAAGGCTGGCCCAGTCAAAGGCCCGTAGAACTTAATCAGGTACTAGTGGGCCAGCCCAATAACGGACTGCTTAATAAAGGCCCATTTACGACCCGAAGCCAGATCTGGCCCGTTAATTGTTCGCCCAATATTTGGGCCCATTTGGGGCCCGAAGCCAGATCTGGCCCATTAATTGTTTGCCGAATATTTGGGCCCAACTACACCCCAGTGACTTTCGGCCTGTTAGAGGCCTGATGTAGACATGGGCCCATTTCAGCCCGGTGTGACTTTCGGCCTGGGAATGGCCCGTGCTGCCCATGGGCCATATATGGTCCGACGGGACATCGGGCCCACTAACGACCCGTGCTAAAGGTGGCAACAGTTAAGCCCAACGTTACTTTGGGCCTGTTAAAGGCCTGTCGCGTAATTCGGCCCGTTGATGCCTGTGCTAAGCTTTCAGCCTCTTAAAGGCCCATGATATCAGTGGGCCAACTAAGGCCCGAGATATGTTTCGGCCTGGTAACGGCCCGTGAGCTAACTGGGCCAAAAACGACCCGGTCTACATTTCGGCCTGCTGAAGGCCCGTCAACGACTAGTGAAAATTGAGGTCCAACATGGATTTTGGCCTGCTAAAGGCCCGTGGTTTCATCTCGGCCGTAACAGGCCAGTACAATATTCAGCCTATTAATGGCCCAACGCTACCTGGGCCAAACTAAGCGCTGGGTCGACAAAAGGCCCAACTAAAATATAGGCCGGTGTAAGTTTGGGCCTGGCGCAATGTGTGAAGGCCCCAATCATTCGGGCCCAAGAAAGACGCAGGCCGACCCAATTGTGGCCCGCTAAAAACCTGGTCCGTTAGAGTTGAATGTTTCGGTCCGGTCGACTACATCTGATTTTTTTTCAGATAGCGAATGATGGCAGTAACTAGTAGGAATTAAGAACAAACCTACTCTATACAATAAAGAAATTATGGCATAGTAACTAAGAATAAACCTACACTATACAATAAAGGATTTAAGGTATATTACATCCACTAGGCATCGAAGTTCGCCACCAGTGATCATAAAGCGCAACGAAGAAGCAGATTACAAAAAATGGGCACCATTGCAGCGTAACAAAATAATACTGAACCGAGACCACTTCCAAGACAGTTCAAGAAAGGTTAGCCTTACGGGGGAACTGCTGCGCAAGCTGCTGAGCAAGGCTGTGAGACCGGCCTAGCATGTCGGTCATAGCTTCCAGGTGTAGCTGTTTAGCGATGAGGTTCTCATTGGTGTTCTCCACAATCTTTCTTAGAGATAGGACTTCAAGTCGAAGTTGAGTTACAGAATGCCTTTCTGCTAGACCTTGGGACTGAAGAAGTCGAACTGATTCAAACAACGAATTCTGTGAGCTTGTCTGACTGTTAGTCTCAAGTAACTTGAACACTGCATCAAGACAAGACTTTGGGGTTGTCTCGCTATCTTCAAGATGTTTTGCCTTCTTTACTGCAATATATGTTGGGTTTGTCTCACAACCTTCAGCAAACTTGTGCATGCCATCAGGCATATCACCCTGAAACAAAGCAGAGAGATGACAGGTTTTGCACGCGTATAAACAAAGATGATAACTGTTTTGTCAATTCTATCCAATTTCAAATTAGAAAATAAAGAGTAAGTTCAAAATATCAATAACATAATTTGGCATTGTTCATAATGCGGGGAGCTTCACCACACTACTGGATTACCATGTCAACATAACAAGCATATATGAAGGGTAAAGAAAATCATTGTATCTATTTTGGATAATGTGCATGGCATGTTGTTCATATCATCAGCCACATTAGTAAGATAAAATAGGAGATGACAAGGTGCAAACGTGGGCTGCTTCACCACACACTGGATTATATATCCACAAAAACAAGCATACATATAGGGAGTATTAAGTAATGTGCATGGTATGAATAAGGAATTTGGTTTTACAAGTAAAACTTAGAACTTACGGTTCTTACGAACATGCATTTTGGTAGAAATGGCAAACTAAACAGCAGTAAACGATAGGGAGTATGAGCAAATTAAACAGCAGTTGAGGATAAAGGCTTTAGAAGGACTGACTTACATTAATAGTTAACACTGGCTTTATAATGCCCTTCTCCATGTCAAGGGAAGGATAACTCAAGAATTTCAGCACATAATCTTCTTCATAAGCATTGCCTGTACTCTACATTTTGTAAAGAGTAATTATAGATATGATAATACTGGAAGGGATAGAGGATAATGAAGATAAGATGCAGATTGATGCTACATAATCAACTACCAATCCCTGGAAGTACAAGCGTTACAGGACAAAATGTACTGACAAGAGCAATGGGCTACACTTCTGCACTGGCATTGTTTGTGTATTCTACTTGTTGGTAAGATTAAATATAGATCTGACCTTTTTTAGTAAATGGTGGGCGAGGGAGATAAGATGTAGAATGCTACAAAATGAACCAATCCCTCTTCCCATAATACAAGAGTATTTTGAACACTGGTGTACTCTACAAAACGTTCTTATATTATGGGACGGAGGGAGTAGCTGTTAATGTAAGTACAGTGATAGACCACGTTCAGTCCTTACAAGAGGACCGCAGAGCTAAACCTCTTCAAAAGCATTGGGTTGATTCTAAATTTATGTAAGAGTCCATACGGATCTTATAATGTCCACCAAATGGACGATTACAAGGCTAACATGTGCAGTGATGCTACATAATCAAACAGCTATGAAAGCAAGTATGGTCATACAGGGCAAGAGGTACTCATAAGAGCAATGCAGTGTGAAGTATAGTTGCGAGATTCTATGGTTTCTTGAGAACGAATGTTCTTCTACTAATATTTTTCGTACAAGTGAGACATTAAGGCAAATGCAGAAATGTAGTTCAAATTGTGATGTGATATCATAGACAGTACCTTACGCTGCAGTCGAGACCAATGTGTAACAAGATTATTCCAGTCACTGTCGGATAAATGTAGCACCGGAGACTTCACAGAAATTTCGTTCAGAGGCTTGCCATCGAAGTGCGCTTGCCTCAGGTAGGAACGATACTTCATCAACGAGTGCTTGAAAAGCGCAACCAACCCTTGCTCGTCGTCACAATCCAGTTTGCTCCTCGCCTATTTAAAAGAATGAAATCTTGTGTCTTCTGTCAGCAGAAACATATGCAGTAATGACCATGAATAACATTAGTACATTACTTACGCGTAAGTTGCGGAGGAAGACTGGAAATTGTTCTGTGTCTGCGGTATAATCTTTCCATGAAGGAAAGATGCGCACACAGTTCCTGACAACAACATAAGCTTCGTCTTCTAAACTGGGAAGAAATGGAACAGGGGTCCTATTTGCTGCAATTGGGGCTCTCTCTGGTTCGAAAAGGGATTTGGCAACTAGATTTGGTGTACTCTTTGCGGGAATGGGGTTTTTGCGTCGTACAGCTGGTGCTATGTCAACTGGCATAATCATACGTTTGCTGCAGTTGGGGTCTGCTGAGTTGGGGCATCAGAAATGACTAGTGTAGTAGGGCTAGAGTCTGCTAGAGTTGGGGTATTTTGTGGGTCATGTGATATTGCAACTACACCTAATGGGCTATTTGATTTATCAGGTGCCACTACCTTTTCCAAATACTTTGCTTGTGCTCCTCCACGATCAGCAATCGCCCTCTTCCTTTTGAACGTCTGATACACAAGAACAACATTTGAATGGATAAATATGGTATGATGACAGATGGAACATGTACTGAAAATGGATAGGCAGGGCGTATTCACATACACGATGTGTAAACTAAGCTAATGGTAGTTCAACAAAGTAGAAGCAATGCAAAGCATCAGTTGCAAGATATGTGCGAGCAATGTAACCTTGGAAAGTTAGAGCAAGTACCTTGATGGGTGAATAAGATAGGGCATCTTCCTCTGACTCCTCCACTAGGGAGCTACATTGACTTAGGTCTCCCTCTAGCTCAGAATCACTGTTAGGATCATATTCTGAGCATGAATCTGTAGGTGGAGAGCGTTTGCATTGCATTGCATCCAGACTTGATTTCAGTCCCTTAATGCCAAGTTTGACAGCCATGGCATTGTTTTGATTTATTCTTTTCATGCGCGCAAGATCATAATCATTATGATGCTGTTCAGAATCTGAGATTCATGAAAACATAAAAAGTAGTCAGATTATCTATGGAATGCATTGCGGATTCAACTCATAGAGTGTCTTCCTATAAACCCCTTCATATGCAAAGTTCACCTCCCCAACCGTGCTGACCAGACCACACACAGAAATACAAACCCCTTATGTCTCTATAACAGGCAGGCACACATTTCGAAACTAAAGTAGGAACATTAGAATCATATGAAGTTCGTATTTGAACAAATAAACTGAGCAATTATGAGTGGCGTAATGTTTAGCTTCAAGGCTGGAGTGTTGGTAGTGCGACACAAAGCAAGTAGGCAGATTGTATTCCATGTAAAAGATCGAAACCTATGTAAAAGCTGGAAATGACACTTTCTTTCTATACAATGCAGTGTTCGTTACCCACACATGATGGAAGAGATCACATAGAGAAATACTATTCACTTATGTCTACGGTTCCAGTATTTAGAAACAGGGTGGTCCACCCTAAAAGAATATTGACAACAAATATGACAAGGCAAGCATAGATGTAGTGAATCAATCATTTACTTGTGAGCTTACTAGGAAAAGTATGCAGAATTGTAACTGCAGTAAGAGACCGTCCAAAATCGGAATGAAGAAGTTTGTCTAGCACTTATTGTTTGCAACTAATCGACGTGAATAATTGGATATTATATCGAATGAGTAAGAAAGACAAGTAAAATTGTCAACAAACCTGGCTTGCAGTAGTAATCTGGGTCAATGTCACTACGACCAACAATCCAAAATGACTAGTTTCTGTTCCGAGGGCCAAAATTTTGAAAACCATGTGAACTTTAGAGGTACTAAAGATTACCGAAATACATTTGAACCATTAAGTGTAGGTAGCACTGAGCACACAACAAACCCTAATGACAGTCCTGCCTAATGAGTAATGAATCAATTAGAAAAATGGGTGATGAGGAGTGGCTGATGAGTGTTGAGGACGTATCTCAGGATAAATCGGGTTGGCTTGGTGGGTGCTGCACGCCTGAGCCCTGAACGGACTGGGAAGGTAGGGACGGCGGCGTGCGCGGGCAGCGGTGACGCTGTTGGGCGGGCGGCTCCTGGCATCCTATTAGTCCGGCATCTCCTCCTAGAGTCATGCTGTCCAGGGACGGCAAGTCGCCGGCGAGGCAGGCGGCTGGGGGCGAGTAGAGATCAGAAGCGCGCAGCAGAACAGAGGGGAATCGGGGCCTGGGATGACCCAAAATTCCAGGGTGGGCCGGCCCACCGTGGGCACCCTGTAGAGATACACACCCGAGCGGCGAACATGCATTTTCGAAACTAATTTAGGAACATTTAGCTGACCAATTAAACAACTCTGTTTTAATAATATCAGATTCGTATTTGAACAACTAAGCTTGTTTAGCTGATGGGTGGAGTAGTGTTATTATGACACGAAGCACGTATTCTGATCGTATAGTGATCATAAAAGGGGGAAACTCTAAGCATATTTTTTTAGCAAAAGAGGGTTTCCCCTCCGATTTCTATTAAATAAACCACCATGGAACCAACATGATCAATTAAACCCTAAGCATGATCAATTAAACTGTATTATGGCTGTGCCATGGCAGATTTGAAGCTGTAAACCGGAGAAATGATATTTAGCATCCATTGTTTGCTTCGAACTAAGAACTAAATAGTAAGAGCTGAAAAGAAAGTAGAGTAACCAAGTTAAGATCTATTTTCTGGTTGAGATCAAAAAGTTGAGGAGATATGAAGTACCACCTCTCTTGCGGCGCCGTGTAGGCATCGGGGGGCGATGGCTGTCAGTGGCGTTGAAGCAGATCTGCGGTGGTAGACGGGTGCATCGGGGGATAAGTCCCGTTGCGGTGGAAGAGAAGGTCGTGTGAGCGGCCCCGGCAAAGAGGACGATGGCGCCGATGAAGCGAGAGGACGCGATGCAAGGATATTGGTCCATCACCGTGGATCAGAAACTTCCATCTCTAGCAGTGGACAACGTGGACTTGGTAGGCGCTCCGGCATGGTGGAGGACGGTGGCGATGGATGTGGTGGAGGACGGCGGCGATGGATGGGGTGGCGGACGGAGGCTGGTGTGGGGATGGGATGTTCTAGCACGAACGGTGTATGAATGGGAAAATGGAGGGAGAGGTACGGGGAACCATGTTTTTGTGACGCACTTGTCTAAAATATGGGAAAGTTACGAACTTAGCCCCCGTTTAAAATTTGGACGTCTCGTCAGTTGGGGATAGGACGGTAATCTCGCATCTCGCCAATATTTGCCCAGAGCGATTTCGGGCAAGGAGAGGGTGGTTGGCGCCCACGGTGTATGAACGGGACTAACAGGTAGGGCGGTTGTGTCACGTCTGAGTGAAGTTACAAACCTGCCCCTATTGAAAATATTTGCCTATATCGATTTCGGCCGAGTCGAGTTTGTTTTGCCGCCCATCGTGTATGAATGGGGAATGGAGGGAGAAACAGAGGTCTTTCGGACGAGCTTGAATCAAATGAGTTTTGCCGCCCATGTTTGGCGCCCACCGTGTCGGAATGGGCTCAGAAGCAGTCGTGTCATGTCTAATTGAAGTTACTAATCTACCCCTATTTAGAGCAGTGGAAATCGGGGCCGATGGATTGTCCGTGTAATGGGTAGACAGTAATTTCCATCTCCTAAACACTTGGCTTCGGGCAGCCGACGTGGGAGTGGACATTTTGCTGCTTCTTTCGAATTTTGGGACAATAAGCATCCACGTTTACCCTGGCAACTAAATTCGAATCCATTTTGTATTCCTATATGAATCTTTATAAATCATTCTATGTGTTTTTATATATCTTCAAAAGGACGACAAAGATGTATTCCACTGTCATATATGAATATGGTTTACAAATCCCGGTAATCAAATTCAGAAACTAGAATGCAGTTTAAGGTGAATTCGAATATTTGGAACACTTCATGTCCAACTCAAATGTCACACGCAGCATAATGTGTACTCCCATTTAGATATGTACACAAGCGATGTATCAAGATTCAAATACCGAGTCAATCCACCAAGAATGTACAGAACTAACAAACATATAAACACTTATAGAGTATATGGATCAATAATATTAACTAACATACTGTTCTTTTTTTTGGCTACAATAGCTTCCTTTTTTTAGCCAGCATCTTGGCCCTTTCCGATGCATGCCACTTATGGTCCATCTATACTACTACTATTGCTGAATGCACATTCAGCCCGATTGGCATATTTGTAGGTCTGGCACATCAATCCAAATGAAATGTCTCCGAGTCTTATCAATTAATACATACTTGTGCTCAAATAAAATTACAAACAAAAAAAACAATTATTACATGATCTCTAAAACAAATGGTTTGATTGATTACATGAACAAACAACACAAAGGTTATTCAACTATGGAAAGAAGTTTCACCTATGATTTACCAAGTAGGAATTTAATTTCCTTTTTTTCCTTCAGGACCTTAACAATCTGGTCAGTCTCAGCTTGCTTCATTTTGAAATCCACCAAATATTTAATGGTTGTCTTGAGTACTGCTTGTGATTGTGATGTTTGCTTCCTCAACATGTCAACTTCATCTCTAAGTGCAGAAGCAGAATCTCTTTCTACCACTAGTTTAGCCTCTAGAGCATCAGCAGTTGGCAATTCATAATGCACGATTGGGTCGGTGCCACTGCTGTGGGATGATGCAACGTCCATGGGGACCTCGCTCTTTGATCTTGGGCTAACCTGTTTTGCCATTAAAGTTCCGATTGGATTCAGAAAAGTTGAAGTTAGCAAAACAGCTCAACTGGGAGTTATAACAGCAAACCAGTTAAACAAACAAGGAATTAAAGAGTTTCAATTGCATGCTGAAAAGTAGTTATTAGCATCATTGTAACCCGCTGTTGCAGCAGCAAAGCAGTTAAACAAACAAGTAGATATTTAAGTTAAGGCAAACAGGTAATTCTTAACAGTAAGTATCAAACACATAGATAGGCGCAGTCTACAATATGATTAACAGGTTGTGCCATTATGTAATCAGTAGCAAACTAAATTAAGCCAAGCAACGTAATTGATTTTTTTTGCAATAAGTGGCTAACTAAAGTTCCGAGAAGCAGGTAACTGAACTTACGCTAGTTCTTTGTACAGGCACACTGCAACTTCTTTTTCGCTTACAAGGTTGTACGAAGGAGTCAATGGCATCAATTGCTTGGATACGCAGTCCCAATACTTCTTTCTTCCCACACTGCATGGGTAAGTCGAATGGTTAATCTGGTAAGATGGTGCGTCCTTGATATGTTATATGAGGACTTGTAGTCAGACTAGTTGTAGCCAAACACATCACACTGGCTTTTACTGTATATTTCATGCGATTACTTTTGTCATATCGAGATCTAAGCAATCTACAATAGGATGAAAAGACTGGCATCCTTCACATTATTGGCGAACTCAGTTCATAGAAACAAGCAATTCAACCATTCTGTGGGTAAATCAAAAGCGCCACTGGAATATTTTTCTCTATCCAATCATACACGCAAAAAGAGGCGATGCCACCATAGGAGCTGGTATGGGCGGCCGCCTCAGGTGGCTGGAAAGTGTGCACCTAGTTTGAGTCGTCCAGGTTAGCCCACGCTAGTTTTGTTCGTCCCAACGCACGAGCAGACAATGTAAAAATGAAGAAAAATGTTTCAATTTGGATGGGCCAATAGCATAAGTGCAAGGCAGGCCCTATAGCAGGCTCGCGGCCCAAACGAGCGCCTCCCATATCGATCGACAGCAGGAAAAATCCCAATTCATTCGCTCCAGCCTCTAGTCTGGTTCGCTCCTAACCTAGCCGCCGCTGGACAGACCAACACAGCACTTCCTCGCGCCCTCGTTGGAGGGCGGTCGCCGGGCTTCAAGCGAACGGAAGGACAAGAAGATGAAGATCCAACCCTGGGTGTAGCCTGCGTGGGAGGCAGCGGCGGCAACACGGGTATGGCATCGAGCTTGCGCAAACGGACAGTCGCAGCTTGCAAGAGTAGCATGCGCAACGAGCAGGTACATCACATCCCTGATTATATCTAATTCAACTCTTCAATTTCTGGCCAATAGTTAAACCTGACGGTGTTGTAAAACTGCTTGTATGTTGGGAATCTATGAGAAAATGAAACCAATTTCTACTTATTTTATAACTCCCCCAATCAATACCGAACTGACTGAATCTGATGTATCTAATCAAGTTTCCGGTGCAAACATACAAGCTCATGTTGTTCTTGAGCCTGAAGTGTCTAATGAACAGACTGCTAATGAAGGATTTGATGCAAACATTTTACATGCTCCTGGTGATGAACATATAGTGTCTAATGAGGGATCTAATGCAAGCATTTTGCAAGCTCATTGAAGGATTTAGTGTCTAATGATGATCTACTATGTTGAGAGAGACAGAGATTTGCAGGCATTGATGACAAGCAAATTATAGTGCATTTTCATAGCTTGAGGAAACATCGAGGCCATCTACCAGAAAGTCCCCGTATCATGACAACATAGCATAAATACTTTTCTAATATGTTGTTTGAAACTATTGGCATACTTGTGCAGGATAGATATATTGATATGCAGTTTGCACACTGGTTATACGTGCAATTACACTTCAATATTTTCAGCCTGAGAACGAATAATTCAAGCAGGTACAGACCATGTTTGTAGTCCTTGTACACCATGTTGCATTTTGTGTTTTTTGGTGCTTGCATCATTTAGTGTTTATAATCTGAACTACTTTGGATCATTAGCTGGTTTTCAAAGTGCATGTAGCTTCACATTTCTCAAGTTATGTTGATTTCTGGAGTGCAAGTGCCTTCGTATTTTTTAAGTTAAATGTTCTCCCCTAGTAACTTGAATTCGTGGATCAGCCACTACACACAAATCATACACGAATGCCAGTACGAATTAAATGAAATGCAGGGATTTACACTAGCTCGTTGTACAGGCTCACTGCAGCTCTGCTTGCGCTTGGGATGTTCCATGTACAAGTCCATGTTACCACTTGCTTGGATGTGAAGGCCTTGTGCTCCTTGCATCCCCCTCTGCATTTTTGACACGGTGAATGGTTGATCAAATAAGAGGAATCGACCTTGATGTTGTACCGGAGGACAGATACTTACAAGGTTATACGGGTGTGCATGATGTGTACCAGATCCCGTAGCGCCGTCATGCTTCGCTAAAATATGGATTTGCTTGTTTCAAATGATATCTCCAGAGGAAATAAGAGTTAAAGTCAGAGTTGCATAGGCGTGTAAGCTAAGAGAGCAGTGAAAGGATATCTAAACATCGTCGGAACAGTGCACAAGGGAGTGATGTGTGGATACCTAGTTCGGGCCGGCGTTTGGGCATGCTCGCCTAGCTAGAGTGCGGGTCACTTCAGAGCCGTTGAGGGTGATGCGCTGGCTGGCCGCGCACGGATGTAGATCTTGAGTGGAAGCGGAGCGCTACGATGCGGTGGACGAGACCGTTGGTGAAGCCCCAACGGCCTCGGGGGGCGGAGGTGCGACGATGTGCTCGGTGAAGTAGCCCCGGTGAGCTGGGAGACGGCGTCGGTGAAGCGCACCTGATGCGGTGGAACTCGGTGTCTGTGAGGCACGTCGGTTGCGGTGGCCGACGTTGTCGGTGGACCACCCGGTGCGGTGGAGGAGGGCGTAGATGAGGTAGCTCCGGTGCGGTGGTGAAGCGTGACCGTCGTCTTCGTCGTCGTCGTCTGGCACAGAGGTGGGGAACGGTGGGGAAAGAGACGAGACGAGGGGCGATTCGAGGGTTGGCGGCGAATTAGGGATTTGAGCAATCTGGGCGCGGAAGGGGATGATGGAGAAGATAGATTTTGCAAGGCTGGAATTGGGGCCGCCAGATATTTCAATCCGAAATGTGGAAGCGCAAACTTATGTTGTCGTCGTCCTTTTTTTAAGGGGGGAGGGTGGTGGGTGGATGGGTGCTACGCGTCCGTCCGACACACGCGACCACCCCGACAGGACTATGCTTCGGTGCCTTAAGGCACCTGCCTTTGTGTCCATGACATGTGGGCCCAACAAGTGGCTGGCCCACATGTCAGTGACCCAAAGGCAGTTGCCTTTAAGGCACTGAAGCAGCGTCCACCCCGACACGACCCTGGTCTGCCTGGTGCGCCTACATTTGAGAATGCAAACGAATCTTCTTTCATTTGCAAACGAATCTGTATGTATTACCATGCCCGTGTTTTCCTTGCAATAATTAGTCATTCGAAACGAGATACGCCATCCGTTCACTTTTGTAAGTCGTTTCAGACAACTTAAAATGAACTGTTTTGCACATTGTCTGAAATGTCTTCAAGGTCTTATAAAAGTGAACAGAGGGAGTACTATAAATTAATTAATGAGGAGTTATTTGAAAAAAAATCGAAACGGTACCCACGCTAACGTGGATTAGAGTGTGTGTCACATAATTAGTTATTTGAATTAGAGTGTGTCTCACGTAGTTAGTTATTTGAATTAGAGTGTGTGTCACGTAGCGATCTCCAATTCTAACGTGGATTTCGCATTTCACTGTATCCACGCTACTTTTTTAATACAAATTCATATGTATATGATGAACACCATGGTAGTGAGAAAACTTTTGGATGGATTCAAACATATGACCTACAAAATAGCACAACAAACTGAGTCAATGTCAACTTTTCAAAACTTAGTATGGCACGAATTCGAAATAATTACCCGTATGCCTGGTCCTCGGTTCAAATCTTACAATGTACACCGAACTGAAACATTGGTATTAAGTCTCGTACTATGTACATTCAAATGTTGTTTTTAGCCCCCCGCACAAACGCTACATACTTCCTGTATCGGTCAATCTTCCTCTCCTAACCACCTTAGGAAGCTATCGGTTTCCAACACACGTTCATTCTTTCTCTCCATGTTTCAATCTCTAAGTCTCTCAACTACACAACCCCTTTTTCCACTCCGTTACCAAATGTATTTACCTCACACACCCGCCATTGCACCCCATGCCAAGCTCTCTCTCTCTCTGTAACGCCCTCGATGCGGCTATATCTCCCACGTGTCGAAGCACGACTTAGAGGCATAACCGCATTGAAAGCAATGTCGCAAGTGAGGTAATCTTCACACAACCCATGTAATACATAAGGGAAAAAGATACATAGTTGGCTTACAATCGCCACTTCACGCAATACATGAGTAAAGCATTACATCATACAGATACAATCAAGGTCCGACTATGGAACCAAAAGAAAAGAAGACTACCCCAAATGCTACACAGATCCCCGATCGACCCCAACTGGGCTCCACTACCAATCAACTGAAATGAAACAACACAATGAACAAGATCTTCATCGAGCTCCTCCTTGAGCTCGGGTGCGTCACCTGCACGGTTTCATCGGCACCTGCAAACTGGTTTTGGAAGTATCTGTGAGTCATGGGGACTCAGCAATCTCACACCCGCGAGATCAAGACTATTTAAGCTTAAAGGTAGGACATGGTATAGTGAGGTGGAGCTGCAGCAAGCGACTAGCATATCTGGTGTCTAACATACGCAAATGAGAGCGAGAAGAGAAGGCAAAAGCACGGTCGAACAACTATGATCAAGAAGTGATCCTAGAACAACCTACGTCAAGCATAACTCCAACACCGTGTTCACTTCCCGGACTCCGCCAAGAAGAGACCATCACGGTTACACACACGGTTGATGTATTTTAATTAAGATCAACTTCAGGTTTTCTACAACCGGACATTAACAAATTCCCATCTGCCTCATAACCGCAGGGGTGTCCCAACTTAGCCCATGATAAGCTCTCGCGATCAACGAAGGATATTCCTTCTCCCCGGGAAGACCCGATCAGTCTCGGAATCCCGGCTACAAGACATTTCAACAATGGTAAAACAAGACCAGCAAGACCGCCCGATGCGCCGACATCCCGATAGGAGCTGCACATATCTCGTTCTCAGGGCAACACCGGATGAACACTACGTACGGCAATCGAAGATACCCCAAGTTGCCTAGGGGTGGCACCGCAAGTGGCTCTAGTTTGGACCAACACTTAGACAAGCATTGGCCCGGGGGGCTAAATAAAGATGACCCTCGAGAGAGCGACTCCCAAGGGAAAAGTAGGTGGTGGTGAGGCAAATGGTAAAACCAAGATTGGGCCTTGCTGGAAAAGCTTTATTCAAAGCGAACTGTCAAGGGGGTCCCATAAATCACCCAACCGCGTTAGGGACGCAAAATCCGGGAACATAATACTGATATGACGGAAGCTAGGGCGGCAAGAGTGGAACAAAACACTAGGCATAAGGCCGAGCCTTCCACCCTTTACCAAGTATATAGATGCATTAATTAAATAAGATATATTGTGATATCCCAACAAGTAAACATGTTCCAATCAAGGAACAACATCTCCATGTTCCAACAAGTAACAACCTTCATCTTCACCTGCAACTAACAACGCTATAAGAGGGGCTGAGCAAAGCGGTAACATATCCAAACAACGGTTTGCTAGGACAAGGTGGGTTAGAGGCTTGGTTTGACCATATGGGAGGCATGATAAGCAAGTGGTAGGTATCGCAGCATAGGCATAGCAAAAGAGCGAGCAACTAGCAAGCAAAGATAGAAGTGATTTCGAGGGTATGGTCATCTTGCCTGAGATCCCACAAGGAAGAAGAACGAGTCCATGAAGAAGACAAACGGACGTAGTCGAACGAATCCTCACAACTCCGGAACGAAACCAAAGCTAACGAGAGAAGCAACCCGGAAACAAACAAACAACATAGTAAAACAACCATCACATAAACATGGCATGATGCACAACCAAGTATGATGCATGTCCGGTTTAATGAAGCATGGCATGGCAAAGTGCACAAACAATACTACAAATTAAGTGGAGCTCAATATGCAACGAGTTGCATATTGGCAAAACACCACATTTAATTATTTAGTTCTCTCTCGTATATATATCCAACAATATTAAATGTTGTTAAGCATGGCAAGAGGTGAAACATATGAAAAACTACCTATCTAGGCAAATTTAAATGAGGCCGGAACAACAAAACAACAAGTCCAGAAGAACCTCATGTGCATTTTTTTTAGATTTGGTACTGATCTGTCCTAAAGCATATTTTAATGTTGTAAAACAGGAAAATAAAGTGCAACATGTTAATCTATGCATTTTCCTACCCCATTTACATATATAATTTATTTAAATCCGAGCTACGGTTATTAAGTTATGGAATAAATCATTTTAACATGGCATTTATGCAAGTTTAAACAAACAACATTTTAAACATTTTTAACATGGATGACAGCAGCATATTATGAAACTAGACAAAATTCTAAGCATTTTACATGTATAAGTTATTTACAAATGGTGCACGGTTCTGGAATTATTATATGCATGAAGTTGAGGGTTTTTCTGTAAAACTGCACTTCTCTGGATAATTAGATAAATTCGCAGCCAGGAGAAAAAAACATATGCGGGCTGGATCTGCTGGGCGCGGCTGGACTGCTCACCATAGGCCTTGGCCCGGTTCGGTGGAGGAGGAAGCAGCAGGCCGGCGGGGAAGCTGGGCTTGGCGCGGTGCTGGGCCTCATAGGCAGATCGAAGAGGAGGCAGGGCGATCTGGTCAGTGTGGAGGGTCAACGAGCATAGGATCGGGCGGCTGGGCGCCTGCGTCCTCTCCTGCTCGATGCAGAGCAGCGGTGGCGAGGAACTTGCAGGTCGGCGCGCGACGGAGGAGGCCCGGACGGTGAGGTCGCCGGGGCCCTGAGCGGTGGAGGCGGCCGGAGGAAGCGGATCCGGGCGGTGAGGAGGCGTCGGAGATGGCTAGATCGGGCCAGGTCGTGTCGGGGAGGCAAGGAGGCAGGGGCTCGTCCTTGTCCTCGAGAGCTCGCAGAAGCAGGGGAGGCGGAGACGGGATGCAGGGGAGCGGCGGCGGCGAACTTGGCGCTCGGGGCGACTTGGCGGCCTGGCGAGGGGAGAGGTCAGCGCGGGCGTGCGTCTCCTCGTTCGATGCAGGGCACGGCGAGGACAACGGCGCGAGGTGGAGGAGCGCTCGGGCGCTGCTGCTGCTCCAGGCGGCAGCCATGGTTCCCTGTGAGAGAAACATGACAAGGGGGGGTCAGGAGAGCTTCAGCGAAGAAGAGAAAGAGAAGGGAGCAGGAGCGACGAGGACGGCCTGCTGGAGGTCGCCGGCTCGGGCGAGGGTCGCGGGCGCAAGGCGCCTGGCCTCAGGTCGTCGGCGGCCGGCCGGCGCGACGCGGCGAGGCGCTCGGGAGATCGGGAGCCCGATCCAGAGCGAGGGAAGCTGCGGGAAGGCCCTGGCTGGCGCAAGGAGATCCCTTGGATCTTCATCCGAGGGTGGAGAAGGGAAGCTGCGGGCTGGAATGGATCTGGCTGGTGGTTGGCTCGACGCTGAAAACAAGGAGAGTGGCGGCGGCGTGGGGATGGATGGGACTGATGGGACAAGGTCCCTAGATTTTAGGGTTAGGTGGGTTTATATAGTAGGGGACTAGATTTTGGGGCTAACTCGTCCCTCCGATCGTAATCTGGCGGACGAAAAAAAATAGGTTAGGAAGTTCAATCAAGAAAACGGAGATGTTTCATAGATGTTAGGAGATGATCTGAATGCAACGATGATGGCTAAGCTGATCGGTATCGGGACACTTTCGGACGCACGCGAGGGAAGGGCAAAATGTAGAGAGGGTCAAACGGTCAGACAAGAGGGAATCGAAAATCGGGTTGGACTCGGATCGGTCAACGAAAGCAAGGGGGACGTGGCAGCTACGAGCGGATGCAAGTTTTAAAACAATGACGACAACGAGTGCCGATGCAATGCGGATGATGCGATGATGAATGCAACAAACAAATAAAAATACACGGCGAACACGAAATATATGGAAGTCTTCTGGAGCGTCGGTCTCGGGGCATTACACTCTCCCCCCTCCCTCTCACCCTCTTGCGCTAAATACAAGCATTGCCTATCTAGCCCCCCAACCTCTCGTGCGCACGCACACATGTTGTATATCGAGGTCACTCCCTCGAGACTGTCTCACTCTTTCTTCCGCACGGCGGGCCACACTCGCTCAATCCCGCTCTCTTTATCCGAGTCTCGTTTAACCTCATTTTGTTTCAAACACAAATGATATATCTCCCTGTTCAGGCCTCGATCGACACACTCTATACTCTCTCACGCAGATTGTCTATCTAGGTCAGTCCATCCAAGCCGCGCCACTCTTTCGACCTCATGGTGGGCCACGTTCACTCAATCTCTCTCTCTCTCTCTCTCTCTCTCTCTCTCCGTATGTCTCGATTGACCTCGCTCTTTCTCGGACAAAAATGATATATCACCATGTTTGAGCCCAATTCGACCTATTCACATTGTATACTCTCTTGCGCACATCGTCTATCTAGGTCACTCTCTCCAACCCGTCTCACTCTTTCGATCGCACGGCGACCCTATGTGATCGGCTGACCTTGCTTCCTCCCACGCACAAAATATATCTACACGTCTGTGACTGGATCATCTCTCAAGCTCTATCTTACAGCCCTCACCCTTGCCAAAAAGCTCAATCGGACAATATCTCTCCAGAGCATATATATTTGTTCAATGAATGTCGGACCACACTCACTTTGTCTCTCTATCTATATGTCTCTCGATTGACCTCGCTTTCTCACACTGTATCTTCCACGCGTTGAAGCTACTACCTCTCCATCCCTCGCAAAGCCGGAGCTATTTACATTGCGAGGGGCACTCCAACCTTGGATTAATTTGTGTAGGCATTTATTCCGGTCGGTTTAGATTATATTTTCGTAGCATTCAGCCCACAACTACTCCAAATACCGTTGCAACCCACGCAACTCCCCTAGTTGATTTCCCTCTGGCTCGGTCATCGCTCTCTCGCACGTCCTTTCTCGCCTTCAACGTCGCACCATGGTACTATTGAAAAAACTATGTTGTTCTCTTTAATTATTATAAATAAGCTACAAAACTACACACCGATAGTCCACTTGGAATGGAGCAAATTTCGACCCACAAATTAAAGTTCTACAAACTACACACCGAGGGGCCCACATGTCATGAAACAAATTTGGACCCATATACAAATTAAAAAATAAAGGACGAGGATCGAACATGCGACCGGGCCTTCAAGCCGCACGTCAATAGGCAACATACGTAGAATAGCAATGTTTGCTGTACCCCCTTTGTTCACATAATGTTTTTATATTACCACAACCTAATTAATGGATAACATGTAATATTATTTTAGTACTATTCGCCTTCACTTACTGGTGGGTTCTATGTGTGCTCTCTCTCTCCTCCCCTTCCGCGTTTAGACGCACAGGCAAACAGGAAGAACTCGCGGGCGATGTTGCCGTTGACCATATCTGTACGCGTTCACAAGTCATGACACGAGTTTCACGTACTAGCAGCACTAGTCAGTGTGTACGTGCAATGCACGTTAATTTGGAAGTATATTAAGTGCATGCGGATATTAACTACTAGGATATTATTTGCGTGTTGTCATGTGATTAGCACTATTTTTGGCATGAAATTAACTGCACGCTAAACGTGTTGAGCGCTCGACATTGAAGCAGTCTAGGTCGTTGGATGACAAGGAATACATGTGGCTTGATGACGTTTTATATTTAATTTGATACGGCTCTAACAGAACATTCAATCGATCAAAACATACATTTCGTTCAGTCTGACTCTGACTTTAAATTATACGACGATCGATATAAAATAAACGAAAATGATAAACGTTCGGATTTTAAGCATGGCAATCCGAACGTTTTTCATGGCAAATTTAGATTACGCGGTGGCGGCGGGGGTGTCTCGCGGTGGGAAGTGGCTCCTCTGCCGTGCTCTGTGTGTCGTCGGGCCACTGACCGACGGTGACGGCAGCATCTTGCGCCGTTGTTGGCGTACTCCTGGACGTTGGCCTAGCTTCAAGGAAGGCCAAAATGTTCCGGACTTTGGAGCGAGTCAACTGGCGGGAGGAGGCGATTGGCGTTGGTGCATGGAAGCGGTCGACGGCGGCCATCCATGCCGCTGAGGGGGGCACTAGCACCCGCGCGGGGACAGACGCTGTCAACGGCGCGGCGGAGACATTCGTGTGCACGGGCACCGGTACGGGCGCGCACGTCAGTGCACGCGCAGGCGCATGCGCTGGTAGGTGCACGGGCACCGGCATGGGCGTGCATGTTAGTGCACACGTAGGCGCATACGCTGGCAGGTGCACGGGCGCATGAAAGTCGGCGGGGACCTCATGTAACCCCATGGGATCAAGCTCGGCAAGAATGTGCGGCTCCCAGCCCATCAATGCCACGGGGATGGGCGCTGGCGCAGTCGGGGCGACGGGAGCCTGAACGGGAGCGGGGACAGGCGCGACGTCTTCCCGCAAGGCCAGTTCAAGCTCATCCCAAAGCGCCTTATGTTCTTGCGACTCCGGCTGGGTGTCTTCCTCAGGAAACTGGAACACTAAGGGCGGACCATCGTGATGCGGCATGGCGTACGTTTAGGTCAGGCTAGTTGGAGGTAGATGACAGGAGAATCGGAGAGGAAGAGAGGATTGTAGCGATACCGGGTAGTGCGGGGTTGATTTTAAACTGCGCCGCCGGTGTCATTAAAAGTGGGAGCAGTTGGGACGACGGTGGGTGGCGGAGCCTGGTTAAAGGGCTCGCCTCTCGGTGAGCCTGCACAGCGATATGCTCGCACACCTCCCTGACAGCCGGCGAAGCGGTCTGCTCGCACGCCTCCCGTCAACTCACACGCTTGCTCGGACGGCACCTGCCGATGAGAAGCGGGGACTCATGGCGGCACGTAAATGCCCACGGTTTCAATAATGAAAGCGTTGGCCTTAACGTGACATGTCTTTGTTCCAAAATACCTTAGCTCTTCATTTGTGCAACTTGTCATAAGCAGCTTGTCTCAAATTGAAGAAAAAACTTACAAAGTAATATTTGTGCGATATCATGTGACCATGCTTAGTTTCAAGAATTTATGCTCACTTTTGGATTTTCTGAAATTTAAGATCCAGGATTCGAAACAATATCATAACCTGCATCATGCAATAAATTTTCAAGTCGTACATCTGTCCTGTTGTATTTCTTAAGAAAGGATTTGGTCAAACATTTTGCTTAGTTAGACTTCAAACAAGTTATATATGCAGAGTAAAAGGATAATCCCTCCGTACTAGTGCATTGCCCGATATATTAACTCAAGTACTAGGCACGAACAAATGAGCTCAATTCTGTGCTCATCCTGGTGTAGTAGTAGCAGTACTAGGCAATGCAGTTGACGGGTGACCTTGACAAGCGGCGACCGAGGGAATTGAACCGTGCTCGGCACGGTAGGTAACGTTGTCTAGTTACTAAAGCATCCCTCCATTGTTCATCGGTAGTCATTATGGACCGGGGACATGAGGGGAATTTCCTAGGGCTAGAATTCTGGCCGCCAGATATTTCGACTTGAAACGCTGAGGCTCGACTGGTAGGGGTTGCCTAATGTGCGTACCACACACGCCACCGAAGGACACGAGCCCATTTTTTTAGGATCAACACGAGCCAAGGTCTGGCTGGTACGCCGTTGGGTCCTACCATTCGAGAATACGAAAGGAACCTTTTAAATTGCTGAACAAATCTATGCGTATTACAATACCGTATTTTCCTTGCAAATACTAATCTCAACGTGGTAATTGATTTATGACGAGTTGTTGAATTAGAGTGAGTTTGTGATATAGTGATCTCAACATGGATTTCACATTTCATGGTATCCCTAGTAAGTTTTCCAATGCAAATGCAAATTTAAAAGATGAACAACATGGAGGTGAGAAAACTTTGTATGTATCAAGCATATGACCACACGCACACACACACACACGCACACAGACACACACGCACGAACACAACAACAATCCAATAAGTATAGTGCATCTATTTTTCCAAACCATGCATGTATGACACGGATTCAAAAATACTCCTTCTATTCCTAAATATTAGTCTTTTAGAGAGTTTAACAAGTGACTACGTACGGGGCAAAATGAGTGAATCTAGACTCTAAAATATGTCTAATACATCTGTATGTGCCAGTCCATTTGAAGCCTCTAAAAAGACTAATATTTAGGAACGAAGGGAGTAAAATGTAAGACATCCATGGTCCTCAGTTCAATATTTAAAATGAACATGAAACTGAAACATGAATATTAAGTCTAGTACTACAGTACATGCAAATGTTGTGTTTAGGCGGAGCTATGATTGTCGGGGGTCAACCCCTCGACCTGAGATAAAATTGTGGAGCTCTGTTTAGGGTTGTTTAGATTATATTTGTCCCCACCCTCCCAACCACTGATTGGTTGTGCACCCCCACCCCTCCTCCCCCGGAGAATATCATGTGCCCCCATACCTTAGATGCTATATGCCGATACGAGTTGCTTGGAGCTTGTAGATCTGAGATATAGCAGCTCACATGATGTGTCTTAATATTTTTGCAGGAAACCTTGATGAGTTTGAGAATTGCACACAATTTGTACAAAAACTACTTAGATGCCCTTTGATCCCATATCCAACGACCTCGAAGCTCGTATCACCGTAGCATCTAAGATGAAGGAGGACATCATATTCTCCTGTATGTAAGAATATCATGTGCTACCACACCTTAGATGCATGCTTTGGTGATACAAGCTCTTCGGAGGCGTTGGATTTGTGACCCGACACCTCCTCGGTGGTTCGAATGTTTTTTTTATAGAAAAGCCCCAAAAGAGTTCGGCCACTGCTTACAAGCATAAAGACTTCTCAGATGCCATTGGATCTCAGATCAAACGACCTCCAAGCTCGTATCACCGTAGCATCCAAGCTGCGATAGCACCTTATGTTTTCTCGCACGGGAGAGTATGAGGTGCTCCCGCACCGTAGATTCTATGGTGATACGAGTTCATTGAGATCTATCGGCTCACAGTAGGAGGTTTGAATGTTTTTGCAATATACGGCTGATAGAGTTTGGGAAATGCGCAGAAAGTACAAGTACTACGCATGTGCCATCTGATCACTGATCATACAACCTAGATGCTCATATCACTGTAGCGGGTAATTAAGCTACGGGGAGCACCTAATATGAGCACCGGGGAGCCGTTGGATCAAAGATGCAGCGGCACACATGAGGCCTGCATGTTTTATTTGCAAAAAAACCTTTGGAGAGTTTGGAAATTGCGCATAATTACAAAGACTACTCCCAAGCCATTGGATCTCACTTCCAACGGTGTAAAAACTCGTATCACCATAGTATCTAACCTGCGGGGTGGATGTGATATTCTATGCCGCTGTCATTTTTGTTCGTAAACTTGCAAAATACATGTAACTCGTGCCGTTACTTGTCTAACCACGCAAAGTGTTTGTTAAAAAAACCATCCTACACTGAAATATCGGAACAACACACGGGGGTCCCACTTGTCATTAATCAAATTTGGACCTAAAACTATCAAATCTGAAAGACGAGATTCGAACTGGCAACCTGGACTACAAAGCGTAGATTGTTGGGGAACGTAGTAATTTCAAAAAATTTCCTACGTACACGCAAGATCATGGTGATGCATAGCAACGAGAGGGGAGAGTGTTGTCTACATACCCTCGTAGACCGAAGCGGAAGCGTTGACACAACGTAGAGGAAGTAGTCGTACGTTCTCTTCGCGATCCAACCGATCACAGCACCGTTACTCCGGCACCTCCGAGTTCTTGGCACACGTTCAGCTCGATGACGATCCCCGGGCTCCGATCCAGCAAAGCGTCGGGGAAGAGTTCCGTCAGCACGACGGCGTGCTGACGATCTTGATGTGTTACCGGCGCAGGGCTTCGCCTAAGCACTGCAACGATATTACCGAGGTGGAATTTGGTGGAAGGGGGCACCGCACACGGCTAAGGAACGATCCGTAGATCAACTTGTGTGTCTTTGGGGTGCCCCCTGCCCCCGTATATAAAGGAGCCAAGGGGGAGGGGCTGGCCGGCCAAGCCTGGCGCGCCAGGAGAGTCCTACTCCCTCTGGGAGTAGGATTCCCCCCCCAATCCTAGTTGGACTAGGATTCTCCAAGGGGGGGAGAGAGAGAGAGAGGGGGCGCCCACCTCTCCTAGTCCTAATAGGACTAGGGGAAGGGGGGAGGCGCACAGCCCATGAGGGCAGCCCTCTCACCTCTCCTCCAAGGCCCATGTTGGCCCATTATGCTCCCGGGGGGTTCCGGTAACCCTCCCGGTATTCCGCTAAAATCCTGATTTCACCTGGAATGCATCCGATGTCCAAACATAGGCTTCCAATATATCATTCTTCACGTCTCGACCATTTCGAGACTCCTCGTCATGTCCGTGATCACATCCGGGACTCCGAACTCCTTCGGTACATCAAAATGCATAAACTCATAATAACTGTCATCGTAACGTTAAGCGTGCGGACCCTACGGTTCGAGAACAATGTAGACATGACCGAGACACGTCTCCGGTCAATAACCAATAGCGGGACCTGGATGCCCATATTGGCTCCTACATATTCTACGAAGATCTTTATCGGTCAGACCGCATAACAACATACGTTGTTCCCTTTGTCATCGGTATGTTACTTGCCCGAGATTCGATCGTCGGTATCCAATACCTAGTTCAATCTCTTTACTGGCAAGTCTCTTTACTCGTTCCGTAATACATCATCTCGCAACTAACTCATTGGTTGCAATGCTTGCAAGGCTTTATGTGATGTGCATTACCGAGAAGGCCCTGAGATACCTCTCCGACAATCGGAGTGACAAATCCTAATCTCGAAATACGCCAACCCAATATGTACCTTCGGAGACACCTGTAGAGCACCTTTATAATCACCCAGTTACGTTGTGACGTTTGGTAGCACACAAAGTGTTCCTACGGTAAACGGGAGTTGCATAATCTCATAGTTAAAGGAACATGTATAAGTCATGGATAAAAGCAATAGCAACATACTAAACGATCGGGTGCTATGCTAATGGAATGGGTCATGTCAATCAGATCATTCAACTAATGATGTGATCTCGTTAATCAAATAACAACTCCTTGTTCATGGTTAGGAAACATAACCATCTTTGATTAATGAGCTAGTCAAGTAGAGGCATACTAGTGACACTCTGTTTGTCTATGTATTCACACATGTATTATGTTTCCAGTTAATACAATTCTTGTATGAATAATAAACATTTATCATGATATAAGGAAATAAATAATAACTTTATTATTGCCTCTAGGGCATATTTCCTTCATAGATAACCTGAAAAAACGAACGGTTGTTGGCTTTGTCCCATAACTTGATTTTATACAGTACTTGCGTTGAGTAGAGTAGAGGGAGTGCCTCGTCAACACGTGCATGACCATTGTCTCACTTACTGGTGGGTCCCAGGTCTGCGATCTCAATCTCTCTTATCTTTATCGTCTAACCTTTGCATGGGCACACACGAAGAGCGGCGCTAGCTTGCCGTGGTGTTATTACAGCTAAAAAAAAGCTTGGAAAATAGAAGAATCGCCAAGAACAAGAGACGTTGTGGCTGGTCGAGACGGAGCTAACCACATCTATCCTCCGTGCCATGTTTGCATGATGAAGCTGTGTGGCTAGTGGGGTGTTTTTGACCGACTGGCTGGGTCCCGAGGTCGAACCATAGGTACTACGTCTGATACAGTATATTTTTACACGCACATTTTTCCTCCGTGCCGAGATGTGGCACACCCTACCGCGCGGTTTCGGGGTCCTCTCGGGTGGTGCACGCATATATTCTTCCTGACGTGGGATGCCCTACCGCGCGTTTTTTGGGTCCTCCTCGGTCGTAGCGCCGAAGCAAGTAAATGAGTCGTCAAATCACGAAAGACCACCTTTCCCGCCGAGTACATAAGTGAAGCACGGTGGCTAGCTAGTTGGGCTAGTTCGACCGATTAGCTAGGCCGCCACCACATTTGTTTTTGCACCCCTTTTTTATCTACTTGCCGACAGGTACATTTAAATATCCACCGCGGCGTTGCTCTGGTGTTTGGGTGCGGCAGGATTTTTAATTTTTTGATTGACGGGAGCAGGCGCGGCAGGATTTTTAATTTTTTGATTGACTGGAGCAGGCGCGGCAACAATTAGTCACGATGATGCTCCCTGATGTGAGAAGTCGTCGACTGGTGTTTTACCGTGGTGAAAACTGAAAGATTCCCCGCTCCCTCCGCCTTCCCATAGATTGCATTGCCTTTCAGCTGTTTCCCCCCTTTGCTTCCTCTCCCCATTGCTTCTACCTGGTGCCATGGCGGCCCAGCAGATCACGGAGTCCGAGGTGAGGCGCCTGACATAGGACCTCCATGCCAAGGATGCGGAGCTCAGGGCCAAGGACGTGGAGCTCCTGAGCTCAAGGAGGAGAGGAGTGCCATGCTCCTCCGTTATGTGCGGGAGTTCACGGAGCTTCAAAAGCGGCAGGCGTCCACCACAAAGATGCTCGAGGCGTCGGCGGCGTTGCTGCAGAAAGCGGGAGATACGATAGGCCGTCAGGGGAGCCGGCTGGAGCGCGAGTGGGCCGATCGTGACGAGGTCCAGGATCGCCTCAGCCACTTGGTGAACCAAGTTGCCATGCACGTGTTGTGGCTGCGCGATGCCTACCATCGTGCCAGCGCGACGATGCCGGCCGTCGGGCTAAACCCGTTCGACCACCCGGTCGACTTCAACGAGCCGCGGCTTCCTGACCTGGTCTCCGTCACCGGAATCCATTCATGCCATTGGACGCCGTCTTTGACGAGCTGGCTCCCGTCGACCGGGAGTGGGCTCTGCGGGTGGTTGCACCCTACATCACCAACGTCGTGCGCCTCGAGAAGCAGAGGGATTCAGTGGTGTTTAGGCGCCCTCTGCATGGGCATGTCCATGTCTCGGCGCAACATGACCGTTGGATCAAACTTAGACGATGCAGATCAGTCACTGTAGCACAAAGCGTGTGGGTGTGTTTGGTTGCATTCTCATCTCAATATAGTTGTTTCCTCTTCGTGTATTTTTGTCAACCTACTAGTGTGGACTCATGCACCCTTCATGCACTGTGCCAAACACCCAAAAGTGGGTCGAGAAGGGAACTTTTGCTCCCATCCCGTGCACCCTTCTTACACCCTGCCTAACACTATTCGTGCTTCATATGGTTCATGTTTCGTGGAGTACTGTAGCACCATACTCTCCATGCGCCGTGGACCTAGTTCTGTTAACATTGATCTCACCGTTCATTCTCGACCGGACAATCGAAAAAGCGGTACTATGTTACATATAGGAGTAGTTGACATGCGCACAACATCATTTGTTATCGCCATATCTTACTACACTAGCAACAAGATTGTGTAGTACTGACGTATGAACCACTGCACATGCCTAGTAGTAGGAGCACTGTGTATGTTCAAGTGGCTGCCGTGTTTCACACTCCTCCGTCGTAAGAGTGGAAACGCTTGTTGTAATCATTTTTTTCTTCAGAAAAACAGTGGACACGCTCTACCGTGCGGATCCTCCTCCAGCCATGCACTAAATTACTTACTTTCGCCGACGTGTGGGACAGCCAGCACCTGGGTCCACCAGCCATGCACTAAATTACTCCGTAGTAGAGTGACGGTAGACTACCCCGATCGAACCGCCACAGTAATGCCCAATGAGCTGTCAAATCACAAAACCCCCTCCTTTCCAGCAGTAAGTTGGACGGACGAAGCAACCATCATTTCACTCTTCTCTCTCGGCTTCCTCTCTTGAAGAAAACCCCCACTCGCTTCGCTTCTCCCTCATCTCGTTCCTCCTTTCACTCTTCTCTCTCAGCTTCCTCTCTTGGATAGATGCCGGAGCACCGGCCGACATGATGTCTATGGCTCTAGCCAAAACCGTCGAGGCTCATGGTACGAAGAAGTGCAAGCACCCTGCCGAGACTACCGCAGACAAGCTCAAAGCCATCGCCCTGTGCAAGCCCCCCTCTCCGGGATCCCTCATTAAGCAAGTCCAGGTAATGTCTCTTGTTGACGATCTTTTTCTCGATCTTGATTGTGTTTTTTCATCTAACACACATTACTAGTACTGGTAGTACAACTTTCTGGGTGATCTTGCATGTGATTTTAGTGTGCCAAATGACGGTTCTAAATTCCTCTTTTGACCAAAACATGTGAGAGGTTGACACTGATTTCTTATAGATTACTTTCAACTACTTCCCTCTGTCCCAAATTTTTTGTCTTAGATTTGTCTAGAGACAGATGTATCTAATACTAAAATGTGACTTGATACATCCGTATCTAGACAAATCTAAGACAAGAATTTTGGGACGGAGGGAATACTTTATGAACACCAATGCTACCTTTTAAGAGGGTATATTTGCCTCAGTAACTTGTGTTATGGATATTGCATGTAATCCCTCTGCTCTCATGCCTTTGAAGACACGTTCTAGTGTCTTTGTTCACTCATTTCTGTGCGTATATGTAGTCATATATGGAGTATAATATCAAAAATCATCTTATATTTCTGAACGGAGGTAGTAATAAAATATGGTTTCTGTTTGAATTAGAACCAGGTCCGCGGTGGAGATGAAGTTCTCAAAGTCATGCCGTGTGAACTGGAAGACCCGATGATGAGTTCTACTGCTGAACTATCCAGCTGCTGTGTCCTTGTCGCCATGTGTCCTGAACTAGTGTTTTCCTATAGCATTGTTGTCAGGCATGTTCTCGAGGCTGTACTTGACCACAACAATTTCCTGGCTGTGCCTTCGATTACGAAGGGTGTGGTTCTTGTAAAGCTTCCCAAGAAATCTGATGCGGCCTGTCTTCATCATCATGTTTATGAGTGGAAAGACCACTCTGTTAGGTTCTCCAAGGTTGATAAGATGGTGATGGTGCATGTAGACATCTCACACGAAGTTCATGGCCTAGTCAGTTATGCGGGGTTCATCCCGTAGGTCGGTGGCAAGAAATAGTCTGTAGAGTTTAGTTAGTGCAACTTTGCTTGTCTGTAGTAAGTACTATTGTTCAGTACTTGATTTGTGTTTGTGAACCCTGTATTGTTCATTAGTACTGCCGCTTTTGGTGTGTGGCCAGTCCTGAGAACGGTCTATGTTAATGTCTGTCCACTCAATTCAGTTTGTATATTTTGAAGTATCCATATCATATTTTTTGTGAGGATGGTCTATCAATTATGGTTACACTCCAATATCTGTATGCATTGCAGGGTTTATCGCACCCACCAGGATTTCCAGTCCCATGGATGTTCGCTCGATATGATTTGTCACGACCTTTGGACTGTCCTGCTTGTGGGAGTAGGTGGGGCCCCTGCATGCCATGCGTAGTTGGACGATCAATCTTCTGTTTAATACTTCAACATAGTGATTTCCTGGTAAGGATTCACTCGTGTCACATCAAGTAAATCTTATTGATTTACTGTCTAAATCTTATTGATTTAATGTCATGTTTTCTTTCTTTTCCTGCAATTTTACGATGCAGGTTTTGCCATGTGACATTCATCACAGAATAAACCGTTTGGTTTGCTCTACGATGGCTATTTTTGCAGGTTTCACTTCTTATGTCGTGTCAGTAACGAAGGCACCGTCCATCACTTATATTACTAGAAAAAATTGGATCAGTCTGTTGTCTGAGTACAAGCTGAATCCCTATGATGAGCTGCAGTTTGGTTTAACAAAAACGCCACAATTAGTCCTTCTCGCGTTTAAAATAAATGAAGAAAAAAACTGGATCACGGTCACGGATCCTAGTCAAGTTAGAAAGCTGATCATAGCAGACCAGACACGATCGCCGCTGTCTCGCACATATCAAGCACCGACAGTTTCTCTAGCACTGATAGTGGCAGCAGCTCAGTCTGATCCAGCTGAGGATAGGGCACCGACCGCGTCAGCGGATCAGTCTGATCTACCGGAGGATCGGGCATTGACACCGGCACCTGCTCCGACACCGGCACCAGCTCTACAAGGAGCACCATCTCCGGCAGCAGCGGTGGCTTCGGCACCTGCACCAACACTTGCACTTGCATCTGCTCTAGCCCGTGCAGTTGCACCGGCAACAGACTGGGTTGCAGTTCGCACTTCATATGCCAAAGTCCTTACAAAAACCGACATATCCACCTTCTTGGTAAGCATTGGCCGCCCAAGTGCTTTGTTCTTTTTTCTTTCCATGTTGTTTCACATGATTCACTGTGTTGATCTAACTGTTTGGGTATGTCTTCTTGTTTGCAAACAGAGAATTTCTAGAGCAACGAGGGAGTCATTCAACAATCCGGGCGACCGCGGCCAAGTTTCTCTTACCATGCGCAACCTTGGTGTGAATGAACCTGCTCAATATACCGTAAGTACAAAGGATGGTCGCATGATGATTGATGCTAAAGGATGGTCAAGGTTCAAATCTAAATCATATCTTGCGGTAGGGGATGATGTCAAAATCGAACTTTCTCGGCAAGGAGAGTTGGTCCAAATCAACTTTGAAATTCTTCAGTAGCAGCACGCAACTGCCGAACTGATCTATCCTCCGAGAGATTTTGATGTAATAATATGGCATGGTGAAACAAGTGTCCTGTGTGTATATGTAGTACGAGAGTATTATTTATCACATGGTATATCGTTAATAGAATTGCAAATCTGATTGCTGGTTAGGAACTGTCGTTCGATTTCATTCCAACAGCCGCCGTGCTTTATTCAATTTTGTGTATTCGCCTTGCGACAACATCTAAAACCAGCGCCGTACCGATCACTTGCATTATGAAAAGCGCTGAGGTAGAACACATGGGCCCCCAAACATGCAGGGTCGGCCTGCGGCCCAAAGTCCAGAACCGTGAGCCTATCTGAGTATTATATTCTCAGCTGACCCCCCATAAAAAAGCTGAACCCCCATAATGCCCGTGCGTTGCAGAGGTAGTATATTTCTCGGCAAGGTGAGCCTGCGATATAAAAGATTTGTATATTTCTTTACAGAGGGAGTATCTCTCTGTCAAAAATATATATTTATGCGTAACTAGTTACTCCTGTCTTTCTACTTCCTTTCACTGATATGTGGGCCAACCGACAACGGGGTCCACGTGCCATATGCACAAATTAGAGTGCACAACTTCACGGTAGACATAGCCCGGTCGTAGCACCGCAGTAATGCCCAATGAGCCATCAAATCACAACCCCCCTTTCCAGCTTTAGCAGTAAGCTGGACGGACGAAGCGGCAATATTTCATTGGGCCTGAATCCCCTTCTCCCTCGTCTGCTTGTTCCGAGAAAACCCCCTCTCGGCAATTGCATAGGGTTTTCTCATGGAGAACCAGGTACGAATTCTTCATCCATCCCCGATAAACCCAAGTCCCTTGGTCGCAGGTAATCCTAGGATGGCAGCCGCCGCCGTTGATGCATTTTTCTTCCTATTGAATCTAGTGTGTTTCATTTGCAATGCCCAAAGTGCGAGTACCCTATAGGTTTCTGCGCCCTCGGCGAGATGCCACACTTGTTCCTTCTCATCCTAACACAACATTTTGAAACGTGCACAGTATGTTCCTAGAATCCTCTTTTCTATCCGGGAGGGTGGGTTTTTTGAACATGCTGTGTTCTCATATTATTTTTCCTGCAGTGTATTATTTTCTCTGCCAGAACACATGTACTCAAAATGCTCGGCCTTGCCATAACTGAATACACTAGTTTAATGGTCACAGTGAAGACAAGCCATGGATATAAGTTCCGAGTTGGGTTCATGAACTAAGAAGATCGCTGCACTTTTTATGGCCGAACTTGCATAAACTTTCTCAAGTGTTATGGACTGAAAGTTGGCGCACGAATGTTGATGGAAATAGCAGAACCTGGTCTCATATTCACTGCGATCTTCCACCCCGACGTCGTTCCAACTGTTCATCCATGTTAGTTTTGTATTTGGTTCTTGCTTATTGCCTCGATTACTTCTTAATCCGCCTATTCTGTCCAACTAATCACAATTTAACTTTAGAAGTAGCAACGAATCTCTCACAAAGATGCTACTTCTAACTAATATTTTCTTATAATTGGTGGCACGTGTAGTTTTTTTCAGAGTTAAGAAGCCTGCTTGTTTGTTACTCTGTAATAACTCGGCTATTACTAATGGCACTGAAGTTGACTGGATCGACATCCACAAGTTCCTACACTTTATTGATCGTCTTGAGGTCCTTGTGGTGCGTTTCAATGGTGGAAGGCCACGTGGGATATGTGTGCCACTGCTGCACTCGTTGAACATGTCCAACTGTGTCGAGAAACTTATGGTACGAGCTGTTTTTTGTTATATATGTTGTTCATAAACTATTGCTTACACACAATTTTACAGCTGTGATCTTCTTGAAACAGGAACTGCCGAGTTCTATTGTTCCTATACAGATGCCTGGCCATGGTCGTGTCAGACTTGCGCTTGGTCACAACATGATGTTTATGTCGACCTACTCAATTCCCCTTGGAGGTGAAAAGATACTTATTCATGGGTGGTCTCAAATAATGAAGGCCCGTCCATCTTGGAGAATAGGACAGAAGATTATGTTCATGCTTTTCCATGGCTATAAAGCGAATATCCTGTTTATTGACCATGTTGCGAGATGAAGCCGCTTTCAAAAGGTTGTGGATGCGCAGGGTGGCGCCTGGGCCTTGTCCTGGGGCTTGGCGGCCTCACCCTTGGTTAACTGTAGGCAAAGTAGCACTGTTCGAGGCGTGCTTTGTACGATTGAACCTGTATAAGTACTCATACTGCTTTCAGCTTTGGTTGTTAAGTGCCCCTGCTGGTTTCAGTTAAGGTTGTTGAGTACTCCTGCTGCTTTTACAGTCTGTCGTGTTTCTTCAGTCCTGTCTTCCTCCAGCAGCCAAAACCAAACCAGCGCCGGCGGGGCCGCCTGCTTCCGCCTCCCACGGCTGGCTGCGCCTCAGCGCATGCATCGCCGCCCCACCGTCTCCTAAATTGTTAACACCGACGTCCTCCACGCGCTTTGGTGCGCTCGCCGCGGCGCCGCCCTCTCGCGTTGTCAACATGGTCAACAAACAATAGGAATCGACAGAAGTACGTGGAGAGGGTGACAGTAGGGGCCCACCACGTCAGCGTATGGAAAAATAAAATGCTTCCTCCTAGTGTTTTCCTGACATCTTGGACCCACGACATTGTGAGCGTATATAGTCAATAGACAAGAGAAAAGCACAAGATCGGCTGACACCTGGGACGTAGCTACTCGAGCAGTATTTTTTGTTTGGTATTGTTGAGACGGAGCAGGGTTTGAACTGGGCTGTGGCCCGTCTAGCCCACGCTTATATTTTATGTTCACCATGTGACCAGTCAGCTATCTTTTCTTTGTGAAAATGAGCCCAGTTTATTTTTTCTGAAGAATACCCAATCCAGGCCTACTTATTTTTCTATGCCCTGATGGGCTGCAACTCTTTCAAGACGTCTACAAATCTTGAAAGTAATATGAAATGGGTTGTAAATATAAAAACAGATGACAAATTGGCAATTACTTTATAATTTCTGAATTTTTTTCACATTTTCAGATTCCTATTTCACTGGGCATTAACCTAATTTAAATATATCTTCAAAGTACTTTAAATCTGGCTCGACATTTCGGTATTAAAAATAGTTTGGAACCCATAGAAATATGCGAAATTGGCCCTGGCCAACCAAAAAAAAAACGATTGCAATAAATTGCATAAGAAGTTGCCATGAGCTATATATAAATTATTAAAAAAAGAGGGAGTGGTCTGACTTGTGGGCCTGTTTAGTTGACGCGTATGCAAGATTTTTTAGTTATTATATATGTCAACAAACGATTCTAGCAGACGTAACCGTTGGATGTCAATCCAACGACCGTCGTGTTTCTTCAATCTCTGATTTTCTTGCTCCAGCCGCCAAAGCAGCGCCGGCGGGACCGCCTACTCCCGCCTCCCGTGGCCGGCTGTGCTGCCGCGTAGGCCTCATCGTCCCCTACTACTCCCATCGCTGGCTAGGGCATCCCTCTACTCACCCACACCCCCTGTTATTCTGCGGCGATGACAGCCTCACACCGCAGCCGAACCGGTGAACCCTCGTACTCCTCTCCGCACGGGCTTCCACTGCCGCGTCTTCCCCGGCTCCGCGTCGTCCCCTTCCTTGGCCTCGCCGTCGTCCACCGCCGTGGTGCTCTCGGCGCGGCGTGGTCAATGTTGTCAACGACCGACTTCCATCGGAAGAGTACTATATGTGGAGAGGCTGGCAGCTGGGTCCACGGCAGCCGCAAGGAAGTGCCTCCTTATTACGCGAATAATAATTATTCCTCCACCTGACAGCAGGGACCCACCGGACGGGCCACCAGTATTTTGCGAAAAAATGTTTCCCCCTGACTGCAGGGACCGACAGGACGGGCCACCGTATTTCGCAAAAAAAAATGTTCCCCCGCTGTCAGCTCGGACCCACAGGAAGTGCCTCCTTATTACGCAAAAAAATGAATACCCCCTGCTAGCTGGGACCCACCTTGGTGGGAGGCTGACTTGTGGGCCTACTAAGTTGACTGGGACGGAGGCCTTTGTCAACTTTAGTCAATATATGAACGATTCTAGCTCTAGTGACCGTATGATGTCCATCCAACGGCCGTAGTGCTTCTTCAACCTCTGGTCTTCTTGCTCGAGCCGCCCAAAGCAGCGCCGGTCGTGCCGCCTACTCCTGCCGCCCGTGGCCGACTATGATGCCACGGAGGCCTCACCGCTGGCTAGGCCATCCCTCTACACACCCACACCCCCTATTATTCTGCGGTGACGACAGCTTCACACCGCAGCCGAACGAGTGAACCCTCATACTCCTCTACGCGTGGGCATCCACTGCCGCATCTTCCACGGCTCCGCGTCGTCCCCTTCCTAGGCCTTGTCGTCGTCCACCGCCCTGGTGCTCTCGGCGCGGCGTGGTGAACATGGTCAAGGAATGGTTTCCATCGGACGTGGACTGTACGTGGAGAGGCCGACGGCTGGGTCCACGACCGCAGCAAGGAAGTGGCTCCTTATTACGTGCAAAATAATTATTCCTCCACCTAACAGCGGGGACCCACCGGACGGGCCATCGTATCGCAAAAAAACGTTTGCCCTGACTACTAGGACCCACCAGCTACATTTTCGCACGCAAGGAAGTGCGTCCGGGCCAAAAAAACGATTTGACCCCTGACTGCTCGGACCCACCAGCTACATCTTCGCAGGCAAGTAAGTGCCTGACAGTTGGGACCCACCTGGTCGAAGCGTACGTAGCGTTGTCATTCTGGTCGTGAACGTGTACGTACATATATACTGGTGGATGTAGAGGCGCACACGTGTCGTAGTAGAGGCGCGCATGTGTCGTAGTAGAGGCGCGCACGTAGCATGTACATATACGTACAGCGGCCAGGGTGCAAGAAAGAAAATACGGCCACGTATGTGTACATACGGGCGGGGTCTCGAACGCCTACTCGCGCATACGTACGACAAGGGCTCATTGACATGGCTGGGTCGAAACGGAGAAATAGCGTCGTCGTCGTGTTCATGGGGAGGCAACGGAATGCGTCGTGTTCATGGGGAGGCAACGGAATGCGTCGTGTTCATGGGGAGGCAACGGATGCGTCGTGTTCATCGGGAGGCAACGGAATGCGTGGGAGCCAACCGACTGGGTCGGAACGGAATGCGTGGTCGTGTTCATCGGGAGGGCTTGGACGGAACATGCGATGTAAACGAGGCCTGGCGTACCGCAGAACGGAGGAAACGGACCTCCTAAGGTCGAAACGGGGGTCCTGTTGATCGGGAGGGGTGTGGCGTACCGGAAAACGGAGGAAACGGACCTCCTACGGTCTAAAGGGGGGTCCTGTTGATCGGAAGGGGTGTGGCGTACCGCAAAACGGAGGAAACAGACTTGTGTTGGAGCGCTACGGTTGAAACGGGGGTCCTGTTCATCGGGAGGGGTGTGGCGTACCACAAAACGGGGCTCCACGGGATACTGTTCATCTCCACCGTCGACCTCCTCCAGCCTCCACGGGCTACCGTCGACCTCGTCCAGCCTCCACGAGCTCCTGTTCTTCCAGCCTCCACCTCGCGCTACTCCACCGGCTACTGTTCAACCACCCCTCCACCGTCTACTGTTCATCCAGCCCTCCACACCACGGGGTCCTGTTCAACCACCCCTCCATGGGCACCCCTCCACCGTCTACTGTTCATCCAGCCCTCCACCACACCACAGGGTCCTGTTCATCCAGAGGCTCCACGAGATACTGTTCATCCAGCCCTCCACCACTCACTGTTCATCCAAACCCCCCGCAACGCTCACTGTTCATCCCATCGATCGACTTCAGTTAGCAGCAGTAGCGAAGGAATCGCTCGATCGGGTTCAGTTAACAGGCATCGATCGATCGCTCGGGTTCAGTAACGCGTAGCCTGCAGTGCAATCGCTCGGGTTCAGTTAGAGCAAACGCCTCGCACACACGCGCGTACGTGTACCAGAGAAACGCGCATCGCTCGGCCCCGACCTCCCACCGTAACCGGGAACTCCCCGAAATTTTCCTCGCCCTCACTTCTACCATGGTTTTTTCTGTCATGAACGGCCCAAAGAATATCATGCAGCTGCGTCTCCGGCCCGCCCAGGACGAAAAGCCCATTTTCTGTCATGATTTTTTGTCATAGAAGTAGGAGCCCACCACATCTATGATGATACCGGGTTTTGCCACAATTATCGTCGTAGAAGTGTCATATGTATGACAGAAAAAAAATTCGTTCGGCCCAAAATGTCACGGATGTGTCTTTTTTTTGTAGTGTCATGGGTCAAAGCAACTCAACAAGATGCGAATACATCAAAATGCTTAAACGAAAAATGTTAACCCCATTTTGAGGTTAAACGATGTGTATGACCTATGATCAAGGGTTCTCACTTGACTCCTAAGTCAATATACTCTAACATAGGTGACTTTGTCGCCGACCAATTCTAGATGAAGTTCTCTAGTGTTTCTTTGTGTTCTTGCATTTGTCTCTTGCATATTTGTTTCAATTTATCAAAAAAAAAACTTCATCTAGACTTCTTTTCTTTTCTTTGTTATTTTCTGCATTCCCAGCATCCAATTTATTGCAAATCTTTCAGTTAATTCCTTGTAAATCTTTGTGAGATCTTATTTGCCTAGTGAGCTGAGATGACAATAGTTCTCTCTCTCTCTCTCTATGTTGAATTCGGACACACCGACTTGTCTCCTTCGGTCAAACTGAACCATTTCGGTGCCACCGAAGAAAACTACTCGGTGTTACCGATTTCAACACAGATAAGACACTTTGCTATTTGCATCCTGCATATCTGTTCCAGCTCCACTCGATGATTCTTGTCCTCTACCCGCATCACATTCTATATGCTACTTTGTTATGTGACTCAAGGACCAAACCTATTCGACTCACACTCCAGAAGATCCCTTCTTGGAAATTGATGTCAAAGGGGGAGAGAGAGATCACATCAAAGCTTTATCACATCAAAGGGAGAGAGAGTCCTCAGATGCTTGGTATTCGAAGAGGAGAGAAGTCACATGTCTTTAAGAGGGGGAAGACATGTTAGTATGTGTTATGATTGTTTTGTTCTGGTTTTCTTGTTTTGCTCTGATTTTCTTTTCCCTACCTTCTCCCAATATCCCATATAAGATTCAGGGGGAGAAAGACATCTAAGGGAAGGGAATCTTCAAATTCATTGCATATGTTTACTCTTTGGGGACATGTCTACATCCAATAGAGTACCTAGTACCCACTCTCCACATGTCATCGCAATCTTGGTACTCTTGTGGTTTGCTGTTCTTGCTCTGCTTAGTAGATGTTTCTGTGTTATCTAACCTTGTTTACTCAGGTTCATCTCTTCCAAAGCCAGCTCAAGACCACAAGGTAAGTATATGCATCACACTCATGGGCATGATGATCTCTTGCTGATGTACACACTATTTGCAAGAAGAACTCATGGACATGAAGGTATATTTCCTGTATCTACATCATTTGCTCTGATGCATATAGCCAAGATACATGTAACTCATCGCTTGCTCTGTCATGTTTATGCATTCACATGCTCTTATATTCCATATGTACATGATTGCATACATGTAGGGGGAGCCTATGCTTATTACATGTCTTTCCAAAGCTTTACTTGTTATTCTTCATATCTTTATCTAAAGCTTTGATGTATGTTGTCATCAATTACCAAAAAGAGGGAGATTGAAAGCACAAATGCTCCTTGGGGGATTTTGGTAATTAATGTCAACATATCTCTTGTTGGACTAATACTTTTATCTAGTATATTTTAGATAAGTTCAACAAAGGTATGGCATGGACAGGAGGATGTGGAACCCCTTCAAGATGCTAAGGACAGAAGATTGGCAAAAGCTCAGGACTCTTCATTTTCATTTTAGTGATCCAAGATCACATTGAGTCTATAGGAAAAGTCAATACTCTTAAAAGGGGATGAGGTGTTGCCTAATGGCTTGCTTGCTCAAAGTGCTTAGTGATATGCTCCAAAGCCCTCAACCACTTTCTCATTTCCATATATGTCCCAAACCTAAAGTCAAACTCAGCCCTACCGATTTGATTTATCCGGCGCCACCGAGTTCACTTGACATAGCCACTGCCAGAAAGCCTTAGCAGTTCGGTCTCACCAATGGGATCTCGATCTCACCGAGATGGGCTAGCAAACTCTCTGTTGCCTGTTGCAATTATTTTGGTCCCACCAAAATATACAATCGGTCCCACCAAGTTTGCTTGAACAACTCTCTATTTTGCTTATTACCAAAATCGGTCTCACCGAGTTTGTATTATCGGTCAAACCGAGTTTGTATAATCGGTCAAACCGAGTTGAGGTTTTACCCTAACCCTAGCACATCGGTCCCACCGAGTAGATCATGTCGGTCCCATCAAAAACTCTAACGTTCACATTTTGAACCATATCGGCCTAACCGAGTTTCTCGATTCGGTCCCATCGAGTTTGGTGAATTGTGTGTAATGGCTAGATTTTGTGTGGAGGCTATATACACTCCTCCACCCATCCCTCATTCATGAGGAAAGCCATCAGAACGTGCCTGCACTTCCAGCATTCATTTTCTGAGAGAGAACCACTTACTCATGTGTTGAGACCAAGATATTCCAATCCAACCACAAGAATCTTGATCTCTAGCCTTTCCAAGTTGCTTTCCACTCAAATAATCTTTCCACCAAATCCAAATCAGTGAGAGAGAGTTGAGTGTTGGGGAGTGTTGGAAATATGCCCTAGAGGCAATAATAAAAGCATTATTATTATATTTCCTTGTTCATGATAATTGTCTTTATTCGTGCTATAATTGTGTTATCCGGAAATCGTAATACATGTGTGAATAACAGACAACAATATGTCCCTAGTAAGCCTCTAGTTGACTAGCTCGTTGATCGACAGATAGTCATGGTTTCCTGACTATGGACATTGGATGTCATTGATAACGAGATCACATCATTAGGAGAATGATGTGATGGACGAGACCCAATCCTAAACATAGCATAAGATCGCATAGTTCGTTTGCTAGAGTTTTCCAATGTCAAGTATCCTTTCCTTAGACCATGAGATCGTGTAACTTCCGGATACCGTAGGAGTGCTTTGGGTGTGCCAAATGTCACAACGTAACTGGGTGACTATAAAGGTATACTACGGGTATCTCTAAAAGTGTTTGTTGGGTTGACACGGATCGAGACTGGGATTTGTCACTCCGCTTGACGGAGAGGTATCACCGGGCCCTCTCGGTAATGCATCATCATAATGAGCTCAATGTGATCAAAGTGTTTGATCACGGGATCATGCATTACGGTACGAGTAAAGTGACTTGCCGGTAACGAGATTGAACGAGGTATTGGGATACCGACGATTGAAGCTCGGGCAAGTAAAATACCGATTGACAAAGGGAATCATATACGGGATTAATTGAATCCTCGACATCGTGGTTCATCCGATGAGATCATCGTGGAGCATGTGGGAGCCAACATGGGTATCCAGATCCCGCTGTTGGTTATTGCCCGAGAGCCGTCTCGGTCATGTCTGCATGTCTCCCGAACCCGTAGGGTCTACACACTTAAGGTTCGGTGACGCTAGGGTTGTGAAGATATGTATATGCAGTAACCCGAATGTTGTTCGGAGTCTCGGATGAGATCCCGGACGTCACGAGGAGTTTCGGAATGGTCCGGAGGTAAAGAATTATATATAGGAAGTGCTGTTTTGGCCATCGGGACAAGTTTCGGGGTTATCGGTATTGTACCGGGACCACTAGAGGGTCCCGGGGGGTCCACCGGGTGGGGCCACCTGCCTCGGGGGCCACATGGGCTCTAGGGGGTGCGCCTTGGCCTACATGGGCCAAGGGGAACCAGCCCCAAGAGGCCCATGCGCCTAGGGTGGGGAAACCCTAAAGGGGGGCGCCCCCTTGCTTGGGGGGCAAGCCCCCACCCCTTGGCCGCCGCACCCCTAGGAGATTGCATCTCCTAGGGCCAGCGCCCCCCTAGGGGGCTATATAAAGGGGGAGGGGAGGGGGGCAGCCGCACCCTTGTCCTTGGCGCCTCCCTCTCCCTCTCCAACACCTCCTCCTCCTCCGTAGAGCTCGGCGAAGCCCTGCCGGAGTACTGTAGCTCCACCATCACCACGCCATCGTGCTGCTGCTGGAGCCATCTTCCCCAACCTCTCCTTTGCCTTGCTGGATCAAGAAGAAGGAGACATTACGCTGACCGTACGTGTGTTGAACGCGGAGGTTCCGTCCGTTCGGTGCTAGGATCTCCGGTGATTTGGATCACGTCGTGTACGACTACCTCATCCCCGTTCGTTGAACGCTTCCGCTCGCGATCTACAAAGTGGTATGTAGATGCAATCTCTCTCCCATGACTCGTTGCTTAGATGAACTCATAGATGGATCTTGGTGAAACCGTAGGAAAATTTTTAATTTTCTGCAACGTTCCCCAACAGTGGTATCAGAGCCAGGTCTATGCGTAGTTCTCTATTGCACGAGTAGAACACAATTGGTTGTGGGCGTAGATGTTGTCAACTTTTCTTGCCGCTACTAGTCTTATCTTGCTTCAGCGGTATTGTGGGATGAAGCGGCCCGGACCAACCTTACACGTACACTTACGTGAGACCGGTTCCACCGACTAACATGCACTAGTTGCATAAGGTGGCTGGCGGGTGTCTGTCTCTCCCACTTTAGTTGGAGCGGATTCGATGAAAAGGGTCCTTATGAAGGGTAAATAGAAGTTGACAAATCACGTTGTGGCTTTCACGTAGGTAAGAAAACGTTCTTGCTAGAACCCTAATTCAGCCACGTAAAACTTGCAACAACAATTAGAGGACGTCTAACTTGTTTTTGCAGCAAGTGCTTTGTGATATGATATGGCCAAAGTTGTGATGAATGATGAATGATCTATATGTGATGTATGAGATGTTCATGCTATTGCAATAGGAATCACGACTTGCATGTCGATGAGTATGACAACCGGCATGAGCCATAGGAGTTGTCTTTATTTTTGTATGACCTGCGTGTCATTGAGAAACGCCATGTAAATTACTTTACTTTATTGCTAAACGCGTTAGCCATAGTAGTAGAAGTAATAGTTGGCGAGCAACTTCATGGAGACACGATGATGGAGATCATGATGATGGAGATCATGGTGTCAAGCCAGTGACAAGATGATCATGGAGCCCCAAGATGGAGATCAAAGGAGCTATGTGATATTGGCCATATCATGTCACGTTTATTATTTGATTGCATGTGATGTTTATCATGTTTTGCATCTTGTTTACTTAGAACGACGGTAGTAAATAAGATGATCCCTCATAATAATTTCAAGAAGTGTTCCCCTTAACTGTGCACCGTTGCGACAGTTCGCTGTTTCGAAGCACCACATGATGATCAGGTGTGATAGATTCTAACGTTCACATACAACGGGTGTAAGACAGATTTACACATGCAAACACTTAGGTTGACTTGATGAGCCTAGCATGTACAGACATGGCCTCGGAACACAGAAGACCGAAAGGTAGAGCATGAGTCGTATAGAAGATACGATCAACATGAAGATGTTCACCGATGTTGACTAGTCCGTCTCACGTGATGATCGGACACGGCCTAGTTGACTCGGATCATGTTGTACTTAGATGACTAGAAGAGGGATGTCCATCTAAGTGGGAGTTCATTAAATAATTTGATTAAATGAACTTTATTATCATGAACTTAGTCTAAAATATTTACAATATGTCTTGTAGATCAAATGGCCAACGTAGTCCTCAACTTCAACGCGTTCCTAGAGAAAACCAAGCTGAAAGACGATGGCAGCAACTATACAGACTGGGTCCGGAACCTGAGGATCATCCTCATAGCTGCCAAGAAAGATTATGTCCTACGAGCACCGCTGGGTGACGCACCTGTTCTCCCTGCAGAACAAGACGCTATGAACGCTTGGCAGTCACGCTCCAATGATTACTCCCTCGTTCAGTGCGGCATGCTTTACAGCTTAGAGCCGGGGCTCCAAAAGCGTTTTGAGAGACATGGAGCATATGAGATGTTCGAAGAGCTGAAAATGGTTTTCCAAGCTCATGCCCGGGTCGAGAGATATGAAGTCTCCGACAAATTCTTTAGCTGTAAGATGGAGGAAAATAGCTCTGTCAGTGAACACATACTCAAGATGTCTGGGTTGCACAACCGCTTGACTCAACTGGAAGTTAATCTCCCGGATGAAGCGGTCATTGACAGAATCCTCCAGTCGCTTCCACCTAGCTACAAGAGCTTTGTGATGAACTACAACATGCAGGGGATGGTAAAGACCATTCATGAGGTATATGCTATGCTGAAATCAGCAGAGGTAGAAATCAAGAAGGAACATCAAGTGTTGATGGTGAATAAAACCACTAAGTTTAAGAAGGGCAAGGGTAAAAAGAACTTCAAGAAGTATGACAAGGAAGTTGCCGCGCCCGGTAAGCAAGTTGACGGGAAGAAGCCAAAGAATGGACCCAAGCCCGAGACTGAGTGTTTTTATTGCAAGGGAAGTGGTCACTGGAAGCGGAACTGCCCCAAATACTTAGCGGACAAGAAGGCCGGCAAAACAAAAGGTATATGTGATATACATGTAATTGATGTGTACCTTACCAGTACTCGTAGTAGCTCTTGGGTATTTGATACCGGTGCAGTTGCTCACATTTGTAACTCAAAGCAGGAGCTGCGGAATAAACGGAGACTGGCGAAGGACGAGGTGACGATGCGCGCCGGGAATGGTTCCAAGGTCGATGTGATCGCCGTCGGCACGCTACCTCTACATTTACCTACGGGATTAGTTTTAAACCTCAATAATTGTTATTTAGTGCCAAGTTTGAGCATGAACATTGTGTCTGGATCTCGTTTAATTCGAGATGGCTACTCATTTAAATCCGAGAATAATGGTTGTTCTATTTATATGAGAGATATGTTTTATGGTCATGCTCCGATGGTTAATGGTTTATTCTTAATGAATCTCGTACGTGATGATACACATATTCATAGTGTGAATACCAAAAGAGTTAAAGTTGATAACAATAGTCCCACATATTTGTGGCACTGCCGCCTTGGTCACATAGGTGTCAAACGCATGAAGAAGCTCCATGCAGATGGACTTTTAGAGTCTCTTGATTATGAATCATTTGACACGTGCGAACCATGCCTCATGGGTAAAATGACCAAGACTCCGTTCTCAGGAACAATGGAGCGAGCAACCAACTTATTGGAAATCATACATACCGATGTGTGCGGTCCAATGAGTGTTGAGGATCACGGTGGCTATCGTTATGTTCTCACCCTCATTGATGACTTGAGTAGATATGGGTATATCTACTTAATGAAACACAAGTCTGAGACCTTTGAAAAGTTCAAGGAATTTCAGAGTGAGGTTGAAAATCAACGTGATAGAAAGATCAAGTTTCTACGATCAGATCGTGGAGGAGAATACTTGAGTCACGAATTTGGCACACACTTAAGAAAATGTGGAATAGTTTCACAACTCATGCCACCTGGAACACCTCAGCGTAATGGTGTGTCCGAACGTCGTAATCACACTCTATTAGATATGGTACGATCTATGATGTCCCTTACTGATTTACCGCTATCCTTTTGGGGCTATGCTTTAGAGACTGCCGCATTCACTTTAAATAGGGCTCCGTCGAAATCCGTTGAGACGACACCGTATGAATTATGGTTTGGGAAGAAACCTAAGCTGTCATTTCTAAAAGTTTGGGGATGCGATGCTTATGTGAAGAAACTTCAACCTGAAAAGCTCGAACCCAAGTCGGAAAAATGCGTCTTCATAGGATACCCTAAAGAAACTATTGGGTATACCTTCTACCTCAGATCCGAAGGCAAGATCTTTGTTGCCAAGAATGGATCCTTTCTAGAGAAGGAGTTTCTCTCGAAAGAAGTAAGTGGGAGGAAAGTAGAACTTGATGAAGTGTTACCTCTTGAAACGGAAAATGGCGAAACTCAAGAAAACGTTCCTGAGGTGCCTGCACCGACTAGAGAGGAAATTAATGATGATGATCAAGATACTTCTAATCAAGCTCCTACTGAAATTCGAAGGTCCACAAGGACACGTTCCGCACCAGAGTGGTACGGCAACCCTGTCTTAGAAATCATGTTGTTAGACAACGGTGAACCTTCGAACTATGAGGAAGCAATGGCGGGCCCGGATTCCGACAAATGGCTAGAAGCCATGAAATCCGAGATAGGATCCATGTATGAAAACGAAGTATGGACTTTGACTGACTTGCCCGTTGAACGGCGAGCCATAGAAAATAAATGGATCTTTAAGAAGAAGACAGACGCGGATGGTAATGTGACCATCTATAAAGCTCGGCTTGTCGCTAAGGATTATCGACAAGTTCAAGGAATTGACTACGATGAGACTTTCTCACCGGTAGCGAAGCTGAAGTCCGTCCGAATCATGTTAGCAATTGCCGCATTCTACGATTATGAAATATGGCAAATGGACGTCAAAACGGCATTCCTTAATGGTTTCCTTAAGGAAGAATTGTATATGATGCAGCCGGAAGGTTTTGTCGATCCTAAGAATGCTGACAAGGTGTGCAAGCTCCAACGCTCGATTTATGGGCTGGTGCAAGCATCTCGGAGTTGGAACATTCGCTTTGATGAGATGATCAAAGCGTTTGGGTTTACGCAGACTTATGGAGAAGCCTGCGTTTACAAGAAAGTGAGTGGGAGCTCTGTAGCATTTCTCATACTATATGTAGATGACATACTTTTGATGGGAAATGATATAGAACTCTTGGACAACATTAAGGCCTACTTGAATAAAAGTTTTTCAATGAAGGACCTTGGAGAAGCTGCTTATATATTAGGCATCAAGATCTATAGAGATAGATCGAGATGCCTCATAGGTCTTTCACAAAGCACATACCTTGATAAAATATTGAAGAAGTTCAATATGGATCAATCTAAGAAAGGGTTCTTACCTGTATTACAAGGTGTGAAATTGAGCTCAGCTCAATGTCCGACCACGGCAGAAGATATAGAAGAGATGAGCGTCATCCCCTATGCCTCAGCCATAGGTTCTATTATGTATGCCATGCTGTGTACCAGACCTGATGTAAACCTTGCCGTAAGTTTGGTAGGTAGGTACCAAAGTAATCCCGGCAAGGAACACTGGACAGCGGTCAAGAATATCCTGAAGTACCTGAAAAGGAATAAGGAAATGTTTCTCGTTTATGGAGGTGACGAAGAGCTCGTCGTAAAGGGTTACGTCGACGCTAGCTTCGACATAGATCTGGATGACTCTAAGTCACAAACCGGATACGTGTATATTTTGAATGGTGGGGCAGTAAGCTGGTGCAGTTGCAAGCAGAGCGTCGTGGAAGGATCTACATGTGAAGTGGAGTACATGGCAGCCTCTGAGGCAGCACATGAAGCAATTTGGGTGAAGGAGTTCATCACCGACCTCGGAGTCATACCCAATGCGTCGGGGCCAATCAAACTCTTCTGTGACAACACTGGAGCTATTGCACTTGCCAAGGAGCCCAGGTTTCACAAGAAGACCAGGCACATCAAGCGTCGCTTCAACTCCATTCGTGAAAATGTTCAAGATGGAGACATAGAAATTTGTAAAGTGCACACAGATCTGAATGTCGCAGATCCGTTGACTAAACCTCTCCCTAAGGCAAAACATGATCAGCACCAGAACTCTATGGGTGTTCAATTCATCACAATGTAACTAGATTATTGACTCTAGTGCAAGTGGGAGACTGTTGGAAATATGCCCTAGAGGCAATAATAAAAGCATTATTATTATATTTCCTTGTTCATGATAATTGTCTTTATTCGTGCTATAATTGTGTTATCCGGAAATCGTAATACATGTGTGAATAACAGACAACAATATGTCCCTAGTAAGCCTCTAGTTGACTAGCTCGTTGATCGACAGATAGTCATGGTTTCCTGACTATGGACATTGGATGTCATTGATAACGAGATCACATCATCAGGAGAATGATGTGATGGACGAGACCCAATCCTAAACATAGCATAAGATCGCATAGTTCGTTTGCTAGAGTTTTCCAATGTCAAGTATCCTTTCCTTAGACCATGAGATCGTGTAACTTCCGGATACCGTAGGAGTGCTTTGGGTGTGCCAAACGTCACAACGTAACTGGGTGACTATAAAGGTATACTACGGGTATCTCTAAAAGTGTCTGTTGGGTTGACACGGATCGAGACTGGGATTTGTCACTCCGCTTGACGGAGAGGTATCACCGGGCCCTCTCGGTAATGCATCATCATAATGAGCTCAATGTGATCAAAGTGTTTGATCACGGGATCATGCATTACGGTACGAGTAAAGTGACTTGCCGGTAACGAGATTGAACGAGGTATTGGGATACCGACGATCGAATCTCGGGCAAGTAAAATACCGATTGACAAAGGGAATCATATACGGGATTAATTGAATCCTCGACATCGTGGTTCATCCGATGAGATCATCGTGGAGCATGTGGGAGCCAACATGGGTATCCAGATCCCGCTGTTGGTTATTGCCCGAGAGCCGTCTCGGTCATGTCTGCATGTCTCCCGAACCCGTAGGGTCTACACACTTAAGGTTCGGTGACGCTAGGGTTGTGAAGATATGTATATGCAGTAACCCGAATGTTGTTCGGAGTCCCGGATGAGATCCCGGACGTCACGAGGAGTTTCGGAATGGTCCGGAGGTAAAGAATTATATATAGGAAGTGCTGTTTTGGCCATCAGGACAAGTTTCGGGGTTATCGGTATTGTACCGGGACCACCGGAGGGTCCCGGGGGGTCCACCGGGTGGGGCCACCTGCCTCGGGGGCCACATGGGCTCTAGGGGGTGCGCCTTGGCCTACATGGGCCAAGGGGAACCAACCCCAAGAGGCCCATGCGCCTAGGGTGGGGAAACCCTAAAGGGGGGCGCCCCCTTGCTTGGGGGGCAAGCCCCCCACCCCTTGGCCGCCGCCCCCCCTAGGAGATTGCATCTCCTAGGGCCGCCCCCCCTAGGGGGCTATATAAAGGGGGGAGGGGAGGGGGGCAGCCGCACCCTGGTCCTTGGCGCCTCCCTCTCCCTCTCCAACACCTCCTCCTCCTCCGTAGAGCTCGGCGAAGCCCTGCCGGAGTACTGTAGCTCCACCATCACCACGCCGTCGTGCTGCTGCTGGAGCCATCTTCCCCAACCTCTCCTTTGCCTTGCTGGATCAAGAAGAAGGAGACGTTACGCTGACCGTACGTGTGTTGAACGCGGAGGTGCCGTCCGTTCGGTGCTAGGATCTCCGGTGATTTGGATCACGTCGTGTACGACTACCTCATCCCCGTTCGTTGAACGCTTCCGCTCGCGATCTACAAAGTGGTATGTAGATGCAATCTCTCTCCCATGACTCGTTGCTTAGATGAACTCATAGATGGATCTTGGTGAAACCGCAGGAAAATTTTTAATTTTCTGCAACGTTCCCCAACAGGGAGACTATCATTTGAAGCACAAGAGCAAGGAGTTCATCATCAACACACCATCTATTACCTTTTGTAGAGTGGTGTCTCCTAGATTGGTCAGGTGCCAGTTGGGAGCCTCCGTCAAGATTGTGGAGTTGAACCAAGGAGTTTGTAAGGGCAAGGAGATTGCTGTGAAGATCTACCCAAGTGAGGCAAGTCCTTCGTGGGCGATGGCCATGGTGGGATAGACAAGGTTGCTTCTTCGTGGACCCTTCGTGGGTGGAGCCCTCCGTGGACTCACGCAACTATTACCCTTCGTGGGTTGAAGTCTCCACCAACGTGGATGTACGATAGCACCACCTATCGGAACCACGTCAAAAATCTCCGTGTCTCTAGTTGCGTTTGCATACTCCAATCCCATCCCTTTACTTTCTTGCAACTTGCATGCTTTACTTTCCGCTGCTCATATACTCTTGTCATGCTTGCTTGAAATGTATTGTGAATGCTTAAACTTATGCTAAAACTCCACCTTAACTTGAAGAAATTAAAAAGTGCTACCTTTCTTTGTTGAGGGTCTAATCCCCCCTCTAGACACCTCTTCTCGATACTTTCAAATAGGGGCAGCAACGGGTGGCCCAAGTAGGAGTAATCCTACTTGGGCGCCACACACAAGTCGGCCTTCCCCTTTCCATAAGTGTCGGAGGGGGAAGGAAAGAGAAGGAGGGGGGGGGGGGGAGAAGGGAAGGGGAGCCTTCAATGATGACGTAGTATCCGGCTTATGTCTTCGGCTTTGCAAGGCGGGTTCTTCATTATGCCTCGGACCAACGATAGTCCGGTTCTAACCTCTATGTCCTGTCTTTATGACTCCTTCCTGTTGTCGCTTCGATTTCTGCGCGCCTGGTGAATACGAACCATCCTTGATTTTTTTGCAAATAAGCCCCTCATCACGCTCGGACGGCGCCTATATAAGGAGATTTAGATCCCTAAATGCCATCTCACATCGTGCAAAAGAGAAACCGCCAAGATTAGCTACAAAAGAGGCCTTCCAACATGGCCAGTGCTCCAGGCTCCTCGTCGCACCCCCATGGCCCTCAAGAGGGTGATTGGCAGAGTTGCTCAATGCCTCATCTTCAGCTGAGACGACTCCAGACACAAGGCTATCTTCCCCTCGCAGATCTAGTCTCCGTTCGAGCGAGATTGGCCTCAATCGACAACGGTGTGATGGCTGAGAATTTCCCCAATCCCAATAATGAGGATAGGGTGTGCTTCGTCCCATTCTTGTTGAGGGGCCTAGGATTTCCAATCCATCCCTTTCTCAGGGGCTTATTGGAATTTTAAGGTATCCAACTACAGAACTTTACCCCAGGTTCAATCCTGCACATCTCAGGTTTCGTTGCACTCTACGAATTGTTCTTAGGCACTGAGGCCCATTTTGAACTATGGAGGAAGTTCTTTTGCCTCGTTCCCCGCCATCGAGGAGGCTCCGTATTTGAAGTGGGCAGTGCCGGAGTATGGCATATAGCCGGATCCGGATACCTCATAGGAACTCCCAAAGAGGTATACCCACAATGGTCTTCAGAATGGTTTTATATGGATGCCGTCCCACTGCCGGACCCAGTTTAGCACGGCCTTCCTAAATTTTCCAGCGCTCCTTTAAAGAAGCGTTTCAACTGGCGTCCCCGAAGTCCCAAAGAGGAAGACAGTGTGGAAATAAAAAGGTTGGTTAGCAAGGTCAGGTTACTAGCCCATACCGAGCTCTCGATAGTCGAGGTTATGGCTATTGCTATAAAGAGGTGCATCCAACCTCTTCAATCCAGTGTAACTCCATTATGGTGTTACAACGGAGAAGATGACGCATCCCGTCACAGACGGAAGGGTCCGGATACCCCTGCCGAACTGGCCACAATCTTGGCCGATCTGTATAAGGGTGAAAAAGAAGATTTCCTCCGCTTGAACTGCCAGGAAGGCTATTCCATGTATAATCCCATTGAATAGGTAAGATTTCGATCGTCTGTGTTGCCTTGTTGCTGTTATAGATACTAATCAAATTTGCCCTTTGTTGCCATAAATAGTCATGGAGGAAGATGACCGAGGATGTCCATCATCCCGCTCCATAGCTAGAGGATCATAACCGTGATGGAGACCCTGGCTTTCGCGAGGATCCTTATGTATATATAGAGTTCGATGATGGGGTATTTTATCAAGTGAGCCTTGATGGTCCAAGGAGGCCACAACCCACCAGGGCGCGCCTGGGGGGCCTGGCGCGCCCAGGTGGGTTGTGCCCACCTAGTGCCCCCCCTCTGGTGTTTATTGGCTCCAATATTTCTTAAATATTCCATAAATAATCTCCGTGAAGTTTCAGCTCATTTGGAGTTGTGCAGAATAGGTGGCCTGGCGTAGCTTTTCCAGGTCCAGATTTCCAGCTGCCGGAATTCTCCCTCTTGGTGTGTTCCTTGCAAATTATGAGAGAAAAGGCATTAAAATTACTCCAAAAAGCATTATTATGGATGAAAACATTATAAATAACAGTAAGAAAACATGATGCAAAATGGACGTATCAACTCCCCCAAGCTTAGACCTCACTTGTCCTCAAGCGTAAACCGAAATCGAAAAACATGCCCACATGATTTGAGAGAGAGGTGTCGATAAAAACAAAATACGGACATAGAAGCATCATGTTGATTATTATAATAGCAACAAAATTAAACATAGGACTTTTATCATATACTTCTCATGAATAAGTGATAGTTCATCACACAATCAAAGTATAAAGCAAAAACTCTATTAGAAACCAATAAATTATGTTCTCAGTCAACTTTGCAACTGCAATTCATCATCTTTTCAGGAAGGGTCACGTGTCGGAGCCTTTAGGCAAGTCGATATACTCAACCATCATATAGTCTTCTATGATTACTAACACTCACCTCGTACCCATGAGCAAAACGTTTCAAACCGACACATAGAAAAAAAGCTTATAGTTTCGCCTCCCAACATACTCACCTCAAGGGTGATGTCAACAATAATAACTCATGCTATCTATATCCAACTGGACATATGTGCCTAGATCTTTCCTCACCACATGATGCTTGCCAAAGGAGAAAAATAAAAGGAATAGAAGGAAAACTTTGACTCTTTGCATAAAAGTAAGTGCATAAACATAAAGGATAGGCCCTTCGCAGAGGGAAGCAGAGGTTGCCATGCGCTTATTTGTTTGTATGCTCAATCCCTTAGTGCAGGAGAACGTCATGTCGTATTGCCCCTTAAGATGACAACCTTTATTATGTAGTCTGTCGCTTTTATTCTTTGTCATCCAAGTTCATACAACTCTCAATTTTCTCTTACACGAAATGATCTCACACTTTTAGAAGCAATTTTTATTGCCTTTTTGCACCGATGACAACTTACTTGAGGGATCTTGCTCAATCCCTAGGTAGGTATGGTGGCCACTTGAAAGAAAGATTTGGGTTTAAGGGTTTTTGGATGCACAAGTAGTATCTCTACTTAGTGCAGAATTTTTGGCTAGCAAAGATAGGGGGCAAGCATCACATGTTAAAGGATATATGACAATATGACATATATGTGAATATAAGCAAACATTAATCATTAAGTTGTCTTCCTTGTCCAACATCAACAATTTTGGCATATAATATTTTGATGAGGGCTCACAATCACAAAATATTTCTAGGATAGCATATTTGTATGTGAACCTTCTCTTCCCTTATTAATTCTTTCATGAGTTGCATCATTGACTAATGCTATGTTTGTCAATCCCTAATAAATTTTTGTACTTATACTTTTCCTCTTATGTGCTGCTATCACCTACCATAGGACTAGTATATAATATTATTGATTTATTTCCTTTCTTCTATTTATTTCCTTTCTCTTTTTTCTTTCTTATTTCTTTTCTTTATTTGCAACATGAGAGTAAAGAAAGCAAAAAATCAAACTAACTTTATTATATAACTTGGACACGATTACAAGAATAGATCACTAAGCAAACTCTCAAAGAAGACAGGATCGAACTAAACTTTATTTCATCTAAAAGCAAATGATCGAACTAAGATAAGTAAAAGCAAAAAGATAGTGGGATGATACGATACCGGGGCACCTCCCCCAAGCTTGGCGGAAGCCAAGGGAGTGCCCATGCCCGATACTCAATTCTCCTTTGGTGGTGAAGAATAAGGATGGCAATGGGTAGGGTATGGGCAGGGTAGAGCAATACCATACCCATACCCGTATAGTCAATGGGTACAAAATTCTACCCATACCCGCACCCGTGGGTATGAAACTTTACCCATACCCATACCCGAGGGGTACCCGTAACCATTGGGTACCCTGCCGGTAGAACAAAAAGTACACAAGTTGTTCACAATTTTACGCTCATTGATAGCACATTTGACAAAAAAAATCAATTATCTCAGCTCAATAATAGGTAGATGAGTACCAATATCAAAATTTAGAAACCACAACATAGATGAGTCACATGAAAAATTAATGACTAATTGACAACAACTTAACATTAGTCACAAACATGCAGGGTATGGGTATACCCGTGGGTACAAGGCTATACCCATACCCTACCCATGACTTAATGGGTAGGGTATGGGTACTACCCATGGGTATAAAAGTGTGTCCATACCTGCCCATATGGGTACGGTACCTGCGGGTACCCGTACCCGTGGGTAAAATTGCCATCCTTGGTGAAGAAGATTGTAAGGGCATATTTATCCCTTAGTTGTTTTGGTGATTGATGACAATGCTTTTGCGGACTAATCGTGTGCATTGAGTATTTCAGACATTTCTTCACTATGCACAAGACGATTTGGTGCCCCTCGAAGACTATTGAAGATGGCGTTTCTCTACGTTTCTTTTCGGTGGATTTGAGTTGTACGAAAGCCGTACTATTAAGAGGGGGTCTGCTTTGGAAAGGTTTGGGTGGAATCATACCTCCTTTCCTCTGGCACTTTGGAGCATCCTCTGTCTTTTCTCGTCTATGCAAATTGTCGTGTTTGCTGAACTTGGGCATGCGGTAGTAATGCTCCTAGGAGCGGTAGTACCGCAAGCCCTTGCGGTAGTACCGGCCCCAGGCGCGGGAGTACCGCAAGCGCCCACGGTAGTACCACTCCTTTGGAGCTGTAGTACCGTGGCCCAAGGCCAGGCGCTGCTGCGGCTGTAGTAGTAGGGCGGATGTAATTTTTTACATCCGCGCCCTACACGGTAGTAGCGCGCCCAGTGTGCGGTAGTACCATGCGTTCTGGCCTGGCTCAACAGCTTGCGTGGCAGTCGGAGCGGATGTAATTTTTTACATCCGCACCCCGCGCGGTAGTACCGCTCCTGGCTTGCAGTACTACCGTGACGGATTTTTGCATAGGTCCCAACTCAGTGGAAGTTGCCACAGATGTATTTTTATATGTCCGTGCCCTTCCAATATCCAGTCTATCCCTGCCTTGCGGTAGTACCGCAAGGGGGAGCGGTAGTACCGCTCCAGTGGTTCTACCGCCCTCAGCTTCCTTGCTTCTGGGTTGTTCTGGTTTCAGCTGCACGGGCGGTAGTACCGCGGAGCCCTGTGGTAGTACCACATGCCCTTGCGGTAGTACCGCGGCTCTAGCGCGGTAGTACCATGCTACGCGGGCTGGGTTGGTGGATAACGGTTGGATTTGTTCTTCCACTATATAAGGGGTGTCTTCTTCTCCGAGTTGACTACCTCTTTAATCCCCAAGCTCCATTTTCACCCGATCTCTCTCCCTAGTCAATCAAACTTGTTGATTTTCTAGGGATTGGTTGAGAAGGCCCCGATCTACACTTCCACCAAGACAAATTTGATTCCCCCACTAATCCCTTGCGGATCTTGTTACTCTTGGGTGTTTGAGCACCCTAGACGGTTGAGGTCACCGCGGAGCCATATTCCATTGTGGTGAAGCTTCGTGGTGTCGTTGGGAGCCTCCAATTAAGTTGTGGAGATTGCCCCAACCTTGTTTGTAAAGGTCCGGTCGCCGCCTCCAAGGGCACCAATAGTGGAATCACAACATCTCGCATTGTGTGAGGGTGTGAGGAGAATACAGTGGCCCTAGTGGCTTCTTGGGGAGCATTGTGCCTCCACACTGCTCCAACGGAGACGTACTTCCCCTCAAAAGGAAGGAACTTCGGTAACACATCCTCGTCTTCACCGGCTCCACTCTTGCTTATCTCGTGCCTTTACTTGTGCAAGCTTATTTGTGTTATATCCCTTGCTTGCTTGTGTGCTTGTTGTTGTTGCATCATATAGGTTGCCCACCTAGTTGCATATCTAGACAACCTACTTAGATGCAAAGTTTAAATTGGTAAAGAAAAGCTAAAAAGTGTTAGTTGCCTATTCACCCCCTCTAGTCAACTATATCGATCCTTTCAAATATGATGGTGGTGAAGAAGAGATCTTGTCCTCGGATTTCCATGGCAGTGGTCCACCATCATAAGAGGAGGAGTGAGTCTCACGGGTCTTGCAACTAGTAGCCTAACTCATACCTTTGAACCTTGCCTCATATTCAAAGACTTAGTTTTGGAGGTCATAGATCTGGCTTTGGAGGAAATTGATTTGCTCGTTGAGGGTGAAGACGATGTCCTTCATGGGCTTGCCATCCACCTTGAGATCACGGGAAAGGTGCGCGATCATGAGGTGATTAGCATTGAGCCCACGCTCCACAATCCCCTTGCACCGGAAGACTTCCTGCTCCATGGCTTCAAGCCTGGCCTCCACAGTTCCCGTGCCCTTGGGACCTTGCTCATCGCGGATGTACAACACCCCCTCCTCATCTGGATGGTTTGAGGGTGCTGCACCACCTCTCGCAGATAAGGGTTGATGACGTTCTTGAAGAACTTGTCCTTGGAGGAGCAAGAAGAGACCATGGTAGATGGGATCATATAGAAAACAACAAGGGAAAAAGAGGACAGAGGATTTCTTTGCGATACGGTGGTTAACAAGTTCGAGAAGTATATATAGACTTTTTAAATTGGAGGACAAGCATACGGAAGAAAAACGGAGTACGGAAGGTTTCCCAGGTGGGCACAACCCACATGGGCGCACCCTGGTGTCTTGTGCCCAGCAGGGGACGCTTCCTGGAAGTTTCTTTATTTCCAAAATTTTAAAATATTCCAAAACTGATAAAAAAATATTTTTGCGGATTTTTCAGAGTCCGTTTACTTACCGTATCATGTACCTCTTAATATTCACGATTTTGGAGTGTTCTGGAAGGACTCTTTTATGTGTTCTTTCGGTGTCAAAGTTTGGATAATATTTCTTTCAACATTGATAGGCATACTTGCGATATAATGCTTTATTCGTTGCCCATTGACAACCTTCGGGTTAGTACCTTCGGAGTTATTTATTTTGATGGCTCCAAACCGGTAAACCTCCTCGATGATGTATGGGCCTTCCCATTTTGAGAGGAGCTTTCCTGCAAAAAATCTAAAATGAGAGTTGTACAAAAGAACATATTCTCCAACTTTAAACTCATGCTTTTGAATTCTTTGGTCATGCCATCTTTTAACTTTTTCTTTGAATAACTTTGCGTTTTCATAAGCTTGGGTTCTCCATTCGTCTAAAGAACTTATATAAAATAAACTCTTCTCACCAGCAAGTTTGAAATCATAATTGAGTTCTTTAACTGCCCAATATGCTTTATGTTCTAACTCAAGAGGCAAATGACAAGCTTTTCATAAACCATTTTATAAGGAGACATACCCATGGGATTTTTATATGCTGTTCTATAAGCCCAAAGTGCATCATCTAATTTCTTAGACCAATTCTTCATGGACCTATTAACAGTCTTTTGCAAAATTAATTTTATTTTTCTATTGCTAAGTTCAACTTGACCACTAGACTGAGGATGATAGGGTGATGCAATTCTATGGTTAACATCATACTTGGCGAGCATCTTACGGAAAGCACCATGAACAAAGTGTGAGCCACCATCAGTCATTAAATATCTAGGGACTCCAAACCTTGGGAAAATAACTTCCTTAAGCATTTTAATAGAGGTGTTGTGATCAACACTACTGGTTGTAATGGCTTCTACCCATTTAGTAACATAATCAACAACAACCAAAATATGTGTATACCCATTAGAGGAAGGAAAAGGTCCCATCTAATCAAATCCCCAAACATCAAATGGTTCAACAGCAAGTGAATAATTCATAGGCATTTCTTGACGCTTACCGATATTACCTATTCCTTGAAATTCATCACAAGAAGAGACAGACTTACGGGCATCCTTGAAGAGAGTAGGCCAATAAAATCTAGATTGCAATACCTTATGAGCACTTCTATCTCCAGCATGATGCCCTCCATAAGCCTCGGAGTGACATTTCCGTAGGATTTGTCCCTATTCATGCTCAGGTACACAACATATAATAATACCATCTACTCCTTCCTTGTAAAGATGTGGGTCATCCCAAAAGTAATGTCTTAAATCATAGAAGAATTTTTTCTTTTACTGGTATGTAAAGCTAGGTGGTAAATATTTAGCAACAATGCAATTAGCATAGTCAGCATACCAAGGAGTACTATGAGAAACATTTATTGCAGCTAACTGCTCATCAGGAAAACTATCATCAATAGGTAGTGGGTCATCAAGCACATTTTCAAGCCTAGACAAGTTATCAGCTACTGGGTTCTCAACTCCTTTTCTATCAATGATACGCAAATCAAATTCTTGTAACAAGAGAACCCAACGAATAAGTCTAGGTTTAGCATCTTTATTTCCCATAAGATATTTAATAGTAGCATGGTCTGTGTGAACAGTTACTTTGGAATCAACAATATAAGATCTAAATTTATCACAAGCAAACAACACTACAAAGAGTTATTTTCAGTGGTAGCATAATTTCTTTGAGCACTGTCTAGAGTTTTACTAGCATAATGAATAACATTCAATTTCTTATCAACTCTTTGTCCTAGAACAACACCAACAGCATAATCACTAGCATCACACATAATTTCGAAAGGCAAGTTCCAATCAGGTGGTTGAACAATAGGTGCAGATATTAAGGCTTTCTTGAGTGTTTCAAAGGCTTCAAGACAATCATCATAAAAAACAAAAGGAATATCCTTTTTGCAAAAGATTAGTAAGAGGCCTAGAAATTTTAGAAAAGCCTTTGATAAATCTCCTATAGAAACCAGCATGACCTAGGAAACTACGAATACCTTTCATGTCCTTAGGACATGGCATTTTCTCAATTGCATCAACCTTAGCTTGGTCCACTTCAATACCTCTTTCAGAAATTTTATGACCCAAGACAATGCCTTCATTAACCATAAAGTGGCACTTCTCCCAATTCAAGACAAGATTTGTTTGTTCACATCTCCGCAAAACTTGCTCAAGATTGCTTAAACAATCATTAAAAGACTTCCCATAAACAAAAAAGTCATCCTTGAAAACCTCAACAATCTTCTCACAAAAATCAGAGAATATAGCAGTCATACATCTTTGAAAGGTAGCAGGTGCATTACATAAACCAAAGGCATACGTCTATAAGCATAAGTTCCAAAGGGACAAGTAAAAGTGGTATTTTCTTGATCAGGTTGAGAAACAGGTATTTGTGAAAAGCCAGAGTATCCATCTAGGAAGCAAAGTGTGTGTGCTTAGATAATATTTCAAGAATTTGATCAATAAAAGGCAAAGGGTAATGATCTTTTCTAGTTGCTTTGTTTAATTTTCCGTAATCAATTACCATTCTATAGCCTATAACAATTCTTTGTGGAATAAGTTCATTCTTCTCATTGGGAACAACAGTTATGCCTCCTTTCTTAGGGACACAGTGAACATGACTTACCCATCTACTATCAGCTATAGGATAGATTATACCTGCTTCCAAAAGTTCTAAGATTTCCGTTCTTACCACTTCTTTCATTTTTGGATTCAACCGATGTTGGTGATCAACAACGGGTTTAGCATCAGGTTCCATATTAATTTTGTGCTGACATAGAGTGGGACTAATGCCCTTTAAATCATCAAGAGTATATCCAATAGCAGCCCGGTGCTTCCTTAGAACTTTTAATAATATTTCTTCTTCATGTTCTGAAAGGATAGCACCAATAATAACATGATATATTTTCTTTTCATCAAGATAAGCATATTTCAAAGTGTCTGGCAATTGTTTTAATTCAAACACAGGATCACCTTTAGGCGGAGGAGGACCTCCTAGAATTTCAATATGCAAAGTGTGTTTAAGTAGAGGACTTTGTTCAAAGAAAACCTTATCTATTTCATTTCTTTCATGCATGTGTAAATCATTTCCATGTTCTAGTAAATATTGTTCTAAAGGATGAGTAGGTGGTACAACAATAGAAGCAAGACCAATTAGTTCGTCCTTACTAGGCAATTATTTTTCATGATGATTTCTACTAAACTTGGAAAAGTTAAACTTATGAGACTCATCACCAAAGCTAGCACCAACAATTTGTTTCTTACAATCTATCTTAGCATTAACTGTATTCAAGAAAGGTCTACCAAAGATAATGGGACAAAAGTCATCTTGTGGGGAACCAAGAACAAGAAAATCGGTAGGGTATTTAATTCCCACACAAGACTTCAACATCTCTAATAGGTGAAGTGGTTTCTCTATTGGCAAGTTTAATAGTAACATCTATTTCTTCTATCTCGGGAGGTGCTATGTCTTTCATGATTTCTTCACATAAAGTGTAAGGAATAGAACTCACACTAGCACCCATGTCACATAAACCATGATAACAATGATCTCCTATTTTAACTGAAATAACAGGCATGCCAACAATAGGTCTATGTTTATCTTTTCTACAAGGTTTAGCAATTCCAGCAGCTTCTTCACAGAAGTAAATAACATGCCCATCTATATCTTCTTCCAAGAGATCTTTAACCATAACAATGCTAGGTTATACTTTAATTTGTTCATCATGTTTAGGTGTTCTAATATAGCTTTTGTTAACCACAGTTGAAACTTTAGCATGTTCCTTAATCCTAACAGGAAAGGGTGGTTTCTCAATATAAGCACAAGGAACAACTGGATCAACATTATAAAGTATAGTTTCTTCTTTAACTGGTACTGGTTCTTTAATTTCTTCTTTAATAGGTGGGTGATATTTAAACCACTTCTCCTTAGGGAGTTCAACATGAGTAGCAAATGATTCACAAAAGGAGGCTACTATCTCAGAGTCAAGTCCATATTTAGTGCTAAACTTTTGAAAAGCATCGATATCCATAAAACTTTTAACACAATCATACTTAAGTTTAGTATCTGACTCTTTACCTTCGTCGAGTTCCCAATCTTCAGAGTTGCGTTTAATTCTTTCCAAAAGATCCCACCGGAATTCAATAGTCTTATTCATAAATGAACCAGCACAAGAAGTATCAAGCATGGTTTGATCATTACGAGAAAGCCGAGCATAAAAATTATGGTAATAATTTCTCTTGAGAGATCATGGTTGGGGCATGAATATAACATTGACTTAAGCCTCCCCAAGGTAAAGCGACACTTTCTCCTTCACGAGGCCAAAAATTATATATATATAATTCTGATCATGATGAACTAGATGCATAGGATATTTTTTTTGGTGGAACTCCAATTTCAAACGATTCCAATTCCATGATCCAATGTCATCGCATAGCCTATACCATGCCAATGCTTTTCCCTTGAAAGATAAAGGGAAAACCTTTTTCATAACTTGATCCCTGGGCAAACCTGCAAGCTTAAACTATCCACAAAGTTGTCCCACATATATCAAGCGCATATCAGGATGTTCAGCTCCATCTCCTGCATAAGGATTAGCTAGCAGTTGTTCTATCATACCCGAAGGGATTTCATATTCAATATTTTCAGTAGGTGCAGTAGGTTGAGTGGTAGCTAACTGTGGTTCCGGACAAGGTGAAGATACCGCGAACAAATCCCTCAAAGGATTGTTTTCCATAGTAACAAGTGACAATAAATTTCAGCACACTATATAAATGTTTCCTTACCAAAGGCGCTTCACTCCCCAGCAACGGCGCCAGAAAATAGCCTTGATGACCCACAAGTATAGGGGATCAATTGTAGCTCTTTTCGATAAGTAAGAGTGTCGAACCCAACGAGGAGCAGAAGGAAATGACAAGTAGTTTTCAGTAAGGTAATGTCTGCAAGTGCTGAAACTGTAAGTAGTGGAGTAGTTTGATAGCAAGATAATTTATAATGAGCAAGTAACGGTAGTAGTAACAAAAGTGCAGCAAGGTAGCCCAATCCTTTTGAGGCAAAGGACAGGCCAAAACGGTCTATTATCATAACCAAAGCATTCTTGAGGGTACACGGGAATTTCATCTAGTCACTTTAATCATGTTGGTTTGATTTGTGTTCGCTACTTTGATAATTTGATATGTGGGTGGACCGGTGCTTAGGTGCTGTTCTTACTTGAACAAACCTCCTACTTATGATTAACCCTCCCGCAAGCATCCGCAACTACGAGAAAAGTATTACGAATAAATTCTAACCATAGCATTAAACTTTTGGGTCCAATCGGTCCCTTACGAAATAGCGCATAAACTGGGGTTTAAGCTTTTGTCACTCTCGCAATCCATCATCTAATTTCTACTCCACAATGCATTCCCTTAGGCCCAAATATGGTGAAGTGTCATGTAGTCAACGTTCACATGACACCACTAAGGGAATAACAACATACATACTATCAAAATATCAAACACATATCAAGTTCACATGATTACTTGCAACATGATTTCTCCCGTGACCCAAAGAACAAAAGTAACTACTCATAAATGCTAAACATGTTCATGATCAGAGGAGTATTAAATAGCATAATGGATCTGAACATATAATCTTCCACCAAATAAACCATATAGTAATCAACTACAAGATGTAATCAACACTACTAGTCACCCACAAGCACCAACCTATAGTTCCGGTAACAAGATTGAACACAAGAGATGAACTAGGATTTGAGAGGAGATGGTGCTGTTGAAGATGTTGATGGAGATTGCCCTCCCCAAGATGGGAGAGTTGTTGGTGATGATGATGACGATGATTTCCCCCTCCAGGAGGGAAGTTCCCCGGTGGAATCGCTCCGCCGGAGGGCAAAAGTGCTCCTGCCCAAGTTCCGCCTCAAGGCTACGGTGCTTCATCCCGAAAGTCCTCTCCCTATATTGTCTAGGTCAAAATCACTTATATACCAGAAGATGGGCACCGGAGGTGGGCCGAGGAGGCCACAACCCACCAGGGCGTGCCTGGGGGGCATGGCGCGCCCAGGTGGGTTGTGCCCACCTGGTGCCCCCCTCTAGTATTTATTGGCTCCAGTATTTCTTAAATATTCCATAAAAATCTCCGTGAAGTTTTAGCTCATTTGGAGTTGTGCAGAATAGGTGGCCTAATGTAGCTTTTCCTGGTCCATATTTCCAGCTATCGGGATTCTCCCTCTTGGTGTGTTCCTTGCAAATTATGAGAGAAAAGGCATTAGAATTACTCCAAAAAGCATTATTATGGATAAAAATATTATAAATAACAGTAAGAAAACATGATGCAAAATGGACGTATCACCGAACGTATGCGTAGAATCTTCATAGCCGAGCAGCGTTCCATGGACTCGGCTCGAGGCGATTAATCGATGCATTACGAAGGCGGTAGGCTCCTCCTGTGAGAACTTCATATATAATGAAGGGACCCTCCCATTTTGGTTTGAGCTTGTCCTTCTTCTTCTCTGGGAGGCATAAAACAAGTTCACCGACATTATAAGTCTTGGCCTGCACTTCTCTGCTTTGGTATCTCCGGGCCTGTTGTTGATAGAAAGCGGAACGGATTTTTGCAATATCGCGCTCCTCCTCCATGCCATCTAGGTCGTCCTGCCGATTAAGCTTGGCTTCTCTCTCGTCATACATGCGCATTCGAGGTGAGTCATGAATAATGTCATAGTGCAAGACAGCCTCTGCGCCGTACACCATGAAAAAGGGTGTGTATCCGGTCGTGTGATTGGACGTGGTCTGCAGTCCCCTGAGTACCGAATCGAGTTCCTCGACCCAGTGTTTATCTGACTCCCGTAGGGATCGTACTAGTCTGGGTTTAATGCCGCTCATTATCAGGCCATTAGCCCGTTCGACCTGACCATTTTTTGAGGGTGATATACAGAGGCGTAATCAAGCTTAATGCCCAGGTCAGCGTACCAATTTTTCACCTCGTTGGCTGTGAAGTTAGAGCCATTGTCAGTAATGATGTTGTGAGGGGCACCATAACGGTGTACAACGCCGGATATAAAGTCGATCACTGGCCCAGCTTCGGTCGTTTTTACTGGTTTGGCCTCTATCCACTTAGTGAATTTATCCACCATAACCAGCAAATATTTCTTCTTGTGGCTTCCCCCTTTAAGGGGTCTGACCATATCTAGCCCCCAGACCGCAAAAGGCCAAGTAATGGGGATTGTTTTTAGGGCGGTGGGCGGCATAGACTTTGATTGGCGAAAAGCTAGCATCCGACACAACGTTGTACAAGGGCCTGTGCATCTGCTGGGGCCGTGGGCCCAAAGAAACCTGCACGGAAGGCCTTACTTATGAGGGCCCAAGCTGCAGCGTGATGGCCACGGAGACCAGTATGTATTTCGGCCAAGAGCTATCGTCCCTCCTCTTCGGAGATACATGTTTGAAAGAAAGGAAAGAATACATGACCGAGGAGTTTGAAATCCGAACCCTGACCCACTATTGGATTTGGAGATTGAAGAATCTCCGAGGTCACTAGTCCAGGATCTGGAGGGTCCTGGTGACTTTCGGGCTCGATGCTATGTTTAGAGGACATACGGTCTCTTCCCGAAGAGGGGTATCCGGCACGCATGGCTCGGAAAGCCGAACATAGCTTGTTCTTAACTTAGGGGGAGAAGTATTCTCGGCTTGTTCCTCCACGACCTCTACCAGATGGGTGATCGGTGGGGACTTGATTTCCCTTTGATCAGGTTTAAGCCCAATCCGATCATAGTCTGTGGCGACCCCCCAAGGCGGTGATGCGATCTATCAGTTTGTTCAAGTACGAGAAATCTGCTGGATCTATCTTTTCAGAGTGTTCGAGGCCGATGCGGAGATGATGTTTGGAGATTGCACGGGCTGCCTTTGGCTTAACAGCCAAGCGGGCGCCCATGGTGAAACCGCCAAGCTGGAGGACCTTTCCTGGAGCTAGGGCCCTTACAGAGGTGATGCTGTCATTGATGACAAGGCGAGCCATCGATCCTTCTATCGACGACGACACAAAGGAACTCTCAATGAAAGCACCAATTTCAGTGTCAAAACCGTCCGATCCCGGGTAGGGGGTCCCGAACTATGCGTCTGAGGATCGAAGGTAGCAGGAGACAAAGGGGGCACGATGTTTACCCAGGTTTGGGCCCTCTTAATGGAGGTAAAACCCTACTTCCTGCTTGATTGACTTTGATGAGTATAGGGGTTACAAGAGTTGATCTACCTTGAGATCGTAATGGCTAAACCCTAGATGTCTAGCCTATATGAATTCTGATGATCCCTACGGACTAAACCCTCCAGCTTATATATACAACGGAGGGGTATAGAGGCATTTTACAAGGGAAGGAAACAATACACCCGGACTCCAATCTTGCCTTCCACGCATCCAGGAGCCCTATCCGAACACGGGGAATAATCTTTCGTTCTATCTTCACGGCCCATCGGACCGACCCATGCCCGAATAGGCCAGACACCTGAGGGCCCTCGAATCTAGGTCTCCCTTAGTGGGAGAGGGAGAGGGGCAGCAAGGGGCGCCCCAAGTAGGAGTAATCCCACTTGGGCGCCTCCCACAAGTCGGCGTCCCCCCTTTCCATAAGTGTCGAAGGGGGAAGTAAAGAGAGGGGGCGGGGGGGGGGGGGAAGAGAAGGGAAGGGGGAGGTCAAATTCTCCCCTTTCCTTTCTCCTTTCCCCTCCACACTTATCCTCCTATTCGGCCTATACGGGGGTGCACCAGCCACTAGTGGTTGGTCTGTCCCGCCCTTGGCCCAATAAGGCCCATATCTTTGCCGGGGGTTGCCCGGAAGCCCTTCCGGTGACCCGATACGTACCCGGTACCCCCAGAACACTTCCGGTGTCCAAATAACATCGTCCTATATATGAATGTTTACCTCTCGACCATTTAGAGACTCCTCGTCATGTCTGTGATCTCATTCGGGACTCCGAACAACATTCGGTCACCAAATCAGATAACTCATATAATACAAATCGTCATCGAACGTTAAGCGTGCGGACCCTACGGGATCGAGAACTATGTAGACATGACCGAGACACCTCTCATGTCAATAACCAATAGCAGAACCTAGATGCTCATATTCGTTCCCACATATTCTACAAAGATCTTTATCGGTCGTACCGTAATGACAACATACGTTATTCCCTTTGTCATCGGTATATTACTTGCCCGAGATTCGATCGTCGGTATTGTCCATACCTAGTTCAATCTCGTTACCGGCAAGTCTCTTTACTTGTTCCGTAATGCATCATCCCGCAACTAACTCATTAGTCACATTGCTTGCAAGGATTTATTATGATGTGCATTACCGAGAGGGCCCAGAGATACCTCTGCGATACTCATAGTGACAAATCCTAATCTCGATCTATGCCAACCCAACAAACACCTTTGGAGATACTTGTAGAGCATCTTTGTAATCACCCAGTTACATTGTGACGTTTGATAGCACAAGGTATTCCTCCGGTATTCCAAGAGTTGCATAATCTCATAGTCGAAGGAATATGTATTTGACATGAAGAAAGCAATAGCAATAAAACTGAACGATCAACATGCTAAGCTAACGGACGGGTCTTGTCCATCACATCATTCTCCTAATGATGTGATCCCGTTCATCAAATGACAACACATGCTATGGTTAGGAAACTCAACCATCTTTGATTAACGAGCTAGTCTAGTAGAGGCTTACTAGGGACACGGTGTTTTGTCTATGTATCCGCACATGTATCAAGTTTCCGGTTAATACAATTCTAGCATGGATAATAAACCTTTATCATGATATAAGGAAATATAAAATAACAACTTTATTATTGCCTCTAGGGCATATTTCCTTCATCTCCATCACAGGGAGTGACGAATCCCAGTCTCGATCCATGCAACCCAACAAACACCTTCGGAGATACCTATAGAGCACCTTTATGATCACCCGATTATGAAGTGATGCTTGATAGAACATAAAGTATTCCTCCGGTATCTGGGAGTTACATGATCTCATGGTCTAAGGAACTAATACTTGACATGAAGAAAGTTGTAACAACTAACTAAATGATGTGATGCTAAGCTTATGGTTGGGTCTATCCATCACATCATTCTCCTAATGATGTGACCCTGATGACCCACAAGTATATGGGATCAATTGTAGCTCTTTTCGATAAGTAAGAGTGTCAACCCAACAAGGAGCAGAAGAAAATGACAAGTGGTTTTCAGCTAGGTAATGTACGCAAGTGCTGAAATTGAAGTAACAAAGTAGTTTGATAGCAAGATATTTTGTAACGAGCAAGTAATGATAATAGTAACAAAAGTGCAGCAAGGTAGCCCAATCCTTTTGAGGCAAAGGATATGCCAGAACGGTCTCTTATAATAAGCAAAGCGTTCTTGAGGGTACACAGGAATTTCGTCTAGTCACTTTCATCATGTTGATTCGATTCATATTCACTACATTGATAATTTGATATGTGGGTGGATGATGTCTACTACACAACCTTCTTCTTGTAGACGTTGTTGGGCCTCCAAGTGCAGAGGTTTGTAGGACAGTAGCAAATTTCCCTCAAGTGGATGACCTAAGGTTTATCAATCCGTGGGAGGCGTAGGTTGAAGATGGTCTCTCTCAAACAACCCTGCAACCAAATAACAAAGAGTCTCTTGTGTCCCCAACACACCCAATTCAATGGTAAATTGTATAGGTGCACTAGTTTGGCGAAGAGATGGTGATACAAGTGCAATATGGATAGTAGATATAGGTTTTTGTAATCTGAAAATATAAAAACAGCAAGGTAACTAATGATAAAAGTGAGCGTGAACGGTATTGCAATGCATTGAAACAAGGCCTAGGGTTCATACTTTCACTAGTGCAAGTTCTCTCAACAATAATAACATAATTGGATCATATAACTATCCCTCAACATGCAACAAAGAGTCACTCCAAAGACACTAATAGCGGAGAACAAACGAAGAGATTATGGTAGGGTACGAAACCACCTCAAAGTTATTCTTTCCAATCAATCCATTGGGCTATTCCTATAAGTGTCACAAACAGCCCTAGAGTTCGTACTAATAACACCTTAAGACACAAACCAACCAAAACCCTAATGTCACCTAGATACTCCAATGTCACCTCAAGTATCCGTGGGTATGATTATACGATATGCATCACACAATCTCAGATTCATCTATTCAAACCAACACAAAGTACTTCAAAGAGTGCCGCAAAGTTTCTACCGGAGAGTCAAGACGAAAACTTGTCCCAACCCCTATGCATAGGTTCATGGGCGGAACCTGCAAGTTGATCACCAAAACATACATCAAGTGAATCACGTGATATCCCATTGTCACCACAGATACGCACGGCAATACATACATCAAGTATTCTCAAGTCATTAAAGACTCAATCCGATAAGATTACTTCAAAGGGAAAACTCAATCCATTACAAGATAGTAGAGGGGGAGAAACATCATAAGATCCAACTATAATAGCAAAGCTCGCGTTACATCAAGATCGTGCCAAATCAGGAACACGAGAGAGAGAGAGAGAGCGATCAAACTCATAGCTACTGGTACATACCCTCAGCCCCGAGGGTGAACTACTCCCTCCTTGTCATGGAGAGCGCTAGGATGATGAAGATGGCCACCGGTGAGGGTTCCCCCCTCCGGCAGGGTGCCAGAACAGGGTCCCGATTGACTTTTGGTGGCTACAGAGGCTTGCGGCGGCGGAACTCCCGGTCTATTCTGCTCTCTGGAGGTTTCAGTATTTATAGGATCTTTTGTCGTGGGTCTCACGTCAGGGGGGTCTCCAGGTTGTCCACGAGGCAGGGGCCCACGCCCAGGGGGTGGGCGCGCCCCCCACCCTCGCGGTCAGCCTGTGACTCTCCTGGCCCAACTCTTTTACTCCGGGGGCTTCTTTTGGTCCACAAAAAATCATCAAAAATTGGCACGTCAATTGGACTCCGTTTGGTATTCCTTTTCTGTAAAACTCAAAAACAAGGAAAAAACAGAAACTGGCACTAGATTCTAGGTTAATAGGTTAGTTCCAAAAATCATATAAAATAGCATATAAATGCATATAAAACATCCAAGGTTGATAATATAATAGCATGGAACAATAAAAAATTATAGATACGTTGGAGACATATCAAGCATCCCCAAGCTTAATTCCTGCTCGTCCTCGAGTAGGTAAATGATAAAAACAGAATTTTTGATGTGGAATGCTACCTAACATATTTATCAATGTAATCTTCTTTATCGTGGCCAGAATATTCAGATCCATAAGATTCAAGATAAAAGTTTAATATTGACATGAGAACAATAATACTTCAAGCATACTAACAAAGCAATCGTGTCTTCTCAAAATTACATGGCCAAAGAAAGTTCATCCCTACAAAATCATATAGTTTGGTCATGCTCCATTTTCGTCACACAAGAATGCTCCCATCATGCACAACCCCGATGCCAAGCCAAGCAATTGTTTCATACTTTAGTAATCTCAAACCTTTTCAACCTTCACGCAATACATGAGCGTGAGCCATGGATATAGCACTATGGGTGGAATAGAATATGATGATGGGGATTGTGTGGAGAAGACAAAAAGATAAAGTCTCACATTGACGCGGCTAATCAACGGTCTAGGGAGATGCCCATCGATTGATGTCAATGCAAGGAGTAGGGATTGCCATGCAACAGATGCACTAGAGCTATAAATGTATGAAAGCTCAACAAAAGAAACTAAGTGGGTGTGCATCCAACTTGCTTGCTCACGAAGACCTAGGGCATTTGAGGAAGCCCATTGTTGGAATATACAAGCCAAGTTATATAATGAAAAATTCCCACTAGTATATGAAAGTGACAAAACAAGAGACTCTCTATCATGAAGATCAAGGTGCTACTTTGAAGCACAAGTGTGGAAAAAGGATAGTAGCGTTGTCCCTTTTTATTTCTTTTTTTGGGCCTTCCTTTTTTTATTTGGCCTTTTTTTTTATATTTGGCCTTTCCTATTTTTTGGCCTTTTTTTATTGGGACAATGCTCTATTAATGATGATCATCACACTTCTATTTATTTACAACTCAATGATTACAACTCGATACTAGAACAAAATATGACTCTATATGAGTGCCTCCGGCGGTGTACCGGGATGGGCAATGAATCAAGAGTGACATGTATGAAAATTATGCATGGTGGCTTTGCCACAAATACGATATCAACTACATGATCATGCAAGGCAATATGACAATGATGATGCGTGTCATAATAAACGGAACGGTGGAAAGTTGCATGGCAATATATCTCGGAATGGCTATGGAAATGCCATAATAGGTAGGTATGGTGGCTGTTTTGTGGAAGATATAAGGAGGTTTATGTGTGACAGAGCGTATCATATCACGGGGTTTGGATGCACCGGCGAAGTTTGCACCAATTCTCAAGGTGAGAAAGAGCAATGCACGGTACCGAAGAGGCTAGCAATGGTGGAAGGTTGAGAGTGCGTATAATCCATGGACTCAACATTAGTCATAAAGAACTCACATACTTATTGCAAAAATCTACAAGTCATCAAAAACCAAGCACTACACGCATGCTCCTTGGGGGATAGATTGGTAGGAAAAGACCATCGCTCGTCCCAGACCGCCACTCATAAGGATGACAATCAAAGAACACCTCATGTATTCCATACGTGCATGCTATGGGACTTGCAAACTTCGACAAGTATTTCTCAAATTCACAACTACTCAACTAGCATGACTCTAATATCACCATCTTCATATCTCAAAACAATCATAAAGAATCAAACTTCTGATAGTATTCAATGCACTTTATATGAAAGTTTTTATTATATCCCTCTTGGATGCCCATCATATTAGGACAAAATTCATAACCAAAGAAAATTACCATGATGTTCTAAAGACTCTCAAAATAATATAAGTGAAGCATGAGAGTTCATCTATTTCTTAAAAACAAATCCACCGCCGTGCTCTAAAAGATATAAGTGAAGCACTAGAGCAAACAACAAACTACTCCGAAAGATATAAGTATAGATCAATGAGTAGTCGAATAATTATGCAACTATGTGAAGACTCTCTAACATTTAAGACTTTAAGATCTTGGTACTTTATTCTAACAGAAAGCAAAACAAAATAAAATAAATTGACGCTCCAAGCAAAACACATATCATGTGGTGAATAAAAATATAGCTTCAAGTAAAGTTACCGATGAACGAAGACGAAAGAGGGATGCCTTCCGGGGCATCCCCAAGCTTAGGCTCTTGGATATCCTTGAATATTACCTTGGGGTGCCTTGGGCATACCCAAGCTTAGGCTCTTGCCACTCCTTATTCCATAGTCCATCGAATCTTTGCCCAAAACTTGAAAACTTCACAACACAAAACTCAACAGAAAACTCGTAAGCTCCGTTAGCGAAAGAAAACAAAACATCACTTCAAGGACTGTAATGAACTCATTCTTTATTTATATTGGTGTTAAACCTACTGTATTCCAACTTATCTATGGTTTATAAACTCTTTTACTAGGCATAGATTCATCAAAATAAGCAAACAACACACGAAAAACAGAATCTGTCAAAAACAGAACAGTCTGTAGTAATCTGTAACTAACGCAAACTTCTGGAACTCCAAAATTTCTACCAAAATAGGAAGACCTAGATAATTTGTTTATTGATCTGCTGCAATTGGAATCAGTATTTTATCATGTTCTGGTGATTTTTAACAATTGTTTTCGTGAACAGGAAGTTTCTGGAATTTTCAGCAAGATCAAATAACTATCATCCAAGAAGATCCTATAGGTCTTACTTGGCACAAACACTAATTAAAACATTAAACCACATCTAACCAGAGGCTAGATGGATTATTTATTACTAAGCAAAACTAAAAAGCAAGAAACTAAAATAAAATTGGGTTGCCTCCCAACAAGCGCTAACGTTTAACGCCCCTAGCTAGGCATGATGATTTCAATGATGCTCACATAAAACATAAGAATTGAAACATAAAGAGAGCATCATGAAGAATATGACTAGCACATTTAAGTCTAACCCACTTCCTATGCATTGGGATTTTGTGAGCAAACAACTTATGGGAACAATAATCAACTAGCATAGGAAGGCAAAACAAGCATAACTTCAAAACTTTAAGCACATAGAGAGGAAACTTGATATTATTGCAATTCCTACAAGCATATATTCCTCCCTCATAATAATTTTCAGTAGCATCATGAATGAATTCAACAATATAACCAGCACCTAAAGTATTCTTTTCATGATCTACAAGAATAGAAAATTTACTACTCTCCACATAAGCAAAATTCTTCTCATTCGGAATAGTGGTGGGAGAAAGCTCAACAAAACAACTATCATGTGATTGAAAATTAAGATCAAGATGACAAGTTTCATGGTTATCATTATTCTTTAAAGCATACGTGTCATCAAAATAATCATCATAGATAGGAGGCATGCTTTCATCATAGTAAATTTGCTCATTAAAGCTTGGGGGACAAAAAATATCATCTTCATCAAACATAGCTTCCCCAAGCTTGTGGCTTTGCATATCATTAGCATAATGGATATTCAATGTTTCATACTAACAACATTGCAATCATGCTCATCATACAAAGATCTAGTGCCAAACATTTTAATGCATTCTTCTTCTAACACTTTGGCACAATTTTCCTTTCCATCATACTCACGAAAGATATAAAAAGATGAAGCGTATGAGGCAAACTCAATTCCATTTTTTGTAGTTTTCTTTTATAAATTAAACTAGTGATAAAACAAGAAACAAAAAGATTCGATTGCAAGATCTAAAGATATACCTTCAAGCACTCACCTCCCCGGCAACGGCGCCAGAAAAGAGCTAGATGTCTACTACACAACCTTCTTCTTGTAGACGTTGTTGGGCCTCCAAGTGCAGAGGGTTGTAGGACAGTAGCAAATTTCCCTCAAGTGGATGACCTAAGGTTTATCAATCCGTGGGAGGCGTAGGATGAAGATGGTCTCTCTCAAACAACCCTACAACCAAATAACAAAGAGTCTCTTGTGTCCCCAACACACCCAATACAATGGTAAATTGTATAGGTGCACTAGTTCGGCGAAGAGATGGTGATACAAGTGCAATATGGATAGTAGATATATGTTTTTGTAATCTGAAAATATAAAAACTGCAAGGAAACTAATGATAAAAGTGAGCGTGAACGGTATTGCAATGCGTTGAAACAAGGCCTAGGGTTCATACTTTCACTAGTGCAAGTTCTCTCAACAATAATAACATAATTGGATCATATAACTATCCCTCAACATGCAACAAAGAGTCACTCCAAAGACACTAATAGCGGAGAACAAACGAAGAGATTATGGTAGGGTACGAAACCACCTCAAAGTTATTCTTTCCAATCAATCCATTGGGATATTCCTATAAGTGTCACAAACAGCCCTAGAGTTCGTACTAGAATAACACCTTAAGACACAAATCAACCAAAACCCTAATGTCACCTAGATACTCCAATGTCACCTCAAGTATCCGCGGGTATGATTATACGATATGCATCACACAATCTCAGATTCATCTATTCAAACCAACACAAAGTACTTCAAAGAGTGCCCCAAAGTTTCTACCGGAGAGTCTAGACGAAAACGTGTGCCAACCCCTATGCATAGGTTCATGGGCGGAACCCGCAAGTTGATCACCAAAACATACATCAACTGAATCACGTGACATCCCATTGTCACCACAGATACGCATGGCAAGACATACATCAAGTGTTCTCAAGTCATTAAAGACTCAATTCGATAAGATTACTTCAAAGGGAAAACTCAATCCATTACAAGACATTAGAGGGGGAGAAACATCAGAAGATCCAACTATAATAGCAAAGCTCGCGATACATCAAGATCGTGCCAAATCAAGAACACGAGAGAGAGAGATCAAACTCATAGCTACTGGTACATACCCTCAGCCCCGAGGGTGAACTACTCCCTCCTCGTCATGGAGAGCGTCGGGATGATGAAGATGGCCACCAGTGAGGGTTCCCCCCTCCGACAGGGTGCCGGAACAGGGTCCCAATTGACTCTTGGTGGCTATAGAGGCTTGAGGCGGCGGAACTCCCGATCTATTTTGTTCTCTGGAGGTTTCATTATTTATAGGATTTTTGGCGTAGGTCTCACGTCAGGGGGGTCTCCAGGTTGTCCACGAGGCAGGGGCCCATGCCCAGGGGGTGGGCGCGCCCCCTCCCTCGTGGTCAGCTTGGGACACTCTTGGCCCAACTCTTTTATTCCGGGGGCTTCTTTTGGTCCAGAAAAAATCATCAATAATTGGCACGTCAATTGGACTCCGTTTGGTATTCCTTTTCTGTAGAACTCAAAAACAAGGGAAAAACAAAAACTGGCACTAGGCTCTAGGTTAATAGGTTAGTCCCAAAGATCATATAAATGCATATACAACATCCAAGGTTGATAATATAATAGCATGGAACAATAAAAAGTTATAGATACGTTGGAGACGTATCAGTGGACCGGTGCTTAGGTGTTGTTCTTACTTGGACAAACCTCCTAATTGTGATTAACCCCCTCGCAAGCATCCGCAACTATGAGAAAAGTATTAAGGATAAATCCTAATGATAGCATTAAACTTTTGGATCCAATCGGCCCCCTACGGAATAGCGCAGAAACTAGGGTTTAAGCTTCTCTCACTCTTGCGACCCATCATCTAATAACTACTCCTGCATTCCCTTAGGCCCAAATATGGTGAAATGTCATCTAGTCGACATTCACATGACACTACTAAAGGAATCACAACATACATACTATCAAAATATCAAACACATATCAAGTTCACATGATTACTTGCAACATGATTTCTCCCATGACCTCAAGAACAAAACTAAATACTCACAAGTGATAAACATGCTCAAGATTAGAGGGGTATTAAATAGCATAATGGATCTGAACATATATTCTTCCACCAAATAAACCATATAGTAATTAACTACAAGATGTAATCAACACTACTAGTCACTGTTGGAAATATGCCCTAGAGGCAATAATAAAAGCATTATTATTATATTTCCTTGTTCATGATAATTGTCTTTATTCATGCTATAATTGTGTTATCCGGAAATCGTAATACATGTGTGAATAATAGACACCAACATGTCCCTAGTAAGCCTCTAGTTGACTAGCTCGTTGATCAACAGATAGTCATGGTTTCCTGACTATGGACATTGGATGTCATTGATAACGAGATCACATCATTAGGAGAATGATGCGATGGACAAGACCCAATCCTAAACATAGCACAAGATCGTATAGTTCGCTTGCTAGAGTTTTTCCAATGTCAAGTATCCTTTCCTTAGACCATGAGACCGTGTAACTCCCGGATACCGTAGGAGTGCTTTGGGTGTGCCAAACGTCACAACGTAACTGGGTGACTATAAAGGTATACTGCGGGTATCTCCGAAAGTGTCTGTTGGGTTAACACGGATCGAGACTGCGATTTGTCACTCCGTATGACGGAGAGGTATCACTGGGCCCACTCGGTAATGCATCATCATAATGATCTCAATGTGATCAAAGTGTTTGATCACGGGATCATGCATTACGGTACGAGTAAAGTGACTTGCCGGTAACGAGATTGAACAAGGTATTGGGATACCGACGATCGAATCTCGGGCAAGTAAAATACCGATTGACAAAGGGAATTGTATACAGGATTAATTGAATCCTCGACATCGTGGTTCATCCGATGAGATCATCGTGGAGCATGTGGGAGCCAACATGGGTATCCAGATCCCGCTGTTGGTTATTGCCCGAGAGCCGTCTCGGTCATGTCTGCCTGTCTCCCGAACCCGTAGGGTCTACACACTTAAGGTTCGGTGACGCTAGGGTTGTGAAGATATGTATATGCAGTAACCCGAATGTTGTTCGGAGTCCCGGATGAGATCCCGGACGTCACGAGGAGTTTCGGAATAGTCCGGAGGTAAAGAATTATATATAGGAAGTGCTGTTTCGGCCATCGGGAGTGATCTGGGGGTCACCGATATTGTACCGGGACCACCAGATGGGTCCCGGGGGTCCACCGGGTGGGGCCACCCATCCCGGAGGGCCCCATGGGCTGAAGTGGGAGGGGGGACCAGCCCTTAGTGGGCTGGTGCGCCCCCAAGGCCCACCCCATGCGCCTAGGGTTGAAACCCTAGGGGTGGGGGGGCGCCCCACCTTAGCTTGGGGGCCACTCCAGCCCTTGGCCGCCGCCCCCCTAGGAGATCCAATCTCCTAGGGCCGGCGCGCCCCCTAGGGGGATATATATATGAGGGGGGGAGGGGGCAAGAGCACCTGAGTCCTGGCGCCTCCCTCTTTCCCTGCTACACCTCTTCCTCTCGTAGTACACGGCGAAGCCCTGCTGCTGTGACGCCCTGCATCCACCACCACGCCGTCGTGCTGCTGGATCTCCATCAATCTCTCCTTCCCCCTTGCTGGATCAAGAAGGAGGAGACGTTATCCGCTCCGTACGTGTGTTGAACGCGGAGGTGCCGTCCGTTCGGTGCTAGGATCTTCGGTGATTAGGATCACATCGTGTACGACTACTTCATCCCCGTTCTCTAAACGCTTCCGCTCGCGATCTACAAAGGTATGTAGATGCATCCGATTACTCGTTGCTAGATGAACTCATAGATGGATCTTGGTGAAACCGTAGGAAATTTTTTGTTTTCTGCAACGTTCCCCAACAGTCACCCACAAGCACCAGTCTATAGTTCCGGTACAAAGATTGAACACAAGAGATGAACTAGGGTTTGAGAGGAGATGGTGTTGTTGAATATGTTGATGGAGATTTCCCTCCCCAAGATATGGGAGAGTTGTTGTGATGATTATGACGATGATTTCCCCCTCCGGGAGGGAAGTTCCCCCGGCGGAATCGCTCTGCCGGAGGGCAAAAGTGCTCCTGCCCAAGTTCCGCCTCGATACGGCGGCGCTCCATCCCGAAAGTCGTCTCCTTATTTTTTCTAGGTTAAAATGACTTATATACCCAAAGATGGGCACCGGAGGTGGCCGAGGGGAGCACAACCCACCAGGGCGCGTCTGGGCTCCCTAGCGCCCAGGTGGGTCACGCCAACCTGGTGGGCCCCATCTCATAATTATTGGTTCCATTGTTCCTCATATATTCCATAAAAAATCTTCGTGAAGTTTCAGCTTGTTTGGAGTTGTGCAGAATAGGTGGCCTGATGTAGCTTTTCCAGGTCCATATTTCCAGCTGCCGGAATTCTCCCTCTTTGTGCGTACCTTGCATATTATGAGACAAAAGGCATTAGAATTACTCCAAAGAGCATTATTATGCATGAAAACATCATAAACAATAGTAGGAAAACATGATGCAAAATGGACGTATCAACTCCCCCAAGCTTAGACCTCGCTTGTCCTCAAGTGAAAACCAAAATCGAAAAACATTTCCACATGCTTAGAGAGAGAGGCGTCGATAAAAACAGAATATGGATATAGAAGCATCATGTGAATTATTATAACAACAACAAATTAAACATGAAACTTTTATCATAGAACTTTTATCATAGACTACTCATGAATAAGTAACAATTCAACACACCATCGAAGTATAAAGCATAAACTCTATCAGAAACCAACAAACTATGTTCTCACTCAACTTTGCAACTACAATTCATCATCTTTTCAGGAATGGTCACATATCAGAGCCTTTAGGCAAGTCCACATACTCAACCATCATATAGTCTTCTATGATTGCTAACACTCACTGCATACACATGAGCAAAACGTTTCAACTAGACACATAGAAAGATAGGGTCTTATAGTTTTGTCTCCCAACGTATTCACCTCAAGGGTGATGTCAACAATAATAATTCAGGCCGCCCATATTCAACTGGACATATGTGCCTAGATCTTTCCTCACCACATGATGCTTACCAAAGGAGAAAAATAAAAAGGCATAGAGATAAAAAATTCGAGTCTTGCATAAAAGTAAAGACATAAAAATTTGACTCTAGTGCAAGTGGGAGACTGAAGGAAATATGCCCTAGCGGCAATAATAAAGTTATTATTTATTTCCTTATATCATGATAAATGTTTATTATTCATGCTAGAATTGTATTAACTGGAAACTTAATACATGTGTGAATACATAGACAAACAGAGTGTCACTAGTATGCCTCTACTTGACTAGCTCGTTAATCAAAGATGGTTATGTTTCCACCAGAGACATGAGTTGTCATTTGATTAACGGGATCACATCATTAGGAGAATGATGTGATTGACATGACCCATTCCGTTAGCTTAGCACACGATCGTTTAGTGTATTGCTTTATTCATGACTTATACATGTTCCTATGACTATGAGATTATGCAACTCCCGTTTGCCGGAGGAACACTTTGTGTGCTACCAAACGTCACAACGTAACTGGGTGATTATAAAGGTGCTCTACAGGTGTCTCCGAAGGTACTTGTTGGGTTGGCGTATTTCAAGATTAGAATTAGTCACTCCGATTGTCGGAGAGGTATCTCTGGGCCCTCTCAATAATGCACATCACTTAAGCCTTGCAAGCATTGCAACTAATGAGATAGTTGCGGGATGATGTATTATAGAACGAGTAAAGAGACTTGCCGGTAACGATCGGATCTCGGGCAAGTAACGTACTGATGACAAAGGGAACAACGTATGTTGTTATGCGGTTTGACTGATAAAAGATCTTCGTAGAATATGTAGGAACCAATATGAGCATCCAGGTTCCCCTATTGGTTATTGAGCGGAGACATGTCTCGGTCATGTCTACATAGTTCTCGAACCCGTAGGGTCCGCACGCTTAACGTTACGATGACAGTTATATTATGAGTTTATATGTTTTGATGTACCGAAGGTTGTTCGGAGTCCCGGATGTGATCACGGACATGACGAGGAGTCTCGAAATGGTCAAGACATGAAGATTGATATATTGGAAGCCTATGTTTGGATATCGGAGGTGTTCCGGGTGAAATAGTGATTTTACCGGAGTACCGGAAGGGTTACCGGAACCCCCCGGAGGCTATTGGGCCTTATGGTCCCAAGTGGAAGAAGAGGAGAGGCGGGCCAAGGGGCAGCCGCGCGCCCCTCCCCCCAAGTCCGAATTGGACAAGGAGGGGGGCGACGCCCCCTTTCCTTCCCCCTCTCTCCTCCTTCCCTCCCAAGTCCTATTCCAACTAGGAAAGGGAGGAGTCCTACTCCCGGTGGGAGTAGGACTCCTCCTGGTGCGCCCTAAGCCTGGCCGCACATCTCCCCCCTTCCTCCTTTATATACGGGGGCAGGGGGCACCCTAGAGACACAACAATTGATCGTTTGATCTCTTAGCCGTGTGCGGTGCCCCCTCCACCATAGTCCACCTCGATAATACTGTAGCGGTGCTTAGGAGAAGCCCTGCATCGGTAGAACATCAACATCGTCACCACGCCGTCATGCTGACGAAACTCTCCCTCGACACTCGGCTGGATCAGAGTTCGAGGGACGTCATCGGGCTAAACGTGTGCTGAACTCGGAGGTGCCGTGCGTTCGGTACTTGATCGGTCAGATCGTGAAGACGTATGACTACATCAACCGCGTTGTGCTAACGCTTCCGCTTTCGGTCTACGAGGGTATGTGGACAACACTCTCCCCTCTTGTCGCTATGCATCACCATGATCTTGCGTGTGCGTAGGAAATTTTTTGAAATTACTACGTTCCCCAACATAATCATCACGAGAAAGCGGAGCATAAAAATTCTGAATAATAATTTCTCTTGAGAGGTCATGATTGGGGCAAGAATATAACATTGAATTAAGCCCCCCCAGATAGAGCGATACTTTCTCCTTCACGAGGCCAAAAATTATATATGTAATTCCGATCAGGATGAACTAGATGCATGGGATATATTTTTTTGGTGAAATTCCAATTTCAATCGATTTCAATTGTAAGATCCAATATCATCGCATAGCCTATACCATGCCAATGCTTTTCCCTTAAAAGATAAAGGGAAAACCTTCTTATGAAATTCATCTCTGGGTAAACCTGCAAGCTTAAACAATCCACAAATTTGTTCCACATATATAAAGTGCATATCAGGATGTTCAGTTCCATCTCCTGCATAAGGATTAGCTAGCAGTTGTTCTATCATACCCGAAGTAATTTCATATTCAATATTTTCAGTAGGTGCAGTAGGTTGAGGGGTAGCTAATTGTGGTTCCAGTCGAGGTGAAGATACTCAGAACAAACCCCTCAAAGGGTTGTTTTCCATAGTAACAAGTGACAGTAAATTTCAGCACACTATATAAATGTTTCCTTACCAATTTCCACTTACCAAAGGCGCTTCACTCCCTGGAAACGGTGCCAAAAAAAAGCCTTGATTACCCACAAGTATAGGGGATAAATTGTAGCTCTTTTCGATTAGTAAGATTGTTGAACCCAATGAGGAGCAGAAGGAAATGACAAGTGGTTTTCAGCAAGGTAATGTCTGCAAGTGCTGAAATTGTAAGTAACAGAGTAGTTTGGTAGCAAGATATTTTGTAATGAGGAAGTAATCATAATAGTAACAAAAGTGCAGCAAGGTAGACCAATCCTTTTGAGGCAAAGGATAGGCCAAAATGGTCTCTTACAATAAGCAAAGCGTTCTTGAGGATACACGGGAATTTCATCTAGTCACTTTCATCATGTTGAACTTGAACAAACCTCCTACTTATGATTAACCCCCTCGCAAGCATCTTCAAGTATGAGAAAAGTATTAAGGATAAATTCTAACCACAACATTAAACTTTTGGATCCCGGTCCCTTACGGAATAGCGCATAAACTAGGGTTTAAGCTTCTGTCACTCTCACAACCCATCATCTAATAACTACTCCACAATGCATTCCCTTAGGCCCAAATATGGTGAAGTGTCATGTAGTCGACGTTCACATGACACCAGTAAGGGGATCACAACATACATACTATCATAATATCGAACACATATCAAGTTCACATGATTACTTGAACATGATTTCTCCCGTGACCTCAAGAACGAATGTAACTACTCACAAGTGATAAAAATGCTCAAGATCAGAGGGGTATTAAATAGCATAATGGATCTAAACATATAATCTTCCACCAAATAAATCATATAGTAATGAACTACAAGATGTAATCAACACTACTAGTCACCCACAAGCACCAATCTATAGTTCCGGTACAAAGATTGAAAACAAGAGATGAACTAGCGTTTGAGAGGAGATGGTGCTATTGAAGATGTTGATGGAAATTTCCCTCCCCAAGATGGGAGGGTTGTTGGTGATGATGATGACAATGATTTCCCCCTCCGGGAGGGAAGTTCCCCCGGCGGAATCGCTCTGCCGAAGGGCAAAAGTGCTCCTGCCCAAGTTCCGCCTCGAGACAGCGGCGCTCCGTCCCAAAGGTCCTCTCATTATTTTTTTCTAGGTAAAAATGACTTATATACCAGAAGATGGGCACCGGAGGTGGGCCGAGGGGAGCACAACCCACCAGGGCGCACCTGGGTTCCCTGGCGCGCCCAGGTGGGTTGTGCCCACCTTGTGGGCCCCCTCTAGTACTTATTGGCTCCAATATTCCTCATATATTCCATAAAAAATCTCCGTAAAGTTTCTGCTTGTTTGGAGTTGTGCAGAATAGGTGGCATGACATAGCTTTTCCAGGTCCAGATTTCCAGCTTCCAGAATTCTCCCTCTTTGTGTGTACCTTGCATATTATGAGAGAAAAGGCATTAGAATTACTCCAAAAATCATTATTATGCATAAAAACATCATAAATAGCAGTAGGAAAACCTGATGCAAAATGGACGTATCAGACCCCGTTATCAAATGACAACTCAGGTCTATGATTATGAAACCTTAACCATCTTTTCCACCGCCTCTCAGCTCTATAACTACCCAAATAGTCTAGAAACCCTAGGAGGGGTCGAGAGATCAGTGTTCCCCTGCCGCAAGTTCCAGAACCACGAGATCCAATCGAGAGCCCTTTTCCGGCACCTTGCCGGAGGGGGAAACGATCACGGAGGGGTTCTTCATCATCACCCTTACCCCTGCGATGACGCATGAGTAGTTTACCATAGACCTACGGATCTGTAGGCAGTAGCTAGATGGCTTCTTCTCTCCTTTTGATCTTCAATAAAATGTTCTCCTTGATGTTCTTGGAGATCTATTTGATGCAACTCTTTTTTGCGGTGTGTTTGTTGGGATCCGATGAATTGTGAGTTTATGATCAGATCTATCTATGAATATTATTTGAGTATTTGTTGAACTCTTATATGCATGATTGCTATAGCCTCGTATTTCTTCTCCTAAACTTTGGTTTGGTTTGGCCAACTAGATTGATTTTTCTTGCCATGGGAATAGGTGCTTTGTGATGGGTTCGATTTTGCGGTGCTTATTCTCAGTGACAGAAGGACACATGACACGCATGTATCATAGCCATTAAGGATAAAAAGATAGGGTCTATGCCTACATGAATATATCTTGTCTACATCATGTCATCATTCTTATTGAATTACTCTGTTTCTCCATGAACTTAATATACTAGATGCATGTTGTATAGCGACCGATGTGTTGAGTAATAGTAGTAGATGCAGGCCGGAGTCGTTCTACTAATCTTGGATTGATGCCTATATACATGATCATTGCCTTGGATATCGTCATAATTATTTGCTCTTCTATCAGTTGCCCAACAATAATTTGTTTACCCACCGTATGTTATTTTCTCGAGAGAAGCCACTAGTGAAATCTACGACCACTGGGTCTATTTCCTATCATATCATTTTCAGATCTATTATTCCAAAAATCCAAAAATACCTTGTTGCACTTTTTCTTTATTTATTTTATTTTGTGTTTTTGCTAGATCTATTTATCCAACCTCATATAATTTAATTTATCTCAATACCGAGGAGGGATTGACAACCCCTCTTACGCGTTGGATTGCAAGTATTTGTTATTTGTGTGCAGGTGTTGTTTACATAGTGTTGCTTGGGTCTCCTACTGGATTGATAACCTTGGTTTCATAACTGAAGGAAATACTTATCGTTGCTGTGATGCATCATCCTCTCCTCTTCGGGGAAATACCAACACAGTTACAAGCAATCAGGGAGAATTTCTAACGCCGTTGCCGGGGAGACATCATCAACATCTATCTGGTACCCAATCACAAATATCATCTCCTTGTAATTACTTTATTTACCATTTGCCCCTTGTTTTCATCTCCCCCGCTTCTAAAACGTTTTACAAAAACACATAAATATTTGCCTTTTTATTTGCCTTCTTTTTCGTTTGCCTTTTTCACGTTAAATGTGTTGTTTGCTTGTTTGCCACTTCGAATCTTTTCCTCATGAGTGACTTTGGTATGGCTGAAACAGATGATGGCAGAACTCCAAAAATTAGATGTCTTGGTAATTTGGATGCTAAAACTTTTATTTTGGGACAAGGGAATGTTATGAGAAAAGAAGCCATCCAAGAATTCTTTAATTTTGTTGGAACTTTGACTTGTGATAGTGCTCCTATACTTAAAAGAACTAAAACTTATGCGGAAGCTATTTCAGCACTAGTTCTGAAACTGGAGAATAGATTTATCCGTACTCATCCTACCTTACAAAGATTGTTTTATGAATTACCTGTTATAAAAGATCCTAGAGCTAAGAAGATAGCCACCCTTGTTCTTATGAATGAATTTGGCCACATAGTACGAGAAGCTGGGGAGATCTTTGCTTTTATGGTATGAATTGTGAAAAACCGGTAATTGATGAGATCATTTACAATAGTGATTATGTATTAAGACATTTGCTTGGTAATAATCAAATTTTCGATGAGAACCTAAAAAGGAAATTCCTGTTTTGAATATGATCCAACAAGTTTTAACGATGTTAATCAATAATATTCTTGGATTGTGGTCGGGAATCAAAGGGGGTACAAAGATGGACAACTTGATAATGCTAAAATTCCTATGGACAGTGTGTTTGAAGTTATATTTGAGAAACCTCCTAACAAAAACACACTTATAGAAAATAAGAAGAAAGATGACAATACTTGAATCTACGCATTATGCCTAGCTAAGGGCATAAACAATAACGCTTGTTGGGAGGCAACCCAATGAATACAATATTTTTTTTCTCTTTTTACTTCTTTTTTTTGTGTGTTCAAACAATTATGCTACTTTTATGACTTTGTTTTTATGTTTTAGTTAGTGTTTGTTACAAGTAAATCCTTTAGGATCATGTTGGGTGATAGTTGATTTGATCTTGTTGGAAAACAGAAAATTTTGTGCCAAGTAGCAGATTTTTATTTACAAAAGATTGACATAAAAATTTCCTACGTTGTCCTATTTTTTTTTAAAAAAATCGAGTTACATAAGTATGGTCGAAGTCCAGATTACTACAGACTGTTCTGTTTTTGTCAGATTCTGTTTTCGTTGCATTGTGTGCTTATTTTGGTGACTCTCTGGACTATATTGGGGGGGGGGTATAAGCCATGGCAAAGAAGTTAGAATACAGTAGGTATAATACAATAATAAAATATGAATGGGTTTGCAACAATACTTAAAGTGGTGATTTGCTTTATTATACTAACGGATCTCATCAAGGTTTTTGTTAAGTTTTGTGTGATTGAAATTTTCAAGTTTTGGGTGAGATCTCGATGGATGAAGGCATAAGGAGTGAAAAGAGCCTAAGCTTGGGGATTCCCATGGCACCCCAAGGCAATATTCAAGGAGTACCAAGCAACTAAGCTTGGGGATGCCCCATAAGGCATCCCCTCTTTCTTCTAACGACCATCGGTAATTTTACTTGGAGCTACATTTTTGTTCGTCACATATCATGAGTTTTGCTTGGAGCGTCTTGTATTATATGAGTCTTTGATTATTCTGCTTTTTAGTTTATCACAATTATCCTTGTTGGACACACCTATTTGAGAGAGCCATAATGATGCTATGATTTGTTAGAATTGCTCTATGTGCTTCAATTAAATTTTGTGAGCTATGGAATTGCTCTAGTACTTAACTTATATCTTTTTGAGCACGGGGGTGTTCTAATTTTGAAGAAATATGCTCTCATGCTTCACTTAGATTATTTTTAGAGTTAGTTAAATTTTTAAAAATATCTTCTTATGCTTCACTTATATTATTTTGAGAGATGAAAATTATTTTTGCTCTTATTCTTCACTTAGATTTGTTTGAGAGCTTTGTTAGTGCAATGGTAAAATATGAAACTAGTCCCAAAGTGATAGATATTCAAGAGGGATATAATAAAAACTTTCATGAAGATCATTGGATGTTAAAAACTTGATTCCTTGTAATAGTTTTGAGATATGATGGTAGTAATATATGAGTCATGTTGATGAGTAATTATGCTTTAGTAAGAATATTGGTGTTAAGGTTGTGATTCCCTATGCAAGCACGAAAGTCAATAGTTATGCAATGAAATTACATCCTACTTGTGGTGCATTATCCGGTGTTAGTTATGGTTAGTGCTCTTTTATGATTGTTTTTCTTTCTTGGTTGGTCGCTTCTCAATCTATTTGCTAGCCTCCATTTGTACTAAGTAGAAATATTACTTGTGCATCCAAACTCCTTAAACCAAGTTGTGCCAAATGAGTCCACCATGCCTACCTATATGGGGTATTTCCATGTCGTTCCAAGTAAATTTGTATGTGCCAACTCTAATTTTCAAAATGAATTTACTTTTTGTGTACCCGTACCACTCATGAAGCGGCATGAGGTGGCCAATATTTTCCATGCTAGATACTTTATTATCAAGATGAGTGTTTATTCACTTGTCATTGGACGAGAGTGTGGCAAGGTAATAGGGATGCCCAGTCCTGAAATGAAAAAGAAATTATTTATGTTGTTCAATAATAAATTTCTTGGAAAGTGTTGGTACGGAAGGCACCCATGGATGCGGGTCGCCATGGATTGTCAAAGAATGGTGGAAAAAGAAATAAACTTTATTTTCTGTTTGGGAACTATTGTGGTTTTTTCATGGCAGATGTTGTAGTATGAGGACTTACTCGTGAGGCCATAGCAACTAGGTAGTAGCTTGAACGGGGTTGATTGGAATCGAGATACGCGAGATTTTACCCAGGTTCGGCCCCTCACAATCGAGGTAAAAGCCTACATCCTGCTTGATTTATATTGATCATCATGGTCTCGATTACAAGTGCGCTATTTTGCTGCCTCTATCTCGAGAGCCTTTAAAACATCTGTCTCGAGACCTAGTGAAACATCTGTCTCGGGACTTGTCTGTCTAAGACCTGTCTATTTTGACCTTTCTCTCTTGGGGTGCCCTGCCCCTCCTTATATAAGTTGAAGGGCATCTTACATGTAGAGTCCTAGTAGGATTAGGACTTAACCTATTCTGGCTTCTTATCACGGGCCCCTTACCGCGGGCGAATTAACATGGCCTTCTTATCTTGGGCTTCTCACCGTGGGCTTCTTACATCAGGCTTCTTATCTCCGGGACTCATCATGCCGGGTTACACAATCTGTCGGGTTAGGATCCGGGTTACACAATCTACCGGGTTTTGATCTGGGTTAAGTCCAAAGATGACTTAATAGGGCTGCTTAAGTCCAGAGATGACTTAACATCACGAGCCAGGTTTAACCGCGGGTAATTCCCCCGACATTAGCCCCCAGATTAGCTTGAATACACGCTTGACATGCATTCACGCTAAGCTTCTTGAAATAAGAATAGATGTTGAACCGGCATTCGAAAATCTGGGTCTCTATCACATATACCAATAGTAACTCCTTGCAGAAAAAATAACCCATATGATATCTTGAGTTGTCTTAAAAAATGCCTTGGCTTGATAAAAAGAAAATTTCGTTTAACGCTGTACCAACTTTCAATGCTTCAGACTTGTCTAAATAGCTTAGAGGAAATAATATTTGCAAATTTTCCATCAAAAAAATATAAGACAATGGTCCACTCATAACTGAGAATTTGAAGGTATACCTTCCTTATATCCATATTACATGTAGCCCCCAAGTCTTAAGAGGGGAATGCAGTGATAGCTTAAGACTTGCTTCAATATAAATGTTGCAACTCTGGAGAAATCCGGGTTGTTCGTTTGAGTCACGAGTCATAAGTTGAATGTTTTGTAGTCCACATATATAGCCCCCAAGTACCGGGTTGTCTTGCCTACAACAACCTAGGACTTGTAATTGTGGTATGCTCATAAAACTTCAGCCAGTGTAGCCCCCAAGGGCTGGGTCATTATGCAATAATGAGCAGAGACTTTTACATATCTATTTATATAGACTTGAGGAGCAATTTGTAGCCCCCAAGGGCTAGCTTAGTAAGATAATACTGGGCTGGGACTTTAGAAATTTATCGAAGGCCGGCTCATCTCCCTGAGATAACCCTATCTATTGACAATGTGATGTTTTGAAAAACAACTTGCATTAGCCCCCAAGTGTCGTGGTGCATGCTTGCAGTGACATGGTACTTGCATACTTGATATAATTGTGATTTGAATAATGTAGCCCCCAAGTGTCGGGTCGTGTGCCTGCAGCAACTCGGGGCTATTCCTTCCATTGTAGAATAAAATCGTATCCACTGTCTGGATAATGCTACTGAATGCCTTGCATATCAATATTGAACCATGCTCCTTGATATAAGATGGTATTTTTAGATGAGGAAATAATAGCCATTTTTCTGAAGCGGCTTTGAAAACCTCAATCATTAAATGATGGTTATGATAACCATAATGAAAATCCAGCCATGTTGGCTATTAAAGATTTGCATAATGTAACCCGTTTTGAAAAACTAGTTCCTACAACATAAACCAGTATGTCCATGCATATATGATGCATGGTATGATGATGCAATGTATGATGATGTATTTGTATGATAACAGAGTATAAAAATGCCAGCTTTCGAGGCACGACAAAAGGACTGGCTTTCGAGGCTCGAGTCTTGCTTTAGTGAAGCTGGCATGATAGCCTTGGTTTATTTTTACTTCCTATAAGCCGGCTCTCACGTGACACAAGTCGCCATTTTAACCTTGACTAGTTCAGGGTCATAAAGATTGACTATCAAGAGTACGGCGAGTCACCTTTTTGGAGTAGCATCAAGCGAACAGGTAGGTTTATCCTTGCTTTCTGTAAGCCGACTCTCATGTGACTTAAGCCGCCATTTTAACCTTGACTAGTTCAAGGTCATAAAGATTGACTCTCAAGAGTATAGTGGGTCACCTTTTCAGAGTAGCATCAAGCAGACAGGTAGGTCTAACCCATATTGTGGCGTTTATTTGCCGGTCAAGAGGGTAAGATAGCTAAACTCGGTGAGTTGGTAGCCCCCAAGTGACCTTATGACCAATTAATAAAAGACTCATGCACAATATATGTGATAAAACGATAGAGGCCCCGAGTTTTGGGGATGTCGGCTTTATTACGCTGATCATAATATGGTAAGCCAATAAGGCAGGATACCCATGTATGAACCGCACATCTTGGCAGCTAGTCCTCTTTGGCAACCTTTAATTTTTTTTCGCCAATCTGGCAGGATACCCATGTTTGAACTACGCATCATGCCAGCAAGTTCTCTTTGGAAACCTTTCATTTTTTTGCCGATTTGGCAGGATACCCATGTTTGAACTGCGCATTGTGGCAGCAAGTCCCACTACAAAAAAATACACTCCCGTGATGATACATGTTTGTCACAGTAGGTCACGTTTTTTGTCATGCATGTACATCCATGACAAATTTATGACAGAATCAAGATAGTCATACATGTGCTGTCGTAGAAGTGTTCCATGACATTACCAAAATTATCATCACGGAAGTGTCCACTTCCATGACGATAAATCGCGCGTAACAGAAGTGCTTTCGTCAAGGGTGACCGACACATGGGATCCACCGTAACGAAACGCCGTTAAGCTATCGGGTCGGGTTTTGGATCCGATAACCTGTTAACAACCCCGACCAATGGGGATTTTCCACGTGTAAAATCATCATTGGCTAGAGGAAACACATGTCGGCTCATCGTTGGGACAGATGTCATCCACTCACTGGACAGAAGATGCCTATGATACGTCGACACATGGCACGGCCCAACAGTGGCCCATTCCTGTGAAAAGGCCTGCCCGTTTGACTTGGTCAAAAGATGGTGGGCCGGCCCATGGAAAGCCTGTTAACGGCATGTTCGCGTATAGCCCATTTACAACCCGCTAACCCAAGGCCCGTTACGCCTTATCCGAATTAGGCCCAGTAGCGTCATCTGGGCCATCCAATATGATTCCAGCCTGAGGGAGTCCTGGATTAGGGGGTATCCGGACTGCCGGACTATAACCTTTGGCCGAACTGTTGGACTATGAAGATACAAGATTGAAGACTTCGTCCCGTGTCCGGATGGGACTCTCCTTGGCGTGGAAGGCAAGCTTGGCGATTCGGATATGTATATCTCCTTCCTTGTAACCGACTCTGTGTAACCCAAGCCCCTTCCGGTGTCTATATAAACCGAAGGGTTTAGTCCGTAGGACAGAACAACAATCATACCATAGGCTAGCTTTTAGGGTTTAGCCTCTCTGATCTCGTGGTAGATCAACTCTTGTACTACCCATATCATCAATATTAATCAAGCAGGAGTAGGGTTTTACCTCCATCGAGAGGGCCCGAACCTGGGTAAAAACCTCGTGTCCCTTGCCTCCTGTTACCATCCGTCTAGACGCACAGTTCGGGACCCCCTACCCGAGATCCGCCGGTTTTGACACCGACATTGGTGCTTTCATTGAGAGTTCCACTGTGTCGTCGCCATAAGGAAAGGATGTCTCGTCTCGTCTTTAAAGATGACACTACCGCTGGGGGGGTTCTGGCTGTCGGCCAAACTCTCCGGCTAGGTGGTTTCATCATGACCGCCTGTTCGGCTGTTGCGCCAACGATGACTTCTCGGGTCATCGAAAACAGCCTCCACGTCAACTCGGAACTCGCCGAGCAGATGGATCCAATGGAGCTCTCTTCCCTAAGTGAGCTCTTGGATCGCGTTGCCGCCTCGGGAGTCGCTACGGACTATGATAGGATTGGGCTTAAACCCAATCAAAGGGAGATTAACTCTCCCCCGGTCACCCATCAAATTGCGGTGGTGGAGGAGCAATGTGGCAGCCTTTCCTCTATCTTGAGGACTAACTATGTCCGGATTTCTGAGCCCTCTGAGCCGGATACCCGTTCACGGGAGGATACCACCCAAGCCCTGAACTTAGAGTCAGGCAGCGGGCCAGACTTATCGGGCAACATCCCAGAACCCGAACTTCCGAGATTGGAAACTCCTCGGCCCCTGGGTCTCAGATTGGGTGAGGTTTCGGATTCAATTCCACCCACCCACCCAAACATAAGCGATCTTTCCCACATCAGGCAAGAGCCCCAGGAAACAATACATCATTATTGGGCCAGATTCCTCCTTGTAATGAACAAGGTTAAAGACTGTCGTGAGGAAGACGCAATCTCATTCTTCTGCAATAATTGCATGGATAAGGGAATCCTTAACGCCATAAGTCACCGTGAAATTACACGCTTGGCCGACTTGCCGTCCATAGTACGAAAGTACTGTGCGATGGAAAGTGCCTGGAAAACCGAAATAAAATTTTGGGACAATCCGGCCCTAAATAGGAACCCAGTCTGAAACAAAAGGGTGCATTATCACAAGAAACCCGGGTTAACTACCAAAAAGCAAAAACCCTCTACAGGGCATGGAACCGTACTGGAGGGATGGCTCAATGGACCCTGCAAAATTCATAGTACAGAGGGCGCCATACCAACACATAGCCTTAGAGCATGTTGGATACTCCGGCAGGTAGCCAAAAGTGGCGAGGATCTTCTCATCCCGCAAACCACAGAGCACCATCCCAGGGACAACAATATGGTATTAACAGTCTTTGAGAACTCCGCATCAAATAACAGGCGAAAGCGAACACTCCGCAGCCTTGCCGAAATCTACCACGTGGCAACAATAAATCCATGGAGTGACACGGCTATCACTTTCAATGCCAGTGACGAACCTAAATTCCGAACAGCCCGAGCACCAGCCGCATTGGTCCTCAGTCCAACTGTGGACGGCTTTCGACTCACCAAGGTGCTCATGGACGGCGGCAGCGGATTAAACCTCATCTATGAGGAAACCCTTCAAAAAATGGAAATAGACTGGAACCGCATTGAGCAAAGCAGCACAACCTTTAGAGGAATAATCCCCAGTCCGGAAGCGCGCTGTACAGGCAAAATCACACTAGATGTGGTGTTCGGCACGCTGGAGAACTACAGGTCCAAAGAGATTACGTTCCAAGTGGCTCCGTTCAGTAGCGGATACCACGCCCTTTTAGGGCGGGAGGCTTTCACGATCTTCCAAGCCATACCCCACTACGGGTACATGAAGCTCAAAATGCCCGGGCCCAATGGAATCATAACTCTTGCTAGCGATCCGGACACAACACTCCATGCCGAAAACAAGACAGCCGCACTAGCCCTTGAGGCATTATCCGAAGCCCTTGTGGCCGAGGAACTGACTGCGCTGCGCTCTATGGTGGACAGGGACGATGTGATACTTGATAAGAGATCCAAGTCCACCTCCTTTAAACCAACAGATGAAATAGTCAAGTCCATCCAACAGACCCTACAAAAATAGCCTCCATCGGGGCACAGTTAAACCCCACCGTCGACGCTGCACTACGAGAGTTCCTGTGTGAAAACTGGGACATTTTTGCCTGGCATCCTTCAGATATGCCAGGAATCCCACGCAGACTGGCCGAGCACAGCCTCAATATCCTAAAGGGATTCAAGCGTGTCAAGCAGGCTCTTCGGCGTTTCTCTAAACCTAAGAGACAAGCTATGGGAGACGAACTAGCCAAGTTATTGGAGGCCGGATTCATTAGAGAAATAAAATACCCGAACTGGCTAGCAAAGCTGGTGATGGTACCAAAGAAGGACAAATCCTTGCGCCTGTGTGTCGATTTCAAGGAGCTCAACAAGGCTTGCCCAAAGGATCCCTTCCCCCTCCCCCGCATCGACCAAATTATCGATGCTACCGCAGGACATGACTCATTGTGTTTCCTCGACGCATACTCCGGCTACCACCAAATTAAGATGGCGGATCCCGACCAAGCCGCAACGACATTCATCACACCATACAGCCCCTCCTGCTTCAACACAATGCCTTTTGGGCTCAAAAACGCCGGCGCAACATATCAGCGATGATCCAGACATGTCTGGCAAACCAGACCGGCAAAACAGTGGAGGCATACATAGATGATGTGGTCGTCAAAACCAAACACGTCGACTCTCTAATAGAAGACTTGAGGCTCACATTCGACAACCTCCGAACATACGACATCAAGCTCAACCCGGAAAAATGTGTTTTCGGTGTGCCAGCCGGAAAGCTTCTGGGCTTCATCGTTTCCAGCAGAGGAATTGAAGCAAATCCGGCCAAGATCCGAGCTCTGTCACAGTTGGATATCCCAACGGACCTCAAACAAATCCAGAAATTAACCGGATGTGTGGCAGCTCTAAGCCGCTTTATCTCCCGCCTGGGAGAAAAGGCATTACGCATTTATCGCCTCCTACGGCGCACTGAACACTTCGAGTGGACGGATGCCACCACAGCCGGATTGGAAGAAATAAAGGTCATACTGGCAACCAACCCAATCCTGGCCGCACCAAATATTGGCGAACCAATGATGTTATACATTGCGGCAACTCATCAAGTTGTAAGCACAGTGCTCATCGTCGAACCAGAAACGGACGAACATAAATTCCCCCTACAAAAGCCGGTCTATTATGTACCCACTGTCCTTACTCCATGCAAGTCACGGTACCCGCATTATCAAAAGATAGCATACGCGGTATTCATGGCATCCAGGAAGCTGCGACATTACTTGCAAGAGTGTTCAATAGCAGTAGCCTCGGAAGTGCCACTTAATGATATGATATTATAAACAACCGCGACGCCACGGGCCGGATTGCCAAATGGGCCATTGAGCTCCTCCCGTTCGACATAACGTACAAACCATGGCGAGCCATCAAGTCGCAAGTATTGGCCGACTTCGTCGCCGAGTGGACGGAAGCCGAACTCCCTAAAGAGTACGGCGCATACTCCAATTGGATCATACACTTCGACGGCTCCAAAATGCTGGCTGGACTGGGGGCCGGCGTCGTTCTGACGTCCCCAACCGGAGATACAATCCAATACGTACTCCAGATAATGTATACAGACTCCAACAACCTAGCCGAATACGTTACATGGTCTCCGGATGGCAGTATCCATGGGCATTCAACACCTGGAGGTGCGGGGGGATTCGAACCTCGCAATATCCCAAATAAATGGAGACTTCGATGCCAAGGATCCGAAAATGGTGGCCTATCATAATGCCGTGCTTAAGATGTCAGCTCGGTTTGAGGGGCTCGAATTTCACCATGTGGCCCGAGAAAACAATCAGGCGGCAGACGTTCTCGCACGCACCGGCGCAAAACACGATGCGGTCCCCCAAACATCTTTTTGGAAAGGCTGTTTAAGCCATCCATGGTATGGGAAGGAGACACTGGTAACAATAGTCCGGACCCGGCCACAACGCCCGATACCGAACACTTTCACATAATCGGAGGCTCTTCCACCGAGACAACACCTTCAGCCCATGTAATATTGGCCATCATCGCCCCGTGGACAGAACCATTCCGTGCCTACTTAACTAGGTAGGAACTCCCCAAGGACCAAAATGAGACACGCTGCATAGTGCGGCAATCTAAGGCCCGTAGGGTCCACGAGGGAGAACTTTATAAAAAAAGCACCACCGGAGTCCTTCAAAGGTGCATCTCCGAAGAGGAAGGGCGAAAGCTGCTGGCAGAAATTCACGCCGGACTCGACGGCCACCACGCCGTAGCCCGGGCACTTGTAAGCAAGGCCTTCCATACAGTGTTTTACTGGCCAATGGCCCGGGCAGATGCACAGGACTTGGTCCAACGCTGCGTCGGTTGTCAGCTCTTTGCAAACCAAAGCCATATGCCACCCACCGCCCTCCACACAATCCCCATTACCTGGCCCTTTGCGGTCTGGGGGATTGACCTGGTTGGACCCCTTAAAGGGGGAACCCACAAGAAAAATACTTGTTGGTCATGGTGGATAAATTCACCAAGTGGATAGAAGCCAAACCTGTTAAAACGGCCGAATCCGGACCGGTGATAGACTTCATATTCGGGGTCATACACCGTATGGCATCCCCCACAGCATCATCACTGATAACGGAACGAACTTCACTGCTAACAAGGTAAAACTCTGGTGTAAACGCATGGGCATTAAGCTCGATTATGCTTCCGTCTATCACCCACAAACTAGCGTTCAAGTCGAGCGAGCAAATGGCCTAATCATGAGCGGCATCAAACCCAGATTAGTACGGTCCCTAAAGGAATCTAACACGCACTCAGTAGAGGAGCTCGACTCCGTACTCTGGGGGCTGCGGACCACGCCGAATCATACTACTAGATACACACCCTTTTTTATGGTGTACGGCGCAGAGGCGGTTCTGCCCTGCGACATAATTCATGACTCACCTCGAGTGCGCATGTACGAAGAAAGAGAAGCCGAGCTCGATCGGTAGGACAATCTAGACACCCTGGAGGAGGAGCGCGACGTGGCAAAAGCCCGTTCCGCATTCTATCAGCAACAGGCTCGAAGATACCAAAGCAGAGAAGTACGGGCCAAAACTTACAACGTTGGTGAACTAGCTCTACGCCTGCCGGAGAAGAAAAAGACCAAACTCGAGCCCAAATGGGAGGGTCCCTTCATCATTGACCAAGTTCTGACTTGAGCCGAACCCATGGAACACAGCAAGGCTCCGAAGATTCTACGCCTAGCGCCGGACTCTGTGTTTGTCTCCTTCCTCTGTTCATTTTTTGCATATACATTATCTGTCCTTTTCTCTCCTTCTTCTTTTATTTTTCACGATGCCTTCAAGGGTAACTTGTGCCTTGCCTTCACACCATTGACGCACTAGCCACGCTCACTATACCTGGGGGCTTCTTACACAGAAGCTTACTTATTTATCCGAGCTTCATGCCCAACACATGTGTCATGCTTCCGCATGTACATTTTCTTCGCCATTATATGCATCGATATGACTTAAGTTTTGGCCAAGCTAGGTTTCCTGGCTCTTGTATTTATGCCCTACATTCTCGTTAATTTGGCTAGGGCATAAGGGGAGCACCTCTGCGATTGTTACTGCTGGGTCAGCCGGATGTGTACCTCAGACTGGGTGAAGCCGAAAGCTAGCGTTCTTAAGGGAATACTCGGTCGGTGAACAAAAGATGATTCTTTAATTATTTATTTTCCACATATGCCCCCAGATGTTTTTTCTGCGACTCTTTTCGCAGTCCGGACATGCACTTTAGGGCATGCGTACCCAGGGAAAGGAACCCCCAACGGAATTGTTCTCCCTGGAAGATGTTTCTTACTAACCATGTAATATAACATAACTAGTTGGGCACTTGTCTGTTCAGGCACCAATGACCCCTACGCCTGGTTTCCACGCATTCCCCGGTTCTTACATAACCGAGAGGGTATTCGGGTACACTCCGGACTATCGGGTCCAGAGGTTGAAGCGAAAAGGTCCGCCATGACAAATGATCTACAATCCGGCTAGAGGGCATTATACATGTCACTTTAATTACACAGTCACTTTGACTGACTAAATTCCTCTTCTATACCATCCAACAGGCTGTCTAGCCTACAATCCTGTTGGGAATACTTTGCAGCCAATTCTACTTGATCGTACACTAGGCTAACAGGGATCTCTTTCCCATCGGGCCCCACAGGTCTGACCTCGGCCATGTGGTTTGGGTCAGCCTTGGTATACCGCGTCTTCACCATGGCCCAGGCTTCCCTGGCACCTTGACGGCAGGCCGATATCTTCCATAACCGGAAGCGCCGCCACGCTCCCTTAAGCTTCTCTGCAAGCTCTCCAAAGCCTTCGGGCACGGAGACGGATGGCCATAAGGCCTGGGCAATGACTTGCATCACCTGCCGAGCTCGTTCGTGCAGTTGTGAGAGCTCAGGTAGAAGATCACCCACAGACCCGGGTATTTCATCCGCGGGATGACGTGTTAGTACCTACAGACATAACTCTGCTAGTCGGCTTCTTCGCCGAACTCTTCTTAGAAGTTCGTTCAAGCACTTACTGAAAATGCCGCGTTGAAGCCGCTGATTCTCCTTCACGGAGTCCGATAGTTGGGCATGAACATCCTTTAGTTCCACGCTCAGCTGGGTGTTGGCATCCTGGAGATTATTTTTCTCCTACCTTACTTTCGTAATCACGCGCTCACCAGCCTTTAGCCGACGTAGGAGATGTTGCTCATCCGGATCTCCTCCGGCGTCATCTGCAATACTTATTGTCAGATTTGCATAAATACCGCACTCTATATGGTACCTATCATTCGAAATACATATTACCAGAGGGGGTCTTCTTGGAATCCTCTTCTACGGCCAGTGCGGCCTGAAGTTGGGCTTTGCACTCTTCAAGCTCATGGGACAATTGGGTATTCTTTTCTGTAAGAACCTGCATAACAAATGATCCTTAAATTAGTTATTCTAACTGTTTCAAGTCTCAGGGGCTGCTGCTATATATAATCATCAAATTTTCTCACTCGTATATCCTCTACATACTGGTCAGTGGATCTGGCTAGACCATTTTGAGCAGCACAGAGGTACGCGTCTCCTGAGTTGAAAGCATCAAATGCCTCTAGGGAGAAACAAGCATCACGAAGAACGGCTCGGTGACGCCTGTGGTTCATGGCGCTCTCCACCTCGGAATTTGTGGCGGATATTTTATCCGCGTCCTCTGCCGGAGGAGCATCCGGCGTGTGCCTCATGTTCGCTTCCGGTTCCGTGTCCGGCCCTGGAGCCCGTCTGGTTGAGGCGTGATTGGCGACCTCTCCGGATATAGTCCGGCGAGCGTTCTTCTTCCTAAAAAGCATGTGCGTTATTATGTCTTTAAAGACGATACCATGGAGTGAGGTGACACATCATACCTCCGCGCCGGCGACTCAGTCCGGACCACGTTCCTTTTTAGCCTGCCCGGCCTCGGAGCCCCTTGTTGGCTAGTCGTCGCGGGCTCGGCATGGCGTCCCAAGGGCCTTCCCTATAAAAGCGCCGTTGGTATACGGTAAGTAAAGTGGGTAAAGGCAAATCCTTTTCAAAAATGTTGGGACTTTGGTCTCGCTCACCTATGAAGCTGGGAGTAGCCCAGGGTAGTCGGCCATAATAGCCACCAAGGCGCCGTCGCTGCTTAATTGGTAAAATACCCTGTCAATCAGCTCCATGGATATGTCCGGATCCTCTTTGAAGGCCGGGTCGAGGGACCGCTCAGGATTCTCCGGTTGTGGAGGTGGGCTGTTGATCTCCCTTACAGCCTTACGCAGTTCCTGCGAGGAATTCATGAGATAAAATATTTAGCTATGGGAATATGGAACGGATGGGCATAAAAGAAAATGGTGACCTACCCAGCTCGGAGGATTGTACATGGAAAATCCATTTGGTGGCTTGATGCGGAGGAATTCCTCTTCCTCTCCCTTGTACAAACCGGACAAGATTTTTTCTAGAGCAGCGATCGAGTCCGGCCCCTTGCGGCCGCAACAGGTGGCGTCATCCTCCCCATTGAAATCCCACATGGGGTGGCCCCGATATTGAAGCAGCTGCACCCCCCGCATAATGCATATTGCCGTGACCTCGGTCATGGTCAGTCCCAATTGGGACAATGCCTCTATCCGGTCCATCGGGTAAAGAACGTCTCTGTCATCTTCCTCCTGGGGGCTCCGTGGCCGCCAGCTCAGACGCTTCTTTAAAGGAGCATTATGAAACTCGGGAAGGCCAATCGGAATAGGATCCAGAAGAGGGACGTCTTCCATATAAAACCACTCTAAAGGCCAGTCTTTTGATGCCTTCTTCGGGGTTCTGGATAGGTATCCGTTCCCGGCGATGCGCCATACTTCGGCTCCGCCCACCTGATATATTGACCCCCTCTGTGAACGGGGCACAAGGCAGAACAACTTCTTCCACAGTGCGAAATGAGCCTCACAACCCAAGAATAGCTCGCAAAGGGCTACATAGCCAGCGATATGAAGTATGGAGGCAGGGGTAAAGTTATGCAACTGGAGGCCGTAGAACTTCAGGAGCCCTCGGAGAAACGGATGGATTGGAAATCCGAGTCCCCTTAACAAATAAGGAACAAGGCATACCCGCTCTCCCTTAGAGGGGTTGGGAAGGCTCTTCGCTTGCTCCCCGCCATTATAGGCGGCGAGCCCGGCTCGAACCGGGACCATATACGCTGGGGGGAGAAACCCCTGGGTCTGGAACTTCACTAATTGGCTGTGCGGGACGGAACACCTCTCCCAATCTCCGGGCTTGGGGCTGGGGGAATGAGAGGAGGAGCTGCGCTGACCAGCCATGGTGGAATGGATTTTTTCGGGCGCGCTCCGATGAATGCTCGCTAAGGGAGGATGGTGTGGTTTGGATCTGAATCCTCATCTCTTTAATAGATGGCTCATTTGCATAGCTAGGGGGGTAAATGTAAAAACACCCTGTCTCCTCACATTCGCTTGACGCGTGGAAGGTGGCTATTATTGGGCGTGGAAGCCAAGGAGCGCAGCATTTACAAGAGGCCGGACATTATTTAACAGGTATTCGGAATTTGGAGAAGAACCCGCCTTGCAATGCCGAAGACAATCTGCGCACCGGACTCATCGTCATTGAAGCCTGGCTCGGGGGCTACTAAGGGAGTCATGGATTAGGGGGTATCCGGACTGCCGGACTATAACCTTTGGCCGGACTGTTGGACTATGAAGATACAGGATTGAAGACTTCGTCCCGTGTCTGGATGGGACTCTCCTTGGCGTGGAAGGCAAGCTTGGCGATTCGGATATGTATATCTCCTTCCTTGTAACCGACTCTGTGTAACCCTAGCCCCCTCCGGCGTCTATATAAACCGGAGGGTTTAGTCCGTAGGACAGAACAACAATCATACCATAGGCTAGCTTTTAGGGTTTAGCCTCTCTGATCTCGTGGAAGATCAACTCTTGTACTACCCATATCATCAATATTAATCAAGCAGGAGTAGGGTTTTACCTCCATCGAGAGGGCCCAAACCTGGGTAAAAACCTCGTGTCCCTTGCCTCCTGTTACCATCCGCCTAGACGCATAGTTCGGGACCCCCTACCCGAGATCCGCCGGTTTTGACACCGACACAACCCATTTTCACTTCTAGCCCATGTATAGCCCATGACGTCTTTCGGCCCATATGAGGCCCTTTGTAACTCTTGGCCCATTAGCGGCCCGTGCTAAAACTGGCCCGTAATGAATAGTGTATTACTTTACACCCATTAACGGCCCGTGGTGAAACTAGCCCGTAATGAACAGTGTATCACTTTATACCCATTAACGACCCGTTATTCCGTTGGGCCATTTCCAGCCCAAGTTAACTTTCGGCCTTATGAGGGCCCATTTATTCTTGGGCTCATTTGCAGCATTCGATTACTTACGGCCCGTTACTGTCATTTTCTGCTTGTGGGCCAAATTCAGCCCGTCGTTACAGTCATCCTGTTTGTGGACCATTAGTTTGTTGGGCCATTTTCATAGCATCACCAAATACGGCCTATTAACGGCCCGTTATGGTCAGCCCATAAAATGTATGATTTCCATTAAAGGCCCGTCTACAGCCCATTAAAGGCCCGTACAAGACCCATAAATGAGTTGGCGGCCCATGGATCCTATGAGACATAGAAGGCCCATGGATCCTACGAGACGTAGAAGGCCCATGGATCCTACGAGACGTAGAAGGCCCATGGATCCTATGAGACGTAGAAGGCCCATGAATCCTACGAGACGTAGAAGGCCCATGGATCCGACATCCCGTGAAGGGCCATGGTCGGGCGAGTTGGCCCCCGTTTGAACGATATAGTATATTCAAAGAATTATCCTACTCAATACTATCACCTCTAAAAAGCATACACTATACAACAAAGAGATCAAGGCATAGAAAGGTAGAATAATCCTACACTATACAATAAAGAAATTACAGTCGATCATACCCGCTGGGCATTATGGTTCGGCGCAGGTGATAATAAAGCATACACAAATAGCAAATTACATACATTGGGCAAATACAACTCATACATCATGGACGCTGAGGGAGTCCCTGATTAGGGGGTGTTCGGATAGCCGGACTATACCTTCAGCCGGACTCCTGGACTATGAAGATACAAGATTGAGGACTTCGTCCCGTGTCCGGAAGGGACTTCCCTTGGTGTGGAAGGCAAGCTTGGTGATGCGGATATTTAGATCTCCTACCATTGTAACCGACTTTGTGTAACCCTAACCCTATCCGGTGTCTATATAAACCGGAGGGCTTTAGTCCGTAGGACGACATACAACAATCATACCATAGGCTAGCTTCTAGGGTTTAGCCTCCTTGATCTCGTGGTAGATCTACTCTTCTACTACCCATATCATCAATATTAATCAAGCAGGACGTAGGGTTTTACCTCCATCAAGAGGGCCCGAACCTGGATAAAACTTCGTGTCCCTTGTCTCCTGTTACCATCTGCCTAAACGCACAGTTAGGGACCCCCTACCCGAGATCCGTCGGTTTTGACACCGACATTAGTGCTTTCATTGAGAGTTCCTCTGTGCCGTCGTCATCAGGAAGGATGCCTCATCCCGTCTTTAAAGACGACATCGTTGCCAAGGGAGCTTTGGCTGTCGGCCAAACTCTCCGGCTGGGTGGTTTTCTTATGACCGCCTGTTCGGCTGCTGCGCCGACGATGACCTCTCGGGTCATCAAAAGCAACCTTCATGTCAGTTCGGAACTCACCGAGCAGTTAGATCCAATAGAGCTCTCTTCCATGAATGATCTCTTGGATCGCATCGCCGCCCTGGGGGTCGCTACAGATTACGACAAGGTTGGGCCTAAACCCGATCTAAGAGAAATCAACTCTCCCCGGGTCACCCATCACGTTGCCGTGGTAGAAGGGCAGTGTGGCGGCCCTTCATCTATCTTAAGGACTAATTACGTCCGGATTCCAGATCCCTCCAGGCCGGATACCCGCGGAGGGGAGGATATAACTCAAGACCTGAACTTAGAATCAGGCAACGGGCTAGACTCATTGGATAACATCCAAGAACCTAAACTTCAGAGTTCGGAAACTCCTTGGCCTCTGAGTCTCAGATCAGGTAAGGTTTCGGATATAATACCACCCACCCACCCGAACATAAGCGATCTATCCAAAATCAGGCAAAAGCCCAAAGAAACAGTACACCATTACTGGGCCAGATTCCTCCTGGTTATGAACAGGATAAAGGACTGCCGCGAGGAAGACGCAATCTCAATCTTCTGCAATAATTGCACGGACAAGGGAATCCTTAACGCCATAAGTCGTCGTGATATTACACGCCTTTCTGACTTGGCGTCCATAGTACAAAAGTACTGTGCGATGGAAAGCACCTAGAAAACCGAAATAAAATTTTGGGATAATCCGGCCCTAGATAGAAACCCCGTGCGGAACAAAAGGGTGCATCATCGACAGACACCCGGGTTAAACACCAAAAAACAAAAACCCTCTACAGGGCATGGAACCGTACTGGAAGGATGGCTTAATGGACCCTGTAAAATTCGCAATATAGAGGGCGCCACGCCAACTCATAGCCTTAAAGCATGTTGGATACTCCCGCAAGTGGCCAAAATTGGCGAAGACCTCCTAATTCCGCCGCAGAAAGCCCCCCCAGGGTCACCAGTACAGTCTTAACAGTCTTCGAGACTTTCGCATCATATAATATGCGAAAAAGAACACTCCACAGCCTCGCCGAAGTCTACCAAGTAGCAACAATGAACCCATGGAGTGGCACGGCTATTACTTTTAATGCCAGTGATGAACCTAAATTCCGAACAGCCCGAGCACCAGCCGCACCGGTCCTCAGTCCAATAGTGGACGGCTTTCGCCTCACCAAGGTACTCATGGATGGAGGCAGCAGATTGAACCTCATTTACGAGGAAACCCTTCAAAAAATGGAAATAGACTGGAACCGCATCGAGCGAAGCTGCATAACCTTTAGAGGAATAATCCCCAGTCGGGAAGCGCGCTGTACAGGAAAAATCACACTAGATGTGGTGTTCGGCACGCCGGATAATTACAGGTCACGTTCCATGTGGCCCCGTTCAGTAGCGGATACCATGCTTTGCTCGGGCTGGAAGCATTTACAATCTTCCAAGCAAAACCCCATTACGGGTACATGAAGCTCAAGATGCCCGGGCCAAATGGAATCATCACTCTCGCTAGTGATCCGGACACAACACTCCGCGCCGAAAATAAGACAGTCGCACTGGCCCTTGAGGCACTATCCGAAGCCCTAGCGGCCGAGGAGCTGACTGCGCTGCGCTCCATGATGAACAGGGACGATGTGATACTCGACAAGAGATCCAATTCCACCTCCTTTAAACCAGCGGATGAAATAATCAAATTCCATGTCCATCCAATGGGCCCCAATAAAACAGCTTCCATCGGGGTGCAATTAAATCCTGATGTAGACGCTGCACTGCGAGAATTCCTATGTGAAAATTGGGACATCTTCGCCTGGCACCCTCCAGACATGCCAGGAATCCCACGCAGGCTGGCCGAACATAGCTTAAATATCCTAAAAGGATTCAAACCTGTCAAACAAGCTCTTCGGCGTTTTTCTGAACCTAAGAGACAGGCCATGGGAGAGGAGCTAGCCAAGCTATTGGAGGCCGGATTCATCAGAGATATAAAACATCCGGACTGGCTAGCAAACCTGGTGATGGTACCAAAGAAGGACAAATCCTGGCGCCTATGCGTTGATTTTAAAGACCTTAACAAGGCTTGCCCAAAGGCACTGCCCGACGCCGAACAATCTGACACAATTGGAGGATCTGCCAATGAAATCACACCTTCAGCCCACGTAATAATGGCCATCATCGCCCCGTGGACAGAACCATTCCTAGCCTACCTTACTAGGCAGGAACTCCCAGAGGACCAAAACGAGGCACGCTGCATAGTGCGGCGATCTAAAACCTACAAAGTCCATGAGGGAGAGCTTTATAAGAAAAGCACTACCAGAGTCCTTCAAAGGTGCATCTCCGAAGAGGAAGGGCGGAACTTGCTGGCTGAAATTCATGCCGGACTCGGTGGTCATCACGCTACAGCTCGGTTCCTTGTAAGCAAGGCTTTCCATACAGGCTTTTATTGGCCAACGGCCCGGGAGACGCTCAAGACTTAGTCCAACGATGCGTCGGTTGCCAACTTTTTGCAAACCAAAGCCATATGCCACCCACCGCCCTCCAAACTATCCCCATAACATGGCCCTTTGTGGTCTGGGGGCTTGACATGGTGGGACCCCTTAAAGGTGGAACCCACAAGAAAAAATACTTACTGGTCATGGTGGATAAGTTCACCAAATGGATAGAAGCCAAGCCTGTTAAGACGGCCGAATCCGGACCGGTGATAGACTTCATATCTGGGGTCATACACCGTTATGGTGTCCCCCACAGCATCATCACTGATAACGGCACAAACTTTACGGCCGATGAGGTAAAACTCTGGTGCAAAAACATGGGCATCAAGCTCGATTATGCTTCCGTCTATCACCCACAAACTAACGGACAGGTCGAACGTGCAAATGGTCTTATCATGAGCGCATCAAAGCCAAATTAGTGCGATCCCTCAAGGAATCTAACACGCACTGGGTAGAGGATCTCGACTCCGTACTCTGGGGGCTGCGGACCACGCCGAATCGCACCACCGGATACACACCATTCCTCATGGTGTATGGCGCAGAGGCAGTTTTGCCCTGCGACATAATTCATGACTCGCCTCGAGTGCGCATGTACGAAGAAAGAGAAGCCGAGCTCGATCGGCAGGACAGTTTGGACGCCTTGGAGGAGGAGCGCGACGTGGCAAAAGCCCGTTCCGCATTTTATCAACAGCAGGCTCAAAGATATCAAAGCAGAGAAGTACAGGCCAAAAATTACAACGTTGGCGAAATAGTTCTATGCCTACCGGACAAGAAAAAGGGCAAACTCAAGCCCAAGTGGGAAGGTCCCTTCATCATTGACCAAGTCCTGACTGGTGGAGTGTACCGCCTGCGAGACGCATCGGATAACCGACTCGAGCCGAACCCATGGAACGCAGCCCGTCTCCGAAGATTCTATGCCTAGCGCCGGACTCTGTGTTCGTATCCTTCCTCTGTACATTTTTTATACTTTCTGTCTTACATTTCTCTCCTTCTCCCTTTACTTTCTATTATAGCCGTTAAAGGCTCAATAAGTGATGCGCTACCCGCGCTCATTAAACCTGGGGGCTTCGTTCAACGGAAGCTTATTCATATGGGCTTCATGCCCAACACATGTGTCACACTTCCACATGTACGTTTATTCACCATTATATGCATCGATATGACTTAAGTTTTGGCCAAGCTGGGTTGCCTGGATCCTGTGCTTACCCCTACGTTCCCGATTGTTCGGCTAGGCGGTGAAGGGAGCACCTCTGCGATTGTTACTACCGGGTCAGCCGGATGTGTACCTCAGACTGGGTGAAGCTGAAAGCTAGCGTTCTTAAGGGAATATTCGGTCGGTGAACTAAAGATGATCTCTTCACTTAATTATCTATGCGCCCCCAGATGATTTTTTCTGCGTCCCTTTTCGCAGCATGGAAATGTACTTTAGGGCATGCCTCCCAGGGAAAGGAACCCCTAATGGATCTATTCTCCCTGGAAGATGTTTCTTACTAACCATGTAATATAACATAACTAGTTGGGAACTTGTCTGTTCAAGCACTAATGACCCCTACGCCTGGTCTCCATGCATGCCCCGGTTCTTATATAACCGCGAGGGTATTTGGACACACTCCGGACCGTCAGGTCCCGAGGTTGAAGCGAAAAGGTCGGCCATGACAAACGATCCACAATCCGGCTAGAAGGCATTACAAATGTCAATTAATTTACATAGTCACTTCGACTGATTGTATTCCTCTTCAATACCATCTAACAGGCTGTCTAATTTACAGTCCTACTGGGAATACTTTGCGGCCAATTCTACTTGGCCGTATACTAAGCCCACATGGATCTCCTTCCCATCGGGCCCCACAGGTCCGACCTCGGCCATGTGGTTTGGGTCAGCCTTTGTGTACCACGTCTTCACCATGGCCCAGGCCTCCCTAGTGCCTTGACGGCAGGCCGATATCTTCCACAATCGGAAGCGCCGCCGCGCTCCCTTCAGATTCTCTGCAAGCTCTCCAAGGCCCTCGGGCATGGAGAGGGACGACCATAAGGCTTGGGCAACGCCTTGCATCGCCTGCCGAACTCGCTTTGCGAGAGCTCGGGAAGAAGTTCACCCGTAGAACCGGGCATCTCCTCTGCAGGACGACCTGTTAGCATACCTACAGACATCACTCTGTTAGTCGACTTCCTCGCCAAACTCTTTTTTCAAAGTTCGTTCAAGCACTTACTAAATATGCCGCGTCGAAGCCGCTGATTCTCCTTAATGGAGTCCGACAGCTGGGCACGAACATCTTTCAGTTCAACACCCAGCTTGGTGTTGGCATCCTGACGATCATTCTTCTCCCGCCTCACCTTTGTCAGCACGCTCTCGCCAGCCTTTAGCCGGCGTAGGAGTTGTTGCCTGTCCGGATCTAGTCCGGCGCCATCTGCAATTTCATTTGTCAGATTTACACATATGCCGCATTTCACACTTCTCTTTTTGAAGCATATATTACTAGAGGGGGTCTCCTTAGGCTCCCCTGTCGCGGCCAGTGCGGCCTCAAGTCGGGCTTGGCACTCTTTTAACTCCTGAGACAATTGGATATTCTTCTCTGAAAGAACCTGCATATTACATGATCCTTAAATCAGTTATTCTCACTGCTTCAAGTCTCAGGGGCTACTGGTATATATAACTGTCGGCGTTTTGGGAACGGGGGTCCGCAGACTTGCCTGCCTGCGGCGTGGCTCGAGTGGGGGCCCAGCGTAGCCCATCTTCATCAACACAAGGCTCAAGACCCTCGCGAGGGGCCAAGCCTCACGAGGCGGACGACACGGCGCTTCCTCCGGCACGGCCTCCTTAGGCTGGCTCGCGAGGAGGCGGAGAGATCAAGGTGGGGTACCTCACGAGGTGCCCATGACGCAAGCCATGACGATCAAAGGTGCCAGGCGGGCGGCAGCCCGCGCAGCGTCCTCCCTTTCCTCTTTGGTGCAAAGGGGGCAAGCGCAGGCGAGAGGATCAAGCAAAGGCATCCGTTTCGGTGCAACGAGACCAAGACCAGCTCCACGACAAGGAGGAAGTCACTGTGGAGCCCAAGCCGGCGTCATCACCAGAACCTTTGGCAGGGGAAGACCAACTTTAGTCAGGATAAGTGTACCCGATGTTCCCCTTCAAATTGGCCAATTGTTGGCGCCCTTCCTGCTCAATATTTGGGAAGAGGCCCAGGGCCTTTGCCTATAAATAGGGCCAGCCACCCCCAGGGTGAAAGAGAGATCGAGAGATGAGCTAGTCATCTAGAGGAAGACAGGAAGATCAAGGAGACGGGAAGATCAAGGGAGCAACCCGACAATCAGTTAGATAGGTAGCATAGAGAGAGAGAAGGGCGATCGAACTCCCCCCCCAGCAGTTCATCCCCTAGCCAAGAACAGACCCTCGCGAGGTCGTTCCCCTTTGTACTGTTCTTCCTCATCAGCCCTAGAGGCAATCCACCACACCACACTGGAGTAGGGTATTACACCACAATGGTGGCCCGAACCAGTATAAACCCTGTGTCTCTTGTGTTGTTCTTGCAGTAGTTTAGATCCTAATGAGACGTAGCGGTAGAGGGCCTGATCTCCGCGCGCACCCCAGAGTTCAAACCTTAAGGGTCTGCCGGAACTCGTGATCCGACATTTGGCGCGCCAGGTAGGGGTGCGCCGGAATCAGTCTTCCGCCGCTTCGCTCTCCTCCGACCACCGCATCCATGTCTGACGCTCGTCGGGCCCGCGCCGAGCACTGGGCCGCCATCGACTCCCGCGCCGTCCAGACGGCCCCTGTCGGGGGGCGTCCTCGTCGTTCCCCATCGCCCGCCGTCAACGCCGCCACCGGCCCGGCGGGGAACGAGCAGCAACTGTCCTCTCAACACCCGTTCGTGCGGCGGGATGGCCGCACCGCCACTCCATCGCTCACCCCAGCCGGTTCTTTGTCGCACGCGCTGCGCGCGCCCTTGGAGGCTCGAGCTGCGCTCATTGCGGTGAACGAGCTCCTGCGCTACCGCCCCGTCGACGACGTCTACGACGAGTGGCTCGACCGCGTCGCCGATCTCGTCCGTGCCACAGGGGGCTCTCCCGTGCCTTCCGCACCACTGCCCCGCACTCCGCCCCGCGTGAGCAATGAAGCCCCGGGGACGTTCCAGCCACCACCTTTCCAAGAAGATGCCATGGCCCCAAGGCGCGCAGCTCCTGGGCGGAACCCGCTCCGCCATGCACCGGCCTAGCAGGAACAGAGCTGCCAAGAAGTCCCGCGACCGCAAGAGGCCGCCCGGGCGCTCCTGGCCCCGGCTCGCCGAGACCCTGCTCCAGCTCCGGCATGTCAAGACCCCGCGCTGCTCCCAGCTGCAGCGCAAGAGGACCCACAAGGCCAAGCTCTCCCTCAACCAAAACCTCCCGCGGCCACCGCTGGCTGCCGCGCCTACACCCCCGAGCTGCGTAGCGTCGCGTGGCCCGGCAAGTTCAAGCCGGACCTGCCTCCTCGCTATGATAGCACAACTGATCCCACGGAGTTCCTCCAGCTCTACGAGCTGGGAATCGAAGCTGCCAGCGGGAACGAAAAGGTCATGGCGAACTGGTTCCCCATGGCACTGAAGGAAGGTGCTCGCACTTATCTCCTGAACCTGGCCCCAGGCACGATCTCCTCCTGGGACCAGATGCGTACCCGCTTCATCGCCAACTTCCAAGGTACCCGCGACCGGCCTCCTGCCGTGAGCGACATGCGCCGCATCAAGCAGCAACCTGGGGAGACCCTGCAGAAGTACATCCAGCGCTTCAACAGCGCGCGCCTCAAGATCCCCAGGGTGTCCGAAGAAGCCATCATTTCGGCCTTCTCTGATGGCGTGCGCGATGTCAAGATGAAGGAGGAGCTGGCGATGCATGAAGACCTCTGCACCTCCCTGGAGCTGTTCAACCTGGCGACCAAGTGCGCCAGAGCTGAGGAGGGACGCCTCTCCCTCCTCAAGCTGCCTGCCGCAGACCCAGAAGAGAAGAAGCCCCAGGCCAAGGACGTGAAGCGCAAGGGGGCTGCCGTGCTCGCGGCAGAACCGGACACCAAGCGGGGCAAGGATCTACCTGAATCCTCCAGGGACAGCCGATACTGTGTGTACCACGACCTCCACACCCACAACACCAATGAATGCCAAGAACTCCGCGCCGAGCGAGAAGGAAGAGTCGGCCGGCGCCCTGACCATGCCGACCGGGGCTACGACCGAGGAGGAGGAAGGAACCTGGGACGCTGGGAAGACCGCGGCCCACGTCCAGGCTGGCGCGACCAACCTCGCGAGGACCACTGGCGCGACCCGCCTCGTGAGGGGGACTGGAGGGATAAGCCTCGTGAGGATCGCCCCCACGGCAACCCAGGCCTGCCGCTGTTGCCGCCTCAGCCGAGAAGGAATGAAGACCGCCACCAAGACGAGGGGGCTGGGGGCTTTCAGGAGCCTCGCGCCATCGCCTGCATCCTGGGCGGAGCTCAAGCCCCAGCTTCCCAACGCATCTTCAAGCAGTTTGCTCGCGAAGTGAATGCAGTCCTCCCCAAGCTTGAAGCAACGCGTCCCCTCAGGTGGTCGGCCTGCACCATCACGTTCAGCTCAGCGGACCAACTCAAATGCGCAGCCACAGCCGGAGTCCTCCCAATGCTTTGCTCCCCAGTCATCAGCAACGTTCTGGTCACCAGGACCCTCATCGACGGAGGGGCAGGGCTCAATGTCCTGTCCGTGGAAACGTTCAACAGCCTCCAAGTGCCCTATGACCAGCTTCAGCCGACCAAGCCCTTCTCCGGAGTCACCGATGGTTCCATGATCCCGATCGGGCAGGTCCGCCTCCCAGTCACCTTCGGCACCTATGACAACTACCGCACCGAGCTCAACGACTTTGACGTCGCCCACATCTGCCTGCCGTACAACGCCATCCTCGGGTACCAGGCGCTGGCCAAGTTCATGGCCGTGACTCACGACGGCTACAACGTCCTCAAGATGCCAGGAAGCGGCGGCGTCATCACGGTGCCATGTCAAGAGAAGGATGCAGTGTGTGCCTTGGAGCGAGCCTTTCAGGCCGCGTCACTAGAAGACCCAGATCGCGGAAGCAGGAGGCTTCCCGAGACCATCCCCAAGAAGAAGAAGACAACGTCAGGCTCAGACCCTCTGGAGGCAGGCCCTTCAAGGCCAGCGCTCGCCCAGGGGGACCCTCCTTCAATCGCATAGGGAAACGCGCCCGGCGCCCTCCTCAGGCAGGGCTCGGGGGCTATCACCTGGAGAGCCACCGACCTCGCCAAGGTCACGAGGGAGGCGCTGGGGCACCATGTGGAGGCGTGCTTCGAAACACGCTTCCCTCGGAATGAAGCCAGGAAAGGAAGGTCAGACCAGCAGGAGTTTGTTAGCAAGGCCATACAAGAACTACTGGAGTCAAGGATCATGAGGGGTTGCCATCGCCCACCAGCTGTGGCTCCCCATCCAGGCGAGGATGGTGGGCTGCGCGTCTGCGTCGACATACCAGGGCTCAACCAGATCGCCACGACGGAGCGCCTCTGGCCCTCACAAATGGGGCGCTGCGGAGGACCACCCCACAGCTATGCTCGCATGCCTTATGGCCTGCCGAGCGTGGCTGCGGCGTACCAGCGCATCATGAGGGGCATCTTGAAGGCGGAAGAAGGCAGGCGGTCCGTGTTGGGGAACGTTGCAGAAAACAAAAAAATTTCCTATGGTTTCACCAAGATCCATTTATGAGTTCATCTAGCAACGAGTGATCGGATGCATCTACATACCTTTGTAGATCGCGAGCGGAAGCGTTCAGAGAACGGGGATGAAGTAGTCGTACACGACGTGATCCAAATCACCGAAGATCCTAGCACCGAACGGACGGCACCTCCGCGTTCAACACACGTACGGTCAGCGTGACGTCTCCTCCTTCTTGATCCAGCAAGGGGGAAGGAGAAGTTGATGAAGATCCAGCAGCACGACGGCGTGGTGGTGGATGCAGGGCGTCACAGCAGCAGGGCTTCGCCGTGCACTACAAGAGGGAGAGGTGTAGCAGGGAGAGAGGGAGGCGCCAGGGTCAAGGGTGCGGCTGCCCCTCCCTCCCCCCTTTATATAGGCCCCCTGAGGGGGGGCGCCGGCCCTTGGGAGATCCAATCTCCAAGGGGCGGCGGCCAAGGGGGGTGGAGTGCCCCCCAAGGCAAGTGGGCGCCCCCCACCCTAGGGTTCCAACCCTAGGCGCAGGGGGTGGGCCTTGTGGGGGCGCACCAGCCCACTAAGGGCTGGTCCCCCTTCCCACTTCAGCCCATGGGGCCCTCCGGGATGGGTGGCCCCACCCGGTGGACCCCCGGGACCCATCTGGTGGTCCCGGTACAATACCGGTGACCCCCAGATCACTCCCGATGGCCGAAACTGCACTTCCTATATATAATTCTTCACCTCCGGACTATTCCGAAACTCCTCGTGACGTCCGGGATCTCATCTGGGACTCCGAACAACATTCGGGTTACTGCATATACATATCTTCACAACCCTAGCGTCACCGAACCTTAAGTGTGTAGACCCTACGGGTTCGGGAGACAGGCAGACATGACCGAGACGGCTCTCGGGCAATAACCAATAGCGGGATCTGGATACCCATGTTGGCTCCCACATGCTCCACGATGATCTCATCGGATGGACCACGATGTCGAGGATTCAATTAATCCCGTATACAATTCCCTTTGTCAATCGGTATTTTACTTGCCCGAGATTCGATCATCGGTATCTCAATACCTTGTTCAATCTCGTTACTGATCACATTGAGCTCATTATGATGATGCATTACTGATTGGGCCCGGTGATACCTCTCCGTCAAGCGGAGTGACAAATCCCAGTCTCGATCCGTGTCAACCCAACAGACACTTTCCGAGATACCCGTAGTCTACCTTTATGGTCACCCAGTTATGTTGTGACGTTTGGTATACCCAAAGCACTCCTACGGTATCCGGGAGTTACACGATCTCATGGTCTAAGGAAAGGATACTTGACATTGGAAAACTCTAGCAAACGAACTATACGATCTTGTGCTATGTTTAGGATTGGGTCTTGTCCATCACATCATTCTCCTAATGATGTGATCTCGTTCTCAATGACATCCAATGTCCATAGTTAGGAAACCATGACTATCTGTCGATCAACGAGCTAGTCAACTAGAGGCTTACTAGGGACATGTTGGTGTCTATTATTCACACATGTATTACGATTTCCGGATAACACAATTATAGCATGAATAAAGACAATTATCATGAACAAGGAAATATAATAATAATGCTTTTATTATTGCCTCTAGGGCATATTTCCAACAGTCTCCCACTTGCACTAGAGTCAATAATCTAGTTACATTGTGATGAATCGAACACCCATGGAATTCTGGTGTTGATCATGTTTTGCTCTAGGGAGAGGTTTAGTAAACGGATCTGCTACATTCAGGTCCGTATTCACTTTACAAATATCTATGTCTCCATCTTGAACATTTTCACGAATGGAGTTGAAGCGCCGCTTGATGTGCCTGGTCTTCTTGTGAAACCTGGGCTCCTTGGCAAGTGCAATAGCTCCAGTGTTGTCACAGAAGAGTTTGATTGGCCCCGACGCATTGGGTATGACTCCGAGGTCGGTGATGAACTCCTTCACCCAAATTGCTTCATGTGTTGCCTCCGAGGATGCCATGTACTCCGCTTCACATGTAGATCCCGCCACGACGCTCTACTTGCAACTGCACCAGCTTACTGCCCCACCATTCAAAATATACACGTATCCGGTTTGTGACTTAGAGTCATCCAGATCTGTGTCGAAGCTAGCATCGACGTAACCCTTCACAACGAGCTCTTCGTCACCTCCATAAACGAGAAACATTTCCTTAGTCCTTTTCAGGTACTTCAGGATATTCTTGATCGCTGTCCAGTGTTCCTTGCCGGGATTACTTTGGTACCTTCCTACCAAACTTACGACAAGGTTTACATCAGGTCTGGTACACAGCATAGCATACATAATAGAACCTATGGCTGAGGCATGGGGGATGACACTCATCTCTTCTATATCTTCTGCCGTGGTCGGACATTGAGCTGAGCTCAATTTCACACCTTGTAACACAGGTAAGAACCCCTTCTTAGATTGATCCATATTGAACTTCTTCAATATCTTATCAAGGTATGTGCTTTGTGAAAGACCTATGAGGCATCTTGATCTATCTCTATAGATCTTGATGCCTAATATATAAGCAGCTTCTCCAAGGTCCTTCATTGAAAAACTCTTATTCAAGTAGGCCTTAATGTTTTCCAAGAGTTCTATATCATTTCCCATCAAAAGTATGTCATCTACATATAATATGAGAAATGGTACAGAGCTCCCACTCACTTTCTTGTAAACACAAGCTTCTCCATAAGTCTGCGTAAATCCAAACGCTTTGATCATCTCATCAAAGCGAATGTTCCAACTCCGAGATGCTTGCACCAGCCCATAAATCGAGCGTTGGAGCTTGCACACCTTGTCAGCATTCTTAGGATCGACAAAACCTTCCGGCTGCATCATATACAATTCTTCCTTAAGGAAACCATTAAGGAATGCCGTTTTGACGTCCATTTGCCATATCTCATAATCGTAGAATGCGGCAATTGCTAATATCATTCGGACGGACTTTAGCTTCGCTACCGGCGAGAAAGTCTCATCATAGTCAACCCCTTGAACTTGTCGATAACCCTTAGCGACAAGCTGAGCTTTATAGATGGTCACATTACCATCCGCGTCTGTCTTCTTCTTAAAGATCAATTTATTTTCTATGGCTCGCCGCTCAACGGGCAAGTCAGTCAAAGTCCATACTTCGTTTTCATACATGGATCCTATCTCGGATTTCATGGCTTCCAGCCATTTGTCGGAATCCGGGCCCGCCATTGCTTCCTCATAGTTTGAAGGTTCACCGTTGTCTAACAACATGATTCCCAATAAAGGGTTGCTGTACCACTCTGGTGCGGAACGTGTCCTTGTGGACCTACGAATTTCAGAAGGAGCTTGATCAGAAGCATCTTGATCATCATCATTAATTTCCTCTCTAGTCGGTGCAGGCACCTCAGAAACGTTTTCTTGAGTTGCGCCATTTTCCGGTTCAAGAGGTAACACTTCATCAAGTTCTACTTTCCTCCCACTAACTTCTTTCGAGAGAAACTCCTTCTCTAGAAAGGATCCATTCTTGGCAACAAAGATCTTGCCTTCGGATCTGAGGTAGAAGGTATACCCAATAGTTTCTTTAGGGTATCCTATGAAGACGCATTTTTCCGACTTGGGTTCGAGCTTTTCAGGTTGAAGTTTCTTGACATAAGCATCGCATCCCCAAACTTTTAGAAATGACAGCTTAGGTTTCTTCCCAAACCATAATTCATACGGTGTCGTCTCAACGGATTTCGACGGAGCCCTATTTAAAGTGAATGCAGCAGTCTCTAAAGCATAGTCCAAAAAAGATAGCGGTAAATCGGTAAGAGACATCATAGATCGCACCATATCTAATAGAGTGCGATTATGACGTTCGGACACACCATTACGCTGAGGTGTTCCAGGCGGCGTGAGTTGTGAAACTATTCCACATTTTCTTAAGTGTGTGCCAAATTCGTGACTCAAGTATTCTCCTCCACGATCTGATCATAGAAACTTGATCTTTCTATCATGTTGATTTTCAACCTCACTCTGAAATTCCTTGAACTTTTCAAAGGTCTCAGACTTGTGTTTCATTAAGTAGATATACCCATATCTACTCAAGTCATCAGTGAGGGTGAGAACATAACGATAGCCACCGCGAGCCTCAACACTCATTGGACCGCACACATCAGTATGTATGATTTCCAGTAAGTTGGTTGCTCGCTCCATTGTTCCTGAGAACAGAGTCTTGGTCATTTTACCCATGAGGCATGGTTCGCACGTGTCAAATGATTCATAATCAAGAGACTCTAAAAGTCCATCTGCATGGAGCTTCTTCATGCGTTTGACACCTATGTGACCAAGGCGGCAGTGCCACAAGTATGTGGGACTATTGTTATCAACTTTAACTCTTTTGGTATTCACACTATGAATATGTGTATCATCACGTACGAGATTCATTAAGAATAAACCATTAACCATCGGAGCATGACCATAAAACATATCACTCATATAAATAGAACAACCATTATTCTCGGATTTAAATGAGTAGCCATCTCGAATTAAACGAGATCCAGACACAATGTTCATGCTCAAACTTGGCACTAAATAACAATTATTGAGGTTTAAAACTAATCCCGTAGGTAAATGTAGAGGTAGCGTGCCGACGGCGATCACATCGACCTTGGAACCATTCCCGACGCGCATCGTCACCTCGTACTTCGCCAGTCTCCGTTTATTCCGCAGCTCCTGCTTTGAGTTACAAATGTGAGCAACTGCACCGGTATCAAATACCCAAGAGCTACTACGAGTACTGGTAAGGTACACATCAATTACATGTATATCACATATACCTTTTGTTTTGCCGGCCTTCTTGTCCGCTAAGTATTTGGGGCAGTTCCGCTTCCAGTGACCACTTCCCTTGCAATAAAAGCACTCAGTCTCGGGCTTGGGTCCATTCTTTGGCTTCTTCCCGGCATCTTGCTTGCCGGGCGTGGCAACTTCCTTGCTGTCCTTCTTGAAGTTCTTTTTACCCTTGCCCTTCTTGAACTTAGTGGTTTTATTCACCATCAACACTTGATGTTCCTTCTTGACTTCTACCTCTGCTGATTTCAGCATAGCATATACCTCATGAATGGTCTTTTCCATCCCCTGCATGTTGAAGTTCATCACAAAGCTCTTGTAGCTTGGTGGAAGCGACTAGAGGATTCTGTCAATGACCGCATCGTCCGAGAGATTAACTCCCAGCTGAGTCAAGCGGTTATGTAACCCTGACATAGTGAGTATGTGCTCACTGACAGAGCTATTTTCCTCCATCTTACAGCTGAAGAATTTGTCGGAGACTTCATATCTCTCGACCCGGGCATGAGCTTGGAAAACCATTTTCAGCTCTTCGAACATCTCATATGCTCCGTGTCTCTCAAAATGCTTTTGGAGCCCCGGCTCTAAGCTGTAAAGCATGCCGCACTGAATGAGGGAGTAGTCATCGGTACGTGCCTGCCAAGCGTTCATAACGTCTTGTTCTGCAGGGAGAACAGGTGCGTCACCCAGCGGTGCTCGTAGGACATAACCTTTATTGGCAGCTATGAGGATAATCCTCAGGTTCCGGACCCAGTCCGTATAGTTGCTGCCATCGTCTTTCAGCTTGGTTTTCTCTAGGAACGTGTTGAAGTTGAGGACTACATTGGCCATTTGATCTACAAGACATATTGTAAATATTTTAGACTAAGTTCATGATAATAAAGTTCATCTAATCAAATTATTTAATGAACTCCCACTTAGATAGACATCCCTCTTCTAGTCATCTAAGTATAACATGATCCGAGTCAACTAGGCCATGTCCGATCATCACGTGAGACGGACTAGTAAACATCGGTGAACATCTTCATGTTGATCGTATCTTCTATACGACTCATGCTCGACCTTTCGATCTTCTGTGTTCCGAGGCCATGTCTGTACATGCTAGGCTCGTCAAGTCAACCTAAGTGTTTGCATGTGTAAATCTGTCTTACACCCGTTGTATGTGAACGTTAGAATCTATCACACCCGATCATCACGCCGTGCTTCGAAACAACGAACTGTCGCAACGGTGCGCAGTTAGGGGGAACACTTCTTGAAATTATTATGAGGGATCATCTTATTTACTACCATCGTTGTAAGTAAACAAGATGTAAAACATGATAAACATCACATGCAATCAAATAATAAACGTGACATGATATGGCCAATATCATATAGCTCCTTTGATCTCCATCTTGGGGCTCCATGATCATCTTAGTCACCGGCTTGACACCATGATCTCCATCATCATGATCTCCATCATCGTGTCTCCATAAAGTTGCTCGCCAACTATTACTTCTACTACTATGGCTAACGCGTTTAGCAATAAAGTAAAGTAATTTACATGGCGTTTCTCAATGACACGCAGGTCATACAAAAATAAAGACAACTCCTATGGCTCCTGCCGGTTGTCATTCTCATCGACATGCAAGTAGTGATTCCTATTACAATAGCATGAACATCTCATACATCACATATAGATCATTCATCATTCATCACAACTTTGGCCATATCATATCACAAAGCACTTGCTGCAAAAACAAGTTAAACGTCCTCTAGTTGTTGTTGCAAGTTTTACATGGCTGAATTAGGGTTCTAGCAAGAACGTTTTCTTACCTACGTGAAAGCCACAACGTGATTTGTCAACTTCTATTTACCCTTCATAAGGACCCTTTTCATCGAATCCGCTCCAACTAAAGTGGGAGAGACAAACACCCGCCAGCCACCTTATGCAACTAGTGCATGTTAGTCGGTGGAACCGGTCTCACGTAAGCGTACGTGTAAGGTTGGTCCGGGCCGCTTCATCCCACAATACCGGTGAAGCAAGATAAGACTAGTAGCGGCAAGAAAGTTGACAAATCTACGCCCACAACAAATTGTGTTCTACTCGCGCAAGAAGAACTACGCATAGATCTAGCTCATGACGCCACTGTTGGGGAACGTTGCAGAAAACAAAAAAAATTCCTACGGTTTCACCAAGATCCATCTATGAGTTCATCTAGAAACGAGTGATCGGATGCATCTACATACCTTTGTAGATCGCGAGCGGAAGCGTTCAGAGAACGGGGATGAAGTAGTCGTACACGACGTGATCCAAATCACCGGAGATCCTAGCACCGAACGGACGGCACCTCCGCGTTCAACACACGTACGGTCAGCGTGACGTCTCCTCCTTCTTGATCCAGCAAGGGGGAAGGAGAAGTTGATGAAGATCCAGCAGCACGACGGCGTGGTGGTGGATGCAGGGCGTCACAGCAGCAGGGCTTCGCCGTGCACTACAAGAGGGAGAGGTGTAGCAGGGAGAGAGGGAGGCGCCAGGGTCAAGGGTGCGGCTGCCCCTCCCTCCCCTCCCTTTATATAGGCCCCCTGAGGGGGGCGCCGGCCCTTGGGAGATCCAATCTCCAAGGGGGCGGCGGCCAAGGGGGGTGGAGTGCCCCCCAAGGCAAGTGGGTGCCCCCCACCCTAGGGTTCCAACCCTAGGCGCAGGGGGTGGGCCTTGGGGGGCACACCAGCCCACTAAGGGCTGGTCCCCCTTCCCACTTCAGCCCATGGGGCCCTCCGGGATGGGTGGCCCCACCCGGTGGACCCCCGGGACCCATCTGGTGGTCCCGGTACAATACCGGTGACCCCCAGATCACTCCCGATGGCCGAAACTGCACTTCCTATATATAATTCTTCACCTACGGACTATTCCGAAACTCCTCGTGACGTCCGGGATCTCATCCGGGACTCCGAACAACATTCGGGTTACTGCATATACATATCTTCACAACCCTAGCGTCACCGAACCTTAAGTGTGTAGACCCTACGGGTTCGGGAGACAGGCAGACATGACCGAGACGGCTCTCGGGCAATAACCAACAGCGGGATCTGGATACCCATGTTGGCTCCCACATGCTCCACGATGATCTCATCAGATGAACCACGATGTCGAGGATTTAATTAATCCCGTATACAATTCCCTTTGTCAATCGGTATTTTACTTGCCCGAGATTCGATCCTCGGTATCTCAATACCTTGTTCAATCTCGTTATCGGCAAGTCACTTTACTCGTACGGTAATGCATGATCCCGTGATCAAACACTTTGATCACATTGAGCTCATTATGATGATGCATTACTAAGTGGGCCCGGTGATACCTCTCCGTCAAGCGGAGTGACAAATCCCAGTCTCGATCCGTGTCAACCCAATAGACACTTTCCGAGATACCCGTAGTCTACCTTTATAGTCACCCAGTTACGTTGTGACGTTTGGTATACCCAAAGCACTCCTACGGTATCCGGGAGTTACACGATCTCATGGTCTAAGGAAAGGATACTTGACATTGGAAAACTCTAGCAAACGAACTATACGATCTTGTGCTATGTTTAGGATTGGGTCTTGTCCAGCACATCATTCTCCTAATGATGTGATCTCGTTATCAATGACATCCAATGTCCATAGTCAGGAAACCATGACTATCTGTCGATCAACGAGCTAGTCAACTAGAGGCTTACTAGGGACATGTTGGTGTCTATTATTCACACATGTATTACGATTTCCGGATAACACAATTATAGCATGAATAAAGACAATTATCATGAACAAGAAAATATAATAATAATGCTTTTATTATTGCCTCTAGGGCATATTTCCAATAGTCCGCAGCCCTGGCGGAGATGGAGGCCGCTCACGAGGAGCCGCCAGTGCCTCCGGAGCCTCCCGAGGCCCCCGGGCCTGGGGGCTCGTGAGGATCAGCTTCTGCAGCCTACCGAGTCTGCCGCACCAGCGCCACTGCATCAACGACATCTTCAAGTGACATCTTTTAAGTTTCATTCTCAGCTGGGAGCGCCCTCCCAGGGTTGCATCATTCCCAGGCCGCATGGGTCCGTCCCTGTGGCATGTATCCCTTTTTATCTTTTCAGTCGCTAGCTTGCTTTGCTGGGGGCGCCCCTCGGGCTGCATCATCCCCAGGCCGCTCGGGTTAGACCTAGCGGCGTGTATCCCTTCCGCGTTTATTTCCAGTTATGCATCATTACTCGATGCCGTCTGCGGCGCCCTTCTTCTTCATGCCGACCACTTGCACGTTAAAGGGTGGGTGCCTGAGCATCGCGACTCAGGGCTTTTACTGGCTCTCCAGCCCTCACCCTCTGGCCTTGTCCACGGCATCGCGACCTGGCATACCAGCGACGGCTGAGACAAGCTTGAGGGCCGGGACACGAGGATGTAGAGTGCCGACATCTAACCAGACTTTGCAGGAACACATCTTAAGATACGGCCCAGTGCCACGTGCAACCCGCCTAGAGGTAGGGCCTCGTGAGTCCCGCGCTGGCTCACGGGTGCCCAGATACACCTCACCTAGCTCTACCGTGCCAACCACGTGTCAGGGCGGGGCTGTACACGACCCGGGGGCTCCTCCCGGAGGGGAGCCCTCTCCCACGTACCAGTGGAAGCACCATGCTCCGCGCTGGCTGACGACACTGTCGAGGAGCGGCTATGCCCGTACACATACGGAAGCGCTATGCTCCGCGCTGGTGATAAACAACTGAGGGTGGCCCCCGGGCCGCGTTAACCTCAGGGAGCCCTGAGCTCAATGGTCGGCCTCATCGCAACGCCTCCCCCCAGGAGCGCCGCGCGAGGGGTTGGGCATGGGGGCTACGACTGGGTCACGCCCAGCCATACGCCCCAACCAGGCCCCCAGGGTTGCGTCATTCCCAGGCCGCGTGGGTCCGTCCCTGTGGCATGTATCCCTTTTTATCTTTTCAGTCGCTAGCTTGCTTTGCTGGGGGCGCCCCTCGGGCTGCATCATCCCCAGGCCGCTCGGGTTAGACCCAGCGGCGTGTATCCCTTCCGCGTTTATTTCCAGTTATGCATCATTACTCGATGCCGTCTGCGGCGCCCTTCTTCTTCATGCCGACCACTTGCACGTTAAAGGGGGGGTGCCTGAGCATCGCGACTCAGGGCTCTTACTGGCTCTCCAGCCCTCACCCTCTGGCCTTGTCCACGGCATCGCGACCTGGCATACCAGCGACGGCTGAAACAAGCTCGAGGGCCGGGACCCGAGGACGTAGAGTGCCGACATCTAACCAGACTTTGCAGGAACACATCTCAAGATACGGCCCAGTGCCAGGCGCAACCCGCCTAGAGGTAGGGCCTCGTGAGTCCCGCGCTGGCTCACGGGTGCCCAGATACACCTCACCTAGCTTTACCGTGCCAGCCACGTGTCAGGGCGGGGCTGTACACGCCCCGGGGGCTCCTCCCAGAGGGGAGCCCCCTCCCACGTACCAGTGGAAGCACCATGCTCCGCGCTGGCTGACGACACTGCCGAGGAGCGGCTATGCCCGTACACATACGGAAGCGCTATGCTCCGCGCTGGTGATAAACAACTGAGGGTGGCCCCCGGGCCGCGTTAACCTCAGGGAGCCCCGAGCTCATTGGCCGGCCTCATCGCAACGCCTCCCCCCGGGAGCACCGCGCGAGGGGGCTGGGCACGGGGGCTACGACTGGTCACGCCCAGCCGTACGCCCCAGCCAGGCCCCTCGGGCTTGGTTCCTCGCGCGTCTCTCCCCGAGCGGAGCCAAGGTACGAAGGCCGTTTGCGCGTCAAGGGGGACTCCTGAGCATCGCGACTCAGGAGCCTAACTGGCTCCATAGCCCCTCACTCCTTAGTTCCGAAAGGCTATGTTGGGTGAGGTACGCGCGGGGTCGGGCTCTGCAGACGTAGAACGGTAGCCCCGCCTGCATTTCATCTCACCACCTGTTGTTCGCGCATCAAGGGGGACTCCTGAGCATCGCGACTCAGGAGCCTAACTGGCTCCGTAGCCCCTCACTCCTTAGTTCCGAAAGGCTATGTTGGGTGAGGTACGCGCGGGGTCGGGCTCTGCAGACGTAGAACGGAAACGCACCTACATCGCGCTTCCCTACTTGTTGCTCGTGCTCTAAGGGGGACTCCTGAGCATCGCGACTCGGGAGCCTAACTTGTCACGTGGCCCCTCATTCCTTTGGTCCCGTCCTGGTTTTCGGTCGGGGCTGATGCTGGGTGAGGCATGCGCGTGGCCGGGCTCTGCCGGCGTAGAGCACAAGCAAGTAGGGAAGAGGAACATAAAATTCAAGGAACTTAAAAACGAATATTACAACCCATAATGTCGCTTTGGTTCCAAACGCAAATTTAAATGCCTCCTCGAGGCGTCGTGCATGTGCAGAGTCCGAAAGAAGAACAGGAACAATAGCAGAGTCACTTGGCGGCAGCAGAGTCGCGCGGAGTGGCTTCACCTTGCGGGGTAGTAGGGTCGGCAGCGCCTCGCTTCGGCTTGGTGCTGAAGGCCTGGAACTTCCCTAGCAGCGCCTCCGCGCGCCCCTTCACGGCCTCGACGGCAGCAGCGGCACCTTCGCCGCCCACCGGCTCCAGCAAGCTGTCAAGGTTGGCGCTGGGGTCATGAAGGTAGACATGGGCAAAGACCCGCGTCAGCGGGGCGGAAGACAGGACACGCGCCTCGGCTTCAACCGTGGGGACGAGTCCGAGGGCGACATCTCCAAGAGCCTTCACCAAGAAGGGAAGCAGTTTGGCGGGGCCGTCCCCGTCGCCAGCCAGCGGGCAATCCAAGCCGCTCTCATAAAGCGTCTTCAATGAAGCGCGGGCATCCTTCTCCATATCCGCAAAGGCCACGCGATCCTCGGCAAGGACTCGGGCCTTGGCGTCCAGCTCGGCCTTCGTCGTCTCCAACTCCTTCTTCAGCGCACCCAGGTGGCTGCGGCGCTTCTTGAGCTTCGCCTCCTAGTCCTCGAGCGCCGCCTCGCGAGCCTTCACCTCCTTCTCCTGCTCTTGGCGAAGGCGAGTCTCTTCTGCAAGCTGACCACGCAGGCCTTGCAACTCGTCCTCCAGCTCCTTGCAGCGGCCGCGGAATCTAACCGCCTCTCCCATGGCCACGTCACGGGTAGCCTTTGCCTCGAGGGTAGCCTCCTTCTCCTCGTCACAGGCCGTCGAGACCTGAACCAGCGCTGCCCGGATCGAGGCGTCGGAGCGGATCCACCCCGAGGCCAGCTCCAGGCGCCCGGCCACCAGGCGAGGGTCGGCGCCTAGAAGATCCTGCCGCAGCGGGCCCAGTCTAGCAGCAGCTCGCTCCAGGATGGAAGGAGAAGGCGGGGAAGCGTCAGGGCGCTTCAGGGCAGCAGGAGGAGTCCCGGAGCCAGCAGCCGGCGGAACAGGAGGAGAAGGTAGCGGCGGCGAGGCTGCAGTATCCCGAGGCGGAGTCTGCTGCGCCTCCCCGGCCGTAGCAGCAGCACCAGACAAGGGCACCTCTGGGGTCGACCGAGCCATGGGGGCTGCGGCCCCAGCCAGATCAGCCAAGCCCCACAAGGGCGAGTGGGCAGGGGGAGCCTGTGTGTCGCGGTCGCCCTCCCCTGCAGGTGGGGGGGTCGTCGCAGCCGGGGCCTCAGGAGCCCCCTTCAGCTTCTTCGTCACGGGCGCCAGCCTGCTCAGGAGAAGCGATCGTCAAGCCTCGTCGGCGGAACAAGAAACCAAGAGTCAAGGATCAAGCGCTTACAGGTCGTCGGCAGAAAGCTCCGGCGGTCTCCTGCCAAACTTGAAGCCGGAGAGCCGACTGGAGGGGTCGACCTCGGAAGCAGAAGGCACGTCCGCGGTTCGCCCCAGAGTCAGGGCGGACCCGCAGGGGATCAACCCGGTCCTGCCCTTCTTCAGGACACGAGGCGAGCTCCCGCTGCCCAGCACGTCGTCATCGTCATCGTCATCACTCGGCGAAAGGCGGAGAGCACGGGGCTTGCGCTGGAGTGAGGGAGTCCTACACTCTCCGTCGGTCGCCTCGGAGTCGGGGGCTGCGTCCTCCTCCTTCTCCTCGCCCCCGCCTCCGCTGGAGTTGCCGGAAGACACATTCACCAGATCCTCGGGAGCCACCGCGGGCACGAGCCCGTCTCCGTTGAAGACGGGCATGGACTCCACCACTTGCTCCCAGTCGTCGCGGAGGAACAAGGGCGAAGGCGCGCCCTCTGGCATCGCTGCCTCGCCCCCGACCAGGGACTGGAGAACCGCAGTCACATCCCCTTCGTCCACGGCTGCGGGACTCGGGTGAGGCCTCCACATCGGAGGAGAATACCGCCGAAGCGGAGCCAGTTGGTGCTCCAGGAACTCCCTCAGCAACGAGGCCCCGTTTAGCTTCGCTGCCACCAAGTTGGCCGGCTTCAGATCGGCGTCCATCCTCGCCAGCACCGACTTCGCGCGGGGATCCGTGAGCTCCGCCCGGCACCAATCTTCCGAGCTCACGGCCGGCTCCGTGGGAAGGGCCAACCGAGGATCGACGCACCCGGCGTCAACCAATACCCACTTGCTCCGGAAGCCCTCGATCCTCTTCCCTGGATTCGAGATGGCCATGGAGCTGCCGCACGCGACGAAGCCCGCGCACGCAGAAGGAGAACCCTTGGAGGTCCGGAGGTAGAAGTAGTGGCGCAGCAAGGCCACTGAAGGCTGCACCCCCACATGCGCCTCGCAGTAGTAGGCGAAGATCGCCAAGAGAAGAACGGAGTTGGGGTGGAGATGCAAAGCTTGCAAGATGTAATGGCGGAGGACGGCGAGGAAGAACTCAGAGAAAGGAGGCACCAGGCCCGCTGCAATGGAGCTCACGAAGAAAGGATAGAAGGTGCTCCCTTGGCCTTCAGGGACATCGGAGCCGGCCTTGAACATCTGTGCCCCGTCAATGCCCTGTGTCACGGCCATCCAGTGCAGTAGGGTGAAGCTCGCCTTCGACACGTTGGGCGAGTCCAAAGCGGGCGAGAACCAAGCTTCAGCCGGGGTCCGGCGAGGCGCCATGACTACCTGGAACGAACGGAGGAGCAGATCTGGAAGCTTGGAGGAAGGGAGAAGAAGCGCGAGGAAGGGGATCTGAGCAGCGGATGAAGAAGGAGAGGAACAAAGCCCGAGCAGATGCCACGCCTTTAGTATCCTGTGCGGTTGCAAAAGCGCCCACGTCCAATCAACCGCCATGCGGCGCCCAAGGCCGCAGGCTGTTAGGGCCCGCGGCGCTTCGCCCTTGCCCTTTCGCCTCTCGGCACGGCCAAGTCCATGCGCACCTTGGGCCCGGGGGCTACTGTCGGCGTTCTGGGAACGGGGGTCCCCAGACTTGCCTGCCTGCGGCCTGCGGCGTGGCTCGAGTGGGGGCCCAGCGTAGCCCATCTTCATCAACACAAGGCTCAAGACCCTCACGAGGGGCCAAGCCTCGCGAGGCGGACGACACGGCGCTTCCTCCGGCACGGCCTCCTTAGGCTGGCTCGCGAGGAGGCGGAGATATCAAGGTGGGGTACCTCACGAGGTGCCCATGACGCAAGCCATGATGATCAAAGGTGCCAGGCGGGCGGCAGCCCGCGCAGCGTCCTCCCTTTCCTCTTTGGTGCAAAGGGGGCAAGCGCAGGCGAGAGGATCAAGCAAAGGCACCCGTTTCGGTGCAACGAGACCAAGACCAGCTCCACGACAAGGAGGAAGTCACTGTGGAGCCCAAGCCGGCGTCATCACCAGAACCTTTGGCAGGGGAAGACCAACTTTAGTCAGGATAAGTGTACCCGATGTTCCCCTTCAAATTGGCCAATTGTTGGCGCCCTTCCCGCTCAATATTTGGGAAGAGGCCCAGGGCCTTTGCCTATAAATAGGGCCAGCCACCCCCAGGGTGAAAGAGAGATCGAGAGATGAGCTAGTCATCTAGAGGAAGACGGGAAGATCAAGGAGACGGGAAGATCAAGGGAGCAACCCGACAATCAGTTAGATAGGTAGCATAGAGAGAGAGAGAGAAGGGCGATCGAACTCCCCCCAGCAGTTCATCACCTAGCCAAGAACAGACCCTCGCGAGGTCGTTCCCCTTTGTACTGTTCTTCCTCATCAGCCCTAGAGGCAATCCACCACACCACACTGGAGTAGGGTATTACACCACAATGGTGGCCCGAACCAGTATAAACCCTGTGTCTCTTATGTTGTTCTTGCAGCAGTTTAGATCCTAACGAGACGTAGCGGTAGAGGGCCTGATCTCCGCGCGCACCCCAGAGTTCAAACCTTAAGGGTCTGCCGGAACCCGTGATCCGACAATAACCATTAAAATTTTCTCACCCGTATGTCTTTTACATATTGCTCCGTGGCTCTGGCTAGACCATTCTGAGCGGCACGGAGATATGCATCTCCCGAATTGAAGGTGTCCAACGCCTCTTGGGAGAAACATGTGTCGCGAAGAACTGTCCGGCGACGCCTGTGGTTCATGGCACTTTCCACCTCGGAAGGGGTGGCAGACAGCCTGTCTGTGTCCTTTGTCGGAGGAGCGTCCGGTGCGCGCCTCGTGTCCGCCTCCGCCTCCGGTCCGGGCTTTGGAGCCTGGCTAGTGGAGGTGCGATGGGCAACCTCTCCGGATATAGACCGGCAAGGTCTCTTTTTCCTGAAGAGAGCACGAGTGTTAATATGCCTTGAAGGAATAACACCTGGGAATAAGAGGGCGCGCTATACCTTTGCACCGGCGCCTCAATCCGGACTTCACTTCTTTTCATCCCACGGGGCCCTGCTGCCCCTTGTTGGCTAGTCGCCGCAGGCTCAGCCTCCCGCCTCGAGAATCTTCCTTGCAAAATACAGTTGTTGTCAGGAAACTGAAAACACGCAAGGATGGATTCCTTTTCGAGGTGCTGGGACTCCGGTCTCAGTTACCTGGGAGGCCAGGAGTAGCCCCGGGTAATCGTCCGTAATGGCCACTAGGGCATTGTCCCTGCTCAGCTGATAAAACACCCCGTCAACCAGCTCCACGGATAGGTCCGGATCCTCTTCAGAGGCCGGATCGAGGGACCGTTCTGGATCCTCGGGCTGCGGGGGAGGGTTTTTTATTTCCTTTACTTCCTGGTGCAGTTCCTATGTTGAAATCATCAGACTATATAACTAATTATGGTAATATAAAACGAATGGGCAAGTAAAATTGTCCACTTACCCAACTCGGAGGATTGTACATAGTAAATCCACCTTGAGGGTTGATGTGGAGAAATTCCTCCACTTCTCCCTTGTACAAAGCGGACAAGATCTTTATTAGAGCGGCAGCCGAGTCCGGCCCCTTGCGGCCGTGACGGGTGGCGTCATCCTCCCCGTTAAAATCCCACATGGGGTGGCTTCTATATTGAAGCGGTTGCACCCCCCGCATGATGTATACGGCCATGACTCCGATCATGGTTAGTCCGGAATGAGCTAGCAGTCTTATCCTGCCCATCAGGTAAAGGACGTCCCTGTCACTTTCTTTCTGAGAGCTCCATGGACGCCAGCTTAGGCGCTTCTTCAGGGGAGCACTATTGAACTCAGGGAGGCCGATCTGAACAGGATCCGGCAGCGGGACATCCTCTATATAAAACCATTCCGAAGGCCAGTCCTCGGACGCCTTCTTTGGGGTTCCGGATAAATATCCGGTCCCGGCGATGCCCCACACTTCGGCTCCACCCACTTGATATATTGACCCCCTTTGAGAGCGGGGCACTAGGCAGAAGAGCCTCTTCCACAGCGTGAAGTGAGCCTCAACACCCAAGAACAGCTCGCAAAGGGCAACGAAGCCCACGATATGCAAGATAGAGGCAGGCGTGAGGTTGTGCAGCTGGAGGCTATAAAACTCCAGAAGCCCCCGGAGAAACGGATGAATTGGAAATCCGAGTCCCCTTATTAGATAAGGGACAAGGCACACCCGCTCTCCTTTGGAGGGAGTGGGGGCGCTCTCCGCCTGCTCTCCGCCATTATAGGTGGCGAGTCCGGCTCGAACCGGGACCATGTAGGCCGGGGGAGGAATCCCTTGGTCTGAAGCGATAGTAGCTCGCTATGCGGGATGGAGCACCTCTCCCAGTCTCCAGGCTTAGGACGGGAAGGGCGAGAGGAGGAGTTGCGATGGCTGGCCATGGTGGAATGGATCTTCGCTGGATGCGCTCTGATGACTACTCACGGAGGGGAGAATGTGTGGTTTGGATCTAAATCCCCATTCCTTTGAATAGGCGGCTCATTTACGTGGCTAGGGGTGTGAATGTAAAAACATCCAGTCTTTTCGTATTCGTTTGACATGTGGAAGGCGGCCATTATTGGGCGTAGAAGCCAAGGCTCGCAAGAAACCGGACTTTATTCAACAGGTACACGGAATTGGGAGGAGAACCCGCCTTGCAATGCCGAAGACAATCTGCGCGCCGGACTCATCGTCATTGAAGCTGGTTCGGGGGCTACTGAGGGAGTCCCGGATTAGGGGTGTTCGGATAGCCGGACTATACCTTCAGGCGGACTCCTGGACTATGAAGATACAAGATTGAAGACTTCGTCCCGTGTCCGGAAGGGACTTTCCTTGGTGTGGAAGGCAAGCTTGGCGATGCGGATATTTAGATCTCCTACCATTGTAACCGACTTTGTGTAACCCTAACCCTATCTGGTGTCTATATAAACCGGAGGGCTTTAGTCCGTAGGACAACATACAGCAATCATACCATAGGCTAGCTTCTAGGGTTTAGCCTCCTTGATCTCGTGGTAGATCTACTCTTGTACTACCCATATCATCAATATTAATCAAGCAGGACGTAGGGTTTTACCTCCATCAAGAGGGCCCGAACCTGGGTAAAACTTCGTGTCCCTTGTCTCCTGTTACCATCCGCCTAGACGCACAGTTCAGGACCCCCTACCCGAGATCCGCCGGTTTTGACACCGACAGACGCGCATCAACTTAACTCCATTTGAACTATAATCTCTTCAGAAAATAGGATTGGACGGATTCAGGTAGCACAAATTTCAGTCTGCAAAATCTCCAATTCCTTCATGGTTACCTCAGTGTCTTGTTTCATTTTTTGACTCCTGCATCTAATACCTGCATGTCCAGTCTCAACTTGTTTATTATACGTTGACAATCATGTACATGTTGTCTTGCCACCTCTAGTTGATGCTCGAGAACATCAGCACATTCCAATTCCAATCCATAATCATTCGGTAATGGCCATGCCGCACTGCTCGTAGACCTTTGTGTTGATGTCACTTCATCCTGAAATGTTTCTGTAAGTACACATGACTAGGGCAAAAATATAGTTACAATAGTGAAGCGAACAAGACACTATTTTGTACTACATGGCAAAACAGGACTAACAATAATGTTACACGTCACTTTCAAAAAAAATGTTACACGTCATGAAGCATAAGCAGGTGATATTTTAAAAATTATAAAAAAGATAGTCTGTGCAGCCTGCATACATAAATCCCTCTTAGCTCACGAGAGGAGCATGATGTTGGGGCCCAATCGAAAACACAGACAAGTTACAAATTTAGACAGCACGTTGCGTATAAGTAAGCAAGCAGTTGGCCATTGTAGGCCTCAATTAAAGTCTTAGGGAGCATAATGAACAACAGAGGGTTTCATACAAACATACTACAGCAGGCAAAACTATGCAATCATTAGCGTAGTATAAACTAGATTGTGAGCGTCATGCAATAATAGTTGGTTAATAGACTTCAAAGCTTCAGGCACACTTCGGCAGAGTAATTAAATGGTAAGGCCTTTAATTATGTCAACTAATAGTGATACAAGTACCGAACGTCATGCATGATTATTTGGGAATCTCATTAACTAAGGACAAATAAAGCAATAGAAAAGAGAAAATTAACTATGCCTGAAACAAACAAGGAATTGAACTGTTGAGTTGCATACAGTGACTTACCTTAGCAGGTTGAAGAGGCTCAGCGCAGCTCCTACTTCTCTTGCAAGGCTCCTTCCTAACATCTTGTACTTGGAAATCCTCAATCTTATCTTCACTGCACCCCCTCTGCAAGGTGACACAAACTAGTTACTCGTCTCCTTGGAAGATAAATATGCATACTTTCCAGTCTGGGAACACAAAAGGATGAGATTATAACAAAACAACACCACATAATGAAACATGCCGCATCTCTTGCACTTGCACACAATGAAATGAGCATTTACTATGTCTGCACTATGTAAAAACTAGGCATACCTTCGAACTGGATCTCTAGGTACTCTTGGAGAGCCTACTGTAGTGTACAGCCAAACCTTTATGTCACCTATGAGTTAGAAAAGGCCCCACTACAACAGCTGAGGGAGTCCTGGATTAGGGGGTGTCCGGATAGCCGGACTATACCTTCAGTCGGACTCCTGGACTATGAAGATACAAGATTGAAGACTTTGTCCCGTGTCCGGAAGGGACTTCCCTTGGCGTGGAAGGCAAGCTTGGCGATACGGATATGTAGATCTCCTACCATTGTAACCGACTCTATGTAACCCTAACCCTCTTCGGTTTCTATATAAACCGGAAGGTTTTAGTCCGTAGGAGAGAACAGCAATCATACCATAGGCTAGCTTCTAGGGTTTAGCCTCCTTGATCTCGTGGTAGATCTACTCTTGTACTACCCATATCATCAATATTAATCAAGCAGGACGTAGGGTTTTACCTCCATCAAGAGGGCCCGAACCTGGGTAAAACATCGCGTCCCTTGTCTCCTGTTACCATCCGCCTAGACGCATAGTTCGGGACCCCCTACCCGAGATCCGCCGGTTTTGACACCGACATTGGTGCTTTCATTGAGAGTTCCTCTGTGTCGTCACTTTTAGGCTCGATGGCTCCTCCGATCATCAACAGCGATGTAGTCCAGGGTGAGACCTTTCTCCCCGGACAGATCTTCGTCTTCGGCGGCTTCGCACTGCGGGCCAATTCGCTTGGCCATCTGGAGCAGATCGAAGGCTATGCCCCTGGCCATCAGGTCAGATTTGGAAGCTTAAACTATACGGCTGACATCCACGGGGACTTGATCTTCGACGGATTCGAGCCACTGCCAAGCGCGCCGCACTGTCACAATGGGCATGATCTAGCTCTGGCGCCGAACAGTGCCCTGGAGGCCGCATCCGCATCGACTTCGACCCTTAATTCGGAGCCAACAGCGCCGATCGAGGATGGGTGGTTGGACACCGTCTCGGGGGCTACGATCCCAACAGCGATCGAGCCGAACACCAGCCCCGCGCTTCGCGAGGCTCGTGACTCCAAGGAGCCAGACTCCTCTCCGGACTCCGAGCCCACCGCGCCCCTGCAGATCGAATCCGATTGGGCGCCGATCATGGAGTTCACCGCCGCGGACATCTTTCAGCACTCGCCCTTTGGTGATATTCTGAAATCACTAAAGTCTCTCTCTCTATCAGGAGAGCCCTGGCCAGACTACGGTCAGCAAGGTTGGGACATGGACGACGAAGCAATTCGAAGCCCACCCACCACCCACTTGGTAGCCACTGTCGATAATCTAAACGACATGCTCAACTTCGACTCCGAAGACATCGATGGTATGGACGACGATGTAGGAGACGGGCATGAACCAACGCCTATAGGGCACTGGACAGCCACCTCATCTCATGATGTGTACATGGTGGACACACCCAAAGGAAATGACGACGAGGAACATAGGGATGCAACGAGGGATCGTTCTCTCGAAAAGCAATCAAAGCGATGACGTAAACACCGCTCCAAGCCCCGCCTCGACAGAGACAACAGCCATACAGACCCAGCCATAGAGCAGGACGAGCCGGCGGACGACGAACAGGGCAACTCGAATAAACAAACCGAACAACCTGCCCCGGCGAGAACGGCATTCCGGACGACCTTACGCAGGACAAGCTAAGGGAGCATAAGAACCTCCACCGAAGGATCGTTGCCACTGCGCGTAGCCTAAAAAAGCAGAAGCGGAAGCTCAAAACTGCGGAGGATGCACTCAGAATTAGATGGAGCAAAGTACTCAACACCGCAGACAAATACGGTGGCAGTCGCCACACCAAAAGCTATCACAAAAGCTACTGCCGGAATTTCACGAGGAGGCCCTAGAGCCCCCGCAATCAAAAAATAAGAAAGCCACCCGGTCGGATAGACGACCCCATGGCCAGCATAAAGCGGCAAGCGGCGCCGCATACAAGCCGGCACGCGACCCACTCAAGGGTTCGCATCAAAAAGATGGCCCAGCTAGATCTATCTATGGGCCAAGAAAGCAAGCTCCCATAAGCAATGCAACACAACCAATATCCGAACATCACGGCACACCCAAATACAGGGGTGCCGCACACCCCCTATGTTTCACCGGGTTCTGGACCATGAATTTCCAGCGGGATTCAAGCCCGTAAACATAGAGGCGTATGACGGAACAACAGACCCTGGAGTCTGGATTGAGGATTACATCCTCCACATACACATGGCAAGGGGAGATGACCTCCACGCCATAAAATACTTACCCCTCAAGATCAAAGGGCCAGCTCGGCATTGGCTCAAAAGCCTTCCCGAAAATACCATTGGAAGTTGGAGAGAGCTCGAAGACGCTTTCCGAGCAAATTTTCAAGGGACTTATGTCCGCCCTCCGGATGCAGACGATCTAAGTCACATAACTCAACAGCCCGGAGAGTCAGCCCGGAAATTCTGGAACATATTCCTTACTAAAAAGAATCTGATAGTCGACTGTCCGGACGTCGAAACCCTAGCAGCTTTTAGGCATAACGTTCGAGAAGAATGGCTCGCCAGACACCTCGGCCAAGAAAAGCCAAGAACAATGGACGTATTAACAAGCCTCATGACCCGCTTTTGCGCAGGAGAGGACAGCTGGTTGGCAAGATGTAGCACCAGCGACCCAAGTACATCCGAAACTAGGGATGGAAACGGAAAACCATGATGAACAAGGACCAGCGCCGGACTAAGGAAAGCAGTTCGAAGAGCACGGCAGTCAATGCCGGATTCAACAGCTCTCGGCAAAATCAGAAAAAAGCCGCCCCTCAAGGATAATAGGGACAAGCTATCCTACTTAAACAAAATCTTGGATAATATATGTCAAATACACAGTACTCCCGGGAAGCCTGTAAACCATACCCACAGAGATTGCTGGGCTTTCAAGCAATCCGGCAAACTCAACGCCGAACACAAGGGGCTCGACACACCAAGTGAAGACGATGACGAACCCCAAAAGCAGAGCACCAGGGAACAAAAGAATTTTCCACAAGAAGTCAAAACGTTAAACTTACTTCACATAACAAAACAAGCGGCGCCCATAGAGGTACGCACCATATGGCCTATCCCAAAGGAGTCTCGCCATTGGTTATTAAAACCAAACACCTTCAATCATCTGGATTACTCTGGAAGTATACGGAACGCAGGCTGGACTGCCTTGGTATTAGATCCAATAATCGGCGGACTCCACTTTACAAATGTCCTGATGGATGGCGGTAGTGGTCTAAACCTGATATATCAGGACACAATCCGCCACATGGGGATAGACCCAGCAAAAATTCGCCATAGCGAAATTTCTTTTAAAGGGGTAACACCAGGCCCGGACGCCCATTGCACGGGTTCTCTCCGGCTAGAAGTTAAATTTGGCTCCCCCGACAACTTCCGTCGCGAAAGGTTAACCTTCCATACTGCCCCATTCTCAAGCAGCTATCAAGCACTAATGGGACGTGAAGCTTTCGCTCGCTTTAACGCAATTCCGCACTATGCATCTCTTACGCTTAAGATGCCCGGTCGACGCGGCATCATCTCATTAAAGGGAAAGCATTGAGTATGCCTCCCGCACGGGAGATTGTGCGGCTGCCTTAACATCCCCACAATAAAATGGCTTCACCAGCTAGAAACATCCAAACAGATCATTAAAATCACGGACACGGCTAGACGAGTCCGGCATAAAAATACAATGGATAAAGGCTCAATAGCCATACACCCCTGTACTAGGGGCTCCGTGCATATAAAGAAAGAGATAATCAAGCTCAATTTTAACCATTTCAATTTATACTTTGTTTATTTAGTATAACTTCTGTTCGGCACAACCTTTCTTCAACTAAAGTTCCTCTCTTTTACAGATGAACACCATGTTGCGCCCGTCCAGGATACGGCACAATAGAGACACAGGCGCAGACGTGCAGCAGGGACCCATTCCAAGGATTCTTTTCATATTAAGACCCTGCGTAAACCTTTTTTAATGTCTCTTGTTGATACACATCCCCTGGTTTTTTGGTATAACCAAGGAGGAGGCTGATGTCTTGGCATGTGGCCACATCAGAATTTTGCGCGTACCAGGACACCAGGGGCTTATAATTAAGGGCGTTGTCCCGCCCGCCTTTATAAAGACCGAATACCTTAGGGAGTGTTCGGCGTCGCGAGTTTGGCCTTATATGCATCAGCTCTGAATCATGTCTTTGGTCAAATGTTGGGTTGCCCGGCTCTTGTATTTTGCTGCCTTACGTTCCGCTCTATCGGCTAAGGCGGTACCAAGAGAACTACTACGATTGTGCCCCGGTTCGGCCAGGCGAACACCTTAGTAGAGAAAGCCGAAAACTGACTGTCATGATATAGCGAGAGACTGGTGAACCACTCGATGACTCACCGGAATCTTTAGGATTCCTCCGCATTAACGAAGGGTCGTTTCCCGGCCAGGAACATACGCGTCCCGAGTTCGGGCGAGCGCAGGCGCCACCAGGGGCTATATAAGTAGCCTCACTGTCAAACTCCTATGGCTAAGTGAAAGTGTTAAAGCATTATAGTCCGATTGCCTAGTTCGCTGCGCTATCACCTCCTTTGTAGGACCAAGATGTTGGATTAAGTGTGAAAACGCGCCTTCTGCGAACACCCCCGCAATATTTGCGTGGGGGCTGAAGCCGACGACTGCCATCTTTCAGATTACATATACATATATTCCAAACGGCTGCACAGGAGGTGTTACAATACTTGTAGGCGCAAGTATAAAAAGCTTCTACCATTTATCAAAAATTGTTTTACAATAACATATGCTATTTAAACATAACATCCTTCGAGCACTGCGTCTCTATCACACGAGCACCTTGAAGAACTTCCTGAAAATAGTGCTCGGCAAGTACTCGGCTTTCGTCCGAATCTCGGGATGCAATAACGGTGGTCTCCATTTCCGCCCAGTATGTTTTGACACGGGCAAGAGCCATCCGTGCACCCTCTATGCATGCTGACCTCTTCATCGCATTAATATGCGGCACCGCACCAATGAACTGCTGCACCAAGTTGAAATAACTTTTCGGCTCCGGCCTCTTCGGCCACATGTGGCTTATGACACACTTCATGGCGAGTCCGGACAACCTATTCAGCTCAGCCCATTCGGCCAGACGATCGTCTACGGACAGCGGCCACTCCGGATTATGGAACTACGACCAGAAGAGCTTCTCCACTTCGCGATCTTCTTGATCTCGAAAGTGTTCGGTCGCATCCGCAGCACTTGCTGCCAAATCCAGATAGGTGTCCGCCGCACTCCACATTTGGCCCAGCGGAGCATATTTAGGATCACAGAACTTCCTCCTCAGCATAAAGGGCTTCCCAACCGCGATCTCTCCGGCCTAACGCAGCTCCTCCTTCATAGCTCTCATCGCAGAGCGAGCATCCTTGGCATCGGCAACGGCCTTCTCCAAGTCCGTTTGTTCCGCCCGGTCTTCCTTTTCAAGAAGCTAGCAACGGTCCGCAGCGCTCTTCAGCTTCACGGCCATCTCGCCCATTTCCTTCTTGCTTCGGTAGTGAGCAGCCTGTTCCGCTTTCAGCTCTTCCATTGCATTTCCGGCAGCCGCATCACTTTTTCTGGCTTGCTCCTTGGCTCGGGCAAGTTCCGCCCGAAGATTCTCCATGGCAGCAACACCATCTGCATTACGCACACACATTGTAAGATACTAGCATAAAGCTCCTCTTACTAGGTGCCACCGGAGGAACTACATACCTTGTGCCTCATCAAGCCGCCTGTTAACAAGCGTAATGTCGGCATCTGCCACGTCAAGTTGCCGCTTTAGCTCGGCAAATTCAGCAGTCCGGCTGGCCGCCGGACACTTCGCTGAAGGAAATATGCCCTAGAGGCAATAATAAAGTTATTATTTATTTCCTTAATTCATGATAAATGTTTATTATTCATGCTAGAATTGTATTAACAGGAAACATAATACATGTGTGAATACATAGACAAACAGAGTGTCACTAGTATGCCTCTACTTGACTAGCTCATTAATCAAAGATGGTTATGTTTCCTAACCATGAACAAGGAGTTGTTATTTGATTAATGAGGTCACATCATTAGTTGAATGATCTGATTGACATGACCCATTCCATTAGCTTAGCACCCGATCGTTTAGTATGTTGCTATTGCTTTTATCCATGACTTATACATGTTCCTATGACTATGAGATTATGCAACTCCCGTTTGCCGGAGGAACACTTTGGGTGCTACCAAACGTCACAACGTAACTGGGTGATTATAAAGGAGTACTACAGGTGTCACCAAAGGTAGATGTTGGGTTGGCGTATTTCGAGATTAGGATTTGTCACTCCGATTGTCGGAGAGGTATCTCTGGGCCCTCTCGGTAATGCACATCACTTAAGCCTTGCAAGCATTACAACTAATGAGTTAGTTGCGAGATGATGTATTATGGAACAAGTAAAGAGACTTGCCAGTAACGAGATTGAACTAGGTATTGGATACCGACGATCGAATCTCGGGCAAGTAACATACCGATGGACAAATGGAACAACGTATGTTGTTATGCGGTCTGACCGATAAAGATCTTCGTAGAATATGTAGGAGCCAATATGGGCATCCAGGTCCCGCTATTGGTTATTGACCGGAGACGTGTCTCGGTCATGTCTACATTGTTCTCGAACCGTAGGGTCCGCACGCTTAAGGTTTCGATGACAGTTATATTATGAGTTTATGAGTTTTGATGTACCGAAGGAGTTCGGAGTCCCGGATGAGATCGGGGACATGACGAGGAGTCTCGAAATGGTCGAGACGTAAAGATCGATATATTGGACGACTATATTCGGACATCGGAAAGGTTCTGAGTGATTCGGGTATTTTCGGGAGTATCGGGGAGTTACGGGATTACGGGAGAAGTAATGGGCCTTGATGGGCTTTAGTGGGAAGAGGAAAAAGGCTGCTGCGCCCCCCCTCCCCTCTAGTCCGAATTGGACTAGGGAAAAGGGGGCCGGCCACCTCTCCTTCTCCTCCTATTCCTTCTCCCTTCCTCCCCTTTTGGTGGACTCCTACTAGGACTTGGAGTCCTAGTAGGACACCATATCCTGGCCGCACCTTTGCCTTGGCCGGCCTCCTCCTCCTCCATCCTTTATATACAGGGGCAGGGGGCACCCCATAGACACACAAATTGATCCTTGAGATCGTTCCTTAGCCGTGTGTGGTGCCCCCTTCCACCAAATTCCACCTCGGTCATATTGTCGCAGTGCTTAGGCGAAGCCCTGCGTCAGTAGTACATCAAGATCGTCACCACGTCGTCGTGCTGACGGAACTCTTCCCCGACGCTTTGCTGGATCGGAGCCCGGGGATCGTCATCGAGCTGAACGTGTGCCAAGAACTCGGAGGTGCCGGAGTAACGGTGCTTGGATCGGTCGGATCATGAAGACGTACGACTACATCAACCGCGTTGATATAACGCTTCCGCTTTCGGTCTACGAGGGTACGTAGACAACACTCTCCCCTCTCGTTGCTATGCATCACCATGATCTTGCGTGTGCGTAGGAATTTTTTTGAAATTACTACGTTCCCCAACATTCGCCACCTACACATGAAGGCGGCATTTTAGACCTGGGGTTATGATCCTCTGTGCGCTGTCACTTTTGACAACGCACAGAGTCTCACGGGCTACTATCTACACATGGCGCATCTTGTTCATGTACAACTGTATACCTCAAAACCTGTCAATAAAATCCTGACGGCCTCATGCAATCCTCTCTCCGCGGACGAAATCCTCTCAACCACCATACCCATCAAGGCACGGTGCTCCTCTGAGATAGACGCTCGCCCTAGCAGATCTTTCAGCTCCTCCGACCGCGCACCGGACGGTGCCGGACTCATTCGATGGCCCTCTTCGAAGGCCGGACGCGGAGGGCTTTGGGGGGCCAAATGACTACCGTCCGGCCCTACCGGATTCGGAGAAAGCCTTCGCGACGATACCTCAGGGTCGCCCGCCTCGCTAGGCGGTACGGCAGGGGAAGGCGTTCCACTCTCCATCATCTCCGGAAGAAGGTCCCCCGAAGACGAGCCCTGCTGAGAAGGGCTGAGGTCCGAACTACAAGGTAAAATTTTGGTTACTTTCCTCAGATATAAAGCAAGGATTTCTCTTATCTCTTAAAAAGAACACTTCTCTCTACTTACGGCTCGGTGGAGGGTTGATCCCCTTGAGGGCATAATTCGGCCGAGGTATCCCCCGGCGCAGGACCCTCTGACGAGGATTTCTTCCCCTGCTTTGAGGCCATGGTCTCCAGGTCTTCAGAGGCTGTCCTCTTCTTCCCCTGAGGAGAGGAATCTTCGATTCCTCCCTTCCAAACAGCCTCTGTCGGTGTCAAAACCGGCGGATCTTGGGTAGGGGGTCCCGAACTGTGCGTCAAGGGCGGATGGTAACAGGAGACAAGGGACACGATGTTTTTACCCAGGTTTGGGCCCTCTCGATGGAGGTAATACCCTACTCCTGCTTGATTAATATTGATGATATGGGTAGTACAAGAGTAGATCTACCACAAGATCAAGGAGGCTAAACCCTAGAAGCTAGCCTATGGTATGATTGTGTATGATGATGATTCGTCCTACGGACTACAACCCTCCGGTTTATATAGACACCGGATAGGGTTAGGGTTACACAGAGTCGGTTACAATGGTAGGAAATCTTGGGTATCCGCATTGCCTAGCTTGCCTTCCACGCCAAGGAAAGTCCCATCCGGACATGGGACGAAGTCTTCAATCTTGTATCTTCATAGTCCAGGAGTCCGGCTGAAGGTATAGTCCAGCTACCCGAACACCCCCTAATCCAGGACTCCCTCAGTAGCCCCTGAACCAGGCTTCAATGACGACGAGTCCGGCGCGCTGATTGTCTTCGGCATTGCAAGGCGGGTTCCTCCTCCAAGTCCTTCATAGAAGATTGTAAACACCAAAAATAGTGTCCGGCTCTGCAAAATAAGTTTCCACATATTGCCATAGAGAGAATAATATTAGCACAAATCAAATCTGCTGACGTATTCTGCAGCGTGTCATCACACCACGGCCAAGCTCTTTATACAAATTGTTTTCACTTTTCCACTTCAGCACACTTAGCGAGGTGGTTTCCTTGGCACGTCTTGTCAAAGCAAAGATCGTGTGCCCCCTTTTACGGGATTCTCATCAATACGGACGTGGGTAACCCAATCGTGCCCGTTAGCACGTTCCCTTGATTAAAGGCGAGTCCAAAACGGTTACGGCGAGGGCTCTTGGTATTCAGCCTCTTATAAAGAGACCAAGGCCTCGCTCCTTTTCTTAATCTCAAACGAGTTCGCCTGTCGCCTCGAGTTCCAACACCCCAGGCTCCAGATTCCAGGCGCTTCGGACCTTCGACAATGTCCGGTTCTGACCTTCAAGGTCGATGGACGTCTTCCTTCGTCACGGAGGAGGACGTATTAAGGTTGAGGGAGGCTAAGTTCCTGACCGGCGAGATTTCGCATAGGTTGCCTGCTCAAGGACAGGTTATTCCCAGTCCCCAGCCCGGCGAGAGCGTGGTGTTCATGTCTCACTTCCTCCGAGGGTTAGGCTTCCCCATGGATCCCTTTGTGAGGGGACTGTTGTTTTATTACGGGCTGGATTTTCATGATTTAGCTCTGGAGTCCATCCTCCATATCTCCTCGTTTATAGTCGTGTGTGAAGCGTTCCTCCATGTTACCCCTCACTTCGGATTATGGCTCAAGACCTTCAAAGTGGAGCCGAAGATGATCGAGGGATGGCACGCAGAGTGCGGAGGCGCTGTTATAAGAAAAAATGCCGATGCTCCATGGCCCGAGGGCTCTTTTCAAGAGGAGCTAGGCTTGTGGCAACGAGAGTGGTTTTATATCACCGCTCCCCGGGGCACCACATGGGTGGCGACGCCTGCCTTTCGCTCGGGTCCCCCACCACGGCTAGCGTCGTGGATCAACAGAGGGTTAGATTGGGGTTTGCCCAAAGACGTACCCTTGCTGCAGGGCCGCATTAAGGATCTCTTGGAAGAAGACCTCAACCTGGTCAAGGTGACGCAGGTCATGCTGATTCGCCGGACACTGCCCGGCAAACGTCGCCCCCTTCGCCTGTGGGAGTTCAATCCATAGGGACCACGAGCTCTCCGAGATTTTATGAGCGTGATGCCAGCGGAGATGTATAAACTGTTCTTCGGATCGCAAGAAGTGTGTCCGGATTTAACCGAGGACGTAGGCCTAAGCCACAATCGCCCGGATACTCAAGTAAGTAACCTTGTGCCCGGACCTTCTATCCGTATAATTATCATAAACTTGCCCTTAAAAGAGCTCCCCTTTTAAACAGGAGTGGATAGCGAAGGCGAAGCTGATCAGGTGTCCGGCTCCCCTTCCTGAAACTAGGCCGGATCCCGTGTTAGTCAGGATGCTGGAGGTAGTGCCTTTGGAGGGAAGTAAAGGGGAGGACAAGGAAACTATGGCCTCCTCGAAGGAGCCTGCTCCGAAGGGAGGAACCGACGATTCCTCTCCTAGGGGAAAGGAGAGAGCCGCCTCTGACGATCCGAAGACCGTGGTCTCGAAGCGGGGGAAAAGATCCTCGTCAGAGGGTCCTACGCCGGGGAGTTCCTCGGTCGGACTACGTGCTCAAGGAGATCAGCCCTCTAGTGAGCCATAAGTAGAGAAAGATATTCCTTTCGAGGGATGAGGGAAATCCGTGATTTATATCTGAGAAATTTAACCGGATTTTTACCTTGTAGTTCGGACCTCAGCACTTCTCAGCAGAGCTCGTCTTCGGGGGATCTTCTTCCGGAGATGATGGAGAGCGGGACGCCTCCTTATGCTATGCTGCCTAACGACGCGGGCGACCCTGAGGTGTCGTCACGGAGGGTTTCTCCAAGTCCGGCAAGGGCGGAAGATAGCTATGGGGCCCCCCGAAGTTCTCCGCGTCGATCTTGATAATAATCTATCTACTCCTCTTTCAAACACACACAAACACACACACACACACACACACACACACACACACACACACACACACACACACTCGCTAGTTGTGCCTCTGTGCCTACCGCGCAGACTCTCGATACGTCTTTCTCTCCCTCCCCCCCCAACAATGACAGCAGAAGGGTGACAACTCTATCTGATCATAATCTGTCAATTGGTTTCTCTCTCAAACATTGTGTTTCGGTGTCTCGCTCGGTAGCCCCCTCGATATGTAGACTTCTCGCGCACGCACAGCTGTAGTGACGATGACGCTGAACCCAGTGTGCCTTGTTTTTACCAGCCTCATGTGATAGTTTTCACCCTGTTTTCTATTAATTAACAAGGCAACTTTTTCTTTGTTACTACTAGTGAATCTGAAATCATTCAGGGCAGACATAAAATATATCACTTCAACCCAATTATCGCAGCAACTATTTTAAAAGAAATTAGCTAGCTGCCCGTGCGTTGCACGGAACATCAAGATGCATTTGTATGAGTAGTTTATCTTGTGAGAGAAAAGGTTGAACGAGGGAAGGCCTTATTTGCGAATGTGGAGAGACGTGTGGGTATATTTTTGCAAAATTGCCATAGTTTCTTTCCTATCCGTTAGATATAAATCCAACGGCCTATATTGCAGGATGGCACGCACACCATCATCACCCACTCTGTTTTCTACTCCCTCCGTCCGAAAATACTTGTCATCAAAATGGATAAAAAGAGATGTATCTAAAACTAAAATACGGCTAGATACATTTCCATTTATCCATTTGGATGACAAGTATTTTCGGACGGAGGGAGTATTTGTCTTTTTAGAGATTTCAACAAGTGACTATGACCGGACCTTACCAACATACTCAAAAAAGTAGTCCATAATTTTGATGTTACCCTCTTTTCTTGGCGGTGCAGTGCCATCTGGATACCTCATAAATAAATCAAGGACAAATCTGACCCCTTCCTGAAAAGACATACATAGCAAAATGAGTGAATCTACACTCTAAAATATGTCTACATACACATCCGTATGTGATAGTCCATTTGAAATCTGAAAAAGACAAATATTTAGGAACGAATGGAGTATATATAAGAGTAGACATGGAGATATATCTCCATCATGGTCTACAACAAAAATGTGCTGGGCTGGTTAGCGCCGGATGCTCGCAACGCGGTGACATGAGTTTGAATTCTGTCTTTTAACTTTATATTTTTATATTATATATTACTCTACTTATTTAATATATACTTCTTTCGCTACTGTACTGACATTGGAACCCACAGAGTACTTAGAATACAAGATTAAGGATGGACTTGTTTCTTTTTAACTTTCTGTATGAAGCTGTAGCCACCCTGCAAGTCACGTGTACATTGTACACGCAATTAACTTTTTATGGAGGGACAATCATACAGGCAGTTAACTCAAATGGATTGGATGTCACTCTATTATTTCCAGCATAAAGAGCATCTCCAACGGCAGCCGTCAAATTTCCTCCCGCTTCCTTAAGCGGAGGACGACCTCAAACGCCAGCGGCATACATTTTTACAACTCTAACCAACCAGATGAAATTCGTGCAAACACGGACTGATTTCATATAAGCATGAAGGATTTCGTATAAAAAAGTCGGATCTTCATATAAACATGATGGATTTCATTACATTTACATGAACTAAGAGGTGCCAATCCGACTCCCTTGTATAATTAATACTCCCTCCGTCCAGAAATACTTGTCCAAGAAATGGATATATCTAGACTTATTTCAGTTCTAAATGGCCGCCCGCGGATCCCTTTGTCTTCCTCATGTCCGTCAGACACTTGCGGGGTCGACGAAGGTCCTCAGAAGAGACGAAGCAGCCAAGAAACCACCTGAATCCGCGGTCGTCGCCTCGGCGGTGGCCTTCATGGGTCCCAAGTGGCGGCGGCCTCCCGTGTTCTACTCCTCCTCGATGATGGCAGCGGACACGGAGAAGCTGGCCACCGACTTCGCTCTCCACGAACCCGGCTTCTGTCTCTGCCTGCATGGCGCTGCCGCAGGCACGGGAGGCGCGGCCACCGCAGACACTGGAGGTGCGGTACGACGCGGCAGCGATGGCGCCCGTACCGGCGCGCTCGCCGCCGTGCCGGCGTGGAGCAACTCGCCCCTCCTCATCAAGCTGAACTGGAGCGGCGAGTTGCTGAACCACGAGCCTGCTTGGGGCGGCAACTGGCTCCGTCGGGCCAAGCGAGGTTGGTGAAGCACCGAGCGGCCTCGCCCGTATCCGGAGGGCTCGGCGGGCCACCCAGCCGGGTAATATTCCGGAGAACGGCTCATCGGAAGCCATCGGAAGAGTGGAGAAAATGGTGAAGGAGGAGATGGGGGAGCGGCGGAGGGGTGCGATTCTTGCCCGCTGTCTATCTGGCCTCGTGTGTAAGTGCATCTAGTGCCACCCCTAGTTGGTTTTGGAGTATTGACGACAAAGTTGGTTGAGGGACTAATGTGTTTGTGAGAATTGCAGGATAACACAGGTAGTAGTCCCTCATTGATACGGTTTACCTACCGGAGATGACCCCTAAAAATGTATGAAGACATTGACAACAATGGTGGTATGAGAAGATATTCATATTGAAGACTATGACATGAGAAGACATTGATTGAAGACTATGGAGCGCGAAGACTTAGTCGTTTTGTTGTTTCCTTTTCTTCTTTGTTGAGTCATAGGAACCACCGTACTGTTAAGTGGGGTCCAAGTGAACAAAGTCAGGATGACTAAAGTGATGCTCAACCAAAATCCTATGTCTTCGAGTGAAGACAATGAGAGCAAATCTTATCCAGAGCTGGATGAGTCAGCTTTGCTTGTAGCCCAAATAAAGTTGTCGTGTGTGTTTGAAATCTGACCGTTGGAACACGTGTCAGTTCCTTAGTGACCCAGGGTCATTTCGGACATATCAGGTCGGGTTGCCTAGTCGCTATAAATAGCCCACCCCCTAAACCATAAATTGGTGGCTGCTCAGAGATAGTACACGGCTTTTGTCGTTTGAGAGCAACCCACCTCGAAGCCTTTGAGAGAGAGAAATCCTTGCGAGGACAAAGCCCAAACACCCAGAGCCAAAGAGTGTTAGGCATCACTGAAGTCTTTCTGTCTGTGTGACCTGAAGACTTATTACACTTGAGGACTGTGAATGCTCCAGCCGGTTAGGCGTCGCGTTCTGAGCATCCAAGAGTCATTGTGGATCGCCGGTGAACGAAGTCTGTGAAGGTTTGGAAGTCTACCTTAAAGACTTACCAGAGTGATTGGGCGAGGACTGTGTGTCCTTAGCTCAAGGGGAATAAGGTGAAGACGAGGTCTTTTGATTTGAATCTCAGCCTCCCTAACCAAACGTACAATTGTCACAACAACTGGAACTGGTCCAACAAATCTCGTGTCCTCATCAAGTGACTAGTTCTATCCCCTCCCTCTCTTTACTTTGAGTTTGTCTTTGTGAAGTCATTGCCTGTTTGCTTTACCTATTTGTCTTCACTATTGGACATCTATTGTAGTTTGGCTTCATACCATCTTCCATACAGATCCTTACAACCTAGCTGCTATTTGTCTTCATACTCTCATTGCATATTTAACTATGGCTTGCTTAGTGTAGTATATCTTCCGCTGTATTTCAATAGGTTCATTTCTATAGATTGTCTTCGAAACTTCCGTGTTTTGGAGACTTTCCTAAAAATCGCCTATTCACCCCCCCTAATCGATAACTAGCACTTTCAATTGGTATCAGAGCAAGGTACTCCCTTGTTCTGTGTGATTCGGCTTAACCACCTGGAGTTTTAGCTATGTCGACTGCAGGGATAATCAAAGTCTCCGCTGCTTGACCCGTGTTCGATGGAACTGAATATCCCTACTGGAAGAATAAGATGCGCATGCATCTTGAAGCCATTGATGTCGACCTCTGGTATGTCGTCAAGAATGGCATTCCCAAGACTGGTGAAGGTGTCACCCCCGCTGATGTCAAGAAGTTCATTCAACTGGACTCCACTGCCAAGAACATCATCTGTGGTCATCTGACCAAAGGACAGTATGGCCGCGTGAGTGCTCTAGAAACGTCGAAGCTAGTCTGGGACTGGCTATCCAAGGTCAATGAAGGCGTCTCAACCCAGAGAGATCAAAGGATCAGTGTTCTTCGCAACCTCTTCAATCGCTTGAAGAGAAACGACAATGAAAATGTCCAGCTCACATTTGATCGCCTCACTGACATCACAAATGAGCTTCGTGCTCTCGGCGCCACTAAGATTACCAAGCATGAAATCTTCAAGACACTACTGAGATCACTTGACAGCTCCTTTGACACCCTTGCCCTCATGATACAAGAATGTCCTGACTTCAAGACACTCGATCCGTCTGATATACTTGAGAGGCTCAACACACATGAGTTCCAGCTGTTTGAAAAAAGAGATATCTATGGTCCCAACTATGGCCGAACTCGCGCTTTGAAGTCAAAAGTTGTTTCCTCATCTGAAGAAGAATCTAGCTGCAGTTCTGATGATCCTGAAGACATTGGGAAGGAACTTCCTATGCTTGTGAAGAAGTTCCAGAAGTTCACTAAGAAGAAGGGCTACAGAAATTCTTCACGGTCCAGCTCAAGAAATGATGAAGCTTCCACTCATGACTACAAGAAGAGAACATGTCACAAGTGCAAGAAACCTGGACACTATATCTCTGAGTGTCCACTGTGGGACAACGAGAAGAAGAAGAAGAAGAAGAAGAGCAAGGAATATGATTCTGATGACAAGAAGAAGAAGAGATCTTCAAAGTATTCTTCCAAGTCCACATCCAAGTCTTCATCTCATAAGAAGAGCTCATCTGGCAAGGCTCGTGCATTTGTTGGCAAGGAGATGGATTCAGAGGAGGAGTCTGCTTCTGAGGAGGCGGAGGTGGAGTCCGAGGAGGAGTCCGACCCTGGCGTCGCAAGTCTGGCTCTGGCCACAGCCTACGTTGCCAAGTCCATCTTCAACACTGAAGACAATGACCTCCACACCAACGCTGATGCTGATGACAAGGACGACCCTACTCCCACCTACTGCTTCATGGCATGTGGTGCCAAGGTAAAATCACGCGATGCTTACTTTCAAACATCTAGTGAAGATGACTCTGATTGTGAATCCAAACCTAGCTACAAAACACTTGCTAAAATTGCAACTGAACAACAAAAGGCTATGGAATATACTAAAAAATTGTTAAACAAAAGCGATGACCTGTTGGACGAGGAAATGACTCCTTCACAGTCCTTAGTTGAAGACATAAAAAATCTTCATGCTAAGTACCAAGAACTTGAAAGTCGTCATGAAACGCTCTCAACCACTCATGAAAAGCTCTCCTATGATTATCTTCAAAGGAAGCAAGAGCTTGAGAAATTGAGAGCGGCTCATGAAGATCTTCAAAAAGAGAATAAGTCACTTCACGCTCAACAGATCAATCCCGCTCAGGATGGATTTGAACCACCATGTCTAAAATGTCTTGAGCGTGATAACGCTACCTCTGTTGCTGAATGTTCCACTGCTGCTATTGTTGCATTGTCTTCAACTATTAATGTGGTAACTAACCCCTCTGTGGAGGATACCACTACTATTGCTGATGAAAATGCTAGGTTGAAGACATTGCTTGAAACAGGGATGTATAAAAGTCTGAAAGGGCATCAGACACTTTGCGATGTACTCAAAAAACAGATTCTGAACCGAAACCCTAGGAAAGAGGGTGTTGGGTTCGAGAGGAAAATGAATGTTGATAGTTCCTATTGGAAGCCTGAGCAGTATCCCAAAACCACATGGGTTGCTGCAAAGGAACCTTCAGTGGATCCATCTACCTTATCTGGCTTTACATGTGCTAACCATATTATCATTGATGAATCCTTTGATGCAAACTATAAACTGTTCAAGAATCAAAATGATGAAGTGTTTGCCAGATATATTGGTACTAACTGCAGGAATGGGCCACCTATGAAGAAGATCTGGGTTCCCAAAAGCTGTCTTGAGAATCTTCCAGTGAATGTCATCATGACACCACCTGGGAAGAAGACAAACCCCAGACCTAAGGCTTCTTATGGTCCAAAGGCTTCATACAGACAGAGGTCTCACCTGAGTCACCCTAACGCCAATGTTTTGAAGGGAAACCATACTCAGACTCATGAATATGAGCGTGTGTCTTCAAACCGCTATGTTCATAGCACTAAGAACTTTTTTGCTTATTCATATGAGTATCATTCATCTCCTGCAAGACTATTTGCTAGGGCTCCAAAGCCAAAATTCTCAGATGCTGCACTTAGACTCATAGCTTCTAAGCCACCCCTGAAGATGTGGGTGGTTAAGAAGAATTAACTTTCTCTTGCAGGGAAGGGTCTCCAGCCGAAAACCAAAGGCGTCTGATGCTATTGCTGGAGACCTAAAACATCTTGTAGGGTGCAAGATCAAATGCCCAAATGGTCTTACTATGTATTTTGTACCTGAATCGTTTGCCATTCATCCTATCAGTCCTAATCTTGATCTGAGCTTCAATAATCCTCTTGCTCATCAAATGTTTATGCTTCACAATGCTCTTGGTGAAGCCTATCCCCCTAATTGTACTGTAGGGTATCACACCTCGTGCTTCAGAATGGATTATGGACAACGGATGCACTAATCATATGACTGGTGATCAAAGTCTTCTCATGGACTCAACTTTACGTCCATCTGATAAGAGTCACATCACATTTGCTGACACTGGTAAAAGCAAGGTATTGGGTCTAGGTAGAGTTGCAATCTCAAGGGATCAGCACATGGATAAAGTGATGCTTGTTGAATCCCTTGGCTTCAACTTAATGTATGTCTCAATGCTTTGTGACTTAAACATGATTGTGATATTTGGAAAATATCGTTGCCTTGTAGTTATGGAATCTGACAAATCTCTAGTCTTTGAAGGGTACCGGAAAGATGATTTGTACATGGTAGATTTCTCAGCAGGACCACAGCTTGCCGTATGTCTTCTCACAAAAGCTTCAGAGTGCTGGCTATGGCATCAGAGGCTGGGGCATGCTGGCATGAGGAACTTACATACTCTCGCCAAGAAGAAGCATGTCATAGGTATCGAGGACGTCAAGTTCAAGAAGGATCATTTGTGCGGTGCCTGCGAAGCCAGGAAGATGACTAGGGCAACGCATCCCTCGAAGACAATCATGACGACATCTCAACCCTTCGAGATGCTACACATGGACTTATTTGGCCCTACTCACTACTCTACCCTCACAACAACTGCTTGTCTCTATGGCTTCGTCATTGTTGATGATCATTCAAGATATACATGGGTGCACATAATTCTCTTCAAAACTGAAGTGCAAGATGTCTTCAGACGCTTCGCCAACCAAGCCATGAACAATTATGGCGTCAAGATCAAGCATATCGGAAGTGACAACGGCACTGAATTCAAGAACACCGGACTTGATCTTTATCTGGATACAATGGGAATCACTCATGAGTTCTCCGCTCCCTACACACCTCAGCAAAATGGCATCGTAGAGCGCAAGAACAGAACTCTCATTGAGATGGCTCGAACGATGCTCGACGAATACAAGACACCAAGAAAGTTCTGGCCTGAAGCTATTGATACAGCATGTCACATCATCAACCGTGTTTACATCCATAAGCTTCCGAATAAAACATCCTATGAGCTCCTCACTGGCAAGAAGCCAAATGTCAGTTACTTCACAGTATTTGGAGCTAGGTGCTGGATCAAGGATCCCCATCACAAGTCAAAATTTGCACCTAAAGCTCACGAAGGCTTCATGCTCGGTTACGGAAAGGACTCGCACTCTTACAGAGTCTTCAACCTTTATCTCTACAAAATCGTTGAAACTGTGGACGTGCGGTTTGATGAAACCAATGGTTCACAAAGAGAGCTCCTGCCAAGTACACTAGACGAAGCTTCACCCAGTGAATCTATCAAGCTAATGGGAAATGGTGAAATCATGCCTTCTGAAGCACAGCCTGAAGAGGAACTTATCATTTCTGCACCTAACCAACCTGAAGACAATGCTCAGCCTGAAGACAATCCTTCCAATATTGATAATGATCAGCAAGAGCAAAATCTTCGTCCAGTTCATCCTCGTGTTGCAAATGAAGTACAGATTGAGAAGATAATTGATAGTATCAATGCACCTGGTCCACTTACTCGCTCAAGGGCAACACAGTTAGCAAATTTTTGTGGGCACTTTTCTTTTGTGTCAATACTAGAACCCAAGAAAGTTGTTGAAGCCTTTATGGAACCTGAAAGGATTCAAGCTATGCAAGAAGAGCTTCAACAGTTCAAGTTGAACAATGTTTGGGAACTGGTCAAGCGTCCTGACCCTCGAAAGCATAACATTATTGGCACAAAATGGATATATCGAAACAAGCAAGATGAGCATGGTCAAGTCACCAGAAACAAAGCACGTCTTGTGGCTCAAGGATATACTCAAGTTGAAGGAATTGACTTCGATGAAACATTTGCTCCTGTGGCTAGGCTTGAAGCTATTCGCATACTGGTAGCCTATGCTAACCATCACAACATCTTGCTATATCAAATGGATGTGAAGAGTGCATTTCTCAACGGCAAGATTGAAGAAGAAGTATACGCCGCTCAACCACCTGGCTTTGAAGATCCAAAACATCCTGATATGGTGTACAAGCTAAACAAAGCACTGTATGGCCTCAAACAAGCTCCTCGCGCTTGGTATGATACGATCAAAGACTTCCTGAAGGGCAAAGGCTTCAAACTTGGATCCCTCGATCCCACACTCTTCACGAAGACATATGATGGTGAACTGTTTGTGTGTCAAATCTATGTGGATGATATTATCTTCGGTTGCACCAACCAGAAGTATAGTGATGAGTTTGGGTACATGATGCAAGAGCAATATCAGATGTCCATGATGGGAGAGCTGAAGTTCTTCCTTGGTCTTCAAATTCGTCAGCAAAGGAATGGCATCTTTATATCACAAGAAAAATATCTCAAAGATTGTCTGAAGAAGTTTGGAATGCAAGATTGCAAAGGTTACACGATGCCAATGCCAGCCAAACACCACCTGGGTCCCGACGACAATGGTAAAGAGTTCGATCCAAAGGTATACCGCTCCATGATTGGTTCTTTACTTTACCTATGTGCATCTAGGCCAGATATTATGCTTAGTGTTTGCATGTGTGCTCGATTCCAAGCGGCACCAAAGGAATCACATCACTTAGCTGTGAAGCGAATTCTTCGATATTTGGCTTACACCCCAACACTAGGATTATGGTATCCAAAGGGCTTAGAGTTTGATCTGGTAGGATTCTCGGATGCTGATTATGCTGGTGACAAGGTGGATCGCAAGTCTACATCAGGCACATGTCACTTTCTGGGACGATCACTTGTCTGTTGGTCTTCAAAGAAGCAGAAATGTGTATCACTCTCAACTGCTGAATCTGAATACATTGCTGCTGGATCTTGCTGCGCTCATCTTCTATGGATGAAGCAAACTCTCAAGGACTATGGCATCAATCTGAAACAAGTACCTCTCTTCTGCGACAACGAAAGCGCCATCAAGATTGCCAACAACGCAGTCCAGCACTCGAAGACAAAGCACATTGAAATTCGTCATCACTTCCTCAGAGACCATGTTATGAAGAAAGACATTGTTATCATTCACGTCAACACTGAAGAGCAACTGGCAAATATCTTCAGAAAGCCCTTGGATGAGAAAAGGTTTTGCAAGTTACGGTGTGAGCTAAATATCTTGGAATCCTCAAATGTCATGTGATCAGGCACACATCCTAACACTTATGCATGTTGATGACTTAGATGTGCAACACACGAAGTAAAGTATATCTTCAATCAATGAAGACTTACATTCTGAGTCTGAATACATTAATGTGGAATTCGACTTCGGAGCGCCACGATAATTGTGCGTCGTGTCTGGGTCTAATACTTCCTATACGGTGGGTAACGCCACCACCAAATTATTTTTGTTTGAAGTGTTTCACTCATGGCGTTACATTTGAAATGTCTTCGCATTTGGTTTGTCTTCAATCTCAGTTTATCTTCATGATTATCTCCACTATGTTGATTTGATTACTTTCTGATATATATATACTAGTGTTTTGTCCTCTACAGCATTCACTTATAGCTATGGCTTTCTAGTTTAATCTTTTGAACTAAGTGAATGTGATCGGACCCTAATCTCTCTATGCTATCTATCTCAAATTCTATCTGTCCAAATCATATGCATTCTATTGAAACTGTCAAATGTCTTCTCTGCGTCCTTGTCAGCAGAAGATACCGAGACAAACATTAATTATGTTTTAAATGCTCTATTCTTATTGCCTAAAATCCGGAGAAGCCGGAACGACCATCCGACAAACCTGGCGGGCGTGGGAACGTGGGACAATTCTGAGTATGTTGCATGCTTGCCACGTGCCCCTCAGATGTGAACCGCCAGGGGCACCTGCGTAATTGCGCTGTGCCGCACACTTCCTTATAAATACATGTCCCCTGCGGTAAAGAAAACCTTCTTCCACCTCTCCACCTCGTCAAAACCCTAGCGCCACCGCTAGCTCACGGCGACGCCGGCGATGAAGTGCTTAGCTGCCGCGACCTCTCCGACGCCGTCCTCACGCCGGCCGCGGACATCGTCCTCTCCGCCGCCGCCGTAGGTGTCCTCCGTCGCCAAGTTAGGGCACGGTGGATTGAACTGCTCGGTCTCCTACTCTTCCCATCTAGCAGTTCTTCGCGTGGTAAATACAACTCTATTTTTACCGTCTTTTAGATCCTCAACGAGTCATCCTGTTTACCAAAATAGGTTTCTGCCTATACAGTGTTAGATATATCCTGTCTGCATCTCATACTGCCTAGTATATTCACTTAAGCTTCATATCTAGTTAGATTCCTCACTTGTACTTATTCGCGGATTCGTACAAATCTGGAACCAACTCTCAACACATAAGTGAATGTCTTCGCATCATGAGGTCAATGTCTTCAAACTGATTTATCTTCAAAATCTTCTGAGAATGCATATGACCTCTTCCCCTTCCCTCGCATCTCTAATGCTGTCACAGGTACATGTCTTTGGGAGAATCCCTTGGTTCTCATAGTCTGCATTCGTTTGCAGAATTCTTACAGCATCACATTAACTCTCCCGAAGCCAGTTCCTGTTTGTCCAGCAAGCGAAAGCCTTTGAAGCCTTTGAACGTGTTGAAGCCATTCAGTTTGAAGATAATGGCTGCAGAGAAATCAGTAAGGAAGGGTGGCAGACAGCGTCGTGGGGGAACGTCAAGAGATCTATCCAATGACCTCTCAGAGCTTTACAAGACAGATCCTGAAGAGGATTATAATCAGCGCAAGACCCGAATCCAATGGATTCGAAGATATTGGGTAGAACAGTGGTATAAGTACCGGTTCGTGACCCAGGAATATGCAGAGAAAAATGCCATCAAGCGACCATGGGAAGATATTTTGTACAAAAATCTTCCACCCAAGTCCAGAGCTGAAGCCATTGAGCAAGGCTTCTATCACTGTATGGTCCGTGGGCCACAACCAGCTGATGCCGATCCATCATCTTTACTGTGGTGTCGCGAAGACAATCTCTTCAAGCGCAACTATCAGTTTGCAAAAGCCTCAGCAAAGAAGAACAAAGATTCTTTGGGGTTAGACTTCAATCCTGGTCCTCCTGTTCCCCGTGCTGATGGCACATGCGATGGAGAACCCAATATCATCGGACCCTTCTACAACCTTGATGGCCTCATCACCCACATCTCTGTTCAAGGTGCCAAAGTGGATCACTCTGATGATGATGCTGACACGGATGAAGCCCCTGCTCCTAAATCACATAAGCAGAAGAAGACTAAAGCTCCAAGGTCAGCTGCTCCTCCTAAAGTGTCACATGCGAAGCCACTGGCCACTGCACCTCCTGAAGACAGTGTGCAGTCTGAAGATCTCTCTCGTATCTCCAAGAAGACGGAGAAGAAAAGGAAAATCGTCAAGAATACTGATTAGACATTGACTTCTGCTGCCATTCTGCGAGAAGAGCACATTGATCTGTCCAGCGATGAAGATCTTGCAGATGATGATCTTGAGCAACTGATCAAGAGCAAAGAAGAAGCAGAAATCTTCAATGATTTGCCTCTCTTTGATGTGGCAATCATCCACAACTTCATTGATGAATGGTTTGACACTCCCAACCTCAGCGTTGAAGATTTGCAACTTCCCATTGGTCTCAGCGTCTCCTTCAATGGCGCCATTGCTTCTGAGCTAGCTCTTGCTCAGTGCATCGTTGAACTGAAGCAAAAGATCGACTATGAGAAAGCTCAGTTCAGGAAGCATGTGGCAAAGCTCAGCGTACAAGATGTCAAAAACTTCAAGATCATGTTGCACGAGCTCAAAGAAGCCTTTCTCAAGAAACGTGAAGAAGCTAAAGGTTCTCGAGAGCGCATGAAGAGTCTGGCTGACAAGTGTGTGCAAGCCTACAATGAGGCTGAGAAGCGCAACGCTCTTGGTCGTCCTGGCATCGACCCAAGAATGGCTGCAAAGAAGAAGAAGCCATCGACTGACCAATCTGCACCTTCAAGGCAGGAAGAGCCACGCATAGTCTTCCCAAGCAGCATGACTGGCTCGAAGCCAAAAGTCAAGTCAACAGCTTCAGAACTAAAGAAGACAAGGGCTGCAGAGGCTGAAGCCATAAAAAGGAAAAATCCTGATGCTTCTGATGCCGCTCCCTCCAAGAAGAAGCGCAGAACCAAGAAGGATCGGGCTGCTCCCACAGAGCCCTTAGTTGTTGAACCTATCCCAATGGTTCGCCCTGCATCTGAACACCAAGAACGACGAATGATAGTTCATGAGCCTACTTCCACAGAGGCTCATGAAGCTGAAGACATTCCAACAGTTGACCCCACCGCTGCTGAAGACATTGGTCCCAATGACAATGTTGAAGATGATGAAGTTCTTCCTCAGATCGAACACAACCTGGTATCATCGCTTGTTCTCACGAACAGCGAACTCATCAGCATTGGTCGTCCTCTGACGCCAATTGCTCAGGATGCTTTGTGGGCTGATCACCCACAACAACAAGACACTCCAAGTACCCCCCAACAACAACAAGTCACCCCACCTGTGCAAGAAGAAGAAGATGACCCTGAGGCCCAGCCAACTCCATCTCCAAAGGCGTCGCCACCGTTCTGCAGGCTTCGCAAAGGACCAAGGCCTCAAGTCCCTCTATCGAGCGTTCCAGAAGGAGAAATGCCTCACCAATCTGTTGCACGTCAAGTGTTCCCAGAAGCCACTCCGACTATGAATGACTCCTAGTCTGAAGCCAAAGGTGCTGAAGACAATCCGGCTACATCAGCCGAGGACAAACAAGAAGATGAACGTGTCCCTACTCCCCCCATTATCGAAGAAGTTGTTCCTCAAGTGAACGTGCCAGTGCCCGACCCTCCAGCTCATCAAGTGGAGGTTGAGAATCTTGAGGCTGCCACTGCCAACACCAATGAAGCCAATGACGTAGTCATGGCTGAAGCAAATGTGGAGCCTGCACCAACCAATGTGCCAGAAGTGAATGAAGCCAATAATGCGTCTGCACCTGAAGCCTCTGTTGTGCAGCCTGACGCCACTGTTGATGCCACTGCTCCTATTCCGCCACCAAGGCCACACACTATCGAGCAAGCATTCAACTATGGCCAGCTTATCACTGTCAAATGGCCTGTTCTGACTCCTCCGCCTGCTGCTGGTCCTCAGTTTGATTACCACGTTGAGCACAGGCCTTGGGTTCAGAAGCCAAAGCCAAGGTTGCCCAGGTTTCCAGCTACTGCATCAGCACCCGGATCTTTTAATATCAATGGCTTCAAGGCACACAACACCTTCTTCGACAGAGCCAAGAACCCCTACTCAAGGGCAAGAATTTCTTCTGGTCGTTTCTGGAGCTATCAGCAGTGCAGTTATTACTCCTGCATTCTGTACAATCAAGGTCGCATTTTCCCACATATGCGTCTTGATACTGAAGCCATAACTGGTCTACCCTGTTTGGAAGAAGCTCTGGACTGCTTTAGAGAGTCTGGCTTGCTGCAGTTCATCACAGTCAAGGAGCACTAGAATGAAGAATTACTGCTCCAATTTTATGCCACTCTACATATTCGTGGCTACAACAGGGATCCGAAGACTTGGGTCCTTGAGTGGATGATAGACAATGTTCATCATGAAGCCAAGGCCTTTGATGTCATTGAGCTTACTGGCCTGCCCACTCCAGGTGATCTCTATGAACCTGGATGTCAGCTTCATAATGATGCTATGGAGAGCATCTTCCACAAGCCTGAGCCCAATATGAGTCAGATGCTTAGCATGATGAAGCCTTTGCCTCTAGATGCTGAATACCCCAAGGAGTTCTTTGTTGAAGACCTCGAGTATCTGCCTCGCACCATCTATCACATTATCAGGCGAACTCTCTGGCCCATCAAAGGACATTCTCCACATGCCAAGCTGGAAGGCGCAATGAAGACTTTGGTCTTTTATATTCTTCATGGCAAAAGCTTCAACGCCCAAGACTTCTTTATCCGCCAGCTTGCTGCATCAGGATCTGACCTATTTGCCCTGGATCATGCGTCTGATCAAGCTCCACACTGCCTTCAACTATCAACCCTCTGCACGCAATCATATCATCTTTTTGCCAGAAGTTGATCTGTCTGTTGAAGCCATATACCCAGAGCCTGCCAAGGAGCCCCTTAGTCTTCAGAATGCTGACCATCAAAGTTTCACGCAAAACATTGAAGGAGTTCAAGCCGTAGCTCGTGTATATCCATTGGCTGGGATTACTCGCTTACCTCACCGTGCGCAAACTGAAGCTACTGAGAGCACAATTGCCCAAAGGCCTAAGAAGCGCTCTCGTGTTCTCAATGACCGAGAGCTTCTGGTTGCCCTTCATCAAAAACAAGATAAGCATCATGACTGGCTGAAGCGCCAAATGCAAAGCCTCTTGGTGGATGTCAACAGAATTCGCAACCTTGCCACCAAAAATGCCTTTGTCGCTCATGAAACTTGTCGGCGATTGAGGGAGTCCTGGATTAGGGGGTGTTCGGGTGGCCAGACTATACCTTCACCGGACTCCAAGACTATGAAGATACAAGATTGAAGACTTCGTCCCGTGTCCGGATGGGACTTTCCTTGGCGTGGAAGGCAAGCTAGGCGATGCGGATATTCAAGATCTCCTACTTATGTAACCGACTCTGTGTAACCCTAACCCTATTCGGTGTCTATATAAACCGGAGGGTTGTAGTCCGTAGGACATCCATCATCATACACAATCATACCATAGGCTAGCTTCTAGGGTTTAGCCTCCTTGATCTCGTGGTAGATCTACTCTTGTACTACCCATATCATCAATATTAATCAAGCAGGAGTAGGGTATTACCTCCATCGAGAGGGCCCGAACCTGGGTAAAAACATCGTGTCCCTTGTCTCCTGTTACCATCCGACCTTGACGCACAGTTCGGGACCCCCTACCCGAGATCCGTCGGTTTTGACACCGACATTGGTGCTTTCATTGAGAGTTCCTCTGTGCCGTCGCGATCAGGAAGGATGCCTCTTCCCGTCTTTAAAGACGGCGCCATTACTAAGGGGGCCTTGGCTGTCGGCCAAACCCTCCGGCTAGGTGGCTTTCTCACGACCGCCTGTTCGGCCGTTGCGCCGAAGGTGACCTCTCGGGTCATCTAAAGCAACCTTCACGTCAGCTCAGAACTCGCCGAGATGCTGGATCCGATGGAGCTCTCTTTCGTAAACGAGCTCTTGGATCGCATCGCCGCACTGGGAGTCGCTACAAATTACGACCAGGTTGGGCTTAAACCCGATCTAGGAGAAATTAACTCTCCCCAAGTCACCCACCACGTTGCCGTGGTAGAGGCGCAGTGCGGCGACCCTTCATCTATTCTAAGGACTAGCTACGTCCGAATTCCCGAACCCTCCATGCCGGATACCCGCGGAGGGGAGGATACAGTTCAAGACCTGAGCTTAAAATCAGGCAACGGGCTAGATTCGTTGGACAACATCCAAGGCTCCGGACTTCAGGGTTTGGAAGCTCTTTGGCCCCCGAATCGTAAATTGGGTGAGGTGTCAGATTCAACGCCACCCGCCCGCCTGAACATAAGCGATCTTTCCCAAATCAGGCAAAAGCCCGAGGAAACAGTACATCACTACTGGGCCAGATTCCTCCTGGTTATGAACAGGACAAAGGACTGCCGCGAGGGAGACGCAATTTCAATCTTTTGCAGTAACTGCACGGACAAGGGAATACTTAACGCCATAAGTCGTCGTGATATTACACGCTTCGCTGACTTGGCGTCCATAGTACAAAAGTACTGTGCGATGGAAAGTGCTTGGAAAACCAAAATAAAATTTTGGGATAATCCGGCCTTGAATAGCAATCTCGTCCGAACTAAGAGGGTGCACCACAGTAAGACACCCGAATTAAATATGAAAAAGCCAAAACCCTCTACAGGGCGTGGAACCGTACTGGAAAGGTGGCTTGATGGACCCTGTAGAATTCACAGTACAGACGACGCCACACCAACACACAGCCTTAGAGCATGTTGGATACTCCGGCAGGTGGCCAAAATTGGCGAGGACCTCCTAATTTCAGAGGCCGAAGAGAGCCAGCCCGAGGACACCAGTACCGTTCTCACAGTCTTCGAGACTTTCACATCAAATAATATGCGAAAAAGAACACTCCGCAGCCTCATCGAAGTCTATCAAGTAGCAACAATAAACCCATGGAGCGACACTGCTATCACCTTCAACGCGAGTGACGAACCTAAATTCCGAACAGCCGGAGCACCAGCCGCATTGGTCCTCAGTCCCATAGTGGACGGCTCCCGCCTCACAAAGGTACTCATGGATGGAGGCAACGGATTGAACCTCATTTATGAGGAAACCCTCCAAAAGATGGAAATAGACTGGAACCGCATCGAGCGAAGCAGCACAACCTTTAGAGGAATAATCCCCAGTCAGGAAGCGCGCTGCACAGGAAAGATCACACTAGATGTGGTGTTCGGCACGCCGGATAATTACAGGTCCGAAGAAGTCACGTTCCAGATGGCCCCGTTGAATAGCAGATACCACGCTATATTAGGACGGGAGGCATCCACAGTATTCCAAGCCATACCCCATTACGGGTACATGAAGCTCAAGATGCCTGGGCCAAACGGAATTATCACTCTCCCTAGTGATCCGGACATAGCACTCCGCGCCGAAAACAAGACAGCCGCATTGGCCCTTGAGGCACTATCCGAAACCTTAGCGGCCCAAGAACTGACTGCGCTGCGCTCCACGGTTAATAGGGATGATGTGATACTCGATAAGAGATCCAAATCCACATCCTTCAAACCAGCGGACGAAATAGTCAAATTCCAGGTCCATCCAACGAACCCCAATAAAACAGCTTCCCTCGGGGCACGACTAAACCCTGATGTAGACACCGCACTGCGAGAGTTCCTACGAGAGAACTGGGACATTTTCGCTTGGCACCCTTCAGACATGCCAGGAATCCCATGCAGGCTGGCCGAACACAGCTTAAATATCCAGAAAGGATTCAAACCTATCAAACAAGCCCTTCGACGCTTTTCCGAACCGAAGAGACAGGCTATGGGAGAGGAGCTAGCCAAGTTATTGGAGGCTGGATTCATTAGAGATATAAAACATCCGGACTGGCTAGCAAACCTGGTGATGGTACCAAAGAAGGACAAATCCTGGCGCCTGTGTGTCGATTTTAAAGACCTTAACAAGGCCTGCCCAAAGGATCCCTTCCCCCTCCCTCGTATCGATCAAATTATCGATGCCACTGCAGGGCATGATTCGTTGTGTTTCCTCGACGCATACTTCGGTTACCATCAAATCAAGATGGCAGAATCAGACCAAGCCGCAACAGCATTCATCACACCATACGGCCCATTCTGCTTCAACACAATGCCCTTTGGGCTGAAAAACGCCGACGCAACATATCAGCGCATGATACAAACATGTCTGGCCAACCAGATCGGCAAAACAGTGGAGGCGTATGTGGATGATGTGGTCGTCAAATCAAAACATGTCGAATCTCTAGTAGACGACTTGAGGCTTACATTCGATAACCTCCGAAAATACGACATCAAGCTCAATCCGGAGAAATGCGTCTTCGGCATTCCAGCCGGAAAGCTCTTGGGCTTCATTGTATCCAGTAGAGGAATCGAAGCAAATCCAGCCAAGATACGAGCTTTGTCACAATTGGATGTCCCAAAAGACCTCAAACAAATACAGAAATTAACCGGATGCGTGGCGGCTCTGAGCCGCTTCATCTCCCGCTTGGGAGAAAAGGCGTTGCCCCTTTACCGCCTCCTACGGCGCACCGAACACTTCGAGTGGACGGATCCCACCACGGCCGGACTCGATGAAATAAAAGCCATATTGGCAACAAACCCAGTCCTGGCCGCGCCAAACACCGGCGAGCCAATGCTATTGTACATCGCGGCAACCCATCAAGTTGTCAGCGCAGTGCTCGTCGTCGAGCGGGAAACGAACGGACATAAATTCCCCCTCCAAAGGCCGGTCTACTACATGTCCACTGTCCTCACTCCATGCAAATCACGGTACCCACACTATCAGAAAATTGCATATGCGGTATTCATGGCATCCCGGAAGCTACGACACTACTTTCAAGAGTGTTCGATTACAGTAGCCTCGGAAGTACCACTCAATGACATTATCAATAACCGCGATGCAACGGGCCGGATCGCAAAATGGGCCATTGAGCTCCTCCCGTTCGACATAACCTATAAGCCACGGCGAGCTATCAAATCGCAAGTGTTGGCCGAGTTCATCGCAGAATGGACGGAGGCCAAACTCCCTAAAGAGTACGACACATACTCAAACTGGATCATGCATTTCGACGGCTCCAAAATCTTAGCCGAACTGGGGGCTGGCGTCGTTTTGACATCCCCCACAGGAGACACAATCCAATATGTACTCCAAATTATGTACACGGACTCCAACAAAGCAGCCGAATATGAGGCCCTCCTACATGGTCTTCGGATGGCAGTATCCATGGGCATTCAACGCCTAGAGGTACGCGGGGATTCGAACCTCGCGATCTCCCAAATAAATGGCGATTTCGACGCCAAGGATCCAAAAATGGCAGCTTACCGCAATGTCGTCCTAAAAATGTCAGCTCGGTTCGAAGGGCTGGAATTTCACCATATAGCCCACGAAAATAATCAAGCAGCGGACGTCCTGGCACGCATCAGAGCAAAACGCGATGCAGTCCCCTCCAACATCTTTTTGGAAAGATTATTCAAGCCATCCGTAACATGGGAGGGGGAACCCGCAATTAACAGCCCGGACGCAGCCGCACCACTCGACGCCGAACAACCTGACATAATTGGAGGTCCTGCCAACGAAATTACACCTTCAGCCCACATAATAATGGCGGTTATCGCCCCGTGGACAGAACCATTCCTAGCCTACCTTACTAGGCAGGAAGTCCCAGAGGACCAAAACGAAGCCCGCTGCATAGTGCGGCGATCTAAAGCCTACAAAGTCCACGAGGGGGAGCTTTATAAGAAAAGCACTATCGGAGTCCTTCAAAGGTGAATCTACGAGGAGGAAGGGCGGAATCTTCTGGCCGAAATTCACGCCGGACTCGGTGGTCATCACGCTGCTGCTTGGTCCCTTGTTAGCAAGGCTTTCCGTACAGGCTTTTATTGGCCGACAGCCCGGGCAGACGCTCAGGACCTAGTCCAACGATGCGTTGGTTGCCAACTTTTTGCCAACCAAAGCCATATGCCACCCACCGCACTCCAAACTATACCCATCACCTGGCCCTTTGCGGTCTGGGGGCTTGACATGGTTGGACCCCTTATAGGTGGGACCCATAAGAAAAAATACTTACTGGTCATGGTGGATAAGTGCACCAAATGGATAGAAGCCAAGCCTGTTAAAACGGCTGAATCCGGACCTGTGATAGACTTCGTATCCGGGGTTGTACACTGTTATTGCGTCCCCCACAGCATCATAACCGATAATGGTACAAACTTTACATCCGACGAGGTAAAACTCTGGTGCAAAAACATGGGCATCAAGCTCGATTATGCTTTAGTCTATCACCCACAAACCAATGGCCAGGTCGAACGTGCAAATGGTCTTATCATGAGCCGCATCAAACCCAGGCTAGTGCGGTCCCTTAAGGAATCTAATACGCACTGGGTAAAGGAGCTCGACTCCGTACTCTGGGGGCTGCGGACCACGCCAAATCGCACCACCGGATACACACCATTCTTTATGGTGTACGGCGTAGAGGCGGTTCTGCCCTGCGACATAATTCATGACTCACCTAGAGTGTGCATGTACGAGGAAAGAGAAGCCGAGCTCGATCAGCAGGACAGCCTGGACGCCTTGGAGGAGGAGCGTGACATGGCGAAAGCCCGTTCCGCATTTTATCAACAACAGGCCCGAAGATACCAAAGCAGAGAAGTACGGGCCAAAAATTACAATGTTGGCGAACTAGTTCTACACCTGCCGGATAAGAAAAAGGACAAACTCAAGCCCAAATGGGAAGGTCCATTTATAATCGACCAAGTTCTGACTGGTGGAGCGTACCGCCTGAGAGATGCGTCGGATAACCGACTCGAGCCGAACCCGTGGAACGCCACACGTCTCCGAAGATTCTATGCCTAGCGCCGGACTCCGTGTTCGTCTCCTTCCCCTGCCCATTTTTACATTTTTCTGTCTTATATTTCTCTCCCTCCCCTCTTTTTTTTCCTTTATATCCCTTAAAAGGCTCACTACATGACGCGCCACTTGCGCTCATTTAACCTGGGGGCTTCTTTAACAGAAGCTTATTTATACGGGCTTCATGCCCCACACATGTGTCAAACTTCCGCATGTACCTTTTTCTTCACCATTATATGCATCGATATGACTTAAGTTTTGGCCAAGCTGGGTTGCCTGGCTCCTGTGCTTACCCCTACGTTCCCAATTGTTCGGCTAGGCGATAAAGGGAGCACCTCTGCGATTGTTACTGCTGGGTCAGCCGGATGTGTACCTCAGATTTGGTGAAGCCGAAAGCTAGCGTTCTTAAGGGAATATTCGGTCGGTGAAATAAAAGATGATCTTTTTATTAATTTTCATGCGCCCCCAGATGCTCTTTCTGCGTCCTTTTTACGCAGTTCGGACATGCACTTTAGGGCATGCCTCCCCATCGAAAGGAACCCTTAACGGAACTATTCTCTCTGGAAGATGTTTCTTACTAACCATGTAATATAACATAACTAGTTGGGCACTTGTCTGATAAAGCACTAATGACCCCTACGCCTGGTCTCCACGCATACCACGGTTCTTGTATAACCGCCATGGTATTCGGACACACTCCGGACTGTCAGGTCCCGAGGTTGAAGCGACAAGGTCATCAACGACAAACGATCTACAATCCGGCTAGAAGGCATTACATATGTCAACTCAAAAGTACATAGTCATTTCGACTGATTGTATTCCTCCTCTGTACCATCTAACAGGCTGTCTAATTTACAGTCCTGCTGGGAATACTTTGCGGCCAATTCTACTTTGTCGTACACTAAGCTTACAGGGATCTCCTTCCCGTCAGGCCCCACCGGTCCAACCTCGGCCATATGGTTTGGGTCAGACTTCGTAAAACGGGTCTTCACCATGGCCCAGGCCTCCCTAGCGCCTTGTCGGCAGGCTGATATCTTCCACAACCGGAAGCGCCGCCGAGCTCCCTTCAGCTTCTCCGCAAGCTCTCCAAGGCCCTCGGGCGTGGAGTGGCAGGCCATAAGGCTTGGGCAACGCCTTGCATTGCCTGCCGAATTCGCTCGTGCAGTTGCAGGAGTTCGGGAAGAAGGTCACCCGTAGAACTGGGCATCTCCTCCGCAGGACGACTTGTGAGCATACCTACAGACAATACTCTGTTATTCGACTTCCTCGCCGAACTCGTTTTTCAAAGTTCGTTCAAGCACTTACCAAATATGCCGCGTCGAAGCCGCTGATTCTCCTTCGTGGAGTCCGACAGCTGGCCACGAACGTCCTTAAGTTCAACGTCCAGCTTGGTGTTGGCATCCTGGAGATCATTCTTCTCTCGCCTCACCTTTGTCAACGTACTCTCACCGGCCTTTAACCGGCGTAAGAGTTGTTGCTTCTCCGGATCAAGTCCGGCGCCATCTGCAACATGAATTGTCAGATTTGTACCCAAACCGCACAATACTAATCTTTCGAAGTGTATCTTACCTGAGGGGGTCCCTTTGGGCTCCCCTGCTGCGGCTAGTGCGGCCTCTAGTTGGGCCTTGCACTTCTCCAGCTCCTGGGATAGCACGGTGTTCTTCTATGTAAGAACCTGCATGTTATATGATCCTTAAACCAGTTACTTTAACTGTTTCAAGTCTCGGGGGCTACTGGTGTATATATATATATATATATATATATATATATATATATATATATATATATATATATATATATATATAACCAAAATTTTCTTACCCGTATGTCTTTCACATACTGCTCCGTGGCTCTGGCTAAACCATCTTGAGCGGCACGGAGGTACGCATCTCCCGAATTAAAGGCATCTAAAGCCTCTTGGGAGAAACAAGCATCGCGTAAAACTGTCCGGCGACGCCTGTGGTTCATGGCACTCTCCACTTCAGAATTTGTGGCAGACAGCCTGTCCGCATCCTCTGTTGGAGGAGCGTCCGGTGCACACCTTGTGCTCGCCTCCGCTTCCTGGCCGGTCGCTGGGACCTGGTTGGTGGAGGCGCGATTGGCAGCCTCTTCGGATATAGTCCGGCAAGGTCTCCTCGTCCTGAAGAAAGCACGAACGTTAATATGCCCTGACGGAATAACGCCGCGGAAACGGAGGGTGCATAATACCTTTGCGTCGGCATCTCGGTCCGGACTGCATTTCTTTTTTCCCCACGGGGCCCTGCGGCCCCTCGTTGGCTAGCCGCCGCAGGTTCGGCTTCCCGCCTCGGAAATCTCCCCTGTGAAACACGGTTGTTGTTAGAAACGCCGGAATACGGGAAAATGGAATCCCCCTCAAGGGAATAAAAACTCCGGTTTCTGTCATGTGGGAGGCCGGAATTAACCCAGGGTAATCAGCCACAATAGAGACCAAGGTGTTGTCCTTGCTTAGCTGATGAAACACCCCGTCGATAAGCTCCACCGATATGTTCGGATCCTCTTCAGAGTCCGGATCGAGGGGCCGTTCTGGGTCCTCGGGTTGTGGAGGGCGGCTGCTTATATCTTTCACTTCCTGTAGCAGTTCCTGTATTGAAGTCGTCAGACTACGTATCTCACCATGGAAGTATAAAATAAATGGGCAAGCGCAATTGTTCGCTTACCCAACTTGGAGGTTCGTACATAGTGAATCCGGCCCGCGGGTTAACGCGGAGGAACTCCTCCTTTTCTCCCTTGTACAAAGAGGACAGAATCTTTATTACGGCGGCAGCCGAGGCCGGCCCCTTACGGCCGTAACGCGTGGCGTCGTCCTCCCCATTGAAATCCCACATGGGGCGGCCTCTGTATTCAAGCGGCTGCACCCCTCGCATAATGCATGCGGCCATGACTCCGATCATGGTTAGTCCGGAATGAGCCAACAGTCTTATCCGGGCCATCAGGTAAAGGACGTCTCTTTCGCTTTCTCTCTGAGAGCTCCGTGGACGCCAGCTCAAGCGTTTCTTCAAGGGAGCACTGTTGAACTCAGGGAGACCGGCCCGAATAGGGTCCGGTAGTGGGACGTCGTCTGTGTAAAACCATTCTGAAGGCCAGTCCTCGGACGCCTTCTTCGGGGTTCCGGATAGGTATCCGGTCCCGGAGATGCGCCATACTTCGGCTCCGCCCACTTGGTATATAGACCCCTCTTGAGAATGGGGCACCAGGCAGAATATCTTCTTCCACAGCGCGAAATGAGCCTCGACGCCTAAAAATAGCTCGCAAAGGGCAACGGAGCCCGCAATATGTAACACGGAGCCGGGCGTGAGATGATGCAGCTGGAGGCCGTAGAACTCCAGAAGCCCGCGGAGAAATGGATGAATTGGAAATCCCAGTCCCCTTATCAGATAGGGAACAAGGCACACCCGTTCTCCTTTAGAAGGATTGGGGGTGTTCTCCACTTGTTTTCCGGCACTGTAGGTGGCGAGACCGGCTCAGACCGGGACCATGTATGCCTGAGGGAGAAATCCCTTGGCCTGAAGCGACACTAACTCGCTATGCAGAATGGTGCAACTCTCCCAGTCCCCGGGCTTAGGACCGGAGGGGCGAGGGGAGGAGCTGCGACGGCTGGCCATGTTGGAATGGACCTTAGCTGGGAAAGCTCTGATGCTAACTCACGGAGAGGAGAAGATGCGGTTTGGATCTAAATCCTCATCCCGTTAAATAGGCGGCTCATTTATATGGCTAGGGGTGTGGATGTAAGAATGCCTTAGGCTTTTCGCATTCGTTCAACACGTGGAAGACAGCCATTATTGGGCGCAGAAGCTGAGGAGCGCTACAAAAATCAGACATTATTCGTACAGGTACACAGAATTCGGGAAAGAACCCGCCTTGCAATGCCGAAGACAATTTGCGCGCCGGACTCGTCGTCATTGAAGCCTGGTTCGGGGGCTACTGAGGGAGTCCTGGATTAGGGGGTGTTCGGGTGGCCGGACTATACCTTCACAGGACTCCAGGACTATGAAGATACAAGATTGAAGAATTCGTCCCGTGTCCGGATGGGACTTTCCTTGGCGTGGAAGGCAAGCTAGGCGATGCGGATATTCAAGATCTCCTACTTATGTAACCGACTCTGTGTAACCCTAACCCTATTCGGTGTCTATATAAACCGAAGGGTTGTAGTCCGTAGGACATCCATCATCATACACAATCATACCATAGGCTAGCTTCTAGGGTTTAGCCTCCTTGATCTCTTGGTAGATCTACTCTTGTACTACCCATATCATCAATATTAATCAAGCAGGAGTAGGGTATTACCTCCATCGAGAGGGCCCGAACCTGGGTAAAAACATCGTGTTCCTTGTCTCCTGTTAACATCCGACCTTGACGCATAGTTCGGGACCCCCTACCCGAGATCCGCCGGTTTTGACACCGACAGCGATCATGGAAGAGTTTGACCCTGCTCAGTGCTGAAGCAGATCTTCAAGAAGATGGCTTCACTGAAAAATTCAAGTTTGACTCCACTCCTCCACGGAATGATGTCCTACGTCGAACTCCATCCCTTGAAGACTCTGACTATTCTTCTTCTGCGGCAACTGTGAATGCCAAAGTGATCGATGATGAAGACGATGCTACTTCACCGCCCCCTACTTCTGCATGCATCGACTGCACCAAGTTCGTCTGCACCGCCAACCAACACCGTCGACCCTGCTGCTTCACCTACTCCTCATGGGAACGAGTAGATACTCTATGTCTTCAAACCTTTTTGGTCATTACTGACAAAAGGGGGAGAAGCATATGAGTTTGATAGTCTTCAAGCGGGTCCATATGGGTGGTTGCTTTATATTTTGCCCTATGTTTACAACTCTCGTTTTTGATACATTTGGTTCTTTGAGTTGTAACACTTAAACTTGATGGTCGTCTGCTACTTATTTGCTATTCTGTGATGCGATGATAAATTCCTCATGTGCGATGATAACTTCCGCACTTAGGTCATTTTGCAGACGTCCATTTTTCATTATGCATGTCATTATCTTCGTTATATCTTATCATGCATGATGAATTATCGTCATAAGTTGAAGAGGATCTCAACAAGTACAACCTGCCATGTGCATTTGCATTCCAAAAGCAAATTACTTATATGCACATCTTTAGGGGGAGCCTTTGCCACTTATGAAGACAATACCCTATCCTTTACAATTTCACATACTTTATCCCCGTTGAAAACTTCAACCAGTATGTCATCAATCACCAAAAAGGGGGAGATTGTAAGTGCATCTAGTGCCACCCCTAGTTGGTTTTGGAGTATTGACGAGAAAGTTGGTTGAGGGACTAATGTGTTTGTGAGAATTGCAGGATAACACAGGTAGTAGTCCCTCATTGATTCGGTTTACCTACCGGAGATGACCCCTAAAAATGTATGAAGACATTGACGACAATGGTGATATGAGAAGATATTCATATTGAAGACTATTACATGAGAAGACATTGATTGAAGACTATGGAGCGCGAAGACTTAGTCGTTTCGTTGTTTCCTTTTCTTCTTTGTTGAGTCATAGGAACCACCGTACTGTTAAGTGGGGTCCAAGTGAACAAAGTCAGGATGACTGAAGTGATGCTCAACCAAAATCCTATGTCTTCGAGTGAAGAGAATGAGAGCAAATCTTATCCAGAGCTGGATGAGTCAGCTTTGCTTGTAGCCCAAGTAAAGTTGTCGTGTGTGTTTGAAATCTGACCGTTGGAACACGTGTCAGTTCCTTAGTGACCCAGGGTCATTTCGGACATATCAGGTCGGGTTGCCTAGTGGCTATAAATAGCCCACCCCCTACACCATAAGTTGGTGGCTGCTCAGAGTTAGTACACGGCTTTTGTCGTTTGAGAGCAACCCACCTCGAGGACAAAGCCCAAACACCCAGAGCCAAAGAGTGTTAGGCATCACTAAAGTCTTTCTGTCTGTGTGACCGGAAGACTTATTACACTTGAGGACTGTGAATGCTCCAGCTGGTTAGGCGTCGCGTTCTGAGCATCCAAGAGTCATTGTGGATCGCCGGTGAACGAAGTCTGTGAAGGTTTGGAAGTCTACCTTGAAGACTTACCAGAGTGATTGGGCGAGGACTGTGTGTCCTTAGCTCAAGGGGAATAAGGTGAAGACGAGGTCTTCTGAGTTGAATCTCAGCCTCCCTAACCAGACGTACAGTTGTCACAGCAACTAGAACTGGTCCAACAAATCTCGTGTCCTCATCAAGTGACTGGTTCTATCCCCTCCCTCTCTTTACTTTGAGTTTGTCTTTGTGAAGTCATTGCCTGTTTGCTTTACCTATTTGTCTTCACTATTGGACATCTATTGTTGTTTGGCTTCATACCATCTTCCATACAGATCCTTACTACCTAGCTGCTATTTGTCTTCGTACTCTCATTGCATACTTAACTATGGCTTGCTTAGTGTAGTATATCTTCCGCTGCATTTCAATAGGTTCATTTCTATAGTTTGTCTTCGAAACTTCCACGTTTTGGAGACTTTCCTAGAAATCGCCTATTCAGCCCTCCCTAGTCGATAACTAGCACTTTCATCGTGCAAATAGAGGGCGGACGGTAGGAGCTTGGCCAGCGTCTGGCCTCGTTTAAACTGAGGGCGGACGGGAGGATCTCGGCCGGTGTTGCGTTTAATTCCGGCCCGCCCATGAACGGACGTGTGGCCGGAGTAGGATTCTTGGTTTGCATGCGAGTTTAACGGAGGGGTTTAATGGAGGCACCAGGCATGCAGCGGGTGGCGCAGTACTATTCGATTTGACAGCAGTAATGAACCATCAAATCACAAAGGCCCTCGCCTCTCATGAAACTGACCGAGCTAGACTGCCTCGCCCTCTAGCCTTCTAAAAAATGTATATACTCCACTTCTGAACCACGCCTATGTGTTTACTATTTGGTTTTCGTAAGATGACTTAATACTCACCTAGACGGAGGGAGTATTCAATTTGACAGCGGGCGGCGCAATTCCCGATACGGCTTTAATGCAGACGAGGGAGGGAGTAGCGGTTCCCGATATGTTGAACGGCCAATGCATCCTCCTTCAATTAATGCATGAGGGAAGTAATGGGAGGAGGTCCGGGAAAAGAGGCTGCACGATGTGAATGCAACGCAGTTTGCCCTCATTGCCCTCATATAAAGGCGCCCCTCCATTCCAATGCATATACCACATCGTACGCACCTAAGCATTTGCCTAAGCACCAACACTACGCGCAAAAGATCTCACTCCAGACCCATGGCAGCGATGCGCGTGAGCGGCCAGCGGCTGCGCCAGATGGTCCATGACGCCGGCCTGCGGCATGGCGCCGAGGATCGTCTCCAGACGGTGTTGGAGACCGGCTGGTGGATGGCCGCCGTCGACACCAACTACGACTCTCAGTTGGACCAGATGATCGTTGCCACCAGCAACAAGTTCACCGTCCTCAAGAAGCTCGCGGACGACATCGCCGTACTCCTCCAGCCCGCGCGCCCGGGCTCCTCATTGCCTGCCACCCTAATCGGCCTCCATGGCCGGAACCTCTTTCAAGCACTGGTGGCCCTGCGACTGCCCGCCGACGCCATGAAGAATGTCCACCTGGAGGTCGCGCTCGCTGCGAGGCGCCTTGCCCTGCAAGAATTCGTCGACCTACACATCCACGTGTACGAGCAAATCGTGTACATAGGTATCTACAAGGCCAGTGAGGACGCTACAATGTTGGCCTTCCTCAACCGGCTGGAAACCTTGGATGCCTTTGCTGAGAAGCACCTCAACCTCACCACAAAATCCGCCGCTCCTTAGCCGCCGATCGGTAGCCCGGCGCACTAAGTTGAGGAGGAGGAGGTCGTACGTTCATGGATCCATCTTTATTCTTGCCTTCTGTAACCACCACTGTGATCGCATCATCGTGGCCTTAATTCTTATTGTGATGTTGCATTCTCGTTCCAGTCAATACCGACATGTGCGATCCCTTTGCTTAATTATATGCATCACTGTAACTAGTACTCCATCCGCCAATTTATAAGTTGTGCTTACCTTTTCCATCAACTTCGTGCAACGCACGGGCATCTTGCTAGAAACACTAGAATATGTCTATATAATCCGTATGTGATAGTCCATTTGAAATCTCAAAAAAGACAAATATTTAGGTACGGGGGGAGTAATATATTAGGAGTATATCAAAACAATAGTGATTTCTTTCAAGTTTGTGAACAAATACTACTATTCTACTACTTTAGATCTGTCGCAACGCACGGGCACATTGCTGGTAAAAGGAAAAGGCATGTCGCGTTCGCGTCGCACCCCCACGCGCCTGGGAATCGGGAGTACAACACAGCTCGTCCGGCATGACACATAGCTTAGGGAAGGCGTGTTGCCTAGCATTTTCACTTCCATGTGGGACCGCCGTTGAGCAAACCGACACCCCGCCCGCCGCCGGGTTGGAAAACAGAAACGAGGGGAAGATCTAGCTATAGCACGGAAGCCAAGAAATTTGGTGTCAGACGGGGCTCGTTGATAGAGTAGGAGCATTCCGTATTAGTACTACTCCTACTGGTACCAGATTTGTACTCCTAATACTATATTACTAGTACTACCACCATACAACTAGTAGGTACGTGCACGACACAACATCATAGGAAAAAAATGGGAAGATCTTGTTTTGGGTGATTTATCTTTTTTTCAATCAACGTAGTGTGAATAATATGATGTGGGGGGAACCCATGAAGCTTATGTGGCTTGGTTGCATGGCTACGGAAGGTTAGAGAAAAATAAATAGATAATGTGTTTAGAGTGCACTCCACTAAATAGATATACTTTGAATCCATTGCAAGGGACCGGCACATCTATATCTATACCCCCTATATAGTGTGTGAAAAACTTTGAAAGTTGGTCATTGGATGAAGCCAATCCGAGGGTACAAAGATGGCAAATCCGAGCACTACTGGCCGTTGGATATCATCCACCAGATTCTGCCACATGTATAATCTAGAAGACTCCATGGTTGAACTTAATTCATGACTAACTTTGCCACAACTAAGCTTAGGCAAAGCTATTAGTTCTTCAAAATGAGAGCCACAAGTTGGCAAGCCTAAGAGAATCTTGCCACATTTTTTGTGTGTATGTCATGTGGGGCCTTAGGGTGGCTTGCCTAAGGTGTGGCTTGAACCAAACACTCACCTAAGTTAATCAAACTTTCCTAACCTTACATTCCACCAGATTTTGCCACATGCTAGAATCCAGAAAGCTCCACATGTAGAAGCATAATGCACAAACCACAAGAATCTCATGCGTGCAATGCACGTGTACCTTACTAGTACTAGTTGGTAGTACTAAGAAACAAATTCCAGTTTTGGCACGAGCTCGTACTGCGGGAGCACCACAAGGCCTGCCGCAAGAGTTACATTTCCCTCTCGGGGCCCACGGGACCGAACTTCAGTGGCTTAGTGCCCGGCCTATGAGTCAATGACATGCGGACCTTAAATGCGGCTGGCCCACATGTCATTCTCAAGGTGGTGGAGTGGTTTGTGACTCACTCGTTCAAGATGAACCGGCCGGTGGTGGCGTGGCCGTGGCGAGGGTGCCACAGCTGGGCACCGGGGCGTTACGAGGCGTAGATAGCCACACTGACGGGTTCTACCTGTAGTACATAAGTACTCCAGCTGAGGATTGATGCCCGGGAGGAAATGTGTCACAGCCGATGGATGAAAATTCGATGGTGCGGGAGTACGGATCGGAGCACGGCAGCGGAGCAGGCAAACCGCGTCCAATCGGGTGTGTCTGTGGTAGAAAGTTCATGGTCTCCGCAGTTCAGTTGGCCCGCATGTCATGCACACAAAGGTAGAGGAGCGGTGGGGCCGAGAGGGATGAGGGGCACGTCAGGGGGATGAGGATCCCCTGACGCGAACAATCCTACCATTCTGTCACTGACATGTGGGACCCATAAGCGTGGGTCTCACCTGTCAGCGAAGGAAAGGCAGGGCAAGGTAGTGATAGCCACGTCAGAGGATCCATGTCCACATCGGGGGACGTCGTGTCGTGGGTTGGAGCAGCGTCGTGGGAATCGCGTGTGGGTGTGGCAGTGGCAGAAACAAGAAACATGATGGTCGCCGTGGTTCAACTTCCATGGACAAGTTGTCATGTCTGCTGACACATTTATATCAAAACTAGAATGTTTATATTTCAAGCACGTGAACAAGTATTATTCTACTACTTTGGATCCATTGCAATGCACGGGCCAGCACATTGGTAGTAGTAGTGTCCATCTCTATCTCTAGAGGCCTTCCCTCATTCATCCTTTTCTCTCACAAGATAAACTACTCATACAAATGCATCTTGATATTCCGTGGAATGCACGAGGATGTTTCCTTGGGGGTCTCTCCAGCGTGGCGTGGCCGTAGTTGCAAGTTGACGCCCCTTGAGATGCCGACGTTGAGGGGCACTCGGATTTCCTCCGATGAGCAGGTAAGATGAGTTTGATCATGTAGTAAATGCATTCTAAAGACTACTTCCGTGTCCATTTCCTAATTCTCCCCCTGCCCACTGTTTCACAGGTTAGGCTCGGTGCGAGTGGAGATTGGCTTGCATATGTACGGGAGGGTACCAACATCAATTTGCACAACATTTACAACGGTGACACCGTTCCCGTAGAACATTTGTCCAACATTGGGATTAGCCATGCAACGGGCCACCGCATGAATTGGTACGATGGAACCATGGTGAGATTGAATAACATAGCACGAACCTTGCACATGGCGGTCAAAGGCGGACCATGTTGTCTGCGGCCGATTTGCTGCCGTACGAGTAGGAAGACGTTGTGCTCCTTTCTAACCGCATCTTCGCGGTGACAAACCAGGGGACTTATTTTGTATGGGTCACATCCTACGATATACTCCTCTCTCCCAGTTTATTTGTTTTGAATCTTTTTGTTTTATAAGTTTCAAATTCAAATTTAGAGCTCCCCGTCACATGTTGAGATTATAATGTCCATTAAATCGTTGCGTGCATGTATAGTAAAGAAAAAACTCTCGAGTTTTGCACGAGTTCGTGCTGCGGGAGCACCACAAGCCCTGGCGCAGGAGTTACATTTCCCTCTCAGGGCCGTCGGGACTGAGCTTCAGCGCCTTACTACACCTACCTTTGAGTCAATAACATGTGGACCCGATAGGTGACTGGTCCACATGTAATGCTCCCGTAGGCAGAGGGGTAGTGGGGCCAAGAGGGGTGAGCCGCAGGTCGGGGGACGTGTGGTTTCATGGGTTCGAGCGGCGTCGTGGGAATCGCGGGTGGCTGTGGTAGAAACTTGATGCTCGCCGCATTTTAAGTGGCCCACATGTCATGCACACAAAGGCAGAGGGGCGGTGCGGCCTAGAGGGGTGAGTCGCACGTCGGGGGGCGTGGTGTCGTGGGTTGGAGAGGCGTCGTGGGAATCACGAGATGAAACATGATGGTCGCCGTAGTTGAACTTCCATGGACAAGTTGTCATGTCTACGGACACATGCACTGCATACCGATCACTGGAAGGAGTAGCAGAGAAAGCTATATATGCGGACAAATAGTTCCTTATAGTCAAGCGGACCCATGCTACTACTCTGTTCCAAAGACATGCACACCATCGAAATAGTCCATCTATATCAATATACACCGAGAGGGAATAATTTTTTTTACAAGAGAGGAAATAGTTCATCCATCCATAATGCCCTCCTGCTGGTGCAGCCTTTTCTTCTTCTTCTTCTTCTTCTTCTTCTTCTTCTTCTTCTTCTTCTTCTTCTTCTTCTTCTTCTTCTTCTTCTTCTTCTTCTTCTTCTTCTTCTTCTTCTTCTTCTTCTTCTTCTTCTTCTTCTTCTTCTTCTTCTTCTTCTTCTTCTTCTTCTTCTTCTTCTTCTTCTTCTTCTTCTTCTTCTTCTTCTTCTTCTTCTTCTTCTTCTTCTTCTTCTTCTTCTTCTTCTTCTTCTTCTTCTTCTTCTTCTTCTTCTTCTTCTTCTTCTTCTTCTTCTTCTTCTTCTTCTTCTTCTTCTTCTTCTTCTTGTTCTCATTCTCTGTGGGAGACGGCTTCGCAACAAGCTCTTTGGACCTTGCAGCTATCTCGAAACTCACACAGGCATCGAGGGCAGCATATTTTATCCGCTCGTACGTCAAGGGATAATTCTCCCATCCAGACAACCTTAATGCCACCGTCTCGTCACCTTTCTGAAGATTTGTACCGAGCACAAAATTTGCTACGTCGAATAGGGATGGTGTCTGTTTATCACAATCTTCTACGGGAATTTTGATTCTGGTTTGTAGGTCAGCGATGCTTTTTAAATCAAGGTTGTACGGCTCCAGCTTCTGTTTGTCCCCTTTGATGGCTGCCCCATAGAAGTATACGTCCTCCCGAGACAAGAAATCGTGAAGCTCACCTGGTATGGAGGGCGAGTGTATGATGTGGTACACCAAAACATCATCTTCGAGGCACAGCTGAAGGACGCCGGCGCGCTGGATCTTCCTAGGGGCACGCTCCGTGTACTCTGCGTCGAGACCGATGACCATCGTCTCTACCTTTTCGAGGGAGTTGGATACATTGTTGATCCACTGCCGAACAACCCTTGGGTGGATGGTGACAGTGGCAACTATGCGCATCGAGCCTTCGACGAGGACATGTTGGACGCTAAAAACCTGCATCTCGATCTCTTTCGCCATTTGGAACCGCTGGAACGGAGGGCTATGGTTTGGAGAATTAGGATTAGATGGCTAGTCTAACTGAAGTAGTAGATGATTATTTAAAGAGGTTAAAACAATGTGAACGTAGTGGGGTTTGGATGCAAATGAAGACGAAGGGGAGGTGAAGAAGCCGAGGAGAATCGGTTCCCGATGGAGAAGTAAATGGGAGAAGTGGCGTGCAGGCAGTTGATTAGACGGCTAGGTAGACTAAACGAAAAGGCTATGCGGGTAGACTGATGAGTCGTACCTGTTCGTGTACGTGCCCATCCTTCCTGATAGGTGGGACCTATGCAAATAGATAAAATAATGTGTCGTGGTTTTTTTGAGCGCGTGAGTGGGAGACACAACATTCTCTGGTTAAGGAATACTCCCTCCATTTAGGTGAGTATAAGTCACCTTATGAAAATCAGGTTTTCCCAAAACCTTTAGGCGTGGAGCATTAACTTCCTGCTCGATCCCCTCCCAACCTCGTTAGCCAGCGTTCTCTTCCTCTGCTGCCACGTTCTACCTTTCCATTTTTCCTCTTCTCAAGTGTGGAACGATGTGCATGCCGTCCTTGATGCACCAGAACGACCACTGCATGCATCACGGCAGGGCATTGATTGGGCATGCATGAGAATTTGGTTCTGCTCGCAATATGGATGATACCTGAACGATGAAGTGAAAAGGCATGCTAGCACATGAGACCTATTTCCGCTATACAATACTGGAGTACTCATGTTCCTAGTAGTAGTAGTAGTACAACTTTGGTACACTTGATGGTCAAAATACTATTCATCCGGTCCTCACAGTGAAGTGACAACACCCTGCGCCTGACACTAGTCCAGGCGGCGTGTTCGGGTTACCAAAGTCAGCCTCACCCTGTGCACTGTGCAGTCTGTCACCGCCGCTGTACAGCACACTGGCGCCTCGCCTCGTCTCCCTCTCCGCTCCCATAGCACCACTCCATCTCCATATCCTTCTTTGTCTCTGTCTCCGTCTCCATCTCACTGTGCCCCCGTGTACCGTCGCCTCACTCGTCTCCCCCAGTACCACTATTCCCTCGCTAGCCGCTCCAGCACCGACATCCTTCTCCCCCGTAAATCAAGCTCCCTTCCAAACTCCACCATGGCCGAACGCGAACCGCGCAACATCCATATGAGCCGCGATTGGAGCAATCTCCCCAGTGACATCCTCGACCTCTGTTGTTCGTGTATGGATATGTTGAGCGCCCTGCGGCTGGCTGCATGCTCGAGGGACATGCACACGACCATCGTCGAAGCGAGGCCTAAACTTTTCAAGACACCCTGCTTGCTGCTATCTGGTCTTGCGAGATTGGCTCACCATGATACAGAGGCGTGCATAATGCCCCTCGACTTCAATCCGATCTCCATTAGCCGAAACTTCTTTGCAGGTATGTAGTGGGTCACCGTACATCATTTCCCTCGACATCGATCCGATCACCATCGCCCGAAACTTCTTGGCAGGTATGTCCTGGGTCGGCATGAACTCCCCCTGGATGGCTGCCTTCAGAGAAGACGGTAAAAAGTTGGTGCTCGTGAACTTCCAGACCTCCCATGAGATTATCCTTCCTCCGTTGGATTATATAGAGTATTACCACCGCAGTCCAAGTCATCTAGATTACTACGTCAGTTAGACGGACCTTGTTTTGCAGAAGATTGTAATTTGCCAAGTGCCCACACGACATGCGAATTACGCAGACTTCAAGCTAATTGCCTTGTTCGACCGCGGACTCGCCTATCTTTACGCCGGTGCCTTCTTTAGCTGGAGACAACTCGGCTCGCAGTGATACACACTTCTGTGATGCTATTGAACACAATGGCATCATCTACGCGATCAACAAAGCAGATGGCACCATGTATTGCTGGGACGGCGCGTGTAAGTTGTTTCCGTCTCATGTTAATGATGACGCCATGACACTGTTTGAACTTTTTGTGATGATTGGCATATCCCTGTTTGAGCAGAATTTGAGTAGAACTATGGCAGTGTATTAGAAACGCCGTAAATCAGCTATATTTGGAATGAGTTAATTCATGCGATTGTGACCATGTCATTACAGCCAATTTGTACCCTGAATAATCAGACGGTTAGGAATATATGGATATTATCCTTATTTTACAGTAATCTATATACTACTACTAAATATGAGTGTGTATCAATGGCCATGTTAGTTTCCTCATTTTCATGATGTAGAAACATGCACCACACTGTTGGTTTCATCTAACCATACATTAGGGAAGTAAATGTGCATATGGAGAACTCTATATTTGGAAGTAGTGAAATCCTGCAATGCTTACCATGTGTACATACCTATATTCGCCCTTCAGCAATCAATGGCTAGAATAATATCCTCACAACATTTTTGCCCACAGAACACGAGTATATAACAATGCATGGTATGTTAGTTACCTTGAAGAATTTGTTTGTGAGGACATAACATGATTACATAACATGCATGACATGGTAGTTTCCTGTGAAGAATCGATTGCAAGATAACATGAATATAACCATGCATGGCACTTCTATATTTTCGAACCCAGTATACATTTCCCTGTATTTTCCTCCCAGTTCCAACAGGGACATATCAATGTTGTTTCTTGCATTATCCTACTCCTACTCTGAACAATGTTGATCTTACATTAACAATGCCTGTCCTTTTTGATATGATGCAGCGTCCCTACAGTTACTGCCCTTTGTAATCACACCACCTTTGCCAAAAACAGGGAAGCACAACTGGTTCCTTGCTTGATCAGACGACGGCAAAAGACTGATGATCATTCAGACACATGAGCCGAAAAATTTATATTGCAAAAACCCCACTGTATACAAGCACCATGTAATACGTGAGTATCCGGACAGTGGTTGTTACGTCTATGAGCAGGATACCAGCTTGTTGGGGCCTTTAGGATTTTTTAGTTGGAGGCGGGTAAACAGCCTTGGTTCACACTCTCTGTTTCTCGGACTCAATTATCCGATTAACCAGGAGATCACCATTGGCAAGGACCTTGATGGCAGAGAGGCTCTGTTTGCTATGGAAAACTGTGTCTACACTGAGAGCCCTAGGAGTTCGGGAGCAAACTCCCCTGATTGTCAACGATACAGCCTGCAGCCAAAAGAAGGTGAGAATGACAAAGGCATCCCGATTAACTTTGATCCTTGGATGTCTCAATTATGACAGGCAGTGATGTGGTTCAAGCCTTCAGGTTGATAGGTAATTGGGCTGTTGCATCGAAAGGGTGGAGTACTGGTGTCTCCGGATCACTGGTCGCTGAAGCGGGGCTGCAAATTATGATGGTGTTGGATCATCTCTTCGAATGACTTTGTTGTCTTTGCTGCTGGTTCTGGATGGGTAGTTCTTTCTTTTGTTATGCATATTCCTTGTCATTTGGTCATCCTCGCCTATGTCACTCTTACTATGTAATAGTTGCTTCTGTTTAGAATGTCATTCTCGTCTGGATCACGAGAGTCTGAGTGCTGCAGATGGGTGCGTTTTGGTGGTGTAGCAAGACTTCTTATGAACTATCATGTCTTGCTGTTTATGTCAGTAGTAGTCACTAGTCAGTGTTTGAATGTTGTATATATCATTGTTTCGAACTATTTATTGTCTCGAACTACTGGTGGGCTAAATGAGGGCATCACCATTCTCCAGTGTTCAGAGTATATCTCCTTTCTTCAAGTTATATAATTTGAGCTCAGTGTCTTTTCGATGATGTACACTTGTTTGGGCCAGTGAGGTGTTGTTGAATATGGGCCGAGTAGTAACGCAATGCTAAACAGGTCAATTATGACTCTCAGGCCGGGCTCCCAAAAGATCCTAAAAAAGGTCGGGCTCTCCAAAAAAGAAATAATGAGGACTCTTAGGCAGACATGTGGGCGCCACCGGTGTTTTCGTGCGCTTGCGCGCCGAGAGCATATTGGCGCGTGCTCAAAATTCATGCTACCTTTTCATCCCCTGTCTCCCACCCCTCCCCCACCTCTGGAATCTCGATTCCTACTCCAGTTCCCCCAAATCCCCCTCATGTACTCCCTGTACTCAAGCGCACTATCATGTCGCCGGTCAACGCGGATCTCCGAGCCGGAGATCCTGAGGTCCGTCCTGCCTTCGGTCGCCGCATGCTGTCACTCAACAGTGGCATGGCGGCGCTTGATGAGCTGATGGTAACCATCAACGGCGACCGGCTTCCCGTCTCGCCGGACGACCTTGTCAAAGATCTTGGCATTGCGCATGACATCCAAATAAGTGACTTGCTCGTCGAAGTCTGTCCGCCACTGGCTGATTTCTTCGTCAGGTTCCGGAAACCTTTCGACTGCAGTCGTGTGTTCGAATCTTCCCGGCGTTTGTTCTGCGATGGCGCGCTGGTGAGCTTTGATCGATGGCACCCGGGATGGGGCTCGGTGCCCTCTGAGCTTGAGTTTTTAACAAAGCTTACCTTCCACGGAATGCCTCGACGTGCTTGGAACAACGAGTCCATGAATGAGCTTATCAACGACCTTGGAGGTGAGCTCGTAAGTATGTTTGTTCCTCCAGATAGGTGGGATCTGACGGTTATGGCATGGATGAAGAAGCCGTCCACCATACCGAAGGTGATTGGTGTTGAGATACCAGTGCAGGAACCGGGGTTGTACTATTCGTCGCCACCAAGGCCATCGCGGACCACATTAGGGATGTACCTGTATCGAGTGTTCGTGCATGTCGAAGAAGTGGTCAATCCAACAATCGAAGTCCTGCCACCGCCACTGGTGCCAGGGTCCGTCGACGACGTCCATTACAGGAGTCAATGTTAGACTTTCCCCGTGTTGCTCGGAACGATGGATGGCACAGTGCCTACTCCATCGCGCGGCGGAGGCCACTGCTTCTTTGGGAGAAGAGGTAGTGTTGGCTGCCTGGATGTGCTCTAATTTGAGGTAACAACTGAATCTTGTCAGATACTAATTAAATCCGAGCTATGGGTGTGAAGCATTGATATGCCAGTACATTTGATTGTGACCTATTCTAATTTTGTACCTGAACTTTTTTTAGAAAGGGTTGTACGTCAACTTAATGTGCTAGCAGAACTTATTGTGTTGTCTGTCTGTTTTCTTTGCACAACATTCAAGATATTTCCCTGTCATTGATAAAGACGATGAACCATTATGTACGACTTCGTTGGTTTCAACATAGCCCTTCCCGTAGAGATCCACTGCTTCCATCCTGATTGTGCCGCCTGCGTGAAATTTTTGTATGCAAGTTCAGTGTGCTATGATGTTCTATATGATTGTGTCAACTATATAAGTTTTTATTGAGCATCAGCAATGCATATGGCTGAAAGATGTATTTACGAGCATCGACCAATGGGTCTCTCTCTCTCTCTCTCTCTCTCACACACACACACACACACACGCACACACACACGCGCACACACACGCGCGCACACGCACAAGTGGGACCCGTTGAATTATTTATTTGCTCATGACAGCTTTTAATTAGGTTCCACTGTAATCTAACTTTTTTCTTAAGTTATTAATTGAGCTCAGTGACTTCAAAAAGTTGTACAGAAGCCTTGCTTGGGCCTTTCCAGCGTCGCTGAATGTGGGTTGAGTAACCATGTTAGGTTGTACTGTACTACACTGGCCTTTCTTTTCAACATCAGCAATGCAACTGGACCGACAGTTGTACACAATATCTGGGTCAACTTATTATTCTCCGCCCCGCTAGGCTGCAAACTTTCCTACGAGGTATGCATTAGGCTTAACAAGAAAATGGACTTTAAGAAATAATAAATGGGATGTAATTATAATAACTGGACAGTTACTATGCACCAAACACATAATTAGTTTGAAAAATATATTATTTTTGGAATTTGAAAATTTTAATTTCATTACTTGTTGCGCGTGCAATATTTCGTTGGATTTTAACGTAATACAACTTTATTTTGAAATTATATTTAACCTGACTAGAAATTTCGGATAAAAATATTTCGGATCCCATCAAAATGTGGGAATTTTTTTTTAATTCTGTTTTGAGCGGTTGTTTGAAATTATTAATCGTTGTCCTAGCTAGGAGTTGGGCTGTACTTTTAACAAACTCTAAATGGGTTGTAGTAAATTCCATTAGAATTAAAAAATGGGTTGTACATTCTTACAAATCGCAAATGGGCTATATGTTCTCTGCCAAATCCGAGCTGTGGGCCTACTAAGTTGACACGTACCAAGGGCTTTGTCAACTTAGTCAATATAAACGATTCTAGCTGCAGTGGTCGTACGATGTCCATCCAACGGCCGTAGTGCTTCTTCAACCTCTGGTCTTCTTGCTCCAGCCGCCCAAAGCAGCGCTGGTCGTGTCGCGTGCTCCTGCCTCCCGTGGCTGGCTGTGATGCCGCGGAGGCCTCACCGCCCCGTACTACTCCCACCACTGGCCAGGCCATCCCTCTACTCACCCACACCCCCTGTTATTCTGCGGCGACAGCAGCCTCACACCGCAGCCGAACCAATGAACCCTCATACTCCTCTCCGCACGGGCTTCCGCTGCTGTGTCTTCCCCGGCTCCGCGTCGTCCCCTTCCTAGGCCTCGCCATCGTCCAGACCACCGCCCCGGTGCTCTCGGCGCGGCGTGGTCAACATGGTCAACGACCGACTTCCATCGGAAGAGTACTGTACATGGAGAAGCTGACAGCTGGGTCCAGGCGGCCGCAAGGAAGTGCATCCTTATTACGCGCAAAATAATTATTCCTCCACCTGACAGCAGGGACCCACCGGAGGGGCCACCTTATTTCATGAAAAAAAAACGTTTCCCCTGACTGTTGGGACCCACCGGACGGGCCAGCGTATTTCGCGAAAAAAAACTTTCCCCCCGCTGTCATCTCGGACCCACCAGAAGTGCCTCCTTGTTACGCACAAAAAAATGAATACTCCCCCTGCTAGCTGGGAACCACCATGGTGGGAGGCTGACTTGTGGGCCTACTAAGTTGACTGGGACGGGGGCCTTTGTCAACTTTAGTCAATATGAATGATTCCAGCTCCAGTGACCGTACGATGTCCATCCAACAGCCGTAGTGCTTCTTCAACCTCTGGTCTTCTTGCTCCAGCTGCCCAAAGCAGCGCCGGTCGTGCCGCATGCTCCTGCCTCCCATGGCCGGCTGTGCTGCCGCGGAGGCCTCACCGCCCCCTACTATTCCCACCGCTGGCCGGGCCCTGCGGCGACGGCAGCCTCACACCGCAGTCGAACCAGTGAACCCTCGTACTCCTCTCCGCGCGGGCTTCCACTGCCGCGTCTTCCCCTTCCTAGGCCTTGTCGTCGTCCACCGCCCTGGTGCTCTCGGCGCGGCGTGGTCAACATGGTCAAGCAACGACTTCTATCGGATGTGGACTGCACGTGGAGAGGCTGACAGCTGGGTCCAGGACCGCAGCAACGAAGTGCCGCCTTATTACGCGGAAAATAATGATTCCTCCACCTGACAGCTGGGACCCACCGGACAGGCCACTGTATTTCGCGGAAAAAATGTTTACCCCTGACTGCTGGGACCCACCAGCTTCATCTTCGAACGCCTACTCGCGCATACGTACGGCCAGGGCTCATGTACATGGCTGGGTCGGAACGGAGAAACAGTGTCGTCGTCGTGTTCATGGGGAGGCAACGGAATGCGTCGTGTTCATGGGGAGGCAACGGAATGCGTCGTGTTCATCGGGAGGCAACGGAACGCGTGGGAGCCAACCGGCTGGGTCGGAACGGAATGTGTGGTCGTGTTCATCGGGAGGGCTTGGACGGAACAGGTGATGGAAACGAGGCCTGGCGTACCGCACAACGGAGGAAACGGACCTCCTACGTTCGGAATGGGGTCCTATTGATCGGGAGGGGTCTGGCGTACCGCAAAATGGAGGAAACGGACCTCCTACGGTCGAAACGGGAGTCATGTTGATCGGGAGGGGTGTGGCGTACCTTAAAACGGACAAAACGGACCTCCTACGGTCGAAACGGGGGTCCTGTTGATCAGGAGGGGTGTGGCGTACCGCAAAACAGACCTCCTACGGTTGAAACGGGGGTCCTGTTCATCGGGAGGGGTGTGGCGTATCGCAAAACGGGACTCCACGGGATACTATTCATCTCCACCGTCGACCTCCTCCATCCTCCACGGGCTCCTGTTCATCCAGCCTCCACCGCGCGCTACTCCACCGGCTACTGTTCAACCACCCCTCCACGGGCACCCCTCCACCGTATACTGTTCATCCAGCCGTCCAGACCACGGGGTCCTGTTCAACCACCCCTCCACGGGCACCCCTCCACCGTCTACTGTTCATCCAGCCCTCCACCACACCGCGGGGTCCTGTTCATCCAGAGGCAATGCCACCGCTCACTGTTCATCCACCCCCCCCCCCCCCCGCAACGCTCACTGTTCATCCAATCGATCGGCTTCAGTTAGCAGCAGTAGCGAAGGAATCGCTCGATCGGGTTCAGTTAACAGCCATCGATCGATCGCTCGGGTTCAGTAACGCGTAGCCTGTAGTGCAATCGCTCGGGTTCAGTTAGAGCCCAACGCCTCGCTCGGGTTCAGTTAGAGCCAACGCCTCGCACACACGCGTGTACGTGTACGAGAGAAACGTGCATCGCTCGGCCCCCGACCTCCCACCGTAACCGGGAACTCCCCAAAATTTTCCTCCCCCTCGCTTCTACCACGGTTTTTTCCATCATGGACGGCCCAAAGAATGTCATGCAGCTGCGTCTCCGGCCCGCCCAGGACGAAAAGCCCATTTTTTGTCATGATTTTCTGTCATAGAAGTAGGAGCCCACCACATCTATGATGATACCGGGTTTTGTCACAATTATCGTCATAGAAGTGTCATATGTATGACATAATTTTTTTTCCGTTCGGCCCAAAATGTCACGGATGTGTCTTTTTCTTGTAGTGTCCTCTTTGGCAACATTTTAATTTTTCTGAGAACTCGAACTTGCGAGAGATGGATTATTCTTTAGCCGGATTTTTAGCCGGACATTGAGAGCTCAAAACTTTGTGAGAGATAGATTTCCCTTGAGCCGGATTTTGAACCGAAACCTTTTCTTATAAACCAGAATCTTTCTTTTGAGCCGGAACTTTCTGATTGCTTGGCACTTTTTGAGCTAAAAATTTTCTGACAACTTTGAAATTTTCACTAATATGGCAGCAATCTCCGGGACTAGGTTGTCTTCCCTTTAATGACCGGGGTTCTTGGATTTGCGACGATGGCAAATGTTGCCGAGTCATGTCTGTGTAGCCCCCGAGTCTTAAGATGACTTGAGGAGTCGGCTTGAGATTCTGCAAACTTGGTTGTGGCATAAATCGGCATATAGTTGACAGCAGAACGCTGAAACTGGTTGAAATTGGAGGCGAGATGGCAAGTTCATGATCTCTGCTATGCGCATCGTATGTCCTCCCATTGCTTGCTATTCTTTCTTAACCCGGCTCTTCCAGGGCCATTTTCTTCTCTTTTTCTTTTGTTGGTTTTTGAATCGCCGGCTCAAACAGTGTCCAGCTCACCTAGCCTCTGCAGGGATAGTTCATCTGTGGCCTACACTTTTGCTTTCTCACTATACTGAAGCAGATCGGACTGCTGGGTGGCAGCTTGCACATGTCTATTGGGCAGCTTGTGTGAGCGGGTCTCACCCTGATGTGTTGATGTAGACTGGTTGATAAGGGCGGCAATTAGAGCGCTTCCATTGAGCGGCACAACACAGACAAAGGTCAGTGCAGAATGATGCAGTGAGGCGGAGGGACACCAGCGAGGAGAAGCCGCAGCGGTGGCTTAGGCAAGCAGCAGCTCGCGACCGCAGAGATAGCAGCGGCAGAAGCAGTGATTTGGAGGCTGATGTCCCGCAAGTATAGGGGGTCAATTGTAGCTCTTTTCGACAAGTAAGAGTGTCTAACCCAACGAGGAGCAGAAGGAAATGACAAGTAGTTTTCAGTAAGGTAATGTCTGCAAGTCCTGAAACTGTAAGTAGCGAGTAGTTTGATAGCAAGATAATTTATAACGATCAAGTAACGATAATAGTAAAAAGTACCTTTTGAGGCAAAGGACAGGCCAAAATGGTCTCTTATGATAAGCAAAGCGCTCTTGAGGGTACACACGAATTTCACCTAGTCACTTTCATCATGTTGGTTTGATTTATGTTCGCTACTTTGATAATTTGATATGTGGGTGGACCGGTGCTTAGGTGTTGTTCTTACTTGAACAAACCTCCTACTTATGATTAACCCTCCCGCAAGCATCCACAACTACGAGAAAATTATTAAGAATAAATTCTAACCATAGCATTAAACTCTAGGATCCAATCGGTCCCTTACGGAATAGTGCATAAACTGGGGTTTAAGTTTCTATCACTCTCGCAACCCACCATCTATTTACTACTCCACAATGCATTTCCTTAGGCCCAAATATGATGAAGTGTCATGTAGTCGATGTTCACATGACGCCACTAAGGGAATCACAACATACATATTATCAAAATATCGAACACATATCAAGTTCACATGATTACTTGCAACATGATTTTTCCGTGACCTCAAGAACAAAAGTAACTACTCAAAAACAACAAACATGCTCATGATCAGAGGGGTATTAATATGCATAATGTATCTGAACATATAATCTTCCACCAAATAAACCATATAGTAATCAACTACAAGATGTAATCAACACTACTAGTCACCCCTAGCACCAATTTATAGTTCCGGTAACAAGATTGAATACAAGAGATGAACTAGGGTTTGATATGAGATGTTGCTGGTGAAGATGTTGATGGAGATTGCCCACCCCAAGATGGGAGAGTTGTTGGCGATGATGATGATGATGATTTCCCCCTCCAGGAGGGAAGTTCCCCCGCAGAGTCGCTCCGCCGGAGGGCAAAAGTGCTCCTGCCCAAGTTCCGCCTCGAGACGGCGGCGCTCCATCTCGAAAGTATTGTTCTTATTTTTTTTTCTAGGTCAAAACCACTTATATACCAAAATATGGGCACCGGAGGTGGGCCGAGGAGGCCACAACCCACCAGGGTGCGCTAGGGGGGCTTGGCGCGCCCAGGTGGGTTGTGCCCACCTGGTGGCTCCCCTTTGGTACTTATTGGCTCCAATATTTCTTATATATTCCATAAAAAATCTCCGTGAAGTTTCAGCCCATTTGGAGTTGTGCAGAATAGGTGGCCTGACGTAGCCTTTTCAGGTCCAGATTTCCAGCTGTCGGAATACTCCCTCTTGGTGTGTACCTTGCAAATTATGAGAGAAAAAGGCATTAGAATTACTCCAAAAAGAATTATCATGGACAGAAACATTATAAATAACAGTAAGAAAACATGATGCAAGATGGACGTATCAACTCCCCCAATCTTAGACCTCGCTTGTACTCAAGCGAAAACCGAAATCAAGAAACATGTCCACATGCTGAGAGAGAGAGGTGTCGATAAAAAAAATACGGACATAGAAGCATCATATTGAAGTATAAAGAACCACAAATTTAAACATAGGACTTTTATCATAGAGCTTGCATCATATACTTCCCATGAATAAGTAATAGTTCATCACACAATCGAAGTATAAAGAAAAAACTCTATTAGAAACCAGCAAACTATGTTCTCAGTCTACTTTGCAACTACAATTCATCATATTTTCAGGAAGGGTCACGCATCGGAGCTCTTAAGCAAGACCACGTATTCAACCATCATATAGTCTCCTATGATTGCTAACACTCACCTTGTACCCATGAGCAAAACGTTTCAACCGGACACATAGAAAGATATGGGCTTATAGTTTCGCCTGCCAACTTACTCACCTCAAGGGTGATGTCAACAATAATAACTCATGCAATCTATATTCAACTGGACATATGTGCCTAGATCTTTCCTCACCACATGATGCTTGCCAAAAGAATAAATAAAAAGGAATAGAAGGAAAACTTTGACTCCTTGCATAAAAGTAAATACATAAAAGTAAAAGATAGGCCCTTCACGGAGGGAAGTAGAGGTTGCCATGCGCTTATTTGTTTGCATGCTCAATCCCTTAGTGCAATAGAATGTCACGTTGTATTGTCCCTTAAGATGACAACCTTTATTATGTAGTCTGTCGCTTTTGTTCTTTGTCACCCAAGTTCGTACAACGCTCAATTTTCTCTTACACTAAATGATCTTACATATTTGGAAGCAATTTTTATTGCCTTTTTGCACCGATGACAACTTACTTGAAGGATCTTGTTCAATCCATAGGTAGGTATGGTGGACACTTGAAAAAGGTTTGGGTTTAAGGGTTTTTGGATGCACAAGTAGTATCTCTACTTAGTGCGGGGTTTTTGGCTAGCAAAGATAGGGCAATCATCACATGTTAAAGGATCTATGACAATATGACTTCTATGTGAATATAAACATACATAAACCATTGCATTGTCTTCCTTGTCCAACGTCAGCAATTTTGGCATATAATATTTTGATGAGGGCTCACAATCACAAAAGATTTCTAGGATAGTGTATTTATATGTGAATCTCCCCTTCCCTTATTAATTCTTTCATGAGTTGCATCATTGACTAATGCTATGTTTGCCACCTACCATAGGATTAGTATATGATCTTATTGATTTAGTTCCTTTCTTTTATTTGCTTTCTTTTTCTTTTTCTTTTTTTATTATTTATTTTCTTTATTTGCAACATGAAAGTAAAGAAAGTAAAAACTCAAACTAACTTTATTATATAACTTTGCACATGATTATAATGATAGATCACTAAGCGAACTCTCAAAGAAGGAAAGGGTTGAACTAAACTTTATTTCTTCTAGGCAAAAGATTGAACTGAGATAAGTAAAAGCAAAAGATAGTGGGGTGATACGATACCGGGGCACCTCCCCAAGCTTGGCAGAAGCCAAGGGGAGTGCCCATACCCGACACTCGGTTCTCCTTTGGTGATGAAGAAGATGGTGGTGGTGATGAAGAAGGTAATTTGCCCTTTGCTTCCTTCAGCTTCGTTTCGATCTTCATCAGCCAAGAATCTTCTTCCATGTGGTTGGAGGAGCAGGAAGACATGATGCGTAGCATGATAAATCTGACCAGAAACAGCAAGAAAAGAGAACACAGGATTTTCTCCGCGGTATGGTGATTAACAGGTTCACGAAGTATATATAGAAATTTTATTTTACAGGACAAGCATATGGAAGAAAAATAGAGTATGGGAGGTGTCCCAAGTGGGTGTATTGTGCCCACCAGGGGACGCTACCTGTGAGTTTCTTTATTTCCAAAAAATTTAAATATTCCAAAACTAATAAAAAATATTTTTGCAGATTTTTTGGAGCGCGTTTACTTACCGTATCACGTACCTCCTTATTTTGACGATTCTGGAGTGTTCCGGAAGGACTCTTTTATATGTTCTTCCGGTGTCAAAGTTTGGATAATATTGCTTTCAACATTAATAGGTGTACCTGAGATATAATGCTTTATTCGTTGCCCGTTGACAACAGGTTAGTGCCTTTGAAATTATTTATTTTGATGGCACCTGGCCGGTAAACCTCCTCAATGACATAGGGGCCTTCCCATTTGGAGAGGAGTTTGCCTGCAAAGAATCTAAAATGAGAGTTGGACAAAATAACATATTCTCTGACTTTAAACTAATGTTTTTGAATTCTTTTGTCATGCCATCTTTCAACTTTTTCTTTGAATAACTTTGCATTTTCATAAGCTTGGGTTCTCCATTCATCTAATGAGCTTCTATCAAATACTATCTTTTCACCAGCAAGTTTGAAGTCATAATTGAGTTCTTTAACTGCCCAATATGCTTTATGTTCTAACTCAATAGGCAAATGCCAAGCTCTTCCATAAACCATTTTATAAGGAGACATACCCATAGGATTTTTATATGTTGTTCTATAAGCCCAAAGTGCATCATCTAATTTCTGAGACCAATTCTTCGAGGACCTATTAACAGCCTTTTGCAAAATAAATTTTATTTCTCTATTGCTTAGCTCAACTTGACCACTAGACTGGGATGATAGGGTGATGCAATTCTATGGTTAACATCATACTTAGCAAGCATCTTACGGAAAGCACCATGAATAAAGTGTGAACCACCATTAGTCATTGTATATCTAGGGACTCCAAACCTTGGGAAAATAACTTCCTTAAGCATTTTAATAGAGGTGTTGTGATCAGCACTACTAGTTGGGATAGCTTCTACCCATTTAGTAACATAATCAACAGCAACCAAAATATGTGTATACCCATTAGAGGAAGGAAAAGGTCCCATGTAACCAAATCCCCAAATATCAAATGGTTCAACAGCAAGAGAATAGTTCATAGGCATTTCTTGACGCTTACTGATATTTCCTATTCTTTGGCATTCATCACAAGATGAGACATACTTACGAGCATCCTTGAAGAGAGTAGGATAATAAAATCCAGACTGCAATATCTTGTGAGCAGTTCTATCTCCAGCATGATGCCCTCCATAAGCTTCGGAGTGACATTTTCGTAGGATTTGTCCCTGTCATGCTCAGGTACACAACGTCTAATAATACCATCTACCCCTTCTTTATAAAGATGTGGGTCATCCCAAAAGTAGTGTCTTAAATCATAGAAGAATTTTTTCTTTTGTTGGTAAGTAAAGCTAGGTGGTGAATATTTAGCAACAATGTAATTAGCATAGTCAGCATATCAAGGAGTACCATTAGCAACATTTATTGCAGGTAATTGCTCATCACGAAAACTATCATCAATAGGAAGTGGGTCATCAAGCACATTTTCAAGCCTAGGCAAGTTATCAACTACGGGGGTCTCAACTCCTTTTCTATCAATAATATGCAAATCAAATTCTTGTAACAAGAGAACCCAACGAATAAGTCTAGGTTTAGCATCTTTCTTTTCCATAAGATATTTAATAGCAGCATGGTCTGTGTGAACAGTTACTTTTGAATCAACAATATAAGGTCTAAACTTATCACAAGCAAACACCACTGCTAAGATTTCTTTTTTAGTAGTAGCATAATTTCTTTGAGCATTGTCTAGAGTTTTACTAGCACAATGAATAACATTCAATTTCTTATCAACTCTTTGTCCTAGAAGAGCACCAACAGCATAATCACTAGCATCACACATAATTTCAAAAGGCAAGTTCCAATCAGGTGGTTGAACTATGGGTGCAGTGATTAAAGCTTTCTTGAGTGTTTCAAAGGCTTTTAAACAATCATCATAAAAAACAAAAGGAATATCCTTTTGCAAAAGATTGGTGAGAGGCCTAGAAATTTTAGAGAAGTCTTTAATAAACCTCCTATAGAAACCAGCATGGCCTAGAAAACTATGAATACTTTTGATGTCCTTGGACATGGCATTTTCTCAATTGCATCAACTTTAGCTTGGTCCACTTCAATACCTTTTTCAGAAATTTTATGACCCAAGACAATGCCTTCATTAACCATAAAGTGGCACTTCTCCCAATTCAAGACAAGATTCCTTTGTTCACATCTCTACAAAAGTCGATCAAGATTGCTTAAGAAATCATCAAAATACTTCCCATAAACAGAGAAGTCATCCATGAAAACCTCGACAATCTTTTCACAAAAGTCAGAGAATATAGCCATCATGCATCGAAAGGTAGCAGGTGCATTACATAAACCAAAAGGCATTCATCTATAAGCATAGGTTCCAAAGGGACAAGTAAAAGTGGTCTTTCTTGATCAGGTTGAGAAACAGGTATTTGAGAAAAACCAGAATATCCATCAAGGAAGCAAAAGTGTGTGTGCTTAGATAATCGTTCAAGCATTTGATCAATAAAAGGCAAATGATAATGATCTTTCCTAGTAGCTTTATTTAATTTTCTGAAATCAATTACCATTCTATAGCATGTAACAATTCTCTGTGGAAAAAGTTCATTCTTATCATTAGGAACTACAGTAATACCTCATTTCTTAGGGACACAATAAACATGGCTTACCCATCTACTATCAGCTATAGGATAGATTATACCTGCTTCCAGAAGTTTTAATATTTCCGTTCTTACCACCTCTTTCATCTTCGGATTTAACCGATGTTGGTGATCAACAACTGGTTTAGCATCAGATTCCATATTAATTTTGTGCTGACATAGTGTGGGACTAATGCCCTTTAAATCATCAAGAGTATATCCAATAGTAGCTCGGTGCTTCCTTAGAGCCTTCAATAATCTTTCTTCTTCATGTTCCGAAAGGATAGCACTAATAATAACAGGATATATCTTCTTTTCATCAAGATAAGCATATTTCTAAGTGTCTAGCAATTATTTTAATTCAAACACAGGATCACCCTTAGGTGGAGGAGGACCTCCTAAAGTTTCAATAGTCAAATTGTGTTTAAGTAGAGGACGTTGTTCAAAGAAAATATTATCTATTTCATTTCTTTCATGCATATGTAAATCATTTTCATGGTCTAGCAAGTATTGCTCTAAAGGATCAGTAGGTGGCACAACAATAGAAGCAAGACCAACTAATTCATCCTTACTAGGCAATTCTTTTTCATGATGCTTTCTACTAAACTTCAAAAAATTAAACTCATGAGACTCATCACCAAAGCTAACACCCACAGTTTGTTTATGACAATCTATCCTAGCATTAACTATGTTCAAGAAAGGTCTTCCAAAGATAAGGGGTCAGAAGTCATCTTGCGGGGTACCAAGAACAAGAAAATTAGTAGGATATTTTACCTTCCCACACAATACTTCAACATCTATAATAATCCCACACAGTGAGATGGTGTCTCTATTAGCAAGTTTAATAGTAACATCTATGTCTTCTAACTCTGTAGGTGCTATGTCTTCCCTAATTTCTTGATATAACTTGTAAGGAATAGCACTCACACTAGCAACCATGTCACATAAACCATGATAATAGTGATCTCCTATTTTAACTGAAATGACAGGCACGCTAACAACTGGTCTATGTTTATCTTTTTCATCAGGTTTAGCAATTCTAGCAGCTTCTTTGCAGAAGTAAATAACATGCCCATCCACATCTTCTTCTAAGAGATATTTAACCATAGCAATATTAGGTTCAATTCTAATTTGTTCATCTGGTTTAGGTGTTCTGATAGAGCTTTTGTTAACCACAGTTGCAACTTTAGCATGTTCCCTTATCCTAACAGGAAAAGGGGGTTTCTCAATATAAGCAATGGGAACAACTGGATCAACATTATAGAGAATATTTTCTTCTTTAACTGGTATCGATTCTTTAATAGGTGCGTGATATTTAAGCCATTCCTCTTTAGGGAGTTCAACATGAGTAGCAAATGATTCACAAAAATAAGCTACTATCCCAGAGTCAAGTCCATATTTAGTGCTAAACATTTGAAAAGCATCGGTATAATATTTAACACAACCATACTTAAGCTTTATACCTGACTCTTTACCTTCGTCGAGTTCCCAATCTTCAGAGTTGCGTTTAATTCTTTCCAGAAGATCCCACCAGAATTCAATAATTTTCTTCATAAAAGAACTAGCACAAGAAGTATCCAGCATGATTTGATCATTACGAGAAAGCCGAGCATAAAAGTTCTGAATAATAATTTATCTTGAGAGCTCATGATTGGGGCATCAATATAACATTGACTTAAGCCTTGTGACGCCCTCGATTCAATCGTACACTAATCATACACGCAAATGTGTATGATCAAGATCAAGGACTCACAGGAAGATATCACAACACAACTCTAGACACAAATTAAAATAATACAAGCTTTATATTACCAGACAGGGGCCTCGAGGGCTCGAATACATAAGCTCGAATACACAAGAGTCAGCGGAAGCAACAATATCTGAGTACAGACATGAGTTAGACAAGTATGCCTTAAGAAGGCCAACACAAAAGCATCTACGATCGAAAAGGCAAGGCCTCCTGCCTGCGAGCCTCCTAACTACTCCTGGTCGTCGGCGGTCTCCACGTAGTAGTAGGCATCGACGGTGGCATCTGGCCCCCGGGCTCCGACATTTGGTTGCATCAACCGAAAAGAAGAAGAAAGGGGGAAAAGGGGGAGCAAAGCAACTGTGAGTACTCATCCAAAGTACTCGCAAGCAAGGAACTACACTACATATGCGACATTATCAAAGGAAGGTTGTATATGTGGACTGGGCTGCAGAAATGCCAGAATAGAGAGAAGGCCTAGTCCTATCGAAGACTAGCATCTTCTGGAAACCACCATCTTCCAGCACAGGAGGGAGTAGAGTAGCATAAAGTAAAGTAGTAGTAGTGTTATCAACCTCGGTCAGAGATCCTTTCTCGACTCCCTGCGAGAAAGCAATCCCAGAGCCATACTATCTAGTTATCACCTCATATCCAAGTCTCATCTCAAGTATCCAGTTCTAGTTGTATCGATCGGGATACAACTCCAAGTGTCCGTTACCGTAAGACAGGCTATCGATAGATGTTTTCTTCCCTGCGGGGGTGCACACCGCGCTCGATTAACTCCGGCCAGACACACTTTCCTGGGTCATGCCCGGCCTCGGCCAAACAATACGCCGCAACCCAACCTAGGCTTAATAGAGAGGTCAAGCACACCGGACTAAACCTATGCCCCCAGCGGTCATGGGCCATCGCCCCGGGAACTCCTGCACGTTGCGAGGGCGGCCGGTGAGCAGACCTAGCTACCTCCTTCAAAAAGGCAGGTGCTTACGCAGTCCAACCCGGTGCGCGCCGCTTAGTCGCCGACGTCTATTAAGCTTCGGCTGATGCATACGACTCAAAACGCCCATGCTATGCCCATGTGATGGTTAGTGCTATCAGGCCAGAGGCCCCTCGGATCAAATATCCAAATCACAGTGGATTAGGAATGCGCGGTAACAAGCAGAGACTCAAGAAAGATGTGACCCCGTTGCCCCGTCTTGAGGACTTGCGGCAAGGGCTAGGAATGCCCGGCCACGCCTCGTAATTATCTCGCGGGCACCCTCCAGGTCAACCCGTCTTCACATAACTCGCGGGTACCCCTCAGGATCGACCCGCCTTTCCAAGTAATAGTGGTAAAGTGCAAGTATCCATGTGTCCAAACATCAAGAGGAAAACCCGAGGAATCACCCCCGGAGAATTCCACTCGATGTAATCATCAAGGTGAACATAAGAGGAACCACCCCCGAGGTTCACACTTGAGGGGTTGCACGACGGAGTTGTATCGGAAGTGGTTAAGGAGGAAGTCACCCTCGATGACCACGACCAAATAGCTACACTACAGGGTTAACATCAGAAGTGCTGATGAGGTCTCACCCTCGGTACTCGATAGTAACCCAGTGGTATCGAGCAACTAAGGGGAAAGTGATGTGCGGTAACGGGGCCTGGTCTTCGATCCGTTGATCGGGTCTTCAATGATGAAGCAGGGGCAACAAGGACAAGGTGGGGGGTCACTGATGGATCACTAACCAACCTATACTAAGCAGTTTAGGATAAGCAGGTAGGTAACAATAAGCAGGTTACAAAAGCAGGCTATGCATCAGAAGAGGAGCAATCAATTACAGTAGAAAAATCTAATGCAAGCATGAGAGTATGGAATGGGCGATATCGGAATGATCAAAAGGGGGGCTTGCCTGGTTGCTCTGGCAAGGAGGGGTCGTTGTCGACGTAGTCGGTCACCGGGGCATCATCGGCCTCGGGGTCTACCGGAGTGAAGAGGGGGAAGAAACAGTAATTATAAGCAAATAGATGCAACGCTAAGCATGATATGACGATAGGCAGAACTAGGGTCGACCTAATGTAGTAATACACATTGCAGACGGAGGGGATAAACATCCGAGGATGAATTCCCGACATTAGGTGGATTCCGTACAAAGGAAAAAAGGGGAAAATTCCAAGTTCAGCATGCTAGGGGCATGTGACAGATGAATGGACCATGTATTCAGATTCGTTGGATTTTTCTAAGCAACTTTCATGTAGAAAACATTTTCATCTAAGTTACGGTTTATTTTCTATGAATTTTCAAAGTTTCTAGCACTTTCTGGATTTATATAAGTTAACAGCAATTTCCAGAAATGGAATATGACATCATCATGATGTCAGGGTGATGTAAGCAGTCAACCGACCCACTAACTAGTCAAACTGACGAGTGGGTCCCACCTATCATAGACAGAGGCCTTAACAGAATTTATCTAAACTAAGCTGAGGGTAATTAGCAGTTGGGCCCCACCAGTCAGTGGATAATTACGTTAACTAATTAAGTTTAATTAACTTTGTTAATTAGGGGTGTGGGCCCCATCGGTCAGTTGCATGGGCCAGTCCAGTCAGCATGGTGGACCAGGTCAACAGGCCGGCCGGGCCCCTAGGGCCCATGGGTCAGTGACCCAGGGACGGGGCCCACTGAGCCACATCGGCGTCGGCCGGAGACGCGCCGGAGATGGCTCCGGCGAGCCAAAACACGGCGGTCGAATGCTAGAGCAGCCCAGGCTTTCGCCTTGGTGCACCAAAACGCGTGGTTCTACTTGCGTTCGAAAGCTAAGGCTGCCGCGAATCGAGTGGTGCCTCTGGACCAACCGGAGATGGCCAGAGCAGGGAGTTGCAACCTCGCCGGCGGTGGTGACCTACGGTGGCTCGGCGGAATCAAAGACCTACCGCGCGTGCGAGCGATCTAAAGCATCGGCCGCACCATTGGGGTGCCCCGAGCACAACGTGTGCTCGGACGGCCATGACCACGAGGAAATCTACGGTGGCGAGCTCATCTGCGGCGACCGAAGCACGGCAATAGCAGGAGCTCGGCTGGGCAGCGCGTGCGAGTAAATGGAGAAGGAGGGGAAGCAGGGGAGCTCACCGTGCGGCGCAAGACAGGCCGTTGATGGGTTAGTGGCTGCAGGGGTGGCCGGAATCGAGGGATCTCGCCGCCGACAAAGGCGGAAGGGGGCAAGGTCGTGCAACATCAGTGGTACTTCCACCTCCACTTGAGGGCACCAGACGACGGAGTCGTCCCCGGCGGAGCTTCACAACAAGACGGCGGAGCGAGGCGGTGGTTGTGGCCGCTGTGACGACGGAGAACGGCAGAGACCGCGTCGGTCTCCTCTCCAAAACGAAGCAGAGGGAGAGGTGGATCTGGGGGAGGAGAGGTGCAAGTGGGGGGAGAGGGGATCGAGGCGACAGGGAGGGAGGGGATCCTTATCCCCTCTTCGGCGAGGCGCATGGCGACGAGCGGGTTCGACGGCGACACCTCGCGTGGGTCGGTTGAATAGGAGAAAGGGGAAGATGACAAGGGAGGGGGAGTGGGCCGGCTGGCGTGGGCCGACGGCCAGCTGGGCCGTTTGGCCCAGTGGGGCAGGGGCTTTCTCTCTCTTCCCTCCGCTTTCCTTTTATTTTTTATTTTTTTGATTTATTCTTGTTTTGCAAATTGCTTAGCCACCATTAGAGTTTTGTAAAATATGTGACTTAGCTCAACAATTATAGTGCAATATTTTCCACTGCCAAAAAAAAGGTTTGGAACCAAAATGATTTCATTTGAATTTTTAAAAAATGATATGGCACTTTATACTATTTCTTTGATGTTGTTTCATGTTGTTTGAGTCACATAATGAATTTAGGTGATGTTGTTTTTCTGAAGATAATTAGTTATAATTATTTTCTATTTAATGAACATTTTAGTTTGCACGTTTGAGAAATTTTGAATTTCACTCATAATTTGAATTTGAATTTGACTTTGATTTTTCATCAAGTGATAAATAGCTCAGTAAGCATGGTGACATGGCACCATTAACACGGGATTACTGTAGCATGACACTGGGGGTGTTACAAATCTCCTCCACTACAAGAAATCTCATCCCGAGATTTAAGTGGTGAAGTAAAGAGTAACTTCGGGAGAACTGGCCCTTATAGGGTTAATTATCTGGTGAACAATTCAGGGAATGAGGCAGAAGTATCTCTCGTGTTGAAACTTAATTAACATCGACAACAAAGTATGAAGGTACAATAGGAAGTTTCAAGCGAATGGACAAACGATTGATACCTGAACATAGTGTGAGGAAGGGGTTCAGAGCATCGGGAACAGATCATCTCTCGAAAGGTGGCTCGTGACATGATACGAAGCCAAATGCAAGAATATTTCGGAATCAAAGATATACAGGAGAGTCAGGTTCCGATCCTATGGAACTATGGGTTATGAGCCCACCTATGGGTTAAAAGTTGAAAGGGGGCCGATAGCAAGGCATGTCAGATGATAGACTGTGAGCTATGTTGTCAACAACATTGGTACCAAGGGCGAGGGACGGAGAGAACTATTTTCCTGCTCGTTGAACGAGGTGGACCAATAGGCAAACTTCTCGTCCATCGATGTTTATCGGAATGTCAACAACAATAATAACAAGGTCTTACTGACAAATTGTACACCGAGGTGTTTTCATAAGCAGGGAACTATTACTGCTTAGATCTCATAAACCACCAGAAAGGTTAAACAAAACAACGGAAAAGAAAAGGTGATCATTAGATTAATCAGAACATTGGAAAGGAAAATGTGTTCACACACCAGGATTGGGAGTATATCCTTCCCAAGGGGAAGCGGAGCCGGATATACATGATATGACAGCAAATTCAAAAGCATTTAGATAATGGGGCGAGGAAGAATCATGATATTACCCATACAACGGTGTTTGGATAATAGATCAAGAAACATTCGACAATGTGCTTCCAATGTTCTTGTTGATATACGGAATACCTCAGTCATGCTTTGAGGTAGCATTAACATGGTGTTACAAGTAGGGGTTGGAGTTGAAGATCACAAGAAATATTCAAGGAACAATTGCAGGAATAGCAAGGAGTCCAAGGTATAACCAAGACATGATCAAACATGTGTTGGAAAGAAGACAAGGGAGTTGCCGATGATAAATCAAATCATCGAGGGTCAAGGATGGTAGTTCTCATCATGAATTCGATTGATATGCTGGAAGAGCTTAGAATGTTGACGAGCACGATACAATTGTTGAGAGATTTCAGGAATATGTAATCGGACGGCAATGACATCAAATCAAAGGAATGATGAAGCGAAAAGTTATTGGAACCATGGGTACAACACAAACTCGAAACCAAGCTTGTTGTTCAAGGCGAAATGATATGACAAGGAAAAATCAACGTAAGCTTAGCTCGTCGTCAAAAATTGTGCTGCAAGAAGAAGGATCAGGTAGCACAGTTAAAATTTATCATGATAATGATATAGCCGATCAGGCTAGGAATGAATTGAAGGATTATTAAACTCGTAAGGAACAAAAATTACTTAGAGTTGTTGAATCGGAGTCCGAGATCGATTCTCTTATCGGTGTTCTCGAGTGACTGATAACTCAAAACCCGGGGGAAAATCTGAAATCGGTGAGAAGTAATACTAGATGAATATTCATAGGAAGCAACTCAGTTATTTGATATTCTCGAGATACCAGGGGTAATATTCGAAGGTAGACCATATTAGAGTTTGGACATGTGTATTGATATGCATAAGGCGAGCACTTCAACTTGTCCGAGAAAGGGGATCAAAGAAGACAACCTTGGTTGGAACCACGATTGCAAAGGCCAAAATCACAGATACAGGATCCAATTATACCAAGGGAATAATTATTGTGACGAGAAGCTTCCATGATAAGATCTACATCGTTTCCATGGGCATGAACACAAAGTTCAAGGTCGACTCCCACTTCTCCAATGCATAACCTTTCATCACTTCTCACGTTCAATGAAGTTGTAGTGTTGAAATGTTATGTGGCAAGACACCAGAAGAGTATGACTCGTGAAAACTCTCGGGTTCACATGGATTAAGGAAGACATAGGTTCAACCCGTAGGGGCATCTTGGGAACATATACCACAAACTCCACGAGTAAAATAACGCAAGCTCAAAGGCAGAGCATGGTTGAGAAGGCAGAGGATACAATTTACCAAAGGCATAATGTATCTAAGGAAAGGCTCCAAAAGGTTATTGAATATGAAGGACGTTGTCAGATAAAATCCAACAAAGGATCTGGCGGTCCGCATAGGATCTGATGTGAGTATCGGTACTCACCCAGAAGAAGAAAGAATGCAAAGGCATCAGGTTATAGATATAACTGGATAACTTCAAAGCTTGAATACAAAGGAATTACGATTTTCAAATCAGAAGATCTAAAGCAGAGGCTCTGATCAAAAGATAAATGAGTTGAATCGATACAGATCGACAATCAAACAAGGTTTGATTTGACAAGAACAAGCTCATGTTTGGAGTGACGTCTGAGCCAAAAGGATGAATGCTAGGATCTAATTGAGAATTACGAGCATTTGCGACATATTAGATCAAGGGACTCGAAACGATAGTGACAGAGGGTGTCAACGAAGATTACTAGAATTATGGAATTAACCATAATGCAAGCAAAAAAGAATTTCAACAACAATAGGCTGTTGAGGATTTTTGGAAGATCGAATAGTATTTCAAAGACTCTTGTGAAACATATGAACAACTGGGGAAAACAAATCCTCGATATGTGTGAGGATTAATTTGTCTGTGTATTCAAGCGACAAGGAAATGCAGTTAGTCATAGGGGCTTATCGGTAGTAGGGAATTGCAAACGTGATGAGCACAAGTTATCGGGATAACATCGGAGAATATCTTCTGAATCTTCTGGTGCAGCAGGCGATCATCTGTAATAAGGGGCTCTCCGGGGTGAAGTAGTTACGAGATCCTAATGTTAGAGTTAGGAAAATCATTTAACCCGAATGGAAGAGAGATCAGAGTCCCAAAGTATAGACGAGGAATAAAAGATCCTAATACCACCCAATTGGCGACGTGGGCCCATAAGCCACACAGCCAAGTTAGTAAAACGGTTTTTGGTTTCTAGACTCAACTTCGGCCAAGGAGTTGGAAAGGGGGATCCTACAGGCAGTCGGCTCTGATACCAACTTGTGACGCCCTCGATTCAATCGTACACTAATCATACACGCAAATGTGTATGATCAAGATCAAGGACTCACAGGAAGATATCACAACACAACTCTAGACACAAATTAAAATAATACAAGCTTTATATTACAAGCCAGGGGCCTCGAGGGCTCGAATACATAAGCTTGAATACACAAGAGTCGGCGGAAGCAACAATATCTGAGTACAAACATGAGTTAGACAAGTATGCCTTAAGAAGGCCAACACAAAAGCATCTATGATCGAAAAGGCAAGGCCTCCTGGCTGGGAGCCTCCTAACTACTCCTGGTCGTCGTCGGTCTCCACGTAGTAGTAGGCATCGACGGTGGCATCTGGCTCCTGGGCTCCGACATCTGGTTGCATCAACAGGAAAGAAGAAGACAGGGGGGAAAGGGGGAGCAAAGCAACTGTGAGTACTCATCCAAAGTACTCGCAAGCAAGGAACTACACTACATATGCAACATTATCAAAGGAAGGTTGTATATGTGGACTGGGCTGCAGAAATGCGAGAATGGAGCGAAGGCCTAGTCCTATCAAAGACTAGCATCTTCTGGAAACCACCATCTTGCAGCAACAGGAGGGAGTAGAGTAGCATAAAGTAAAGTAGTAGTAGTGTTATCAACCTCGGCCAGAGATCCCTTCTCGACTCCCTGCGAGAAAGCAATCCCGGAGCCATACTATCTAGTTATCACCTCATATCCAAGTCTCATCTCAAGTATCCAGTTCTAGTTGTATCGATCGGGATACAACTCCAAGTGTTCGTTACCGTAGGACAGGCTATCGATAGATGTTTTCTTCCCTGCAGGGGTGCACCAACTTACCCACCACGCTCGATTAACTCCGTCCAGACACACTTTCCTGGGTCATGCCCGGCCTCGGCCAAACAATATGCTGCAACGCGACCTAGGCTTAATAGAGAGGTCAAGCACGCCAAACTAAACCTATGCCCCCAGGGGTCATGGGCCATCGCCCCGGGAACTCCTGCATGTTGCGAGGGCGGCAAGTGAGCAGACCTAGCTACCTCCTTCAAAAAGGCAGGTGCTTATGCAGTCCAACCCGGCGTGCGCCGCTCAGTCGCTGACGTCTATTAAGCTTCGGCTGATGCATACGACGCAGAACGCCCATACAATGCCCACGTGATGGTTAGTGCTATCAGGCCAGAGGCCCCTCGGTTCAAATATCCAAATCGTAGTGAATTAGGAACGCGCGGTAACAAGCAGAGACTCGCGAAAGATGTGACCCCGTTGCCCCATCTTGTGGACTTGCGGCAAGGGCTACGAATGCCTGGCCACGCCTCGTAATTATCTCGCGGGCACCCTCCAGGTCAACCCATCTTCACATCACTCACGGGTACCCCTCAGGGTCGACCTGCCTTTCCAAGTAATAGTGGTAAAATCCAAGTATCTGTGTGTACAAACATCAAGAGGAAAACCCGAGGAATCACCCCTGGAGAATTCCACTCGATGTAACCATCAAGGTGAATGTAAGAGGAACCACCCCCGAGGTTCACACTTGAGGGGTTGCACGACAGAGTTGTATCGGAGGTGGTTAAGGAGGAAATCACCCTTGATGACCGCGACCGAATAGCTACACTACAGGGTTAACATCATAAGTGCTGATGAGGTCTCACCCTCGGTACTCGAGAGTAACCCAGTAGTGTCGATGTGACGCCCGGATAGTTACGCTACAGTAACCCTCCGCTAATGATGCCACGTCAACCAGATTACTGTTGTTAGTCTTGCGATGATTCAACTCCCGTTCAAATTTCAAATTTAAAATCAAGTCAAATAATTAAAGTTTTCAAACCTTAAAACAAAAATGTTCGGCTTGTACCAAATAATGCATAGGTAATTATGATGGAGAAACCACATTTTATTAAACTAACTAAATACCCTAAAGTGATTAAAACAGTAGCAAAACAATTAATTAAATTTCCTTTTGCAATTAATAAAATGTTAAGATATTTTATTTAGTTGCCCAAAATTAATGGGGTAGTAGCCTAACTTTAATACTAAATCAGGACTTGCTTTTATATTTTATAAAACTAAGCTAAAAGGAAACTAAAATGAAACAGTAAAAGAAAAGGAACCAAAAAAAAGGACAAAAGAAATTAAACCCCCCCCCCCCCCCCGCTGGGCCTCGGCCCAGCTGGCCATGCAGTCGGCCGGCCCACCCCGCCCTGCCTTATCTCCCCACGACCCAAACCCTAACCACCCCGTCGCCCCACTCCCCCTCACCACTCGCTCTCCCCCCCCCCCCCACGAACCCCCCCCCCCCTCGCTCTCCCCGATCTAGATCGGGGATCCACCCCGACGAGCGCGCCCCGCGCCACCCGACGCTGGCGCCGCCCCTCCCGCACTCCTCCGCGCCCCCTTCTCCAACTGCCACTGCCCGAAGTGCCCTCCCTCGCCGGTGCCCCGTCGCCACCTCGACCCAGACGCCTCCCCGCCGGCCTGCTTCTCCTCCGGCGATGCGACGTCCCCGGCATCCACCCCGAGCCCCGCTGCCCTAGTCCCTACTACCCGATGTGAGCGCGCGCCCTGCCCCCTCACTCCCTCTCACGCGACCTCCCCTCACCACGCACACGGCATCCGCGCGCCGCGCCCCGGCTCGCGATGGCCGCGCCGGCCCCCGTCGATACACGCGTGCTCGTGCGCCCAGCGCCCCGCTGCCACCCCGGGGCCGCTGCCTCCTTCCCCGCGCCACGCCTGGGCCGCGCGCCCCACCGTGCCGCTCGCCCGCGTGGCCCTGCGCCGCCTCGCCGTCCGCTTTCCCTGCTCGCCGCTCCGGCCACGGCCTCGCCTAGCACAGCCGCTCGCCGCGACCACTGTCTACCTCGTCGTCGCTCCTGCTGCTGCCCCCCACCCCTGTTCCGCCTCCTGCCACCGACCACGGTCCGGCCACGCCCGCTCGACCCCGCTCCGACCTCGCCCGGCTGCCGCTCCCCCTCCCCTGCACCCGCGGACGCCGGCGCCCAGCGCCCGTCCCCCCTCCTCTGTCGGCCTGGGCGGGTGCACAACACCCGCTCCAGGCGCCCGTAACCCGCGCGCCCGCTAGCCACCCCTGGCCCAATGACAAGTGGGGCCTAGCCCCAGAACAAATGTAAAATAAAACAAAAAATATATAATAAAAATAAATAAATAAATAAATAAATTGACAAAAGAAATAAATAAGTTAATAATTAATAATTAAAATGATAATTAATTAGTTAATTAAAGAATTAATTAAACTAATTAGACCTGATTAGATTAACCTAACCACTAATTAAACTAATTGACATTGTTTAAATAACCTTCTAATTAAACAGCCAATGACGAACGGGACCCACACGTCAGTTGACCAGTCAACACCCCTGTTGACTGCTGATGTCATGCTGACGTCATGATGACGTCAGCAAACCCTGTTCTGGATAATGTTAGATTAAAAAATTAAATAAATCCAAAAAATGATTTAAATCTTTTAAAATTAATAGTAAATAATCCGTAACCCGGATGAAAATACTTTCTACATGAAAGTTACTCAGAACGACGAGACGAACCCGGATACGCAGCCCGTTCGTCCACTACACATTCCTAACATATCAAACTCGCAACTTTCCCCCTCCGGCTCCTTTGTCCGAAAACGCGAAACACCGGGGATACTTTCCCGGATGTTTCCCCCTTTCACCGGTATCACCGCATACCGCGTTAAGGCACCTCTAACGTCGTTACTTGTCATGTCATGCATCACTATGCATCTGTTTGCTTAAATATTTATTGTTTCTTCCCCCTCTTCTCTCGCTAGACACCGAGACCGACGCTGCTGCTACCTAGTACGACTACGGAGTTGACGACCCCTCTCTCTTGCCAGTGCAACCAGGCAAGCCCCCCCCCCCCCTTGATCACCAGATATCGCCTACTCTTCTCTATACTGCTTGCATTAGAGTAGTGTAGCATGTTACTGCTTTCGTTATTCCTATCCTGATGCATAGCCTGTCTTTGATACTGCTGTTGATACCTTTACCTGCAATCCTACTTGCTTAGTATAGGATGCTACTGTTCCATCAGTGGCCCTACACTCTTGTCTGTCTGCCATGCTATACTACTGGGTTGTGATCACCTCGGGAGGTGATCATGGGTATATACTATACTTTAAACATGATACATGTGGTGACCAAAGTCGGGTTGGCTCGAGGAGTACCCGCGAGTGATTCACGGATTGGGGGCTGAAAGGACCTTTGTCCCGACGGCCCTCTGTGTGGATCTTTGTGGCGGAGCGGCAGGGCAGTTCGGGGCTACCTGGGTGAGAGGTGAGCCTAGCCCTGTTGGCGTTCGTGGATACTTAACACGCTTAACGAGATATGGGTATTTGATCTGAGTCTCGCCATTTGGTCTATACGCACTAACCAACTACGCGGGAAAGATATGGGCACTCGGCGTCGTGGTATCAGCCGAAGCACTTCTTGACGTCAGCGACTGAGTGGCGCGCGCCGGGTTGGACCGCGTAACGTGACTTCCGTTGTACTGGAGGTTGCTAGGTCTGCTCACCGGCCGCGTTCGCAACGTGCAGGTGTGCTCAGGGCGATGGGCCCAGACCCATGCGCGCATAGGTTTAGACCGGCGTGCTGACCGCTCTGTTGTGCCTAGGTGGGGCTGCGACGTGTTGATATTCCGAGGCCGGGCATGACCCAGGAAAGTGTGTCCGGCCAAATGGGATCAAGCGTGTTGGGTTATGTGGTGCACCCCTGCAGGGAAGTTTATCTATTCGAATAGCCGTGTCCCTCGGTAAAAGGACGATCCAGAGTTGTACCTTGACCTTATGACAACTAGAACCGGATACTTAATAAAACACACCCTTCCAAGTGCCAGATACAACCCGTTGATCGCTCTCTAACAGGGCATCGAGGAGGGGATCGCCGGGTAGGATTATGCTATGCGATGCTACTTGGAGGACTTCAGTCTACTCTCTTCTATATGCTGCAAGACGGAGGCGACCAGAAGCGTAGTCTTCGATAAGACTAGCTATCCCCCTCTTATTCTGGCATTCTGCAGTTCAGTCCACTGATATGGCCCTTTACACATATATCCATGCATATGTAGTGTAGCTCCTTGCTTGCGAGTACTTTGGATGAGTACTCACGGTTGCTTTTCTCCCCCTTTTCCCCCTTTCCCTTCTACCCGGTTGCCGCAACCAGATGCTGGAGCCCAGGATCCAGACGCCACCGCCGCCGACGACTCCTACTACACTGGAGGTGCCTACTACTACGTGCAGCCCGCTGACGACGACCAGGAGTAGTTAGGAGGATCCCAGGCAGGAGGCCTACGCCTCGTTCGATCTGTATCCCAGTTTGTGCTAGCCTTCTTAAGGCAAACTTGTTTAACTTATGTCGGTACTCAGATATTGTTGCTTCCGCTGACTCGTCTATGATCGAGCACTTGTATTCGAGCCCTCGAGGCCCCTGGCTTGTATTATGATGCTTGTATGACTTTTTTTTATTTGTAGAGTTGTGTTGTGATATCTTCCCGTGAGTCCCTGATCTTGATCGTACACATTTGCGTGCATGATTAGTGTACGATTGAATCGGGGGCGTCACAAGTTGGTATCAGAGCCGACTGCCTGTAGGAATCCCCCTTCCACACTCCTTGGCCGAAGTCGAGTCTAGACATTGCAAAAACTTTTACTAACATGGCTGTGTGCCTTACGGGCCCACGTCGCCATTGGGCGGTATTAGGATCTTTTACTCCTCGATCTATACTCTGGGGCTCTGAGCTCTCTTCTATTCGGGTTAAATGATTTTGCAAAAAAAACTAACTTTAGGTTCTCGATAATACTTTCTCCCGGAGGGCCCTCACTTCAGATGATCGCCTGATGCACTAGAAGATTCTGAAGTTACCCTACGATGTTCTTTCTAGTCTTTGTGACATCGCATTTGCGATTTCCTTCCACCGTCAACCCCTATGAAAACTGCATACACTTACCATTCATACAATCATTCCCCGTTGATCTTGTTATTACAAGATGTCCCGAAATACTCTATGTTGTTCCGAGAATCCTTTAAGCTTAGTGCCTTGCTGTACTTTGTCACCTGAATACCCTACGGATAATTCCCGCACTTACCGAGTATCCGCTCATCCCCAGTTGATTTTGGTATTTCATAAAAGCTTTTGAAATACCATTCGATCTCTCGAAGATCCTCAACAACCTATTGCTCTTGAAATTCTTGGTTGCTTGCATTGGGATTAAATCCTATAAGCCTACTACCCTTATTGGCATCCTCTATCATTATCATTTTAAGTCTGTTGATCCAATATGATGTGAATGCTCCCAATCCTCATTCATATCCTAGAATTCATCTTTCCGGCTCAGACGTCATTTCAAACCTGAGCTGGTTCTTGACCAATCAAATTTCCATCGATGGTACCCTAAGCCTATTCGACTTATCCATCCTTGATCAGAGTGTTTGCTTCTGATCCCTTGATTTGAAGATCATAATTCCTTTGCATTTGAGCTTTGAATTAGTCAGGTGTTTCTATGATCCGATGCTCTTTCGATCATTCTTCCGTTGATAGAGTACTGATACTCGCATCAGCTCCGTTGTAGACCACAATACCCCTTGTTGGATTTTTATCCGACAGTGTCCTTCATATTGAATAACCTTGAGGGCCTTTCCATGGGTATATATAATGCCTTTGGTAAATTGTATCTTCTGCTTTTGAACAATGCTCTACTTTCGAGCTTGTATTAATTACCCCGAAGTTTGTGGTATAGGTTCCTAAGATGCCCTGATGGGTTGAACCTATGCCTTCCTTAATATGTGTGAACTCGGAAGTTTTCACCGGTCATACTCATCTGGTATTTCACCAGGTAAAACTTTCAACACTAATGCCATTATCGAAACGAGAAGTGAATGTAAGGTTATGCTTTGGAGAAGTGGGAGTCGACCTTGAACTTTGTGTTCATGCCCATGGACCCGAGGTGGAACTTATCATGGAAGCTTCTCGTAGTAATAATAATCCCCTTGTTATGACTTCTCCTCTTAACTATGCTTGGTCTTTTGCGACCGTGGTTTCGACCATATGGTTCTCCTTTGACCCCATTTCTTAGAAAAGTTTAAGTGCTTGCCTTCTGCAAGTGATTTCACTTGTCCAACCCCTATCCCGCTCTACCCTTGAGTATACCCCCTGGTATCTCGAGGTTATCATGGAACTGCATAACTTCTTATGAGTTATTCATCAAGTGCTACCTTCCCACTGAAACCAATTTTTCACGGACTCTGAGTTATTAAACACTCAACGACACCAATAACTGAACCGAGTCCGCACTACGGTTCAACAACTCTTCAGTAAGCTTCTATAAGTATGAGTTTGTACCCGATCACGCCATTCCTAGCCTGTTTGGCTATATCATTGTCTTGATGATTGTAAACTGTGCTACCTGGTCCTTATTCCGGGAGCACCAGTTTCGACGGTGAGCTAATCTTACGTCGATCCTCCTCGTCCTATCATTTCTCCCTAAACAACAAACTTGATTTCGAGTTTGTGTCATACCCATGGTTCAAATAACCTTTCACTTCATCATTCGTTTGACTTTATGTCATCATCGATCGATCAACCACATCTTCATGAAATCTCTCGACAATTGTGTCGTGATCATCATCAACATTCTGAGCTCTTACAGGATATCAATCGAATTCGTGATGAGAAATACCATCCTTGCCCTCAATGATTTGTGTTATCATCAACGACATTCTTGCGTTTCCGCAACACAAAACTTGTGCTAGTTTTGCGTTGTACCTTGAGTTCCTTGCTATCCGACTTAGGTTATGCCCTACCTTGGAGTATTACCATCTTTTATGTCAAGAAGGTGGTGAGAATTGCCCCGCCTCTTAAAAATTTCTTGGTATAGTGATACTTCTCACCATCACCATTCTGACATTGGCCGTGCAACCCAGCTCATATTTCGTGTGTACCTTTCAACCAATATTTAATTGTGTATGTGTTCCTCCAGCATACATCATTAAGTCATTTAATCTGACAAATGATATCTCTGTGTTCACGCAATTGTGGAAATCCATCTTTCTGGAAATCTCGATGAATTATCACCGAGTCCATCGGCACCTCCTCATCCTCTCTTGGCATGATGAACTCTTGTTTCGAAACTCGCTTCCATAGTTCATTTCTCGAGAATCTTACATTGACATCTCGTCAATTTGTGTTGCACCTTTTCCTCTCGAACACCCTGACTCTGGGGTATCATGACACCAATTGGATCTGAATCTCGGTCAGATATGATGGTTGGAACATATTTCCAAGAGTTATAACAATGGTATTTATGTGGCCCGGAAGGTGTTGTCGTGCCTAGCACACCTGGCCGGAGGCCCTATTGTTATAATTTTCCTTTTAGCAATGCTATCCATTCTTCCATGAGGAAATTGTAAGACTTATTCTACAAGCTGTTCCTGATGGATCGTTCGAGTATCCAAAGTCTGATCTTTACCCAGTGACCATGTTAATGCTATCTCGAAGCATGTCTGTGGTACTCCGATTATCAACAAGAACATTTGAAACCCAATGCTCAATGTTTCTTGCTCAATTATCCAAACACCGTTGTATGGGTAATGTCATGAAATTTCTCTCCCCTTACCTAAAGAGTTTTCTACATTATATCCTGTCATGGATATCATGCTCTACTTGTCCTTGGGAAGGATATACCCTTGAAATATGTGTTTAAACGCATTTTCCTTTCCATCGATCTGCTTAAACCGGATAATCATATTTTCCTTTCCATTGTTTGGTTTAACCTTTCTTGTGATCTATATGATCTAAGCAGTAATATTCTTCTGCTTATGTAAACACCTCGGTGTGCTAATTGGTCAGTAAGACCCTGTTACTATTGTTGATGACATTCCGGTAGCCACTGATGGACGAGAACCTTGCCTATTGGTCCGCCTCGTTCAACGAGCAGGAAAATGGTTCTCTTCGTCCCTCGCCCTTGGTACCAATGTTGTCACCATCATAACTGGCAGGCTATCCTCTGAGATGCCTTACAATCATGACCGTGCAAGATGCAAGCCCCCCCCCTTCTACTTTTAACCCACATGGTGGGCCCATAACCCACGGTTCCACAGGATCGAAACCTGACTCTCCTGTACACCTTGTTGACAAAGTTATCCCTTAGTCTTGGTTTCGTGTGTAATTCATGAGCCACCTTCCTAGTGATATGTTCCGGTATCAGATGCAATACTTAAACTTGATGCTTTGAACCCCTTTCACCTTCTGATTAGGCATCGAACGATTGCCTATGTTTGAAACTTTCCATGGTACCTTCTTACTTTGCTCTCGATATCTTCCTAAGTTTCAACTCGAGAGATACTTATGCTTCTTCCCCTAAGTTAACCGTCTGATGCTCGATCTTGTTAGAATCCGTCCTTATAGAGTTTTCCCTTCTTACCCTTTTGTAAGTACGATGAAGATCCCGAAGAAAGGATGCCTACATCATCATGATGACATGAAGCAGAGAAATGGAGACATCTACGTAATGGATTGACCGCTTCCAGAAGAGCAACCAAGACCGAGAAGACCCGTTAGATTTTTCGTAACCCAATCCCTCCCCCTTACTCCCCTCCTAAATCTCGGGACGAGATTTCTTGTAGTGGAGGAGAATTGTGACGCCCGGATAGTTACGCTACATTAACCCTCCGCTAATGATGCCACGTCAACCAGATTACTGTTGTTAGTCTTGCGATGATTCAACTCCCGTTCAAATTTCAAATTTAAAATCAAGTCAAATAATTAAAGTTTTCAAACCTTAAAACAAAAATGTTCGGCTTGTACCAAATAATGCATAGGTAATTATGATGGAGAAACCACATTTTATTAAACTAACTAAATACCCTAAAGTGATTAAAACAGTAGCAAAATAATTAATTAAATTTCCTTTTGCAATTAATAAAATGTTAAGATATTTTATTTAGTTGCCCAAAATTAATGGGGCAGTAGCCTAAATTTAATACTAAATCAGGACTTGCTTTTATATTTTATAAAACTAAGCTAAAAGGAAACTAAAATGAAACAGTAAAAGAAAAGGAACAAAAAAAAGGACAAAAGAAATTAACCCCCCCCCCCCGCTGGGCCTCGGCCCAGCTGGCCATGCAGTCGGCCGGCCCACCCCGCCCTGCCTTATCTCCCCACGACCCAAACCATAACCACCCCGTCGCCCCACTCCCCCGCACCACTCGCTCTCTTCCCCCCCCCCCACGAACCCCCCCCCCCCCTCGCTCTCCCCGATCTGGATCGGGGATCCACCCCGACGAGCGCGCCCCGCGCCACCCGACGCCGGCGCCGCCCCTCCCGCACTCCTCCGCGCCCCCTTCTCCAACTGCCACTGCCCGAAGTGCCCTCCCTCGCCGGTGCCCCGTCGCCCTACGCCGTCGCCACCTCGACCCAGACGCCTCCCCGCCGGCCTGCTTCTCCTCTGGCGATGCGACGTCCCCGGCATCCACCCCGAGCCCCGCTGCCCTAGTCCCTACTACCCGATGTGAGCGCGCGCCCTTCCCCCTCACTCCCTCTCACGCGACCTCCCCTCGCCACGCACACGGCATCCGTGCGCCGCGCCCCGGCTCGCGATGGCCGCGCCGGCCCCCGTCGATGCACGCGCGCTCGTGCGCCCAGCGCCCCGCTGCCACCCCGGGGCCGCTGCCTCCTTCCCCGCGCCACGCCTGGGCTGCGCGCCCCACCGTGCCGCTCGCCCGCGTGGCCCTGCTTCGCCTCGCCGTCCGCTTTCCCTGCTCGTCGCTTCGGCCACGGCCTCGCCTAGCGCAGCCGCTCGCCGCGACCACTGTCTACCTCGTCGTCGCTCCTGCTGCTGCCCCCCACCCCTGTTCCGCCTCCTGCCGCCGACCACGGTCCGGCGACGCCCGCTCGACCCCGCTCCGACCTCGCCCGGCTGCCGCTCCCCCTCCCCTGCACCCGTGGACGCCGGCGCCCAGCGCCCGTCCCCCCTCCTCTGTCGGCCTGGGCGGGTGCACAACACCCGCTCCAGGCGCCCGTAACCCGCGCGCCCGCTAGCCACCCCTGGCCCAATGATAAGTGGGGCCTAGCCCCAGAACAAATGTAAAATAAAACAAAAAATATATAATAAAAATAAATAAATAAATAAATAAATTGACAAAAGAAATAAGAAAGTTAACAAATAATAATTAAAATGATAATTAATTAGTTAATTAAAGAATTAATTAAACTAATTAAACCTGATTAGATTAACCTAACCACTAATTAAACTAATTGACATTGTTTAATTAACCTTCTAATTAAACAGCCAATGACGAACGGGACCCACACGTCAGTTGACCAGTCAACACCTCTGTTGACTGCTGACGTCATGATGACGTCAGCAAACCCTGTTCTGGATAATGTTAGATTAAAAAATTAAATAAATCCAAAAAATGATTTAAATCTTTTAAAATTAATAGTAAATAATCCGTAACCCGGATGAAAATACTTTCTACATGAAAGTTACTCAGAACGACGAGACGAACCCGGATACGCAGCCCGTTCGTCCACTACACATTCCTAACATATCAAACTCGCAACTTTCCCCCTCCGGCTCCTCTATCCGAAAATGTGAAACACCGGGGATACTTTCCCGGATGTTTCCCCCTTTCACCGGTATCACCGCATACCGCGTTAGGGCACCTCTAACGCCGTTACTTGTCATGTCATGCATCACTATGCATCTGTTTGCTTAAATATTTATTGTTTCTTCCCCCTCTTCTCTCGCTAGACACCGAGACCGACGCTGCTGCTACCCAGTACGACTACGGAGTTGACGACCCCTCTCTCTTGCCAGAGCAACCAGGCAAGCCCCCCCCCCTTGATCACCAGATATCGCCTAATCTCCTCTATACTGCTTGCATTAGAGTAGTGTAGCATGTTACTGCTTTCGTTATTCCTATCCTGATGCATAGCCTGTCTTTGATACTGCTGTTGATACCTTTACCTGCAATCCTACTTGCTTAGTATAGGATGCTACTGTTCCATCAGTGGCCCTACACTCTTGTCTGTCTGCCATGCTATACTACTGGGTTGTGATCACCTCGGGAGGTGATCATGGGTATATACTATACTTTAAACATGATACATGTGGTGACCAAAGTCGGGTTGGCTCGAGGAGTACCCGCGAGTGATTCACGGATTGGGGGCTGAAAGGACCTTTGTCCCGACGGCCCTCTGTGTGGATCTTTGTGGCGGAGCGGCAGGGCAGTTCGGGGCTACCTGGGTGAGAGGTGAGCCTGGCCCTGTTGGCGTTCGTGGATACTTAACACGCTTAACGAGATCTGGGTATTTGATCTGAGTCTGGCCATTTGGTCTATACGCACTAACCAACTACGCGGGAAAGATATGGGCACTCGGCGTCGTGGTATCAGCCGAAGCACTTCTTGACGTCAGCGACTGAGTGGCGCGCGCCGGGTTGGACCGCGTAACGTGACTTCCGTTGTACTGGAGGTTGCTAGGTCTGCTCACCGGCCGCGTTCGCAACGTGCAGGTGTGCTCAGGGCGATGGGCCCAGACCCCTGCGCGCATAGGTTTAGACCGGCGTGCTGACCGCTCTGTTGTGCCTAGGTGGGGCTGCGACGTGTTGATCTTCCGAGGCCGGGCATGACCCAGGAAAGTGTGTCCGGCCAAATGGGATCAAGCGTGTTGGGTTATGTGGTGCACCCCTGCAGGGAAGTTTATCTATTCGAATAGCTGTGTCCCTCGGTAAAAGGACGACCCGGAGTTGTACCTTGACCTTATGACAACTAGAACCGGATACTTAATAAAACACACCCTTCCAAGTGCCAGATACAACCCGTTGATCGCTCTCTAACAGGGCATCGAGGAGGGGATCGCCGGGTAGGATTATGCTATGCGATGCTACTTGGAGGACTTCAGTCTACTCTCTTCTATATGCTGCAAGACGGAGGCGACCAGAAGCATAGTCTTCGATAAGACTAGCTATCCCCCTCTTATTCTGGCATTCTACAGTTCAGTCCACTGATATGGCCCTTTACACATATATCCATGCATATGTAGTGTAGCTCCTTGCTTGCGAGTACTTTGGATGAGTACTCACGGTTGCTTTTCTCCCCCTTTTCCCCCTTTCCCTTCTACCAGGTTGCCGCAACCAGATGCTGGAGCCCAGGATCCAGACGCCACTGCCGACGACGACTCCTACTACACTGGAGGTGCCTACTACTACGTGTAGCCCGCTGACGACGACCAGGAGTAGTTAGGAGGATCCCGGGCAGGAGGCCTGCGCCTCGTTCGATCTGTATCCCAGTTTGTGCTAGCCTTCTTAAGGCAAACTTGTTTAACTTATGTCTGTACTCAGATATTGTTGCTTCCGCTGACTCGTCTATGATCGAGCACTTGTATTCGAGCCCTCGAGGCCCCTGGCTTGTATTATGATGCTTGTATGACTTTTTTTTATTTGTAGAGTTGTGTTGTGATATCTTCCCGTGAGTCCCTGATCTTGATCGTACACATTTGCGTGCATGATTAGTGTACGATTGAATCGGGGGCGAGCAACTAAGGGGAAAGTGATGTGCGGTGTCGGGGCCTGGTCTTCGATCCCGTTGATCGGGTCTTCAATGATGAAGCAGGGGCAACAAGGACAAGGTGGGGGGTCACTGATGGATCACTAACAAACCTATACTAAGCAATTTAGGATAAGTAGGTAGGTAACAATAAGCAGGTTACAAAAGCAGGCTATGCATCAGAATAGCAGCAATCAATTACAGTAGCAAAATCTAATGCAAGCATGAGAGAATGGAATGGGCGATATCGGGATGATCAAAAGGGGGGCTTGCCTGGTTGCTCTTGCAAGGAGGGGTCACCGTCGACGTAGTCGATCACCGGGGCATCATCGGCCTCGGGGTCTACCGGAGAGAACAGGGGGAAGAAACAGTAATTATAAGCAAACAGATGCAACACTAAGCATGACAAGACGACAAGAAGAACTAGAGTCGACCTAACGTAGTAATACACATTGCAGACGGAGGGGATAAACATCCGAGGATGAATTCCCGACGTTAGGTGGATTCCGGAGAAAGGAAAAGAGGGGGAAAGTTTCAAGTTCAGCATGCTAGGGGCATGTGACAGATGAACAGACCACGTATTCAGAATCGTTGGATTTTTCTGAGCAACTTTCATGTAGAAAACATTTTCATCTGAGTTACGGTTTATTTTCTATGAATTTTCAAAGTTTCTAGCACTTTGTGGATTTATATAAGTTAACAGCAAATTCCAGAAATGGAATATGACATCATCATGATGTCAGGGTGATGTAAGCAGTCAACTGACCCACTGACTAGTCAAACTGACCAGTGGGTCCCACCTGTCATAGACAGAGGCCTTAACAGAATTTATCTAAACTAAGATGAGGCTAATTAGCAGTTGGGCCCCATCTGTTAGAGGATAATTAACTTTGTTAATTAGGGATGTGGGCCCCATCGGTCAGTTGCATGGGCCGGTCCAGTCAGCATGGTGGACCGGGTCAACAGGCCGGCCGGGCCCCTGGGGCCCACGGATCAGTGACCCAGGGACGGGGCCCACTGAGCCACGTCGGCGTCGGTCGGAGACGCGCTGGAGATGGCTCCGGCGAGCGAAAACGTGGCGGCCGAACGCTGGAGCAGCTCGGGTTTTCGCCCTGGTGCACCAAAACGTGTGGTTCTACTTGCATTCGAAAGCTGAGGCTGCCGCGCATCGAGTGGTGCCTCTCGACCGACCGGAGATGGCCGGAACAGGGAGCTGCAACGTCGGCGGCGACGGTGACCTACGGTGGCTCGACGGAATCGAAGACCTAGCGCGCGTGCGAGCGATCTAAAGCATCGGCCGCACCATTGGGGTGCCCCGAGCACAACGGTGTGCTCGGACGGCCATGACCACGAGGAAAGCTACGGCGACGAGCTCATCTGCAGTGACGGAAGCACGGAAACAGCAGGAGCTCGGTTGGGCGGCATGTGCAAGCAAATAGAGCAGGAGGGGAAGCCGTGGAGCTCACCGTGCGGCGCAAGACAGGCCGTTGATGGGTTAGTAGCTGCAGGGGTAGCCGGAATCGAGGGATCTCGCCCGCGACAGAGGCGGAAGGGGGCGAGGTCGTGTGACGTCAGTGGTGCTTCCCAGCTCCACCTGTGGGCACCAGGCGACGGAGTCGACCCCGGAGTATCACGACAAGACGGCGGAGCGAGGCGGTGGTTGTGGCCGCGGTGACGATGGAGAACGGCGGCGACCGCGTCGGTCTCCTCTCCAAAACAAAGCAAAGGGTGAGGTGGATCTAGGGGAGGATAGGTTCAAGTGGGGGAGAGGGGATCAAGGCGACAGGGAGGGAGGGGATCCTTATCCCCTCTTCAGCGAGGCGCGTGGCGACGAGCGGGTTCGACGGCGACCGCTTATGCGGGTCGGTCGAACAGGAGAAAAGGGAAGACGACAGGGGAGGGGGAGTGGGCCGGCTGGCGTGGACCGACGGCCAGCTGGGTCATTTGGCCCAGTGGGGCAGGGGCTTTCTCTCTCTTCCCTCGGCTTTCCTTTTCTTTCTTTTTTTGATTTATTCCTGTTTTGCAAATTGCTTAGCCACCATTAGAGTTTTGTAAAATATGTGACTTAGCTCAACAATTATAGTGCAATATTTTACACTGCCAAAAAAAAGGTTTGGAACCAAAATGATTTCATTTGAATTTTTAATAAATGATATGGCACTTTAAATTTCTGTTTTGATGCTATTTCATGTTGTTTGAGTCACATAATAAATTTAGGTGATGTTGTTTTTCTGAAGATAATTAGTTATGAATTATTTTCTATTTAATGAACATTTTAGTTTGCACGTTTGAGAAAATTTGAATCTCACTCATAATTTGGATTTGAATTTGAATTTGACTTTGATTTTTCATCAAGTGATAAATAGCTCAGTAAGCATGGCGACCTGGCACCATTAACAGGGGATTACTGTAGCATGACACTGGGGGTGTTACAAGCCTCCCCCAAGCTAGAGCGATACTTTCTCCTTTATGAGGCCAAAAATTATATATATAATTTCGATCACGATGAACTAGATGCATAGGATATATTTTTTTTGGTGAAACTCCAATTTGAAATGATTCCAATTCCATGATCCAATATCATCGCATAGCCTACACCATGCCAATACTTTTCCCTTCAAATATAAAGGGAAAACCTTTTCCAGAACTTCATTCCTGGGTAAGACTGCAAGCTTAAACAATCCACAAATTTGTTCTACATGTATCAAGTGCATGTCAGGATGTTCGGTTCCATCTCCTGCGTAAGGATTAGCTAGCAGTTGTTCTATGATACCCGAAGGAATTTCATATCCAATATTTTCAGTAGGTGCAGTAGGTTGAGGGGAAATTAATTGTGGTTCCGGACGAGGTGAAGATACCCCGAACAAACCCCTCAAAGGATTGTTTTCCATAGTAACAAGTGACAATAAATTTCAGCACACTATATAAATGTTTCCTTACCGATTTCCACTTACCAAAGGCGCTCCACTCCCCGGCAACGGCGCCAGAAAATAGCCTTGATGACCCACAGGTATAGGGGGTCAACTGTAGCTCTTTTCGATAAGTAAGAGTGTCGAACCCAACGAGGAGCAGAAGGAAATGACAAGTAGTTTTCAGTCAGATAATATCTGCAAGTGTTGAAAATGTAAGTAGCGAGTAGTTTGATAGCAAGATAATTTGTAACGAGCAAGTAACGATAATAGTAACAAGTATGCAGCAAGGTAGCCCAATCCTTTTGAGGCAAAGGACAGGCCAAAACGGTCTCCTGTGATAAGCAAAGCGTTCTTGAGGGTACACGGGAATTTCATCTAGTCACTTTCATCATGTTGGTTTGATTTGTGTTCGCTACTTTGGTAATTTGATATGTGGGTGGACTGGTGCTTAGGTGTTGTTCTTACTTGAACAAACCTCCTACTTATGATTAACCCTCCCGCGAGCATCCGCAACTACGAGAAAAGTATTAAGAATAAATTCTAACCATAACATTAAACTCTAGGATCCAATCGGTCCCTTACGGAATAGTGCATAAACTGGGCTTTAAGTTTGTGTCACTCTCGCAACCCACCATCTATTTACTACTCCACAATGCATTCCCTTAGGCCCAAATATGGTGAAGTGTCATGTAGTTGACGTTCACATGACACCACTAAGGGAATCACAACATACATACTATCAAAATATCGAACACTTATATCAAGTTCACATGATTACTTGCAACATGATTTCTCCCGTGACCTCAAGAACAAAAGTAACTACTCACAAACAACAAACATGCTCATGATCATAGGGGTATTAATATGCATAAAGGATCTGAACATATAATCTTCCACCAAATAAACCATATAGTAATCAACTACAAGATGTAATCAACACTACTAGTCACCCCCAAGCACCAATCTATAGTTCCGGTAACAAGATTGAATACAAGAGATGAACTAGGGTTTGAGATGAGATGGTGCTGGTGAAGACGTTGATGGAGATTTCCCTCCCCAAGATGGGAGAGTTGTTGGTGATGATGATGACGATGATTTCCCCCTCCGGGAGGGAAGTTCCCCCGGCAGAATCGCTCTGCCGGAGGGCAAAAGTGCTCCTGCCCAAGTTCCACCTCGAGACGGCGGCGCTCCGTCCCGAAAGTATTATTCTTATTTTTTTTTAGGTCAAAACCACTTATAAACCTCGAGGTGGGCCGAGGAGGCCACAACCCACCAGGGCGCGCCAGGGCGGGCTGGAGCGCCCAGGTGGGTTGTGCCCACCTGGTGGCTCCCCTCTGGTACTTATTGGCTCCAATATTTCTTATATATTCCATAAAAAAATCTCTGTGAAGTTTTAGCCCATTTGGAGTTGTGCAGAATAGGTGGCCTGACGTAGCCTTTTCAGGTCCAGATTTTCAACTGCCGGAATTCTCCCTCTTGGTGTGTACCTTGCAAATTATGAGAGAAAAGGCATTAGAATTACTTCAAAAAGCAGTATTATGGATAAAAACATTATAAAAAACAGTAAAAAAATATGATGCAAAATGGACGTGTCAGAGGCAGACCGGCCCGGCGCGATCGTGGCCGAAGAAGTGACCGAGGCAGCAGAAGCGTCGTGCACTCAGCGAGGTGGCAACAACGACTTGTCATGGAGCCGCGGGCCATAGCGGCGGCTGCACGGTGGCAAAGGGAGGCAGAAGCGGGGCACCGGAGGCGAGCCGGTGACGGCGGCTAGGAGGCGGGTATGGCGGCGACTTGCGGTCGAGGTCGCGTTATGCAGGCTGGCAAGGGGCCAGCGAGGCGAGGCAAGGCGCGACAGAGGAGGCGGCTTAGGCGACAAGACCGTGACGTACAAGGCAGCTCGGTGGCGGCACAGGGGAGCCGGCGATTCAAAGAGTGGCGATCGTGCGGCTCGGCATGAGGCCATGCTGGGGCGACAGTGGAGCAGGTCGCTCGTGGTAGTGCGCAAGTGGCTTGGAGGCAATGGCAGGGGCGCGACCGTGATTGAGGCCGGCGGGGGCTCAAGGCAGGGCCGAGCAGGGACAGATCCTGGCGGAGGCGCGGTGAGGCCGGAGCGGCAGCTCAGAGCGAGGCGGCTCAGGTAGGGCGGTGTGAGGTGGCAGCAAGGCCAGCGGCGAGGTGGCTTGGAGTACGGCAGGGCCGTGGTGTGACTCGGCGGCGGCCTCAAAGCAGGGCCACGGTGACTCGAGCAGGAACTTGAGGAAAACCCCCGTGAAGCGTGGCCGGCTCTATGAAGGCTACGGTTCAGATGGCGGAGATGAGGTCATGCGGTGACTGTGAGGGCAGCTCGTGGCAGCAGGGGCGGCTTGAGGCCACAGCGGCTCGGAGGTGCGGTCGTAGCTGCATTGATGGCAGCTCGACGGAAACCGGGTCCGGCGTTACATGGGGAAGTGCTAGGCGGTGACTCGGAGATGGAGATGGACGGCGATGTGGAGACGATGCGGCTTGAGAGGTCGTGGATATGGCCATAGCAGCGGAGGCGAGGTGACTCGCGCGGAGTGAGGCATGTAGAAGCAAGCCATGGCGGCGGCTTAGAGGCAGACCGTAGGCGAGGTCACAACAGAGATGAGCTGGCGAGGTGGCCCGTGGCTGCAGCGGGTCAGCGAGGTGAGGGTGGCTCGATGCAAGGCGGGTGGAGGCAAGGCAGAGGTTGCCTTGGCGGCAGCTAACTTGAAGATGGTCGTCCGAAAGGCGGCTCGATTGAGGCGGAGATCGCTCACTGGCGAAGCATGTCAACGGGCCGGCTCATGCGGTGGTGACGGCTTGACAACGGCGGCTGAGGCCAGGCTCAGGAGTGGAGACCGATGGTGGCGAGGGTGGCTCGACGGCGGAGACCGAGTTCGTGGCCTAAATCCGTTTCTGAGTCATGGATTGTTTCGCTGCTAATTGGACCTCGATCCCTTTCTTTGACTTTGATTCCAACTGCTGCAGTACGCACGTGTGGCCCTCTGACAGGGTTTAGTCTCCTTCTGATCAAAACCAAAAGGAGGAATAGGGCTTGTAGCAATTTCTGCGGCGGTGGGTGAAGTATTGTAGTAGAAAACTGATGTATGTCTTGGCTTCTAAGGTGTGTCTTCAATCCGGTTTCGTCGGATCATCTGGACACAGCAGTGCGCACCGTACCGTACAACTATGATTTTTAACCACGTGCACGATGCCATGTTGTTGACTGCTTGCGGGCATCGGTACAGCGGGTTGCCGTCGTTTCTGATGGTAACTAACCTAGTTGAAATTTGAATCCGGCTGATCGCGTGCTTCTCGGCCCCTGATAGAGATCCCTCTGAGAACACAAACCACCATGCGGAGGTCCTACGGTGGGCGCCAACTGTCGTGGTTTTGTCACGGCAGATGTCCTAGTGTGAGTACTTAGTCGTGAGGCCATCGCAACTAGGTAGTAGCTTGAACGGGGTTGATTGAAATCGAGATACGTGAGATTTTACCCAGGTTCGGCCCCTCACGATCGAGGTAAGAGCCTACATCCTGCTTGATTTATATTGATCATCATGGTCTCGATTACAAGGGCGCTATTTTGTTGCCTGTATCTCGAGAGCCTTTAAAACATCTGCCTCGAGACCTACTAAAATGTCTGACTTGAGACTTGTCTATTTTGACCAGTCCCTCTTGGGGTGCCCTGCCCCTCCTTATATAAGTTTAAGGCGGCTTACATGTAGAGTCCTAGTAGGATTAGGACTTAACCTATTTTGGCTTCTTATCGCGGGCTTCTTACCGCGGGCGAATTAACGCGGCCTTCTTATCTTGGGATTCTCACCGTGGGCTTCTTACATCAGGCTTCTTATCTCCAGGACTCATCATGCCGGGTACACAATCTGCCGGGTTAGGATCCGGGTTATACAATCTGTCGGGTTAGGATCCGGGTTACACAATATGTTGGGTTAGGATCCGGGTAGGGTTAGGATGCCGGGTTAAGTCCAGAGATGACTTAACATGGCTGCTTAAGTCCAGAGATAACTAAACGTCATGAGCCAGGTTTAACCATGGGTAATTCCCTCGATAGGAACCGCCTATGATTTATCTAGCATGGAAAGTATTGGGAATTCTTGATCGTTTTCATTGACGGGAAAAGCATGCCTCTCAAAATAATTTTATCTCTCAATTTAAGCTTTGAGCTCTGGCACCTCTACAAATCTCTTCTTCCCTCTGCGAAGGGCCTATCTATTTATTTTTTGCAATTTTTTTTGAGTCTTCATCTTCTCTTTTAAAGCACCAACTAGGGAACACTATTATCATACTTGTACATTGGGCATAGTTAAAATTTGAGTGTGTTTCATGAATGGATGAATGATTGAGCATAATCGACTAAGGATAACTTTCTTTAGTGTTGATATTTTGAAAGACATGGTTGCGTGTTGATATGCTTCAGTATTAATGTCTTCATGTTAATTATAGACTATTGCTTTGAATCATCTAAAAGTCCAAATGTCCATGCTACAAAAGAAAAGAATATGCAATGACATGTGAGGCAGCATTCCACATATTCCGTTTTTATCATTTACCTACTCGAGAATGAGCAGGAATTAAGCTTGGGGATGTTGATACGTCTCCAACGTATCTATAATTTTTTATTGTTCCATGTTGTTATATTATCAATCTTGGATGTTTTATATTCATTTACTAGCAATTTTATATATCATTTTTTGGGACTAATCTATTGACATAGTGCCCAGTGCTAGTTGTTGTTTGTTTCTTGTTTTTTACTTCACAGAATATCCATATCAAACGAAGTCCAAATGCAGCGAAACTTTTTGGAGATTTTTTTCTGCCGAGAAGAGACCCAGGGAGCCCAGGAGTGTACCAGAGTAGGCCCGTGCGGCCCACAAGACACCAGGGCGCGCTAGAGGCCCCAGGTGCGCCCTAGTGACTTGTGGGGCCCACGGTGATCTTTTCCACCGCCTCTCATCTCTATAAATACCGAAGTATTCGAGAAACCCTAGGGGAGTCGAGAGATCAGAGTTTCCACCGCCGCAGGTTCTAGAACCATGAGATCCAATCTAGATCCCTTTCTCGGCACCTTGCCGGAGGGGGAAACAATCACAGAGGGGTTCTTCATCATCACCCTTGCCCCTTCGATGATGTGTGAGTAGTTTACCACAGACCTACGGGTCCGTAGGAAGTAGCTAGATGGTTTCTTCTCTCTTTTTGATCTTCAATACAATGTTCTCCTCGATGTTCTTGAAGATTTATTTGTTGTAACTCTTTTTTGTGGTGTGTTTGTTGGGATCCGATGAATTGTGAGTTTATGATCAGATCTATCTATGAATATTATTTGAGTCTTTGTTGAACTCTTATATGCATGATTTTTATAGTCTTGTATTTCTTGTTTGAAATTTTGGTTTGGTTTGGCCAACTAGATTGATTTTTCTTGCCATGGGAAGAGGTGCTTTGTGATAGGTTCGATCTTGCAGTGCTTATTCCCAGTGACAGAAGGACATATGACACGCATGTATCATTTCCATTAAGGATAAAAAGATGGGGTATATTTCTACATGAATAGATCTTGTCTACATCATGTCATCGTTCTTATTGCATTACTCTGTTTCTCCATTAACTTAATACACTAGATGCATGCTAGATAGCGGTCGATATGTGGAGTAATAGTAGTAGATGCAGGCAGGAGTCGGTCTACTAATCTTGGACGTGATGCCTATATACATGATCATTGCCTTGGATATCGTCATAATTATTTGCTCTTCTATCAATTGCCCAATAGTAATTTGTTTACCCACTGTATGATATTTTCTCGAGAGAAGCCACTAGTGAAATCTACGGCCCCTAGGGTCTATTTCCTATCATATTGTTTTCAGATCTATTATTCCAAAAATCCAAAAATACCTTGCTGAACTTTTTATTTATTTATTTATTTATTTTAGGCTTTTGCTAGATCTATTTTATCTAATCTCATACAATTTAATCTATCTCAATACCGAGGAGGGATTGACAACCCCTCTTACCCGTTGGGTTGCAAGTATTTGTTATTTGTGTGCAAGTGTTGTTTACATAGTGATGCATGGTTCTCCTACTGAATTGATAACCTTGGTTTCATAACTGAGGGAAAAACTTACTGTTGATGTGTTGCATCATCATCTCCTCTTCGGTGAAATACCAACGCAGATACAAGGAATCAATAAATTGCAAAATAAAATAACGGTAGTAAAATTGTAACAAGGTATTTTGGATTTTATATATGATAAAGGTAGAGTGGGAGGACATGGTTTTCACCAAAGGCTTCTCTCTCAAACACAAAGCATATGGTGGGTAACTCAAATTATTGTTGGACAATTGATAGAAAAGCGCATAGTTATGACGATATTCAAGTCAATGATCATGTATATGGGCATCACGTCCGAGACAAGTAGACTGACTCCAGCCTGCATCTACTACTATTATTTCACCCATCGACCGCTATTCAGCATTCGTCTAGGTTATTAAGTTAATAAAAACAAAGTAACACCTTAAGAAAGATGACATAAGGTAGACAAAGTAAACCCAATCAATATGAATAAACCCCATCTTTTTATCCTTAATGGCAACAATACAAATACGTGTCATGTCTCTTCTGTATTGGGATGGAGCACCGCAAGATTGAACGCATCACAAATCACCTCTCAAATTGCAAAAAAATCAATCTAGTTGGCCAAACTAAACGGATAGATCAGAGAGAAATACAATGCTATAATAATCATGCATAAAAGAATTCAGAGAGGACTCAATGAATATTCATGAATAATCTGATCATAACACACAATTCATCAGATCCCAAAAAACACACCACAAAAGAAGATTACATCGAATAGAACTGTAAAAACATCGAGGAGAACATTGTACTGAAGATAAAAGAGAGAGAAGAAGTCATTTGTTAGATCTCAAAACCAAAATATATGACAATTGCTGACATAATTCTAATAGACTTCAACATCGCTACGGGTAAGGAAGTCTCATCGTAGTCAGCCCCTTGAACTTGTCAGAAACCCGTTGTGACAAGTTGAGCTTTATAGATGGTGATATTACCATCAATGTTTGTCTTCTTCTTAAAAATCCATTTGTTCTCAATGGCCTGTCGGTCATCGGGTAAGTCCACCAAAGTCCATACTTTATTTACGTACAAGGATCCTATCTCAGATTTCATGGCCTCAAGCCATTTGTCGGAATCCGAGCTCTGTGACATATTTTCTTGGAGCTGATCACCATTTGTTGGGAAAACTGATGGCATCCTGTGTGGTACTAAACATGAAACTATGGAATTTTTATCCTGTTATCTGGAAAAAAACATGTGTTGCAGATTAATTTGTAGGATGTTAAAAAAAAGGGCGGACGTTTGCGGTTTATGGCTCAGGTCATGCGGAATTTAAAGAATAGTTTTGGCATGGACTGACTTTTTTTAGGAACATGAATGTCCCCTATATTTCATGGGAGATTTTATTTTTTTTGAGACATTATGGGGAGAAAAATAAGAAAATGCATTAGAATCATTCCTTTGACTTATTCAATGATATTATAAATTCATATTAGTGGGGGCAAGTATACTTGATCTAATAAGCTTTCTCACCCACCCTGGAAAAGCTCTCATGTCTAGTTGTTGGGAAGATAATTTCCCTATGGTTATTGTTAGGAAATTGGTCAGTAAATCTCACAAGACAACCACCTTTAACTGTCTTTTTGGTGATGATGATAGACAACCACATGTGCCACTATCTTGACCCCTGGTTGATCTTATAAGCTCCATTCCGACTTGCCAGGGCGGAGGAGTGAGCACGGCGCCTCAAACGACACACTCAATAAGGTAGCGACGTCCATGAGCATCGCCATTGAAGCCCATAAAACATGTACAATTGATTTCTTTTTTGTTAATAATATCATATAAAATACTTATAAAATTTTCTTCATGCTGAAAATAAATAAATATCACATATAAGAATTAACGTGTATTTTGAATAAATTGGTCATGCATTTTTAAAATATAGTTGTAATGAAAAGGTTATGATCATGTATTGCGAAAAAATGCTCATGTATTCTTTTCTAAAGAAGTTCAGATGTGAATAAAGTGTTCATGTGTTGCAAGAAAAATGTCCGCGCATATAAAAATGATTTTTTTATGTAATTAAAACAACTTATTTTATAAAAAATTCTTTCCTATAAAAAAAGTGTTCATATAACTCAACAAAGATGTTCAATACCTAAGAAAAGAATGTTCACATGACTAAAATGCGCACATATGTATCTCATAAAAAATGGTGCATTTTTACCCGAGAATGCAGAAAAATGAAACGAATAACAAAGAGTAGAAAGGGAAAGGAACTGCACTACCGGGCCCGGCCCATGTGGGCGAGTAGTAATCTCGCAACGATGTATGGGCTTGATGGGTTTCGTCCTGGATGAGTTCGCGCTTGACTTTAAACTGAAGTTTCTCTTTCTTGCCTACTACCTTCGTCCCGGTGTATAAGTCATTCACGTAGTTCTAGGTCGACAATTTAACTATCTAAATATGTATTATATATAACAAAAATATATATTTATAAACTACACGAAAATCTAGTGATATACTTTTCATGACATATAACACATATTTAATTTCTCAAATCGATGTACAAATCTAGTGATATACTTTTCATGACATATAACACATATTTAATTTCTCAAATCGATGACCTAGAACTACAAGAATGACTTATCCACTGAGGTGGAGGTAGTAACATTTTTCGTCAGACAGTTGCAGGCTGCATGCATTGAGAGCCCCCTTGATTAGTTGCTGGAGTTCACATTTTCCTCATACTTTGCAAATCTCAACATAGAGATCACGACTCAGGGTGGTGATTTAGAAGCTGGGGATATAATTATCAGTGGTTGTGGCAGCCTAAGGCCCTGTTTGGTTCGGCTGTGAATTTCTAAAAGCAGCTGTGAAAAATCTGTTGTGGAAAAACAGCTGTGAAAAATCTGATTTGAAAAAGATGTAGGTCATTTGGTAAACCAGCTGATACAGTTTTTTCAGATTTTGGGCCGCAGCGGAATCAGATTTTGGAAAGCACGTCCTTGGCTGCTTCCGCTTTTGGTTCAGATTTTTGCAGCTGATTTCTGGAATCAGATTCAGCTGGGTTCGCCCTTTGGTTCAGATTCTGCTGTGCGGCAGCGGAATCCGTTGATAAAAGCTGAACCAAACAGGGCCTAAGAAAGAAAGCGAGTCAAAAACCCCACTTTTTCCTTCTCCACAAGAAAAGTTCTTCTTCTCCCGTCGGTGCTGCCGCCGGTCCGCCCCAGCCTCTAGGCCATGGAGGTGCGCAGGAAAACATGTGTTGCAGATTAATTTGTAGGATGTTAAAAAAAGGGCATCCGTTTGTGGTTTATGGCTCAGGTCATGAGGAATTTAAAGAATAGTTTTGGCATGGACCGACTTTTTTTAGGAACATGAATGTCCCCTATATTTCATGGGAGATTTTATTTTTTTGAGACATTGTGTGGAGAAAAATAAGAAAATGCATTAGAATCATTCCTTTGACTTATTCAATGATATTATAAATTCATATTAGTGGGGGCAAGTATACTTGGTCTAATAAGCTTTCTCACCCACCCTGGAAAAGCTCTCATGTCTAGTTGTTGGGAAGATAATTTCCCTATGGTTATTGTTAGGAAATTGGTCAGTAAATTCACACGACAACCACCTTTAACTGTCTTTTTGGTGATGATGATAGACAACCACAAGTGCCACTATCTTGACCCCTGGATGATCTTATAAGCTCCATTCCGACTTGCCAGAGCGGAGGAGTGAGCACGGCGCCTCAAACGACACACTCAATAATGTAGCGACGTCCATGAGCATCGCCATTGAAGCCCATAAAACATGTACAATTGATTTCTTTTTTGTTAATAATATCATATGAAATACTTATAAATTTTTCTTCATGCTGAAAATAAATAAATATCACATATAAGAATTAACCTGTATTTTGAATAAATTGGTCATGCATTTTTAAAATATAGTTGTACATGAAAAGGTTATGATCATGTATTGCGAAAAAATGCTCATGTATTCTTTTCTAAAAAAGTTCAGATGTGAATAAAGTGTTCATGTGTTGCAAGAAAAATGTCCGCGCATATAAAAATGATTTTTTGTGTGTAATTAAAACAACTTATTTTATAAAAAGTTCTTTCCTATAAAAAAGTGTTCATATAACTCGAAAAAGATGTTCAATACTTTAGAAAAGAATGTTCACATGACTAAAATGCGCACATATGTATCTCATAAAAAATGGTGCATTTTTACCCGAGAATGCAGAAAAATGAAATGAATAACAAAGAGTAGAAAGGGAAAGGAACTGCACTACCGGGCCGGCCCATGTGGGCGAGTAGTAATCTCGCAACGATGTATGGGCTTGATGGGTTTCGTCCTTGATGAGTTCGCGCTTTAAACTGAAGTTTCTCTTGCTTGCCTACTACCTTCGTCTCGGTGTATAAGTCATTCACGTAGTTCTAGGTCGACAATTTAACTATCTAAATATGTATTATATATAACAAAAATATATATTTATAAACTACACGAAAATCTATTGATATACTTTTCATGACATATAACACATATTTAATTCCTCAAATCGATGTAGAAATCTAGTGATATACTTTTGATGACATGTAACACATATTTAATTTCTCAAATCGATGAGCTAGAACTATAAGAATGACTTATTCACTGAGGCGGAGGTAGTAACATTTTTCGTCAGACAGTTGCAGGCTGCATGCATTGAGAGCCCCCTTGATTAGTTGCTGGAGTTCTCCCTGACAACAATTTTCCTCATACTTTGCAAATCTCAACACAAAAATCACAACTCGGGGTGGCGATTTAGAAGCTGGGGATATAATTATGAGTAGAAAAGTTCTTCTTCTCCCGTCGGCGCTGCCGCCGCCGGTCCGCCCCAGCCTCTAGGCCATGGAGGTGCGTAGGATCTCGCCCCCCCCCCCCCCCCGCCCCCACCTGGCGGCGGGAAGGACCCCATTATCATTCTTGTTAGGTTCATCGTCTTGGTTGGGGTTGTGTGGAGGCGGCGACGTGCCTTAGCAGGAATTCTCCCACGTTCTATCATTGTCCCGATGGTGCATCTAGTATCGTCGGTAGGTGAAGGTGTGTCTTCGTTGGATCTCATGGGATTCGGTCAGTACTGGTCTTCGGTGGATCTGTTTGATTCCAGTCTTCGTTCGTCTTTCTTTGGATGCTTACATGTTTGATCCTTCTGATCTACGACTTTATTCATCGATGATGGTTACTACTTTGATACGCTGATTTTATGGGGCCTTAGCACGATGACTCCCCGGCTGTCTACTACAACAAGGTTTGGATTTACGAAAGGGTTGCTTGAATTTATTAAAAGTTTGCTTGGATTTACTTGCCTGACTCAGATAAAGGAGGGGCGATGACGGCGGCGCGCCATCGACTCGCTCCAGTGATTGTAGTCATCGCTAGATGGTCCGCGGAGATGGTCATAATTTTTATTCTCTGTTATTTTTATACTGCCATATTTGAAGATAAATAGGTTAGAAGTTTCTTTAAAAAAAGTCATGAACGAATACCAAAGCTTGGATTCCTAAAAAATTGGTTCCCCGAAACAACAGACCTGGATCGGCAAGATCACCCCCAGATTCTGTCAGCTGGAGAAGAAAGAGGAGGCGAATCGCGCGCAGCTGTGCAGAGTGCAGTGCAGGCGCGTCTCTCACGGGGGCGGGATGTATCTGAGGCGCCAATTGTTGAGACGACGCGCAAAAGGTCCCGGTACACATCTCCGGCTGTACCCCCGACGTGCCCGCAGTACCAGCGTTTCTTTCTGCCCCGCGCCCGTGTCGTGGTGGTGGTCGTGCCAACCACGTACGGCGTCTCCGACCCAACTGACCCGCAACGGCGAGTACGGGGTACGGCGCGGCACGTATCCCGGCCGGCCCGACGCTGGGCCTTCTCTTCTCGCCCGCCGACGCCCCGCTCCCTCGCATACGTCAGTGCGCACGGGACATTTCGCCTGCAGGTTCGTTGGCCGACGGAGACAATTCAGCGGGGATGGACGCTGATCATCAGCGTGTAAGCAAAACAATACTCCCTCCGATTCCAAAATATAGCGCGCCCATACTTTTTGAGGTTCAACTTTGACCATAAATTTAACCCACGAGACTGTTTGAATACGAATTCATTGATATAATTTTTTCGCCCGCCGCAGTCGGTCTCGTTGGTTAAATTAATGGTCAAAGTTGAGGCACGGAAACCGAGGACGCGCTATATTTTGGAAGGGAGGGAGTAAGACGGACTGCTGATGGCTTCATTTAGTACATTCCTACTGGAGTACTTGTATTATATAGTATTCTCTCTTTCGTTAGCATGATTGACCGGTTTGAGCGGGCGGGCATCGTATCAAACTGCAAGCGTGGCTGCTACCTGCTCGCGTTGACCTCTGCATGATTTTATCCGCTACGGCAACTATGGCTAGGGATGAAAATGGAGTGAAAACTTTCCGTTTTTCGGAGGAAAAATGGAAACGGAGAGAAAATATGAAAACGGAAACGGAAATTTGCAAAACGGAAGTGAAAATGAAATTTTTTATGCGAGAACGAAAACAAAAACGGAACGGTGGTTTCCGGTGGAACATGCATGGAAATGGAACTTTCCGTTTCCGTGAATATGGAATTTCTGTTTTTACTATAGACCTATAGCTGCTTTGTAGTCCAACCACCAAAGAAAACACAATGACACAATTAGTAGAATGGATCTAAGGCCCAACTTCTACTACTACATATGTACTCAGCTTGATCATATACGCAATTGTCCGGTACTACTATAATACTACGCTAAGTTGCTAACATAATGATATTATTTTGTAGCCATGTTAACAACTCATTAAATTTGTTTGTTTTTGTGTGTATTTCTCTATGATTTAAGGGGGTTTTAAGTTCCAATCAATGCCTATTTCTGTTTTCGTATTCGCTTTGTATTCGCTCCGTGTCCGTTTTCGATAGTATCCGTTTCCATATTCATTTTCGGTGTTTCTGTATTCGTTTCCGTTTCTGCAAAAAATATGAAAACAAATATGATAGCACCCAGTTTCGTTCATTTTCACTCCGTTTTCATCTCTAACTGTGGCTGAGCATAGAATAGATCACACGGAGGGACCGGCGGTGAATGCGGTGTGGGCGTGCTGTTTTTCTAAAAGACGCACCAGCAGCAGCAGCAAAGCACCGGAGCTGCGTGCAACAGCACACGGAGCGTCTGCGCCTGGCTCGAGCTCCACCGCCGTGCAGTGCAGGCTCGGTCTGCAATACCGTTGGTACTGTATTTGTTTGTACTGTATCTCGAATCTGCCTGAACCAACCGCGGCCGTCACCATCGTCGCAGGCTGCAAACTAGTGAGTGTTTGGGCACATCTGTCCACCAGTTCAAAATTTCCTTGCGAATTGATAAAAAACAGCTTCCGGCCGTTGATCGGTGGCCTGGTCACAGCATCACTGTTTGTACTGTTTGGAGACCTCTTCGAAACACCGACTTCTTTTTACAAAAAAGGGCAAAGGCCATATATTAAGAAGGGGAACACAAATCTCACACACTCCCTAACAAAGCGGAGGCAGGTCAACCTTCGTCGATCGAAACTAGAGGCGGAGGACCAAGACGCAGAACTACATTGTTCGTAGGACAGCGAAATCGAGAGAAAAATGCAAATCAAAAAAGGTAGATCCGGAGAACTAGATCTGCGGACACAACATTCTCTGCATGCCTCTCAACGATGTGAAGAAGCACCATCGGAATAAGGACGATGTGAAAAGACCTTGCTCCACACTCACAGGAACGTCATCATCTCACCACCGTCGATCGAAGCCATAACCTAAATTTATTACTAACCCTACCACCAGGGGCGGAGCCAGGATTGAGCCAAGCCCCGGGCCCCATGCTGCTACAGTGCATGTACAGTACGTCTACAGTGCGTCTACAGTGAACATGATCCTGCAGTGAACGAAGTGCTTACACTTCACGCCCCAGGCCCAGGCCCCCCGGCCTGGGTCCTGGATCCGCCACGGCCTACCACCATCTGACCAAAAGCCTTGGGGTCCCCGCCCCCTCCCGTCATGGGAGAAATAGGTGAAGGGTGAGGGGGCCCTCGTTCTCGCCAGGTCACGAGTAGGTTGGGGAAGAAAATGATAAGTCCATTTTATACGCTGACTTCATACACTAACTGTTGGTTTATAATATGGAGAAATATTTGTTTTGTTGTTGTAAAAACAAGCATTTGTAGTTGGCAAGATTCATCAATAAGACAAATAGTCTGACAACATGTGTAATGTGCGAAAAATTGCCGGAGATAAATAGATTTACTTTGCCTTCTTTGTATATTTTGCTAATTCCAAATCTGTAACCATTTTTTTAAACTACTTGATTTGAACCACTGTAAATAATCATGTTGAGGCTAGGGAGTGGAAAATAAAACAAGAAACATCTCATGATCATCTATGTTTCATAGAAAAACAAACAAATGAATAAATTGTCCTTTTTGTATGAGAAAAGATAGTCATGTTTGATGTTTTTTTCTTAGTATTTTGTGGAAGACATAAATAACTATTCTAATACTCCTTCCATCCGAAAAAACTTGTCTCAAGTTTGTCCCTCAAATGAATGTATATAGCACTAACCTTGTGCTAGGTACATTCATTTGAGGGATAATGTTTTTTGGACGGAGTGAGTACCAATATAAGGACATTTCAAGTGATTTAAGAAAGCTCGAGACTTTACTTAGGCTATTTCATAGTTTATGATTCTTTTTTTCTATGATTGAAGTCAGAATCACACAATGACTCATTGATTAGTAGTCTTTTAATTTTTCTAAAATGTAAAACGGGCTAGAGTGTGGGAAGACGCTCTTGTAGTTGTTTAGAAGGCGATGAGTGGGGTCCCATTATGCAGCAATTTCTATCTGAGTCTAGTGTGACCAAACAATCAACATCTGGCAGCGGTGCCAGGACGGAAACAAAATCGATTTTTGTGAATAAGCGAAATGGATTGTGTGGACAAAGCGTTTTGCTCATTGCTGAAGTAACAAAAAGGGCCGCTCCGCAAATCAAAACAAATACGAAAAGTAAAAAGGGACCCAGTTCTGGGCGTGCATCAACATCGGATTCGATCTCTCCAAAAGAAGAGAAAAAACTGACAATCTATTGAACCTTAACCACGCAACTGAAGCAGACGACAACGGTTCACATGGAACGACCTGGAAAATGGAAGAAACGCGTGGAATCCTTCCTTGTAATAGCAGTGTTGAACTAATAACTTACGCGGCCCTCATATCGCACTCGCCATCGGAAATACTTGTAGCTTTCAAGCGTAACGACGTAAACAGCAGCGCAATCCTAGCAAGAAAGACTAAAATTAAGCATGGCCAGAAACTTTTCAGAACGATTTCCAAAATAAGCTGAGACCAACGAGCGCAAAAAACTGTATATCAAACTAGTACTACTACGTCGATCCAGGGAAGCGTGTTTACAACCATCAAGATAAAAAAAAACCATGAAACATCCTATGCCAAATACACACGAGAAGTCCATTTTCTTTTCTTTTTTTATAGAAAAACTCTTACACAAATGGCATCCTACCAAGCATCTGGACAATAATTGTTAGTAACATCAGTGTCGCCAGCAAGCTTCCAGTTGGTTGAAAGGATCATATGTTGATCCCTACGTGTAAAAGTATTTCGCCTTTATTAAGCTGTTTATATAAGCTATAATAATTTTTAAAATAGACGGAGCTCAAATACAGCTCGAGCGTAGCATCAAGTGAGCCAACGGGTCAACTTCTAATTGCGCCATCATCATCTCAACTCCTTGAACCCACAGACCCTCCAATCTTTCTTGCATATAAAACTTCCCGCCAACTCCTAATCCTCCCCTCCAACAACCAGATTGCAATAATAGGCGGCCAATATTAATTTAAACAAACTAGATAAAACAAGAAACACGTCTGGATTAAAAACCCTCGGGTTAAAGCCACCACAACAAAGGCTCCAAACAAACACCAGGTCTCGAGTCCTCGTCTCCTCCGGAAGCCGACCAGCAAACGATCGCGTTTGCACCGAGCAGGCCAGCAGCCAAGAAGCGGTGCGGTGCAGGCGTGGATTCATCGATCGAGGCCATGTCGAACCCCGACGTGGAGGCCGCCGGCCCGGCCAGGGCGGCGACGACGACGGGGATCAAGCCGCCGCCGGGGAGGTACTACGCGGGCGGCGACGGGCAGCAGCACGCGCCGGTGGCGCCCTTCTACTACGGCCAGGAGGCGGAGCGCGAGCGGCAGCACCACACGTGGCTGGTGCCGGTGGTGGTGCTCGCCAACGTGACCATGTTCATCGTGGTCATGTACTACAACGACTGCCCCCGCAACGGCCGGGGCGCCGACTGCCTCGGCGGCGGCTTCCTCCGCCGCTTCTCCTTCCAGCCGCTCAAGGAGAACCCCCTCTTCGGCCCCTCCTCCGCCACGTAAGCGCACAGATGTCTTCTCTCATCCCCGCCGGCTCAAATCTTTCGATTCTCTTGCTTGTATTCATCGGTGGATTGGATCAGGCTGGGGAAGTACGGCGGGCTGGACCGGTACAAGGTGGTGCACGGGGGCCAGGGGTGGCGGCTGGAGACGAGCACCTGGCTGCACGCCGGCCTCATCCACCTCGGCGCCAACATGATCAGCCTCATCTTCGTCGGCGTCCGCCTGGAGCAGCAGTTCGGATTCTGTAAGCGCCCAACCTGACCGACGACTCTGTCTAGAACGGCGACAAGGTCTTGCTTACTGTCTAGAGCAGCGTGCTTTGTTTTTGTTTTTTGACCGGGTTTCGCCGCTCTCGTCGTGTCCTCGTGCAGGGAAGGTCGGCCTGGTCTACCTCTTCTCGGGGCTGGGCGGGAGCGTGCTCTCGGTGCTCTTCATCAGGAACGGCGTCTCCGTCGGCGCCTCCGGCGCGCTCTTCGGGCTCCTCGGGGCCATGCTGTCGGAGCTCATCACCAACTGGACCATCTACACCAACAGGGTACGCGCGCATCCCCCCTCGTCTCTGCCACTACTGTATTTGATTCGGTCCATGTCGAACACCTTCTGACATTCGAATGTAAACGCCGTGTGCAGCTCGCCGCCATGGCGAACCTGATCATCATCGCCGCCATCAACCTGGCGCTGGGGATACTGCCCCACGTCGACAACTTCGCACACATCGGCGGGTTCCTCACCGGCTTCCTCCTCGGCTTCGTGCTGCTGATCCAGCCCCGGTTCGGATGGCTGGAGCAGCCCTTCGGCGGCAAGACCAAGTCCAAGTACACGGCTTGCCAGATCGTCCTCCTGGTCGTCGCCCTCCTCCTAGCCATTGCAGGGTAAGCGCCGTTGCAAGATATCAAATTCTATAAAATGAATATGCATCCTGTGTGGTAATTAATCTGGAGCCATGCTTGTTTGTACGCAGGCTTGTCGTTGGATTGCTGATGGTGTTCCGCGGGGTGAACGGCAACGACCATTGCAGCTGGTGCCACTACCTTACCTGCGTCCCGACGTCGCACTGGAAGTGTGACAACTAAAAAAAGAGGACAACAGCTGTGGAGATAAACGTGCTGCCCATCCAGATAATTGCTTCAGTTTGGCCTTTTATACTTTTTCGCTGTATAGAACTTAAAGGTTGCACCTTTTCCATTTCTTTGTTGTCCAAGAGGCGTTGGTTAGCGATTCTGCTTGAATATATGTTAAAAGCTCTGTAAATCACACTGTTTTGTTTGTGGCTAAAGCCTTTGTTTATTCTTTGGTTTTACTCCTACATAGCCCATCGCATTTGCAATGTTCAGAGTAAAACAGGTTATACTTGAAGAACCGAATCGTCACAATGTTCAGAGTAAAACAGGTTATACTGGAAGAACCGAATTGTCTTTTGCATCGCTGAATGAATTGGTGCGATCAATAGGCGCTAGGCTGCTTGCACAAACATGAACTGGTATTGTTGGCATGCGATTATGTTAAGACTTCAGTCATCTTCTATGCAACTAGAATGGTTTATATTGCAAGATCGAACATGGATGCAGTAACCAAAAGTGGAACAAACCACACACACTTTTCACAAAGGGGCAATCATCCTATAACAAATATCAATCCAGAATTTGATTCCAAATGGAAGAGGTGTAAGGGCCACAAAACACATCGAAAGAATCACAGGCTCGCAGCAAGCCGTACCTAACTCGTTACTGAAGATCCAACAATGTTGTAGAAAATAAAGCTATTTCCGCATCAATCTGATATCAGTGCTAATCCCTACAACCCATCCGTAAAAGACTCAAAATTAGGGGAAGGGTTATAAACGGGGATACAACTAACCTATCAAGATGTTAATGGTAGCTTCCAAAATGTTTTTGTCGCTACAAGTATTTTCTCAGCACTGCTTGATTCAGGCTCACTGTTGTGTACCTGAGTAGTCCACCGCATCGACCGAGCTACCTGTACAGCCTTGTTGATCACATCTGGGGAGTCCCGTATGACAGCAGTTCCTTCTGGGCGCAGTATGCGGTCCATCTCCAACATGACATCAAACAGGTCACATCTGCCAGAAGTAGAAATGCAGTCAGTTTTCAGGTAGCTCTTTTAGTTCGTACCGTCCATTTAGTAGATGGTGCTTATCCCATCAAACAAATGTAAAGCTTGCTTTAGAAACTTGCATAGAGTATTTGTTTTGACACTACCACCGTGGTTATCATCTGGGTTGAACATATAATTACCAAGTAACACCAGTTTTGAACAATTCTTGTGGTTCCATCCCTATAGATTCAACAAGCAATGGCTGTCTAATCATGCATTTACTATATTATGCTTGGATATTTACATTCCTGTTTCAAAGTGGCTGTAGATGAACTGATAATTTCTGGGTGCTACTTGGTTTGCACTGAAATTATACATAGTATTTCAAGAATAATTAGATTACTCTAAAATTGCAGAAAAACTAGAACAGGTTAGTAATACTATCTCAAGTTCAGTCGGTCTACCTGCTCTTTCCGGACTTTGGGTTGCTTATCAAAGAATTGATTCCATCAGCATGAATCAGATCATAGGTACGAGGATATGTTGAGAAAGGCTCACACCTGGAACCAAAGTTATACAATCAATTTCAGAACTACAACATGCAAGAACATTGGTTATTAGTCTATTCATGTAAATGGCTTGATACATTAACTTACTGCTTGAAATGGTCATCATATTAAACTTGATATTGAAATAAGACTAAAGAGTTAGGGTGGTAACTGGTAAGCGAACAAATCTTGCACAAGGCAACAACATAGAGGCCATATAATGTTATTTTTCAGCGGCTATATAATATTTTGGGATCTAGTAGAAGATATCAAGTTTAAAATGTAAAATGATATATCAACAATACCCAGTAATCAGTCAGAATGAATGCTAGAGCAGGCGACAGGCCCAAGCAATTTCCCAGCATCAGATGCAAACTTGCTGACAAATATATGGATAGCTTGGAAAAGGTGGATGAACAACCTATAAATTTGAATTTTCGAGTGTTTGCAAAACCACCACAAGCAAGCAACTGGAAAGTAAGATGGACGTTGAATCTTATGTTAGACATGGTATCCAATTTGTACTTTAGAAGCTAGCAATGTAGTCCGTAATCAACCAAGGGAAAAAGAAGCACATGAGCAAGCAAGGCGCTGAAATCGTCTGTAATTTGTATGACATAAACAAATTAAGTATTGCATACTTACCAATCATGATAAACTCCAATCAGGCCCCTGTCATATATTACGCCAAGTGTCAATGGTTTTTTAGCAGGAACAACATTCATAACCCACACAGGATCAGACGCTACAGCAGCCGCCAATCCTCCAAAGAACGCATTCATGTCCATGACATTACGTATGAGTGCAGTACCTAGCTCCACACCAAGTGATCTCTTGTAATATGATACTCTTTTGAACCACTTCTGTGTATCTGCTTCAAACAAGTTTGCACCATCATCCATAAAGGAGGCCCTAGCAGAAGGTTTAGACAGCCTATTTGGCCACTTATCAATGGAACCAACGGCTATTTCTTCTGACAGAGAAACTTTACTAATGCATTTCTTCAACTTGAAGTACCTGCAAACAGTAAAACCCTATAATCAATCAAACAGAAATATACAAAATGCATTTCTGGCGTACTGAAAAGCTAGAAACACAATTTGCAAGGACACACAAAAAAACACAGAAAATTATTACCATGCTTCATCTGGATCATCATCAGTACTACACAAATCAAGGCCAAATTCATTTTGGTTAGGAAGACATGCCGCCTGATTAGGTTTCTTCCAAATGGCCGTGTTGCCGTCTACAGTAACCAAACTGTAACACAAAGACTGTGCCATTGCTTGAAGTTCACCCCATTCCTTCTCCTGCTTCTTCCACTGCACAGGGGGTCCGGATATAATCAGATAACCTCCCGGTCTAAGTAGACGGTCAACTTCAATCAAATAACTGCCATCTGCCATTTTTTACATGTCAGAGAGAGGGAGGGCAGACATGCATGTTGAATGCAGAAGAAAACATTACTTACTGTAGGCAGTAAAAGGTATCAAACATCGAGAGCAATGGACGAAATCAAAGGACTGTGCTGGAAATGGAAGACGGCGTGTGCCCAACATCAAAAGAAATGCAGGAATTCCTCTCTCCAGCGCAAATTGTATTTGCGACTTATGTGAATCTCTTGGGGCGAAGGAAAGTGCCGTGATATTCTCTTTGAGCAGAAACCCACCAAAGCTAGCAACCTACAAAGGATGGAAAAAAGTTGTAGACATTTTACTTGGAAAACAAAACACAGAAGCTCCATATTAAAGAAAAAATTATTACCCCACAACCCATATCAAGACCTGTCCTCAGGAGACCACTTCTTAGTGGAACATACTTGGTAAGCTTTTCAATATATTGTTCGGCACCATCAGGAAACATAGTTCCGCCACCAGGAAAAAGGAAGTACGAGCCTTCCTGCTTCATCCACCCTTGATGACCTTTTCTTTCAGCAATCTTGCCATAAGGCATGTTATCATGCCATATCTGCATAGAGAACAATAAACAAGAGGTAAATCTCGGTGTAAGAGGAATATAGAACTAATCTACATCCTGTCAACACACGAGGTAAACCAATATACTATCTCTGTTTTGTTATTTCCAGTCCCAATGTACATTCCTCAGGTAAGGTCAACGTAACAAACACATTGAAAGGTGCAAGAGCTAGACTTGAATTTTTTAAGTCCTTGGTCATGCTAGCTCAGATGCCATCAAAACTTGTGCCTAGTAGCTTGCTTAGTCTTATCTTATCTACCAGAACTGTTAGCTAAAATGCGAGCGCACATTTCACCTCCTAATCCGAAAATCATATCCGTGAAAAACCATCCTAATCACTGGTATTTCCCAAATTCAGAACCAGTCTGGCATTTAAGACCTCTAGACATCATGCAGTAACTTTCACTCTAATAACTGCATCATTTCGAAAATGCATAGATTCAGATTTCAGAAAGTCATGCAAATATTAACCACTCAGAGCATGAGATGTAGAAGCTAGTCGTACACTAGAAAGCTACATAACAAATCAAAGCAAAAGTCCTACAGAAGCATTACTCTGCCAAGACACTAGCTGACACCTGCAATTACAACGGTTAATTAGGGGTTAGTTTTGAGCGGAACGGCCAGTGGCAACAGCACTTACCTTATGGAGGCTCTCGGGCCAGGGCACGGGCACGCGGTAGCCGGGCGGCGGCGGGACGAGGCACGCGGGTGCCTCCCCCCGCGCGGGGCAGTGGCGCTCGCGGTAGTAGTTCATCTCGCGGCTGAGGCGGGAGCTTCGGCGGGGGTCCTCGCAGGGGAGGAGGTCCACCTCCGAGGGGGCGCAGGGCGGCACCGCCGCGCCGGCGAGGGCGACGAGGGTGTCCCCGCGGCGCGGCGTGAAGACGAGCGCGAGGAAGACGACCACGGCCACGAGGAACACCGCCCAGACGGCGTCGAGGAACGACCACTGCCACTGCGCGCCGCCGCCGCTGCTCCCGCGGCGGTGCGGCCGCAGGGAGCTGAGGAGGCCCATCGGGCGGTGGCGGGAGGCGGGGCCGCGAGGGCGTGTGGCGTGCTAGCTCGATCGGTCGATGGGATCAGGCCATGGGGGAGGGGGGTTTGGATTCCGAGCTTTAGTTGTTGGGCTTGTGTGCTTTGCGTATGGGCGTGCTCGTCTCGGTTCCGTCGCGGGACACAGAGCAAAAGAGGGCGTGAGATGAGATCTGTGTGCGGGGAGAGATGAGTGGTGAGATTAGGCTGTGCTTGATACGTTTTAGTCTCATGACTAAAAATAGTGGGACTAAAACTTCCTAACCTCATTCATATTTGGATCCAAATACTAAGAAGACTAAAATCAAGTTAATGAGCATTTATTATCCTCCAAACCCTTTAATTCAAAACTTGCCTGTGTTAAAAGAGAAGTTAAATGAGAAGAGAGGACTAATCCACATTTTAATATGGGTATCCTTGACTAAAAAATTTAGTCTAAAGACTAGTTTTAACCCTTCTTAGTCAGAGGTGCTGGGAACTTTAGCCTCTTAAAAAGACTATTTTTAGTCAGACTAAAATAAGTTTCTTGAATCCAAACACCCTCTTAATTGAAGCTCTGTTTAGTCCAAAACACCATACTTAAAGCATCTCCAATAAAAAACGTAGATGAAAAATAACTAACTTATATATCTTCGAGGCCCAAGCACCATCTCCAACAAATGATAATTTACATCACCTCACGATGTACTTCCTCCGTTCTTAACCATAACTCCTTTTAGAGATTTCAAGATGTACTCCCTCCCTTCTTAACCATAACTCTTTTTAGAAATTTTACGATAAACTATGTGTAGATGTATATAGCCATATTTTAAAATGTACATTCATTTATTTACTCTTTATGTAGTTCATAGTGAAGTCTTTAAAAAAACTTATATTTAGGAACGGAGAGAGAGTAAAATACAACACCTTAGCATCTCCACCTCCACGTGATGTAAAACAGTCGGTCACGCGCCCACCGCCCAACTGCTTTCAGTTTTGTTCCGCCTCCGCTAGCCGCCCGCCCCTCTCCCGAGGGCCGCTCTCCGCCTGGGCCATGGCCGACTCCGATGACCCCGTCGCCTCCTCCACCGCAGTCGCCGTCAATCTAACCCACCTCGCTGCAGTGGCCGCTGGCGCGACCGCCTTCCCCGATCCCGCCTCTGCCGCCATGCCACCACCCTCAGCCAGCTGCCCCGGCTTTGCCCCATCCCAGCCGGACGCCGTCGCGGCTACACCGCTGTCGAAGAAGCAGTCGACCGCCAAACACCGCGGAGGAGGCATGAAGCGGCTGGCGGCGCGCAACCCAGTGACAAACCCATCTTGGGCGACCAAGAAGGCGAAGCTGGCCGCGGCTAAGTCGGCCGATTTGTTGCTGTCGGTGGCTGTGGCGACCGCATCTGGTCAAGGAACCCCTCCTCCACCTCCGCCGCCGGCCATGGAGGAAGACGCGATCACGCCCACGGCCACTGTCTCCAACGTGCTCGACGAAATGTCGCAAAGGTAAAAAAAAGTCCCCTTGGTTGTAGAAATATGAAAATATTGCTCTTTCATGTTGAATGTGATTGTCCAGTGACTGTACAAGGCCGTACAATGATTGTATCGTGGGTGTACACAACTGCGCGGCCGTCGATCGGTTTTTTACATTCTCAATATGCATCATCTATTGAAGTTAGACGTTTATCACTAATATACATCATCTGTTGGAGTTGCCTCTTTTTTAGAGATGTAAAATGCATTTTTTTGGTGATGTAAATTATACAACACCTTATTTTACATCTCCAAATTTGCATCACAGATTGGAGATGCTCTTAGCAACTCTAATAGCTTCTGTAAAAATCTTCACGTAAAACGACTTTTATGGGACGACAGTATAATTTAGAGGAAGTTTTACAACTATTTTTCTTGGTTCCCGTAGATATCTTCATGTATTTTTTCACTATTTCCTGTTAAATGAATATGAGACCAGCAAGTCAATGACACGGTGTTGAGAGGCATGGCGAGGGCGGCCGGAGAGGTGAGGCGGATCAGGGGAGGCGCGGCAGCGCATAGGCGGTTTGGCGGCATGGCCTTGCAATAAGGTGATGTGGAGATGATAGGCACAAATGAATCTCACCAGTCCCCTCCACCTCCCATGTCTATCGGGGATTATTCACGCACGAGACGGGAGTATTCAACAAACACAAAGATTAAATAAAAGGGAAGTCATACGAGAGTTGCAAACTCTAGGCTTACAAGTTGGAATTGCTCTCTCCCAGGTGACGATGAAGATGAATGAAGGGCAGTGTGATGTGGAGATTGTTGGAAAAGATCCAAGTGAACTCCTCTTCAAAATCTCTCTCCTAAGTTCTGATGGAGGTGTGCGGCATTCTCCTCTGTCCTTCTCCTTCGGCCGCCTATACAAAGTGGCTCTGTATAGATGAGATGGAGGCAACAACAACTAGTACTAGGGCGGGTTTGGTTGCCCGCATGCAGCCCAACCAGGCCTGCACGAGATGTGCGCGGCCTGTTTGGTTGCCTGGGTTGCATGTGGTTTGTGGCCCGCACGGACCTTAAAGCAGCCCGCAGCCTGGCCCGGTGGAAACTGCCGAATCGACAGTTTCTCACGAGCTTGGCTGGGCGCGGCCACGCGTGCGAGGCAATTGCACACCTCGGGCAGCGCAGGAGACGGAGGGGACGTCTCATAACTCGCCCCCACTCTCCTGTCACTGCCCAGTCGTACTGTTCCCATCGCTCCCTCTCTCTCTCACCGCCCCTTCCTCTCCTCTTCTTCGATGGCTCTGCCTCGCCCACCGCTGCGCCGCCCTCTGACCCCCATCGACCAGCGCATCGCCAGCATCCAGGAGCGTTGGCTGGCCGGGCTCCTGAACTCGGGGCGGGACCTGCCATCGGCGCTGCGAGCGCCATCCCCAATCTGCTGCCGGCCACCTGAAGGAAATATGCCCTAGAGACAATAATAAAGTTGTTATTTATATTTCTTTATATCATGATAAATGTTTATTATTCATGCTAGAATTGTATTAACTGGAAAACTTAGTACATGTGTGAATACATAGACAAAGCAGAGTGTCCCTAGTATGCCTAGCTCGTTAATTAAAGATGGTTAAGTTTCCTAACCATAGACATGTGTTGTCATTTGATGAACGAGATCACACCATTAGAGAATGATGTGATGGACAACACCCATCCGTTAGCTTAGCATAATGATTGTTTAGTTTTATTGCTATTGCTTTCTTCATGACTTATACATGTTTCTCTGACTATGAGATTATGCAACTCCCGAGTACCGCAGGAACATCTTGTGTGCTATCAAACGTCACAACGTAACTGGGTGATTATAAAGATGCTCTACAGGTGTCTCCGATGGTGTTTGTTGAGTTGGCATAGATCGAGATTAGGATTTGTCACTCCGTGTATCGGAGAGGTATCTCTGGGCCCTCTCGGTAATGCACATCACTATAAGCCTTGCAAGCAATGTGACTAATGAGTTAGTTGCGGGATGATGCATTATGGAACGAATAAAGAGACTTGCCGGTAACGAGATTGAATTAGGTATGAGTATACCAACGATCGAATCTCGGGCAAGTAACATATCGATGACAAAGGGAATAACTTATGTTGTTATGCGGTTTAATCGATAAAGATCTTCGTAGAATATGTAGGAACCAATATGAGCATCTAGGTTCCGCTATTGGTTATTGACCGGAGATGTGTCTCGGTCATGTCTACATAGTTCTCGAACCCGTAGGGTCTGCACGCTTAACGTTCGATGACGATTTGTATTATATGAGTTATGTGATTTGGTGACCGAATGTTGTTCGGAGTCCCGGATGAGATCACGGACATGATGAGGAGTCTCGAAATGGTCGAGAGGTAAAGATTCATATATAGGACGATAGTATTCGGACACCGGAAGTGTTCTGGGGGTACCGGGTACGTATCGGGTCACCGGAAGGGGTTCCAAGCACCCCCGGCAAACATATGGGCCTTATTGGGCCCAGGGCGGGACAGACCAGCCCCTTGTCGGCTGGTGCGCCCCCATATGGGCTGATCTAAGTGGAGAAAGGAAAAGGGGAGGAGGAAAGGAAATAGGATTCCCCTTCCTTTCCCCTCTCCCCTCTTTCCTTCCCCCCTCCGGAGATAAGGAAAGGAGGAGGCCGAATTCCTCCTACTTGGGCGTCCCATGGCTGTCCCCCTCCCCCTCCCACCTATATATATATATGTAGAGAGGGGGCGCCTAGAACACACAACAAACATTGTTAGCCGTGTGCGGCACACCCCTCCAAAGTTTACGCCTCCGATCATATTCACGTACTGCTTAGGCGAAGTTCTGTGCGGATCACTTCACCATCATCGTCACCATGCCGTCATGCTGACAGAACTCTCCCTCGACACTTTGCTGGATCAAGAGTTCGAGGGACGTCACTGAGCTGAACGTGTGCAGATCCCGGAGGTGCCTTCGGTATTTGGATCAGTTGGATCGCGAAGACGTTCGACTACATCAACCGCGTTACTAAACGCTTCCGCTTTCGGTCTATGAGGGTACGTGGACACACTCTCCTCGCTCGTTGCTATGCATCACCTAGATGGATCTTGTGTGTGTAGGTAATTTTTTGAAATACTACGTTCCCCAACAGTGGTATCAGAGCCGGGTTTATGCGTAGATGTTATATGCACGAGTAGAACACAAAGAGTTGTGTGCGATAATAGTCATACTGCTTACCAGCATGTCATACTTTGATTCGGCGGTATTGTTGGATGAAGCGGCTCAGACCGACATTACGCGTATGCTTACGCGAGACTGGTTCTATCGACGTGCTTCACACACAGGTGGGTAGTGGGTGTTTGTTTCTCCAACTTTAGTTGAATCAAGTGTGACTACGCCCGGTCCTTGTTGAAGGTTAAAACAACAAACTTGACGAAAAATCGTTGTGGTTTTGATGCGTAGGTAAGAATGGTTCTTGCTAAGCCTGTAGCAGCCACGTAAAACTTGCAACAACAAAGTAGAGGACGTCTAACTTGTTTTTGCAGGGCTTGTTGTGATGTGATATGGTCAAGACGTGATTATATAAATTGTTGTATGAGATGATCATGTTTTGTAACACAGTTATCGGCAACTGGCAGGAGCCATATGGTTGTCGCTTTATTGTATGAAATGCAATCGCCATGTAATTGCTTTACTTTATCACTAAGCGGTAGCGATAGTCGTAGAAGCAGTAGTTGGTGAGACGACAACGATGCTTCGATGGAGATCAAGGTGTGAAGCCGGTGACGATGGTGATCATGACGGTGCTTTAGAGATGGAGATCAAAGGCACAAGATGATGATGGCCATATCATATCACTTATATTGATTGCATGTGATGTTTATCCTTTATGCATCTTATTTTGCTTAATACGGCGGTAGCATTATAAGATGATCCCTCACTAAATTTCAAGGTACAAGTGTTCTCCTTGAGTATGCACCGTTGCGACAGTTCGTCGTGCCGAGACACCACGTGATGATCGGGTGTGATAAGCTCTACGTTCACATACAACGGGTGCAAGCCAGTTTTGCACACACATAATACTCGGGTTAAACTTGACGAGCCTAGCATATGCAGATATGGCCTCGGAACACCGAGACCAAAAGGTCAAGCGTGAACCATATAGTAGATATGATCAACATAGTGATGTTCACCATTGAAAATTTCTCCATGTCACGTGATGATCGGACATAGTTTAGTTGATATGGATCACATGATCATTTAGATGACTAGAGGGATGTCTATCTAAGTGGGAGTTCTTAAGTAATATGATTAATTGAACTTTAATTTATCATGAACTTAGTCCTGATAGTATTTGCATATCTATGTTATAGACCAATAGCTTGCGATGTAGCTTCCAGTTTATTTTGATATGTTCCTAGAGAAAATAAGTTGAAAGATGATAGTAGCAATGATGCGGACTTGATCCGTGATCTGAGGATTATCCTCATTGCTGCCCAAAAGAATTATGTCCTTGATGCGCCGCTAAGTGACAGACCTATTGTAGGATCAGATGCACACGTTATGAACGTTTGACAAAGCTCAGTATGATGACTACTTAATAGTTTAGTGCATCATGCTTTACGGCTTAGAACCGGGACTTCAAAAACGTTTTGAACGCCACGGAGCATATAAGATATTCTAAGAGTTGAAATTGGTATTTCATACTCATGCCCGTGTCGAGAGGTATGAGACCTCTGACAGTACTTTTCCTACAAGATGGAGGAGAATAGCTCAAGCAGTGAGCATGTGCTCAGATTGTCTGGGTACTACAGTTGCTTGAATCAAGTGGGAGTTAATCTTCCAGATATAGTAATTGAAAAAGTTCTCTAGTCACTATCACCAAGTTACTAGAACTTAGTGATGAACTATAATATGCAAGGGATGACGAAAGTAATTCCCAAGCTCTTCGCGATGCTTAAATCGGTGAAGGTAGAAATCAAGAACTAACATCAAATGTTGATGGTTAACAAGACCACTAGTTTCAAGAAAAGGGCAAAGGGAAAGAAAGAGGAACTTCAAAGAAGAATATCAATCGGCGAAGCCCTGCGCGGATCACTTCACCATCACCGTCACCACGTCGTCGTGCTAACGGAACTCTCCCTCGACACTTTGCTGGATCAAGAGTTTGAGGGACGTCACCGAGCTGAACGTGTGCAGATCACGGAGGTGCCGTGCGTTCGATACTTGGATCGGTTGGATCGCGAAGACGTTCGACTACATCAACCGCGTTACTAAACGCTTCCGCTTTCGGTCTACGAGGGTACGTGGACACACTCTCCCCGCTCGTTGCTATGCATCACCTAGATGGATCTTGCGTGTGCGTAGGCAATTTTTTTGAAATACTACGTTCCCCAACACCACCACCAGCGCCGGTCAATGCGGTGCCAGCCGTTCCGTCCGTTCCTACTCTGCCGCGGATTCCGGACCTCGTGGTCCTAGGCTCGGCACCGGCGCCGTCGACGGAGCCGCCGCTTGTTGGGACCCCATTGGGCAGGGGGGTTTTCTTGACCCCCATCCAAGGGTTTTCTCCTGTCGGAGGGTCATCCTCCTCGACCTCCGGCATGACGATGAGCACGGGGCCGATACCGCAGGCCGTCGCCAGGGCCGGCTCCTCTTGTGCTCCGCCACCTCTCTCCTTCCCACCGGGGTTTTCACCCCGGCCGCGGTTCGCTGCGACTGCGCGTGCTCCGGTGAGTCAAATCCCCTCAATGCTTGCTCGTAGATGTAGATTAGGGGTTTAATTCTTAGGCATGTGCTAGTAGTTAGTGGATTCGATAGGATTAGATATGATTGGAGTAGATCTGATTGGATGCGATCCTAATCGGGCCAATATGTTCTTGTTGCGTACAGTGTGTGTCCTAGGATCTGCTACTGCTACTGCTAGTGTGTCCTAGGATCTGTGTTCATGCTAGTAGCTGTGTTCATGCTAGAATCCCAATGGTAGTGTGCTTTGCTAGGATCTGTGTTCATGGTAGGGTCTTGCTAGGATGTGTGTTCATGCAAATGGCATGTTCATGTTCAAGCTAGGATCATGTTGCTAACATAAATGTTCAAGCTAGGGTTTGTGTTGATTGTTATACATGCATGTAGTAGGACCATTTTAGGATGATGCCAAATGTGCATGGCTGCACATGGGTGCTATTGGCACTTGTTGTTGCTATTTTTAGATGTTTCCATGCTTAGGATAGTGCACTGATGAGTGGCAGTTGCAGAAAAGCAGATGCCACTAATCATTGGCACTTGCTATTGGGCAAGTCCACTGATCAGTGCCACTAATCAGTGGCATTTTCCCAACAGCAAGTGCCAATGATCAGTGGCATCTGCAGAAAAGATCAGTGGCATTTGCCCAACAGCAAGTGGCATTGATAAGTGGCATTTGCCCATACTTGCTGTTGGGCAAAATGCCACTTATCAATGGCACTTGCTGTTGGGCAAGTCCACTGATCAGTGGCATTTGCCTAACAACAAGTGGCATTTTCTCAAAGAGTTTGTGCACTGATTAGTGGCATTTGCTCTTGGAAAAATGTCTCTGATCAGTGTCATTTTGCAAAGAGTTTGTGCACTAATACTTGTCAGCTTACCTGACAAGATATTGAAGACTGACTGGGATGTGGCGGGTGGAGGAGCTCAGGTGGTGGTCGGAGCTAAGGGCGCCGAGGATTTCATTCCCACGAATAGGTGGCTAAGTACGGTGGACCTGCCTGGCAGGATCGCCTTCATGAGCCTGCCTTGTTCAAGGGGACGATCTCCGAGGCAGGGCCACGAGGAGGGGGCCCAGGAGCCGCTGCGCTTCTACCAGCAGATCAAGGACAACGAGGACCTCGCCATGCTCGTCATCCCTCACAAGTTCGTGGAGGTGATGAACACCTGGCTGGTCATCAAGTGGCTCCCGCGCGTGGTCAGGCTGTCGGCGAACAAGCGGTGCGTGTTCTGGGTGCAGGTCCAGAACTTCAAGGGGCACATGGTGCTTGGCCGGGGTTGGAACTACTTCTACCGCCACCATCGGATCGTCCCCGGCGACCTCGTCATTGTGAGCATCTCAGGACTCGGACTGAAGGTTCATATCTACAACCACGACTCCTCGGTCATGTGCAGGTTTCGCTGTAGCAGGCACAACTGCATTTCGTTGCTATGTAGTTAAGTTAAGTAAGGTGTTAGTGTTGAACTTTTATGGTGTGTGGCGAGACTTATGGGTACTTGTGCTGGGAACTTGTTCATATTTTGGCCAGGAGCAGCACCCTGGCGTGGAGCAGGGAAGAAGGATGCCCTTGCTGTTAATCTAGACTTATGCTATGTAGTTAAGTAGTTTGCTGTCATTTGCATGCTTTCTTTGTTTGAATTCATTTGCTTGCTTGCTTTGTTTTGCTGTTGTGTTGATCATGTGGTGGTAAGGCCACCACATTTGAATGGGGTGAGCAGAACACAAATGCTGTTTGTAATCAAACAACTGAAGTTTGCATGTGCTCACACCCTAAGCACAAAAAGGGCAACCAAACATTAGGGGGTAAGTGCCCCTCCATGCGATGCAGGCAACCAAACAGGTTGCATCTGCTGCATATGAAGTTGCATTTCAAGAACCAGGCTGGCTGGAGATGGACATGCAATGCAACTACTGTTGCAAACTTCAACCAAACACGCCCCTAGCGTTTGTGCTTGTACCACACATCGTCGTCTTCTTCTCTTGTGCACCTGTTGCAAATCTTCAAATGAGAGAAGTTTTCCCTCGCTACTTCAACTGATTGTATTTTGTCCCATTTCCTTTAAAAAATAATTAGACCTGTCCAACAAGTGAGGGTATAAGTTTCTTTGATTTTGAAAGATTATCCTCGGTTAAAAGGCGAAAACCGGCAAAACCCTTTCAAAATACCTCTAAAAATACCCAAAGAAAAGTGTCAAATTATGGAGCCATGAGTGATCACGCATGTGTGTGAAGGAAATATGCCCTAGAGGCAATAATAAAGTTATTATTTATTTCCTTATTCTCATGATAAATGTTTATTATTAATGCTAGAATTGTATTAACCGGAAACATAATACTTGTGTGAATACATAGACAAACAGAGTGTCACTAGTATGCCTCTCCTTGACTAGCTCGTTGATCAAAGATGGTTATGTTTCCTAGCCATTGACATGAGTTGTCATTTGATTAACGGGATCACATCATTAGAAGAATGATGTGATTGACTTGACCCATTCTGTTAGCTTAGCACACGATCGTTTAGTATTCTGCTATTGCTTTCTTCATGACTTATACATGTTCCTATGACTATGAGATTATGCAACTCCCGTTTACCGGAGGAACACTTTGTGTGCTACCAAACATCACAACGTAACTGGGTGATTATAAAGGTGCTCTACATGTGTCTCCAAAGGTACTTGTTGAGTTGGCGTATTTCAAGATTAGGATTTGTCACTCCGATTGTCGGAGAGGTATCTCTGGGCCCACTCGCTAATGCACATCATTTAAGCCTTGCAAGCATTGCAACTAATGAGTTAGTTGTGAGATGATGTATGATGTCTACTACGCAACCTTCTTCTTGTAGATGTTGTCGGGCCTCCAAGTGCAGAGGTTTGTAGGATAGTAGCAAATTTCCCTCAAGTAAATGACCTAAGGTTTATCAATCCGTGGGAGGCGTAGGATGAAGATGGTGTCGGTGTCAAAACCGGCGGATCTCGGGTAGGGGTTCCCGATCTGTGCGTCAAGGTCGGATGGTAACAGGAGACAAGGGACACTTTATTTTACCCAGGTTCGGGCCCTCTCGATGGAGGTAAAACCCTACTCCTACTAGATTAATATTGATGATATGGGTAGTACAAGAGTAGATCTACCACGAGATCAAGGAGGCTAAACCCTAGAAGCTAGCCTATGGGTATGATGATGATTATGATGTGTTCGTCCTACGGACTACAACCCTCCGGTTTATATAGGCACCGGATAGGGTTAGGGTTACACAGAGTCGATTACATTGGTAGGAGATCTTGAATATCCGCACGCCTAGCTTGCCCTCCACGCCAAGGAAAGAACCTTCCGGACACGGGACGAAGTCTTCAATCTTGTATCTTCATAGTCCTGGAGTCCGGCTGAAGATATAGTTCGGCTATCCGAACACCCCCTAATCCAGGACTCCCTCAGTAGCCCCTGAACCAGGCTTCAATGACGACGAGTCCGGCGCGCAAATTGTCTTCGGCATTGCAAGGCGGGTTCCTCCTCCAAATTCTTCAAGAAGATAATAAACACCAAAAAATAGTGTCCGGCTCTGCAAAACAAGTTTCCACGTATTGCCATATAGAGAATAATACAAACACAAATCAAATCTGCTGACGTATTCCGCAGTGCGTCATAACACTGCGACCAAGCCTTCTGTATGGATTATTTTTTGTTGTTCCACCGCAGCACGTTCAACGAGGCGGTTTCCTTGGCACGTCTTGTCGAAGCAGAGATCGTGTGCCCCCTTTAACGGGATTCTCATTAATACAGACGTGGGTAACCCAACCGTGCCCGTTAAGCACGTCCTGCCTTGATTAAAGGCTAGTCCAAGACGGTTACGGGGAGGGCTCTTGATATTCTGCCTCTTATAAAGAGACCGAGACCTTGCTCCCCTCTTGTGTTCTCAAAACAAGCTCGCCCATAGCCTCGAGTTCCAACACCCCAGGCTTTTAGATCCTAGGCGCACCGGACCATCGATAATGTCCGGCTCCGGCCTTCAAGGCCAATGGATGCCCTCCTCCATTCCGGAGGAGGACGTATCAAGGTTGAGGGAGGCTAGGTTCCTGACCAGCGAGATCCCGCACAGGTTGCCTGCTCAAGGACAAGCGATCCCAAGCCCTCAGCCTGGTGAGAGCGTAGTATTCATCTCCCACTTCCTTCGGGGATTAAGCTTCCCAACGGATCCTTCTGTAAGGGGGCTGATGTTTTATTATGGGCTGGAATTCCATGACCTAGCTCCGGAGTCCATCCTCCATATCTCCTCCTTCATTGTTGTGTGTGAAGCGTTTCTCCATATCACTCCTCACTTCGGATTATGGCTCAAGACCTTCAAGGTAGAACCGAAGATAATCGAGGGGCGTCATGTAGAGTGCGGAGGTGCTGTTATAAAAAGGAATACCGATGCTCTATGGCCCGAGGGCACTTTTCAAGAGGAGCTCGGCTTATGGCAACAGGAGTGGTTCTACATCACCTCTCCTCGGGGCACCACTTGGGTAGCGCCTCCCGCCTTTCGCTCGGGCCCCCCACCACGTTTAACATCGTGGATCAACACAGGGTTAGATCGGGGCTTGCCCAAAGACGTTCCTCTATTGCAGGGACACATAAAGGATCTCCTAAAAGGAGACCTCAACCTGGTCAAGGTGACACAAGTTATGCTGATTCGCCGGACACTGCCCGGCCAACGTCGCCCCCTCCGCTTGTGGGAGTTCAACCCAGAGGGGCCGCGAGTTCTCCGAAATTTCATGGGCGTGATGCCTACGGAGATGTATAGACTGTTCTTAGGACCACAAGGAGTGAGTCCGGATTGGACCGAGGATGCTGGTTTAAGCCGCAACCACCCGGATACAGAAGTAGGTGACCTTGCGCCCGGACCTTCTATCCGTACAATTGACTTATTTTTTAACAGTACTTCTCCTTTTTACGCAGGAGTGGATAGCGAAGGCGAAGCTGGTCTGGTGTCCGGCTCCCCTTCCCGAGACCAGGCTAGATCCTGTGCTAGTCAGGATGTTGGAGGTGGCGCCTCTGGAGGAAAATGAAGGGGCGGACAAGGAAACCGTGGCCTCTTCGAAAGGGGCCATCCCAAAGGGGGGAATCGACAACTCCTCTCCAAAGGGGAAGAAAAGGGCCGCCTCTGACGACCCGGGAGCCGTAGCTCCAAAGCGGGGGAAATAATCCGCGTTAGAGGACCCGACGCCGGGGAGCCCCTCGGCCGAACTAAATCCTCAAAAGGAGCAGCCCTCCAACGAGCCGTAAGTAGAAAGAGAGTTATTCTTTTAAGAGAAATCCTTAATTTACATCTGAGAAGTTTTAACCGAAACCTTACCTTGTAGTTCGGACCTCGACCCTTCTCGGCAGAGCTCGTCATCGGGGGATCTTCTTCCGGAGATGATGGAGAGCGGAACGCCTCCTCCTTCATCGCCTAGCAAGGAGGGCGACGCCGAAGTGTCGTCGCAGAGGATTTCTCCGAATCTGCCAGAGGCAGAAGGTGATCATGCGCCCCCCCCCCCCGGGGTTCTCTGTGTCCGGCCTCCGAAGAAGGCCATGGGACGAGTCCGGCACCATCTGGTGTTCGGTCGGAGGAGCTGAAGGTTCTGCTGGGCCGAGCCTCTGTTTTAGAGGAGCATCGTGTGTTGATGCACACGGTGATTGAAAAGATTTCATCCGCGGAAAGCGGACTGAACGAGGCCGTCAAGAGTTTACTGGCGGGCCTTGAGGTACGTTTTGAATAACGAACATTAGTGTTAATTGCGCATAATAACATGCGCCCTGTATAGATAGTAGCCCCTGAGACTCTGTGTGCCGCAAAGATTAGCGGCGCGCAGAGGATCTTAATACCAGGTCCTTTAAGTGGCACCTTTGTATGTAGGTGGCAGGTTGTCCGGAGTTGAGCCGGACTCGAGATTTTGCCGAAATGAAACGGCAACTCGATGAGGTAGAAGCCGACATCGTGCTTGTTAACAAGCGGCTTGATGATGCTCAAGGTATTGAGTTTATTTGGTGATTGATAGTAAGAGGTCAATATCTTACCTTATGTATGCTTGATGCAGATGGTGCGGCGGCCGTAGAAGGACTTAGGGCCGAGCTCGCCAAAGCAAAGGAACAAGCCAGAAAAAGCGATGCGGCTGCCGGAAGAGCCCGTGAAGAGCTAAAAGCCGAACAGGCTTCCCATTGCCGAAGCAAGGAGGAGATACCTGATATAGCCGTGAAGTTAAAAAGTGCTACTGACCATTGCAAACTTCTTGAAGAGGAAGGTCGAGCCTGGCAGACGGATTTAGAGAAGGCCGTCGCCGACGCCAAGGACGCCCGCTCTGGTATGAGAGCGTCAAGGGAAGAGCTGCGTCAAGCCGGACTAATTGCGGATGGAAAGCCCTTCCTGCTGCGGAGAAAATTCTGTGATCCAAAGTTCGCCCCGTTGGACCGAGCGTGGAGCGTGGAGGACACCTATCTGGATTTGTCGGCTAGTGCCGCTGATGCGACCAGGTACTTTCAAGATAAGAAAGATCATGAAGTGGAAAAGCTCTTCTGGTCGTAGTTCACTAATCCAGAGCGTCCACTATCAGTGGATGATCGCCTGGCCCAATGGGCCGAGCTGAATAGGTTGTCCGGACTCGCCATGAAGTATGCCATGGACCGCCTGTGTCCAGGGAGATCGAAGCCGAGAAGCTATTTCAGTTTGGTGCAGCAATTTCTTGACGTGGTGCCTCGGATTGAAGCTCTAAAGAGGTCCGCTTGCACAGACGCCGCGCGGCTGGCTCTTACCCGTGTCAAGACATACTGGGCAGATATGGAGCCCACCATTGTTGCGTCCCGTGATTCGGATAAAAGCCGAATTCCTTCCGAGCACTATTTTGAGGAAGTCCTCGCGGGCGCTCATATAATAGAGACACAGTGTTCGAAATATGCTGTTTTATGACAGCATATGTAATCGTAGATCAATATTTTTATAAATTGTAATGGCGTAATTTAGACTTGTGCCTTCAAGTATTAATAACACCTCCTGTGCGGCCGTTTTAATGTATAAATTCTGAAAGATTGTAGTCGTTGGCTTCAGCCCCCACGCACATAGTGCGGGGGTGCGCGCGAAGAATGCATTTTCACACTTAACCCAACGTCTTGGTCCTACAAAGGAGGTGATAGCGCCGCGGGCTAGGCAACCGGACTATAATGCTTTAACACTTTCACTTAGCCATAGGAGCTTGACAGTGGGACTCTTTAGGTAGCCCTTTAATGGCGAATGCATTTACCCGAATTCGGGACGCATATGTGCCTGACCGGGAAGCGGCCCTTCGTCAAAACGAAGGAATTCGATAAATTCCTATAAGTCATCGAGTGGCGACCAGTCTCGCGCTACATCATGACAGTCGGTTTTCGGCTTTCTCTACTGGGGTGCTCACCCGGCCGAACCGGGGCACAATCGCAGTAGTTCTCCTGGTGCAACCTTAGCCGACAGAACGGAACGTAAGGTGGCCGAACTCAGGAGCCGGGCAACCCAACATGTGACCAAAATCATGACTCGGAGCTGATGCATATAGTGCCAAAACTCGCGACGCCGAACACTCCCTAAGGTGCTCGGTCTTTGTGGGTGCGTGTGAAACAACACCCTTGAAAAAGAAAAAAGCCCCTTGTGTCCAGGTACGAGCAAGAATTCTGGCGTGGCCACATGCCAAAACGCCAGTCTCCTCCATGATTATAGTGAGGTAAACCAGGGGATATATAGCAGCAAGAGACAGTAAAAAAGGTTTACGCATGGTCTTAATCTAGGAAGAATCCTTTGGGGCGGGTCCCTACTGCACGTCTGCGCCTGTGTCTCTGCTGTGCCGTGTCCTGGACGGGCGCCGTACGACGTTCATCTGTAAAAGGGAAGAACTAAATTGAAAAAAGGGTCGTGCGGATCAAAAAGAATAATAAATAAAATGTGAAGTGAGAAATAGATACGGTCGAGTTTTATTGTCTCTGCGTACAGCCCCTGGTGAGGCGTACCAAGCCTATAACGAAAATGGGCTTGTGCCGAACTCATTGAGTCCGGGTCCGCGGCCTTTTGTGACTTACATCGAAAAAGTCTTTTGGCTGGCGAGGCCATTTTGTTGGGCGGCCGTTTAAGCGGCCGCACAATCCTCCGTTTGGAGGAGATGTAGTTTAGTATGCTCCCTGCTCCCTTTAAAGAGATGATGCCTCGAGGACTGGGCATCTTTAGTGTGAGGGATGCATAATGCGGTATTGCGTTAAAGCGAGCGAAAGCTCCGCGTCCCATTAGTGCTTGATAGCGACTTGAAAACGGGACTATGTGGAAGATAAGCTTTTCGCGACGAAAGTTATTGGCAGAGCCAAATATGACCACAAGCCGGAGAAAACCCATACAGTGGGTGTCCGGGCCTGGTGCTACTCCTTGAAAGGAGGTCTTAGTGTGACGGATTCGTGCTGGGTTTATGCCCATGCGGTGAATTGTATCCTGATATATCAGATTTAGTCCACTGCCACCGTCCATAAGGACGTTGGTAAACTGGAATCCGTCTATTATTGGATTAAGCATCAGGGCAGTCCGGCCTGCGTGTTTGATATTGCGAGAATAATCTAGCTGATCAAAAATGATTGGCTTTAGTGACCAGTGGCCAGACTCCCGAGGGATAGGCTTGAATGTGCGGACCTTTATGGGTGCCTCATGCCTTGTTATGTGAAGTGAGTTCACTGTTTTGACTTCTTGCGGGAAGTTCTTTTGCTTCCTGGTGTTCTGCTTTTGGGGTTCGTCCTCTTCCTCACTTGGTGTGTCGAGCCCCTTGTGTTCGGCGTTAAGCCTTCCGGATTGTTTGAAAACCCAACAGTCTCTGTGGGTATGATTAGCAGGCTTTCCAGGAGTACTGTGTATCTGACATATCCTGTCCATGATTCTCTTTAGACTGGACGGATCTTCCCTATTATCCTGAGGGGGTGATTTTGTCTGATTTTGCCGTGAGCCTTTGAATCCGGCATTGACTGTCGTGCTCTTCGGACTTTTTCTTTTGATTCGGCGAAGGTCCTTGTTTCGCCGTGGTTTCCCGTTTCCATCCCTGATTTCTGATGTACTTGGATCGCTGGGGCTGCATCGTGCCAACCAGCTGTCCTCTCCTGCGCAAAAGCGGGTCATGAGGCTTGTGAGTGCGGCCATTGTTCTTGGCTTTTCCTGGCCGAGGTGTCTGGCGAGCCATTCGTCTCGGACATTGTGCCTGAAAGCCGCTAGGGCTTCGGCGTCCGGACAATCCACTATTTGATTCTTTTTAGTGAGGAATCTGTTCCAGAACTACCGAGCTGATTCTCCGGATTGTTGAGTTATGTGACTGAGGTCGTCTGCGTCCGGAGGACGGACGTAGGTCCCTTGAAAATTTGCTCGGAAAGCGTCCTCGAGCTCTTCCCAACTTCCAATTGTGTTTTCGGGAAGGCTTTTAAGCCAGTGCCGGGCTGGCCCTTTAAGCTTAAGGGGTAAATATTTTATGGCGTGGAGATCATCTCCTCTAGCCATATGTATGTGGAGGATATAATCCTCGATCCAGACTCCCGGGTCTGTTGTTCCATCGTACGCCTCTATGTTAACGGGTTTAAATCCCTCTGGGAATTCATATTCCAGGACCTCATCGGTGAAACATAGAGGGTGTGCGGCACCCCTATATTTGGGTGTGCCGGATTCTGATGGTGGATTTTTTGCATTGCTTGCGAGAGCTTGCTTTCTTGGCCCGTAAATGGACCTGGCTGGGCCATGATGCGAGTCTTTGATTGTGTCGCATGCCACATTGAGTGCGGCGCCGTTTGCCGTATTGTAGTGGCCGAGAGGTCGTTTATTCGACCGTGTAGCCTTTTTGTTTTTCGAGTTTGGGGGCTCTAGGGCCTCCTGGTCGAATTTGGGCAGTAGCTTTCTCTTCGGATAGCTTTTGGTGCGGCGGCTGCCGCCGTATATGTCTGCGGTCTTGATTACTTTGCTCCATCTTGTTTTGAGTGCATCTTCCGCCGTCTTCAGCTTTTGCTTCTGCTTCTTCAAGCTTCGTGCTGTGGCGACGAGCCTTTCTTGGAGATTCTTCTGCTCCATGATTTTATCTGGCGTGGTATCGTCCGGAGTTCTGTTATGACCGGGGGAGGACTGTTCGTCCTCTCTGCCCGTGTTACCCTGTTCGGACGGCTGTTCTGGGATGCGTTCGTCATCTGCCGGCTCGTCCTGCTCTATGGTTGGGTCTTGATCGAGGCGGGGCTTCGATCGGCGTTTACGTCGCCGCTTTGAGTGCTTTTCGGAGGGTTACCCTTCTTTTCGCCCCCTTCTTCCTCATTGTGAGTTTTTTCAGGTGTATCCACCATGAATACGTCATTAAGTGGGGTGGAGGTCCAGTGCCCTATGGGCGCTGGTTCCCGTTCGTCTCCGTCTTCGTCGTCCATACCGTCGAAGTCTTCGGAGCCGAAGTCGAGCATGTCGGTTAAATCGTCGGCAGTGGCTATTAAGTGGGTGGTGGGTGGGCTTTGAATTTCTTCGTCGTCCGAATCCCAACCTCGCAGGCCACAGTTCGGCCTGGGCTCTCCTGAAAAAGAGAGAGACTTGAGAGATTTCAGAATATCACCGAAAGGCGAATACTAAAAGATGTCCGCGGCGGTGAACTCCATTACCGGCGCCCAATCTGATTCGATTGGCAGGGGCGCGGGAGGTTCGGAGTTCGGCGAAGAGTCCGGCTCCTTGGAGTCATGTGCCATGCGGAGTGCGGGGCTTGCGTTTGGATCAATGGCTTTTAAGATCGCAGCCCCCGAGGTGACGTCCAACCGTTCATCCTCAAAGAACGCAGCGGGCTCCGGATCGAGGATCGGGGCCGGAGCGTATGCGGCCTCTAGGACACTGTTCGGATGCAGAGCTATATCATGCCCCTCGAGATAGTGCGGCGCGCTTGGCTGTGGCTTGAATCCGTCGAAGATCAGGTCTCCGAGGGTATCTGCCGTGTAGTTTAAGCTTCCCCACCTGGCTTGATGGCCAGGGGCGTGGCTTTCGATTTGCTCCAGATGGCCAAGCGAGTTGGCCCGCAGAGCGAAGCCGCCGAAGATGAAGATCTGTCCGGGGAGAAAAGTCTCACCCTGGACCTCATCGTTGTTGATGATCAAAGGAGCCATCGGGCCTAAAGGCGACGACACAGAGGAACTCTCAATGAAAGCACCAATGTCGGTGTCAAAACCGACGGATCTCGGGTAGGGGTTCCCGATCTGTGCGTCAAGGTCAGATGGTAACTTGAGACAAGGGACACTTTATTTTACCCAGGTTCAGGCCCTCTCGATGGAGGTAAAACCCTACTCCTGCTAGATTAATTTGATGACATGGGTAGTACAAGAGTAGATCTACCACGAGATCAAGGAGGCTAAACCCTAGAAGCTAGCCTATGGGTATGATGATGATGATGATGTGTTCGTCCTACGGACTACAACCCTCCGGTTTATATAAGCACCGGATAGGGTTAGGGTTACACAGAGTCGGTTACATTGGTAGGAGATCTTGAATATCCGCACGCCTAGCTTGCCCTCCACACCAAGGAAAGAACCTTCCGGACACGGGACGAAGTCTTCAATCTTGTATCTTCATAGTCTTGTAGTCCGGCTGAAGATATAGTTCGGCTATCCGAACACCCCCTAATCTAGGACTCCCTCAGATGGTCTCTCTCAAACAACCCTACAACCAAATAACAAAGAGTCTCTTGTGTCCCCAACACACCCAATACAATGGTAAATTGTATAGGTGCACTAGTTCGGCGAAGAGATGGTGATACAAGTGCAATATGGATGGTAGAAATGAGTATTTGTAATCTGAAAATAAAAAAACAGCAGGGTAACTAGTAATAGAAGTGAGCGTAAACGGTATTGCAATGCTAGGAAACAAGGCCTAGGGTTCATACTTTCACTAGTGCAAGTTCTCTCAACAATAATAACATAATTGGATCATATAACTATCCCTCACCATGCAACAAAGAGTCACTCCAAAGTCACTAATAGCGGAGAACAAACGAAGGGATTATGGTAGGGTACGAAACCACCTCAATGTTATTCTTTCCAATCAATCCGTTGGGCTATTCCTATAAGTGTCACAAACAACCCTAGAGTTCATAGTAGAATAACACCTTAAGACACAAATCAACCAAAACCCTAATGTCACCTAGATACTCCAATGTCACCTCAAGTATCCGTGGGTATGATTATACGATATGCATCACACAATCTCAGATTCATCTATTCAAACCAACACAAAGTACTTCAAAGAGTGCCCCAAAGTTTCTACCGGAGAGTCAAGACGAAAACGTGTGCCAACCCCTATGCATAAGTTCATGGGCGGAACCCGCAAGTTGATCACCAAAACATACATCAAGTGAATCATGTGATATCCCATTGTCACCACAGATACACACGGCAAGACATACATCAAGTGTTCTCAAATCATTAAAGACTCAATCCGGTAAGATTACTTCAAAGGGAAAACTCAATCCATTACAAGAGAGTAGAGGGGGAGAAGCAACATAAGATCCAACTATAATAGCAAAGCTCGCGATACATCAAGATCGTGCCATATCAAGAACACGAGAGAGAGAGAGAGAGAGAGAGAGAGACAGAGAGAGAGAGAGAGAGAGAGATCAAACACATAGCTACTGGTACATACCCTCATCCCCGAGGGTGAACTACTCCCTCCTCGTCATGGAGAGCGCCAGGATGATGAAGATGGCCATCAATGAGGGTCCCCCCCTCCGGCAGGGTGCCAGAACGGGCTCCCGAGAGGTTTTTGGTGGCTATAGAGGCTTGCGGCGGCGGAACTCCAGATCTATTCTGTTCCCCGATCGTTTTAGGGTATATGGGTATATATAGGAGGAAGAAGTACGTCAAGGGAGCCACGAGGGGCCCACGAGGGTGGAGGGCGCGCCCTAGGGGGGGTGGGCGCGCCCCTACCTCGTGGCTCCCTTGTTTCTTTCCTGACATGCACTCCAAGTCTATCAGGTTGCTTTCCTTCCAAAAATAACTTCTCCAGAAGGTTTCATTCCGTTTCGACTCCGTTATATTCCTTTTCTTCGAGACACTGAAACAAGGGAAAAAACAGGAACTGGCACTGGGCTCTGGGTCAATAGGCTAGTCCCAAAGATAATATAGAAGTGCATAGTAAAGCCCATAAAACATCCAAGATGGATAATATAATAGCATGAATACTTCATAAATTATAGATACGTTGGAGACGTATCAACATCCCCAAGCTTAATTCCTGCTCGTCCTCGAGTAGGTAAATGATAAAAGAAATAATTTATGAAGTGTGAATGCTAGCAGGTGCATAAGTTTTAGCAATGATAATTTCAATCACCTTTTCTAGCATCATCATATGTCATAACAGTAGCTCATATCATAAAACTTTGCATGATCAAGTGACAAACTATTCACATGTTAAAGTATAGAACATAAACTTTCTTGAAAACTAAAAACCGTGTTATTAGTCATCAAATAATTACAATTCATCTTATTTTTTTAGAAGAGTCTATGTCAGAGCTTTGATTCCGCAAACTTCACATACTCAACTGTCTTTTAGTCTTCCATGATTGCTACTACTCAAAGCATATTTTTAGAACAAATAGTATTCATTGAACACAGAGAAAGATAGGGGTTTAATGTTTCGCCTCCAAACCTTTTACCTCAGGGGTAATGTCAACAGTAATAATTCATGCTCAAATATATTTGAATGGCCATATATGCCTAGATCTTTCCATCACATGATGCTTGCCAACTAAAGAGTGGGTTGGAATGAGAAGGATTACTACTGTCTCTTGCATAAATGTAAAAGACAGGCCCTTCATAGAGGGAAGCAAGGATTTGCAGAGGTGCGAGAGCTCGAAGCAAAAAGTGTCGGGGATATAACTATTTGTGTAAGCCGCCTATGAGGGGCCGGGTTACGCAAAGAAGGATTCATCAGAAGAAGCCCAAGACCAAGCATGAAGATGGCGGTTCAATAAAGGGGCTAAAGCCCACCGGCGACTTAAGGCCCATAGTGGTAAACCGCCATGATGGCATGACTTGTATCATAAGGTAGAATTAACTAGTCACCGAGCCGGACACTGTCTATGAGCCGGCTAGGACTCTGTAGGCCGCAGAGCGTCAACCCGTGTATATAAGGGGGTGACCCGCCGACGGCTTAGGGCAAGAAACAACTCATCGAGAATCGGGCATAGCGTATCTCGCTCCCTGGTCATCGAAACCTCAAGCAATACCAACCCAACTAGACGTAGGCCTTACCTTCACTGTAAGGGGCCGAACTAGTATAACTCTCTCGTGTCCTTTGTCCCGATTAACCCCTTTAAGCTTCCTAGTTGCGATGGCTCCACGACTAAGTCCTTGCAAGAGGACATTTTCCGTGACAATTCCACGACAGTTGGCGCCCACCATGGGGCCAGCGCACGGTGGATTTGAGTTCTTGAAGGGCAACTTCGAAGGGCTCAAGGGATACGCAGTCGGCCAGATGACCAAAAGTCGTCGCGGAAAGATCTACATCAACGACGAAGGCTGGGGCCCCGACGCCGGCTCAATTGAGTACGGGTACCGGGTCCCCTTTGGCGGAATCCACGTCTTCATCGGCCGGATTGGTGAGCCGGGCCCGGAGCCAGACAACTGCACCGACCTCATCGAGACGGCTCAGCGCGCGAGACCCGCCCGGGCTCAACCCGGCGTGAAGCGTGCCTTCGTGGGTTGCATCCATGGAGGGGAACTTTCTGAAGGATCCGTAGATGGTGGTGAGACGGCCGTCCACTCCGATGGTGATTCGTCCACTGGTGAGACGGATTCGTTGTATCAACTGCTAGACGGCGGGCTAGGGGGCTGTTCCGATGGCAGCAGTATTCCGGACCCCTTTGAGCTGCCAAGCTACGTAGGAGTCTTCATGTTTGGTACTCAACCCGGTCAAAACTCAACAGCTGTAGCCGCAATAACGTCCGGGTCAGGAGCGGCCGGGGCAGGGGGCCCTGTGCGCCCGCCGGCTCAGGTGCTAATGGATCTCATGGATAAACTGACGGTCCTTTTAACCTCCACAGTTATTCCTGCGAATCAAGATGAGCACAATGCAGAGGTGGCACAGGTGTGAGAGGAAATAGCTCGGGCCAAGGAGGCCTTAGCAGCTGAGGACACCAGATTAGCCACAGAACGGGCGGCTTTGGATGCACATGCGCAATAGCTCCAGTCAGAGGCTTTCCAGCTTACGATGAGCCTGAACGCATCTAATGAGGTGATGAGGAGGAGACATCAGAAAACTCAATCTCGTTTACCTCCGGTTTATGATCCATGGAACCTCTTCGCTACACCCGAAGCCGGCCCAAGTAACCCGCCAGAAGTCAATCAGTTCATGACGGCAGGGGGTCCGGTTCAGCCTCAGGTGACGGTACCACCTCATGGGAATATGGCGCCGCCCCGTTATGTGCCGATACCACCGGGTCACTTTTCCAACCCCATGGAGAACTTGATTGTAGCTTCGACACGTTTGGCGGCTCTCCTAGTGGACGGTGACGATCCAACAGCAGTGGAGACCCGAAGGATCAGAGACCTTATTCAGACAGCCCTGGCTCAGCAAGAGACTTATTCTTATAGCCGGGACATGATTCATTCAACTCCTCCGCCTTGGTTAGCCCCGTCTCGTCCAAACCAGAGTCCGAGTTACAGCAGACACATGGAGTCAGAAGATTTGTCAAGCAACGCCCAGCGTCGTAACTAGCCCGGTGGTTATAACCCGGTGCAGGACCGAATACGTCAGAGGACGAGCGGGCGGCTCAACTAACGGCTCATGAGGCTCTTCCGGATTACCCGACGACTTCCGTTGAGGCAGGAGTGGCCACCAGGACTGACGGTGTTCCTTGTTTGGTGCCGGCTCTACGTAATGTGCGTTTGCCCAAGGACTTCAAGGGACCTCGAAAGGTGCCACATTATACGGCCGACTTACAGCCCGGAGCATGGATCGAAAGTTATGAGATGGCCATGGAGCTGTTGGAGGTCAGTGACGCAGCAATGGCTAAGTATTTCACCATGATGTTGGATGGAACGGCCCGGTCTTGGTTAAAGGGCTTGCCGCCCAATTCCATTAGTTCATGGGCAGAGCTAAAGGCCCCGTTCATCCAGAACTTGAAGGACACTTGCAAGCAATCTATGTCAATTGTGGACTTAACAAATTGTAAGCAAGACGAGGGTGAATCCACAACTCATTGGGTGCGCCGGGTTAAGGAGATAATACATTCGTCTGACAAGATGGACGCTAGCTCTTTAGTCCTCATGTTGGAGAAGAATTGCCGCTTTGAGCCGTTGAGACAGAAACTGGGGCGACTCAAGCGTGATTGTAATGATATGGGTACGCTGATGGCGGCTTTAGTCAAATACGTCGATTATGACAGTACCAAGGATCTCACGTCTGATGAGGAAAAGACAGGGAAGGGAAAGAAGAACGGCAATGGAAAGGGTCAGCAGCATAACCCGGTGAATCAAGGAAGCAATAAACGCAAGGCCGATGGTAACCCGGAGTTTGTGGCCAATGCCAATGCACATGGTAACAATCAGAGGCGCAAGGGAAAGCCACCCCCTCGGGCTGGCGGGTCGGTCCATCTCTTGAGAAGCTACTCAATGAGCCCTACCCGAGACACGGCACCCGGGAACGACCCGCCACCCACTTATGGAAGGATTGTGCAATCATGAAGGCTTTTAAGAATTCCAACATGTTTGACGACAATCATGGGTCGGGCGGCGGCTCAGGTGCCGGCGGCTTTCATGGCCCGGGCGGCGGTTCAAATTCCGGCTTTTAGGGAAATCAGGGCGGCTACAACCAGCAGCAGTCTGGTCAAGGAGGGCAACAGCAGCAGCAGTCGGGTTATCAAAGCCATCCAAAGAAGCTGAATAGTAGACAGTATCATGTGTTCACTACTAGCTTGTGCAAATGTGACCAGAAGGTTCATAAGAGGGCGGTGAACTCTGTTGAGCCGGCAGTCCCCCGTTATTTGAGGTGGTCAAAGCAGCCCATCATATGGAGCAGGGAAGATCACCCTCTCCGGGTTGATAATCCAGGTCAGTTAGCCTTGGTGGTAGCACCCCAGGTTGGTGGATATAAATTCACTAAGGTACTCATGGATAGAGGTAGCGGCATCAATATCCTCTATTACGAGACCTTTCGGCGCATGGGGTTGACTGATAAGAATTTGAAGACGTCCAACACCGTTTTCCATGGAGTGGTGCCTGGTAAGTCGGCTTACCCAGTTGGCAAGATTGAATTGGAGGTGGCTTTTGGAGACGAGTATGATTCCAGGGCTGAGAAATTAACGTTTGAGGTGGTCAAAATCAAGAGTCCATATCATGCTCTATTTGGGCGGCCGACTTATGCCAAGTTCATGGCACGGCCGTGTTATGTTTATCTGCAGCTTAAGATGCCGGGTCACAAAGGCACTATCACTATGCATGGAAGTCGAAAAATAGCCCTGAAATGTGAAGAAAGCGATGCAGCTTATGCTAAGTCTATTTGCGCCGCAGAGGAGCTGAAGTTTTATCAAGATAATGTTGACCCGGCGGATATGACCTCCCTCAAGAAGCCAACCACAGAACTTGACCCGGCGATGAAGTTTAAGTCGGCTGTTGAAACCAAACTTATTGGTTTTACTCCAGGCGATTCGTCTAAGCATTTCAGCATCAGTGCCAATTTGGATCCTAAATAGGAAAGCACGCTCATCGAGTTCATCCGTGAGAACCGGGACATCTTTGCATGGAAACCTTCTGACATGCCGGGTGTACTGAGAGAACTCGCTGAGCACACTCTCAATATTGACCCAAAGTATAAGCCGGTCAGGCAGTTTCTTCGGCGGTTTAACGAAGAGAGACGGAAAGCTATTGGAGAGGAGGTCGCCCGGCTCTTAGCGGCTGGGTTCATTGTTGAAGTATTTCACCCGGAGTGGTTGGCTAACCCGGTGCTCGTACTCAAGAAAAATGGCACCTGGCGGATGTGTGTGGACTACACGGACTTAAATAAGGCTTGTCCGGCTGATCCCTTTGCTCTCCCTCGTATTGATCAAATCATTGATGCTACGGCGGGTTGTGAGCGTTTGAGATTTTGGATGCTTACTCTGGCTATCATCAGATCAAGATGGCAGTTAAGGACCAGGAGAAGATGGCTTTCATCACTCCATTTGGGGCCTTCTGCTATGTATCTATGCCATTTGGGCTCAAGAGTGCCCAGGCGACTTATCAGCAATGTGTACAGAACTGTCTCCACAATCAAATTGGGCGCAATGTTCACGCTTATATGGATGACACAATGGTGAAGTCTAGAGAGAAGGAAACCTTAATATCTGATTTGAAAGAAACCTTTGATAATCTCCGAGTTTATAAGATGATGCTTAACCCGGCCAAGTGTGCATTTGGTGTACCTGCAGGCAAGCTTTTGGGTTTTCTGGTCTCAAACAGGGGCATTGAAGCTAATCAGGAGAAGATCAAGGAAATTACTTCTTTGGCTAAACCGGCGTGCATCAATGATGTTCAGCAATTGGTGGGTCGTGTTGCAGCTTTAAGCCGGTTCATAAGCCGGTTAGGTGAGAAGGCCCTACCGCTGTATCAGATGATGAAGAAAACAGACACTTTTGTCTGGAGTGATGCTGCTAATACTGCCTTTAAAGATTTAAAGAGACAGTTATCTGAGCCGCCGGTCCTTGCGGCTCCCATTGATAGAGAGCCATTGCTATTATATGTGGCTGCTAACTCACGAGCTGTCAGTGTTGCAATCGTGGTAGAGCGCAAGGAGGCTGGCAAGGAGCATCCGGTTCAACGGCTGGTTTACTACATCAGTGAGGTGCTCATTGAGTCTAAACAAAGGTATCCACATTGGCAGAAGCTTGTTTACGGGGTGTTCATGGCAAGCCGGAAGCTGAAGCAATACTTCCAAGGTCACCCTATCACTGTGGTAAGTTCTGCCCCCTTGGGAGACATCATCCAGAATAGAGAGGCCACAGGACGAGTCGCCAAGTGGGCCATTGAGCTTGGGCCTCATGGTTTGAAGTACATGCCACGTACTGCTATTAAGTATCAAGCCTTGGTGGATTTTATCAATGATTGGACAGAGTTGCAGGCATATGAGGAGAAGCCAGATAACACATATTGGACTATTCTCTTTGATGGGTCCAGGCAGTTAGAAGGCTCGGGGGCTGGAGTCGTTTTAACTTCCCCTCGAGGTGACAAATTTTGTTATGTGCTCCGGCTTATGTTCCCTTGTACTAACAATGCAGCTGAGTATGAGGCCTTACTCCATGGTCTCCGGATGGCCAAAGAAATGAATTTGAGCCGGGTAAGGTGCTTGGGGGACTCAGATCTCGTGGCTCAACAGGTGTCAGGCAAGTGGGACTCCAAGGATCCCCTTATGGCGGCTTACCGTCGTGAAGTTGATGCTGTGGCTGGGCACTTCAAAGGTTATCAAGTGGAGCACATTGATCGAAGGAAGAATGAGGCGGCTGATGCTTTAAGCCGTCTGGGATCTCAGCATAAGCCGGTGCCGCCTAACACCTTTCTCGATGTTTTGCATAATCCTTCTGTCAAAGTACCCACAGAGGAAGACCTAGCGGTGCCAGACCCGGAGGCACAGCTGGTAGCGGCTCTTCACGTCATCCCGGATTAGATAGTGCCATATTTGGCCTACATGACCCGGGGAGAGTTACCTGAGGATGAGACCTTGGCGAGACAAATCATTCGACGGTCCAAATCCATGACAATTGTTCATGGTGAGTTACATCATCGCAGCGTCACTGGGGCGTTTCAACGTTGTGTGTCGCCTGCGGAGGGTCAGGAGATACTTCTTGAGATCCATGAAGGGGATTGCGGTCATCATGCCGGCTCAAAATCTCTCGTGGCCAAGGCTTTCCGTCACGGTCTCTATTGGCTGACGACTCATGCTGACGCAGAAGATCTGGTCAGTAAATGTGATGGTTGTCAGAAATTCTCACGACGAGCTCATGTGCCGGCTCAAGAATTGAGGATGATTCCAATTACTTGGCCGTTCGCAGTCTGGGGGCTTGATATGGTCGGGCCTTTCAAAAGGTCTAAGGATAAAAAGACACACCTCCTGGTGGCAGTGGACAAGTTCACAAAGTGGGTGGAGGCAGAGCCGGTCAATAAGTGTGATGCAGCCACGACGGTTCAGTTCATGAAAAAGGTGATCTTTCGTTTTGGTTTTCCACACAACATCATAACTGATAATGGCACTAATCTCTCCAAAGGTGCCATGGAAGAGTTCTGTCGACGAGAACATATCCGACTTGATGTTTCGGCTGTTGCTCATCCTCAATCCAATGGTCAAACAGAAAGAGTGAATCAGGAGATCTTGAAGGGTATCAAACCCCAGCTCTTGGTCCCCTTACAGCGGACGCCGGGTTGTTGGGTGGAGGAATTACCCTTTGTACTTTGGAGCATCAATACTACACCTAACATATCCACGTGTTACACACCTTTCTTCATGGTGTACAAAGCAGAGGCGGTCCTGCCAAGTGACATCCGTCATGACTCACCCCGTGTGGCGGCTTACGTTGAGGCTAACAATGAAAAAGCTCGTCAATATGCACTTGATTTGTTGGACGAAGAGCGAGACTTAATAGCCCGCTTGGCGATTTACTAGCAAGACCTGCGCTGCTACCACAACCGCCGGGTTAGGTCCAGAACCTTTTAGGAAGGTGACTTAGTGCTCTGGCTCATCCAAGATCAGTCTGATATGCACAAGCTATCCCCCCCTTGGGAAGGACCCTTCGTGGTCAGCAAGAACCTGAACAATGGGTCATACTACCTCATCGATGTTCGAGAGCACAAAGACTCATGTAAGTCGGAGGAGGAGACCCGCCGGCCGTGGAATATCGCTCATCTTCGGCCTTACTATACCTGAGCCACTGGCTCTCAAGATGTATATATTTTGATGATGTATATATTATATAAAGCAATAAAGCAGGACCTCTGTCCTTTTCACCCTCAAAAGTTTACATGTCTTCCTCATCATGTGGTGGAAACAACCAACAGGGAGCGGATGATATCTGAATTCGGCTTTCCCTTTGGTCCGGCTTATGATCATATCTGAATCTAGCCATGATCACTTGGGGGCTTCCTGTTCAAACATAGATCGTATTCGAACCAAAGAGAACATAGCTGTCGATACCCTCTTGATCGGCATACTGCCAAACCCACTTGGGGGCTTCTTGATCATATTTGAATCATAGCTTAACCTCTTTGGGTCTAACGTGGATCGTATTCGAATCAGCGTCATTAAACAACTCTCATGGTCACTTGGGGGCTTCCTGTTCAAACATAGGTCGTATTCAAACCAAAGAGAACATAGCTGTTGATACCCACTTGATCGGCATCGCCAAAGCCACTGGGGGCTATATGATCGTATCCGAATCTTAGCTTAACCCCTTTGGAACGGTTCACTGATCGTATTCGAATCAGAGGCCTTTGAATTTTACTTATTATCTCATTTTACTTTGTAGTCACATTTAACTGACTATTCTGAGATCATTTTTGAAAGCATTTACAAGGTGGTCTTTATTCCACCGGTTTAATGCTGATCATATAACATTGCTAGCACAGGAACAAGTATTATGCGTGCCAGGTTTATAAGGTTTGCCTTCATTGGTCGGGTCACATAAACCGGCAAAGGTAATCAAAGGATCACAGGTATGCTGTTATGATTATATCTAACAGGTATAATTGTAAGTCAGCCTTTACATGATTTTTTGGTTCACATTCCGGGTTATCAATACTTTATGTGACCCCCGTTGCGATAAGACGCCAAGGGAATTGTGTTTGCTTTATATGCAGGACAATACAAGCAACATTTCGGTTAACAGAAAGGGAATAGAAGATCAATATAAACCGGAAGTATATAATGGTGGTGGCTTAAGAAAGTGTTGAGCGCCATAAACATGCGCGAAGGCATGGCAAAAATCAAGTGTTTTTCTACCCTATTACAAGACTCCCGGAGTCTGAATAATGAAGCATGGTTTTTCCCACAAAGGCATAAACATATGACGCTTGGCGATTCACTCCTGGGGTTGACCTAAAGATTCCAGGTTATCCTTCTCCGCCTCTCCGTCGGCTGCCCTATCCTAGAAGGTGGACGATGCCCAATCAATGCCACTCAAAGCTTCAAACTCAGCTTCTTCATCTATTAAACTGGCTGGGTCGACTTCAGGGGCAAAGGTATGCTTACGGATTGGAGGGATCAGGCTGGCATCATCATAGAGAGGTGTTGGGAGTCTTCGATTCTCGCCGTCATAACCCGACTAATACTTGGCAAGGTCAGTATCGTTCCCAATGAGAGTGGCCATAGGGCGTATATCTTTCACACAGGCGGTGATATCATTAAACAAGGTGCCATCTGTCGGCGTTCTGGGAACGGGGGTCCCCAGACTTGCCTGCCTGCGGCCTGCGGCGTGGCTCGAATGGGGGCCCAACATGGCCCATCTTCATCAACACAAGGCTCAAGACCCTCGTGAGGGGCCAAGCCTCGCGAGGGGGACGACACGACGCTTCCTCCAGCATGACCTCCTTAGGTTGGCTCGCGAGGGGGCGGAGAGATCAAGGTGGGGTACCTCACGAGTTGCCCATGACGCAAGCCATGACGACCAGAGGTGCCAGGCGGGCGCCAGCCCGCGTAGTGTCCTCCCTTTCCTCTTTGGTGCAAAGGGGGCAAGCGCAGGCGAGAGGATCAAGCAAAGGCACCCATTTCGGTGCAACGAGACCAAGACCAACTCCGCGACAAGGAGGAAGTCACTGTGGAGCCCAAGCCGGCGTCATCACCAGAACCTTTGGCAGGGGAAGACCGACTTTAGTCAGGATAAGTGTACCCGATGTTCCCCTTCAAATCGGCCAATTGTTGGCGCCCTTCCCGCTCAAATATTTGGGAAGAGGCCCAGGGCCTTTGCCTATAAATAGGACTAGCCACCCCCAGGGTAAACTGACACGCACACACACACACAGAGAGAAGGGCGATCGAACTCCACCTAGCAGTTCATCCCCTGGATGAGAACAGACCCTCGCGAGGTCGTTCTTCCTTGTATTGTTCTTCCTCATCAGCCCAAGAGGCAATCCACCACACCAAACTAGAGTAGGGTATTACACCACAACGGTGGCCCGAACTAGTATAAACCCTGTGTCTCTTGTGTTGTTCTCGCAGTAGTTTAGATCCTTACGAGACGGAGAGGTAGAGGGCACGATATCCGCGCGCACCCCAGAGTTCGAACCTTAAGGGTCTGCCGGAACCCGTGATCCGACACCATCTTCCTTCAAACTTGGATACCCAAGAGCAATGTCAGCCGGGTCTAGCTCTGGAAGCCACGCCTTGGCCCGGCTCAATGCGGATATAGCTCCGGCTCTTGCAGATGCTCGTCTTAATTCTTGGACTCGCTGAGGTAGTACAGCAAGCCGCTTTAGCACGTCTTGCAGGAGATGGGGAACATCATTTGATAAATCCACAACGGCCAGAGCACGTTGTGACCCGATGTAGAGCTGTTCCACCAGAGTATAAACCGCCTTCAGCTTGATCAACATGTTCTTCTTGAGGTTTGTGCTCCTAGGGCCTACGTTATTAAGCATAAGGTGAGCCGGAGGTAACAACGGAAATAGTCATTGAAAGGAGGTGTGCAGTGTTTAAGGTTTGTATGAGTAACTTACCAAAGGTTGTGGAGACCATTTGAGATATCTGGCGCTTTAAGCCGGGCAGCTCGGCCGTTGCTTCTGCAAGCGATGCCTCTGCTGTCTCGGCCCGGGTCACCAGTGAGGCCTTTTCATCAGCCCAGGTTTTCTTCTCTGCCTCAAAGTTCTTCTTCAACTTCTCTTGTTCAGAGACGCTGAGTTCAAACTTGGAGTTGGTTTTTTGGATTTCAAGTTCTTGAGGTTCCAGGCGATTCTTCAGGTCAGCAATCTCTGACTCAAAATTGATTTATGGTGGCCTGCAGTGATGCCGGGTTATAGTCAGAGTCATTATAAGATAACATTAATTCCCAAGCACTTTGCAAGCAAAGGTACTTGACACTTGGGGGCTAATGTATACTGAAGAACTCTAAATTACTATGCCGGTTCATGGAAATTAAGTCCCAAGCACTTTGCAAGCAAAGATACTTGACACTTGGGGGCTAATGTGTATCGCAAGTTCAAAGTATCATGCTACAACCGGGTTAAATATCATCTTTCTAATAAGGACAAGGAGTGCTAGGCAGTTTTTTAAGTCTACAACATATTTACTTATAAGCAATAGACTTGGGGGTTGGTACAGTAAGTATGGTTAAGGAAAAGTAGCATAAGTCATACCTCAGATTTTTGCTGTATCTGCTTCACCATGTCAATTTCTAGGTCACGGCTGCTATGTACTTGATTGATATAGCCAGAGAGGATCTCTCCAATACACAAATGAGTGTAGTCAGCGACGTCTAGCTTGGCCTTTTGGCGTTCCAAATATTCCTCTTTGGCAGAGCACTTAGCCAGCACAGTGGGTCTTCCCGTCTCAATAAATTGAGTTTTGGTAACCTCAACTTTCGGGTCATCTTCTTTAGCCGGGCTAGGAGCCTCCGGGTTATCAGAGTCGTTGAGAACTTGCTCAGCAGGCGGGTCAGAGGTAGTTACTGGAATATCTTGAGATGGTTCAGGCGGCGGCTCAGGAGCAGAAACATCAGGAGCGGCCGTTCCGAGCCCCGTTTCAGTCACGACCGACTCTTGGGACGGCTTATTCTTTTTTGCCCTTTTGCTGGGCTTTACTTGCACACTGTGGAAAAGACAGACGAGTTAATACAAAAACATGAGTAAAATGAGGCATAAGGTAAGACAAGTTTATATTACCCGGGGGCAGTTTTGAAGGCCGGCATGTTGGATTGCATAGACTCGCCGGAGGAAGGTGAAGAATCCTGATACTTGGAGTCAGATGAATTGCGAGGTTGAAGAATTAAACCCGCCAAAGGTAAAACAGAACGTAAATCGGAGATAACCTCAGTCTGGCGCTTCCTGGTTACGTCAAGTAAGCCGGAGGAGAGTTCTGCATCCTTGCTGGTCCGGGTCTGCCTCCGGCTCTCATGAGTCTGTCGCTTCAAAAGAAATTGAGGGTCTTGGTAAGATAAAGGATGTGAAAATCTTACTTTCCAGGTCACTCTTCGGATTTTCAGCCTCGGCAAAGGTTCTGAGTCGGAGGAGATTATAGTTACCTCTTCCTCAATGGCTTGGTTGTTTCCTGTATCCTCCTGAAAAGGAATTAATGTCAATAAAATGATGATAAAAGAGTCAGGGGAGTTAGGAGTTACCTCTTCTTCATCATCATTGGTGTCATCCAGTTTCAGCATATCCGAGGCGCTCGGTTTCCTCTTCCTTGAAGTTCCAGTCTTAGTGGTTCTTCTTTTGGCTCTATTTGCTGCTTTGGCTTGTTTGGCAGCCTCATGGTCATACTTGGCCTTCTAGAAGTCATTATTTGCCTATGAATAACGGTAAAGGGTTATGAGTAAAGGCAAGGTATAACACAATAAAGATAATTGTGGAGGATAATGACTCACCGCAGGGGCTGGGTTCTTCTTGCAAAAAGGAAGTAAGCCAAAGGCATTACTAACCACCGTGCCTTCTTTCAACAAAGACTGGGTCATGGCCTCCACCATATCAACTGGTAAGTCGTCAGAGCTATGACGCAGTGGGTCATCCTTCTTGCCTGAGTAAGTACACATTAAGCCAGGGCGGCGGCTTAACGGAATCACCCGCCAGGAGATCCATACTCGGACCAAATCAACGCCGTCTAAACCATTCCCCAAGAGAGCTTTAATTTTCTTGATGGTGGGAGCGAGTGGAAGACGTTCAACAACAGTCAATTTGTCCGGCAGCGGGTGGTTGGATTCAAGGCGCAAGGCGCGGAAGCCGGGCAACGGGTTCTCATCAGCCGGAGAAGTGTCCTGGCAGTAGAACCACGTCTGGTTCCAATCCTTGGGATGACTCGACAGTTCAGCATAAAGGAAAAGGTAGTCTCTTCGCCGCTGAATCGAGATGCCGCCAAGTTCTAGACTGGGCCCGTTGGCGTGTTCGTTCTGCCGGTTTAAGTAGAACAATTCTCTGAACAAAAGTAAATTGGGCTCTTCTCCAAGGTATACTTCGCAGAAGACTTGGAAGTTGCAAATATTTGACACGAAATTGGGTCCGATATCTTGAGGTCTGAGATCAAAGAATTGCAAAACATCCCTGAAGAATTTTGAACCGGGCGGAGCAAAACCCCGGCTCATATGATCAGTAAACACGATCACCTCCCCCTCCTTGGGTTGAGGTTTCTCCTCTGACGGGTTAGGAGCACGATAAGACATGACCTCCTTCTTGGGCAGATGGCTTGACTTCACAAACTCAGACAAAGTGCTTTCTGTAACGATGGACTTGACCCAGTTACAGGTCACGGGAGGTTTGGGAGCCTTGGGTGCCATTGTGCAGATTGAAGCCTATGAAAAAGTAAAAAAAAATTCCAGTTCAATTCATAACCCGGAGAAGAGAATTTTGGATTAATTCAAGATGGCGGCTTAAGAAGGGGCCTAATGACATATGACTGATTGTGCTTTCTACATTTAAGCCGCAACGACTTTCAGAAGCAGTTAAGTTATTTAAAGTCGCCAGAGGCAAGCAAGACTAACAATCCATATTATCTTAAACCGGCCACATGGACTACCATGATGAAACAGGTTCAACAGATGTAGTTTTTTGGCTAAGTGTGGAACAAACAGATTTCACAGGCTGCAGCTATTATTTTGGATCAAATGGTCGCTCTGAAAAGGAAAAATTTCTAGACCTAAAACCAGTGCAGAGAAGTTCATACATTCAAAGAAGGCCTTTAAACAAGGGAAAAGAGATCTGTTTCTATTCGAGATGGGTGCGGAACAGCCACTGCAGTAGTTCTAACTGTCCAAAGATCAAAAAAAGAGCATTGGGTATGAAAACTATCAAGGGTTTGCAACGGGCGGCGATGAACACCGACGAACTCAACGAACACTATAATGCAAATCTAAGACAGAAAATAAAAGGGACTTACAGATGCAGGGCTGCAGCGGAGGTTCATCGCGTTTCTCTGATCAGATTCAGGTCGATGCAGCGGCCTGAGTTGGTGAAGACAAGGAGCTCGACGGCGGCGGCGGCGGCGGAGCTCGAGTAACAGAGAGGCAGGGAGAGGATGAACACGACTGAGGGGAGAAAATGAAAAGGACCTAGGTCGTGCCTATTTATAAGGAAGGGCCGACTGGGACGGTGCGAGAAACGTGGAGATTGAACATCATTATCCAGCGACCCCGACGCCTTGGTTTTTGGAATAGTCAATAAAGGCAAAAATCCGTTGGAGGATATGACGGAGTAAAATATGAATTCAATTGAAGATGACGTCACGGTGGGTTAACACGGATCCAGAAGATGACGTCATGGCGGGTTAAAACCTTTGCACAGACAAAAGACTGAAGGCTTGTTCATTAAGGAAGTTTAAGATTGACATGAACCGGTTCAAATCAATCTGGGGCCTAATGTCGGGGATATAACTATTTGTGTAAGCCGCCTATGAGGGGCCGGGTTATGCAAAGAAGGATTCATCAAAAGAAGCCCAAGACCAAGCATGAAAATGGCGGTTCAATAAAGGGGCTAAAGCCCACCGGCGACTTAAGGCCCATAGTGGTAAACCGCCATGATGGCAAAACTTGTATCATAAGGTAGAATTAACTAGTCACCGAGCCGGACACTGTCTATGAGCCGGCCGGGACTCTGTAGGCCCCAGGGCGCCAACTCGTGTATATAAGGGGGCGACCCGCCGGCGTCTTAGGGCAAGAAACAACTCATCGAGAACCGGGCATAGCGTATCTCGCTCCTTGGTCATCGAAACCTCAAGCAATACCAACCCAACTAGACGTAGGCCTTACCTTCACCGTAAGGGGCCAAACTAGTGTAACTCTCTCGTGTCCTTTGTCCCGACTAACCCCTTTAACCTTCCTAGTTGCGATGGCTCCATGACTAAGTCCTTGCAAGAGGACATCTGCCGTGACAATTCCACGAAAAAAAGAGAGATGAAAATAATTTTGAGAGGTATGCTTTCATTGTCAACATAACGACCAAGAGTTACCAATATCTTCCATACTACATACATTAGAGGCGGTTCCCAAACACAAAGGTAAAGATTTTTACTCCCCCTCCACCAACAATCATCGATCCATGGCTTGCCTGAAACAACGGGTGCCTCCAACTAACATCAAACCTGGGGGAGTTTTGTTTGCAATTATTTTTGATTTGATTTTGATCTTTTGATCATGGGACTGGGCATCCCAGTTACCAGCCATTTTCTCATGAATGATGAGCGGAGTCCACTCATCGTGAGAATAATGCACCTAGCATGGAAGATACTGCAAACCCGTAGTCGCTACATGAGCGATTCGGGCATACAAACCAGATTATTATTTGAAGGTTTAGAGTTTGGCACATGCAAATTTACTTGGAACGGCAGCTAAATACCACATATAGGTAGATATAGTGGACACTCATGGAAGAAACTTGGTTCAAGGAGTTTGGATGCACAAGCAGTATTCCCGCTTAGTACAGATATTTTGGCTAGCAAAGGATTCTAAATAGCAAGCACCACATGTTAGAGGATCCAAAACAATATAACTTGAACAAATATACCTAAGCATAACTCATTACGTTGTCTTCCTTGTCCAACTTTAACTAATTTGCTCAAGTTGAAAATAAATAATGGGGATCACAATCATAGAATATGTCCAAGATAGTATATCTATATGTGAAATCTCTCTTCCTTCAATATTCTTTCATGAATTGCTCAAGTGACTAATACAATGCTTGCTAACCTTCAATAAATTTACCACCTCTACTTCTTATGTGTGAAGGCATTACTCCCCATGGGATAAGCATATGAAACATATATAATTTCAGATTTATGACATTCAAATCATTCAACCATTTACTCATAGGATATAAGTGAAGCACATGAGCAAACAACAAACTACTCCAGAAAGATATAAGTGTAGATCAATGAGTAGTCGAATAATTATGTAGCTATGTGAAGACTCTCTAAAATTTAAGAATTTTAGATCTTGGTATCTTATTCAAACAGCAAGCAAAACAAAAGAAAATAAAATGACGCTCCAAGCAAAACACATATCATGTGGTGAATAAAAATATAGCTCCAAGTAAAGTTACCGATGAACAAAGACGAAAGAGGGGATGCCTTCCGGGGCATCCCCAAGCTTAGGCTCTTGGTTATCTTTGAATATTTACTTGGGGTGCCTTGGTCATCCCCAAGCTTAGGCTCTTTCCACTCCTTATTCCATAGTCCATCGAATCTTTACCCAAAACTTGAAAACTTCACAACACAAAACTCAACAGAAAACTCGTAAGCTCCGTTAGCGAAAGAAAAAAAACACCACTTCAAGGTATTGTAATGAACTCATTCTTTATTTATATTGGTGTTAAACCTACTTTATTCCAACTTATCTATGGTTTATAAACTATTTTACTAGCCATAGAGTCATCAAAATAAGCAAACAACACACGAAAAACAGAATCTGTCAAAAACAGAACAGTCTGTAGTAATCTGTAACTAACGCAAACTTCTGGAACTCCAAAAAATTCTAAAATAAATTGGTGGACCTGAGGAATTTGTCTAGTAATCATCTGCAAAAATAATTAAATAAATATCACTCTCCAGTAAAAAGTTGAAGCTAATTTCGTGAGCGCTAAAGTTTCTGTTTTTTACAGCATGATCATAAAGACTTCACCCAAATCTTCCCAAAGGTTCTACTTGGCACAAACACTAATTAAAATACAAAACCACATCTAAACAGAAGCTATATGGATTATTTATTACTAAACAGAACCAAAAATCAAGAAACTAAAATAAAATTGGGTTGCCTCCCAACAAGCGCTAACGTTTAACGCCCCTAGCTAGGCATGATGATTTCAATGATGCTCACATAAAAGATAAGAATTGAAACATAAGGAGAGCAACATGAAGAATATGACTAGCATATTTAAGTCTAACCCACTTCCTTTGCATAGGGATTTTGTGAGCAAACAACTTATGGGAACAATAATCAACTAGCATAGGAAGGCAAAACAAGCATAACTTCAAGATTTTAAGCACATAGAGAGGAAACTTGATATTATTGCAATTTCCTACAAGCATATATTCCTTCCTCATAATAATTTTCAGTAGCATCATGAATGAATTCAACTATATAACCAGCACCTAAAGCATTCTTTTCATGATCTTCTAGCATAGAAATTTTATTATTCTCCACATAAGCAAAATTCTTCTCATTCGGAATAGTGGGAGTATCATAAGAGACTTGAATACTGTAAATTGTTTCCACATTAAAATAGTAATGTTCAGAAAAAGGGAAATCATAATCATGACAAGTTTTATACTACCTCCGTTTCAGTTTACAAGTCCTGCGCGTATACCTAGGTTGTCAATTTTATCACCCTAATATAAACTATATAACACAAAAATTATACCTTTTAAAAGTAGAAACTTTGAAGTTTATGTTGGTATATTTTTTATAGTATATGAGTAGTATTAGGTTGGTCAAATTGACGACCTAGGGGTACGCACACGCCCTGTAAACTGAGAGAGAGGTAGTAAATATAATCATCACTACTTTTTATAACATAAGTTTCATCACAATAATCATCGTAAGTAGCAACTTTGTTCTCATCATAATTGATTGAAACCTCTTCCGAAATAGTGGATACATTAAATAAAGTCATGACCTCTCCAAATCCACTTTCATAAATATTATAAGATTCAACATCCTCCAAAATAGTGGGATCATTACTTCCTAAAGTTGACACTCTTCCAAACCCACTTTCATCAATATAATCATCATAGGTAGAAGGCATGCTATCATCATAACAACTTTGCATATCAAAACTTGGGAGGCTAAAAATATCAACTTCATTGAACATAGCATCCCCAAGCTTGGGACAAACATTAATTGCAGCAAATATATTCTCAAATATGTCATTCTCATCAAACATAGCTTCCCCAAGCTTGGGCCTTTTCATATCATAAGCATAATCACTCTCATCATTAATAGTATGGATAACACCAATAGTATAGCAATTATCATATTCTTCCAAGCAAGTGCCAAAAACATTTTCAAGATCATAAGAAGTATCATTATCTTCCCAATCATAATCGTCACAACAAGCAATAGGCAAAACAAGATCATCATCAAGTGCATCATCATCCACAATTATTTTTGATTCATTTTCATGAGGCATAACAATAATAGGAGCAACATTATTTGGGAGATATATATTTTTACCTCTATTCCTTTTTTTTCTTCTTCTTCACCTCATGTGTGGGTTCAATCCTCTTTTTGGAGCTCCTTATTAATGAGATTGATTGAATAGAAGGCTCCTCCTCGTTACCTGATTCATCATAAGAAATAATAGGAGAATATTGGGAAGTCTCTTCCCTTTCGTTAGCATTCTCTTCATCTTCTATTTGTTTTATTTTCTTTATGTAATTGGCAATATAAGGATTTTCAATGCAATTCACCGCACAATACATATAAATCTTCTCTAGATCAAAATCAAGAAATCTATCAAGATTAAACTTTGGAATACCCTCAGTTATACGTTTCATTTCCTCATACCCCAAAAGAAGACTAAGATCTTTACGATGCTCAAGGGTAATCAAATTATCACAATTTTTGGATACGATTCGGTCATGAAACAATTTGCATTGGAGATTTAAATGACCATGTTCATTGCAAAGTTCACAAGGGGCGCGGAAAATATTGAATTTTTCAGCACAAACATCAAGACTTTCTTGCAGCAATTTAGTTTCTAAATACTTATGAATCTTGCAATATCTATCTTCCCTATTTGGTGTATACTTGCAAACCCAATGCACTCCACAAAAATTGACATGTTTATAGGAGACATTTTCATCATAACTAGAGCAATCATCATTAGTACTATGGAGATTCAAGGAGTTCATACTAACAACATTGCAATCATGCTCATCATTCAAAGATTTAGTGCCAAACATTTTAATGCATTCTTCTTCTAACACTTTGGCACAATTTTCTTTTCCATCATACTCATGAAAGATATTAAAAAGATGAAGCGTATGAGACAAACTCAATTCCATTTTTTGTAGTTTTCTTTTATAAACTAAACTAGTGCTAAAACAAGAAACAAAAAGATTCGATTGCAAGATCTAAAGATATACCTTCAAGCACTCACCTCCCCGGCAACGGCGCCAGAATAGAGCTTGATGTCTACTAAGCAACCTTCTTCTTGTAGACGTTGTTTGGCCTCCAAGTGCAGAGGTTTGTAGGATAGTAGCAAATTTCCCTCAAGTAGATGACCTAAGGTTTATCAATCCGTGGGAGGTGTAGGATGAAGATGGTCTCTCTCAAACAACTCTCCAACCAAATAACAAAGAGTCTCTTGTGTCCCCAACACACCCAATACAATGGTAAATTGTATAGGTGCACTAGTTCGACGAAGAGATGGTGATACAAGTGCAATATGGAAGATAGAAATGAGTATTTGTAATCTGAAAATATAAAAACAGCAGGGTAACTAGTAATAAAAGTGAGCGTAAACGGTATTGCAATGCTAGGAAACAAGTCCTAGGCTTCATACTTTCACAAGTGCAAGTTCTCTCAACAATAATAACATAATTGGATCATATAACTATCCCTCAACATGCAACAAAGATCACTCCAAAGTCACTAATAGCGGAGAACAAACGAAGGGATTATGGTAGGGTATGAAACCACCTCAAAGTTATTTTTTCCAATCAATCCGTTGGGCTATTCCTATAAGTGTCACAAACAACCCTAGAGTTCGTACTATAATAACACCTTAAGACACAAATCAACCAAAACCCTAATGACACCTAGATACTCCAATGTCACCTTCACCTCAAGTATCCGTGGGTATGATTATACTATATGCATCACACAATCTCAGATTCATCTATTCAAACCAACACAAAGTACTTCAAAGAGTGCCCCAAAGTTTCTACCGAAGAGTCAAGACAAAAATGTGTGCCAACCCCTATGCATAAGTTCATGGGCAGAACCCGCAAGTTGATCACCAAAACATACATCAAGTGAATCACGTGATATCCCATTGTCACCACAGATACGCACGGCAAGACATACATCAAGTGTTCTCAAATCATTAAAGACTCAATCCGATAAGATTACTTCAAAGGGAAAACTCAATCCATTACAAGAGAGTAGAGGGGGAGAAGCAACATAAGATCAAACTATAATAGGAAAGCTCGCGATACATCAAGACCGTGCCATATCAAGAACACGAGAGAGAGAGAGATAGATAGATAGATAGATAGATAGATAGATAGAGAGAGAGAGAGAGAGAGAGAGAGAGAGAGATAACACATAGCTACTGGTACATACCCTCAGCCCCGAGGGTGAACTACTCCCTCCTCTTCATGGAAAGTGCCGGGATGATGAAGATGGCCACCGGTGAGGGTCCCCCCCCTCCGGCAGGGTGCCGGAACGGGCTCCCGAGAGGTTTTTGGTGGCTATAGAGGCTTGCGGCGGCGGAACTCCAGATCTATTCTATTCCCCGATCGTTTTAGGGTATATGGGTATATATAGGAGGAAGAAGTACGTCAGGGGAGCCACGAGGGGCCCATGAGGGTGGAGGGCGCGCCCTAGGGGGGTAGGCACGCCCCCTACCTCGTGGCTCCCTCGTTTCTTTCCTGACGTGCACTCCAAATCTATCAGGTTGCCTTCCTTCCGAAAATAACTTCTCCAGAAGGTTTCATTCCGTTTCGACTCCGTTTGATATTCCTTTTCTTCGAAACACTCAAACAAGGGAAAAAACATGAACTGGCACTAGGCTCTGGGTCAATAGGTTAGTCCCAAAAATAATATAAAAGTGCATAGTAAAGCCATAAAACATCCAAGATGGATAATATAATAGCATGAATACTTCATAAATTATAGATACGCTGGAGACGTATCAATGTATTACGGAACGAGTAAAGAGACTTGCCGGTAATGAGATTGAACTAGGTATTGAGATACCAACGATCGAATCTCGGGCAAGTAACATACCAATGACAAAGGGAACAACATATGTTGTTATGCGGTTTGACTGATAAAGATCTTCGTAGAATATGTGGGAGCCAATATGAGCATCTAGGTTCCGCTATTGGTTATTCACCAGAGACGTGTCTCGGTCATGTCTACATAGTTCTCGAACCCGTAGGGTCCGCACGCTTAAAGTTTCGATGACAGTTATATTATGAGTTTATATGTTTTGATGTACCGAAAGTAGTTCGGAGTCCCAGATGTGATCACTGACATGACGAGGAGTCTTGAAATGGTCGAGACATGAAGATTGATATATTGGATGACTATATTCGGACACCGGAATGGTTCCGGGGGTTATCGGATATATACCGGAGTACCGGGGGTTACCGGAACCCCCCGGGGGATTAATGGGCCTACATGTGCCTTAGTGGAGAAGAGGAGGGGCGGCTAGGGCAGGCCGCGCGCCCCTCCCCCTCTAGTCTGAATTGGACAAGGAGGGGGGCGGGGCGCCCCCCTTTCTTTCTTCTCCTCCTCCTCCTTCCCCCTTCTCCTAATCCAACAAGAAAGGGAGGGATTCCTACTCCCGGTGGGAGTAGGACCCCTCCTGGCGCGCCCCTCTCCTGTCCGGCCGCCTCTCCCCCCTTGCTCCTTTATATACGGGGGCATGGGGGCACCCATAGACACAACAATTGATCATTTATCTTTTAGCGGTGTGCGGTGCCCCCCTCCACCATAGTCCACCTCGATAATATCGTAGCAGTGCTTAGGCGAAGCCCTGAGTCGGTAGAACATCATCATCGTCACCACGCCATCGTGCTGACGAAACTCTCCCTCAACACTCGACTGGATCGGAGTTCGAGGGACGTCATCGGGCTGAACGTGTGCTGAACTCGGAGGTGCCGTGCGTTAGGTACTTGATCGGTCAGATCGTGAAGACATACGACTACATCAACCGCATTGTGCTAATGCTTCCGCTTTCGGTCTATGAGGGTACGTGGACACACTCTCCCCTCTCGTTGCTATGCATCACGATGATCTTGCGTGTGCGTAGGAATTTTTTGAAATTACTACGTTCCCCAACAGTGGCATCAGAGCCTGGTTTTATGCGTAGATGTTATATGCACGAGTAGAACACAAGTGAGTTGTGGGCGATATGAGTCATACTGCTTACCAGCATGTCATACTCTGGTTCGGCGGTATTGTTGGATGAAGCGGCTCAGACCGACATTACGCGTACGCTTACGCGAGACTGGTTCTACCGACGTGCTTTGCACACAGGTGGCTGGCGGGTGTCAGTTTCTCCAACTTTAGTTGAACCGAGTGTGGCTACGCCCGGTCCTTGAGAAGGTTAAAACAACACTAACTTGACAAACTACCGTTATGGTTTTGATGCGTAGGTAAGAACTGTTCTTGCTCAGCCCATAGCAGCCACGTAAAACTTGCAACAACAAAGCAGAGGATGTCTAACTTGTTTTTGAAGGGCATGTTGTGATGTGATATGGTCAAGACGTGATGAGATATAAATTTTTGTATGAGATGATCATGTTTTGTTACAGTTATTGGCAACTGGCAGGAGCCTTATGGTTGTCTTTTTTTTTTGCATAAGATGCAAGCGCCAAATAATTGCTTTACTTTATCGCTATGCGATAACAATAGTTGCAAGAGCAATAGTTGGCGAGACGACCATGTGACGACACATTGATATAGATCAAGATGATGGAGATCATGGTGTCATGCCGGTAACGATAGAGATCATGTCGGTACTTTGGAGATGGAGATCAAAGGCGCAAGATGATCATGGCCATATCATGTCACATGTTTTGATTGCATATGATGTTTATCTTTTATACATCTTATTTTGCTTAGTTCGACGGTAGCTTTATAAGATGATCCCTTACTAAATTATCAAGGTATAAGTGTTCTCCCTGAGTATGCACCGTTGCAAAAGTTCTTCGTGCCGAGACACCACTGATACGTCTCCAATGTATCTATAATTTTTGATTGCTCCATGCTATATTATCTACTGTTTTGGGCAATATTGGGCTTTATTATCCACTTTTATATTACTTTTTGGACTAACCTATTAATCGGAGGCCCAGCCCAGATTTGCTGTTTTTTGCCTATTTCAGTGTTTCGAAGAAAAGGAATATCAAACGGAGTCGAAATGGAACGAAATCAACTAGAGAAGTTATTTTTGGAAGGAAAGCTACGGGATGGACTTGGACCCCACGTCAGGAGCAAAGGGACGTGTTCACGAGGGTGGGGGCGCGCCCACCCCCCTAGGGCGCGCCCCCTGCCTCATGGGGTCCCTGAAGCTCCACCGACGTACCTCCTGCACCCATATATACTCACGTACCCTAAAACTTCCAGAAAAGAGATTAGATCGGGAGTTCCGCCGCCGCAAGCCTCTGTCGCCGCCAAAAGTCAATCGGGACCCTGTTCCGGCACCCTGCCGGAGGGGGGAACCCTCACCGGTGGCCATCTTCATCATCCCGGCGCTGTCCATGACGAGGAGGGAGTAGTTCACCCTCGGGGCTGAGGGTATGTACCTGTAGCTATGTGTTTGATCTCTCTCTCTCTCTCGTGTTCTTGATTTGGCACGATCTTGAAGGAAATATGCCCTAGAGGCAATAATAAAGTTATTATTTATTTCCTTATATCATGATAAATGTTTATTATTCATGCTAGAATTGTATTAACTGGAAACATAATACATGTGTGAATACATAGACAAACAGAGTGTCACTAGTATGCCTCTACTTGACTAGCTCATTAATCAAAGATGGTTATGTTTCCTAGCCATGAACAAAGAGTTGTTATTTGATTAACGAGATCACATCATTAGCTGAATGATCTGATTGACATGACCCATTCCATTAGCATAGCACCCGATCGTTTAGTATGTTGCTATTGCTTTTATCCATGACTTATACATGTTCCTTTAACTATGAGATTATGCAACTCCCGTTTACCGTAGGAACACTTTGTGTGCTACCAAACGTCACAACGTAACTGGGTGATTATAAAGGTGCTCTACAGGTGTCTCCGAAGGTACATATTGGGTTGGCATATTTCGAGATGAGGATTTGTCACTCCGATTGTCGGAGAGGTTTCTCAGGGCCTTCTCGGTAATGCACATCACATAAAGCCTTGCAAGCATTGCAACCAATGAGTTAGTTGCGAGATGATGTATTACGGAACGAGTAAAGAGACTTGCCAGCAACGAGATTGAACTAGGTATTGGATACCGACGATCGAATCTCGGGCAAGTAACATACCGATGACAAAGGGAACAACGTATGTTGTTATGCGGTCTGACCGATAAAGATCTTCGTAGAATATGTAGGAACCAATATGGGCATCCAGGTCCCGCTATTGGTTATTGACCGGAGACATGTCTCGGTCATGTCTACATTGTTCTCGAACCGTAGGGTCCGCACGCTTAACGTTACGATGACAGTTATTATGAGTTTATGCATTTTGATGTACCGAAGGAGTTTGGAGTCCCGGATGTGATCACGGACATGACGAGGAGTCTCGAAATGGTCGAGACGTAAAGAATGATATATTGGAAGCCTATGTTTGGACATCGGATGCATTCCAGGTGAAATCAGGATTTTACCGGAATACCGGGAGGGTTACCGGAACCCCCCGGGGGCATAATGGGCCAACATGGGCCTTGGAGGAGAGGTGAGAGGGCTGCCCTCATGGGCTGCGCGCCACCCCCCTTCCCCTAGTCCTATTAGGACTAGGAGAGGTGGGCGCCCCCTCTCTCTCTCTCTCTTCCCCTTGGAGAATCCTAGTCCAACTAGGATTGGGGGGGGGGGGGGAATCCTACTCCCAGAGGGAGTAGGACTCTCCTGGCGCGCCAGGCTTGGCCGGCCAGACCCTCCCCCTTGGCTCCTTTATATACAGGGGCAGGGGGCACCCCAAAGAGACACAAGTTGATCTACGGATCGTTCCTTAGCCGTGTGCGATGCCCCCTTCCACCAAATTCCACCTCGGTCATATCGTTGCAGTGCTTAGGCGAAGCCCTGCGCCGGTAACACATCAAGATCGTCACCACGCCGTCGTGCTGACGGAACTCTTCCCCGACGCTTTGCTGGATCGGAGCCCGGGGATCGTCATCGAGCTGAACGTGTGCCAAGAACTCGGAGGTGCCGGAGTAACGGTGCTGTGATCGGTTGGATCGCGAGGAGAACGTACGATTACTTCCTCTACGTTGTGTCAACGCTTCCGCTTCGGTCTACGAGGGTACGTAGACAACACTCTCCCCTCTTGTTGCTATGCATCACCATGATCTTGCGTGTGCGTAGGAAATTTTTTGAAATTACTACGTTCCCCAACAGTGGCATCAGAGCCTAGGTTTTTATGGTTTGATGTTATTTGCACGAGTAGAACACAAGTGAGTTGTGGACGATACAAGTCATACTGCCTACCAGCATGTCATACTTCGGTTCAGCTGTATTGTTGGACGAGACGATCCGGACCAACCTTACGCGTACGCTTACGCGAGACCGGTTCCCTCGACGTGCTTTGCACATAGATGGCTTGCGGAAGACTGTCTCTCCAACTTTAGTTGAACCGAGTGTGGCTACGCCCGGTCCTTGAGAAGGTTAAAACGGAGTCTATTTGACAAACTATCGTTGTGGTTTTGATGCGTAGGTAAGATGAGTTCTTGCTTAAAGCCCGTAGCAGCCACGTAAAACTTGCAACAACAAAGTAGAGGACGTCTAACTTGTTTTTGCAGGGCATGTTGTGATGTGATATGGTCAAGACATGATGCTAAATTTTATTGTATGAGATGATCATGTTTTGTAACCGAGTTATCGGCAACTGGCAGGAGCCATATGGTTGTCGCTTTATTGTATGCAATGCAATCGCGATGTAATGCTTTACTTTATTACTAAGCGGTAGTGATAGTCGTGGAAGCATAAGATTGGCGAGACGACAACGATGCTGCGATGAAGATCAAGGTGTCGCGCCGGTGACGATGGTGATCATGACGGTGCTTCGAAGATGGAGATCACAAGCACGAGATGATGATGGCCATATCATATCACTTATATTGATTGCATGTGATGTTTATCCTTTTATGCATCTTATCTTGCTTTGATTGACGGTAGCATTATAAGATGATCTCTCACTAAATTATCAAGAAGTGTTCTCCCTGAGTATGCACCGTTGCGAAAGTTCTTCGTGCTGAGACACCACGTGATGATCGGGTGTGATAGGCTCTACGTTCAAATACAACGGGTGCAAAACAGTTGCACACGCGGAATACTCAGGTTTAACTTGACGAGCCTAGCATATAACAGATATGGCCTCGGAACACGGAGACCGAAAGGTCGAGCGTGAATCATATAGTAGATATGATCAACATAGTGATGTTCACCATTGAAACTACTCCATCTCACGTGATGATCGGACATGGTTTAGTTGATTTGGATCACGTGATCACTTAGAGGATTAGAGGGATGTCTATCTAAGTGGGAGTTCTTAAGTAATATGATTAATTGAACTTAAATTTATCATGAACTTAGTACCTGATAGTATCTTGCTTGTCTATGTTGTGTAGATAGATGGCTCGTGCTGTTGTTCCGTTGAATTTTAATGCGTTCCTTGAGAAAGCAAAGTTGAAAGATGATGGTAGCAATTACACGGACTGGGTCCGTAACTTGAGGATTATCCTCATTGCTGCACAGAAGAATTACGTCCTGGAAGCACCGCTGGGTGCCAGGCCTGGTGCAAGAGCTACGCCAGATGTTGTGAACGTCTGGCAAAGCAAAGCTGATGACTACTCTATAGTTCAGTGTGCCATGCTTTACGGCTTAGAACCGGGACTTCAACGACGTTTTGAACACCATGGAGCATATGAGATGTTCCAGGAGTTGAAGTTAATATTTCAAGCAAATGCCCGGATTGAGAGATATGAAGTCTCCAATAAGTTCTATAGCTGTAAAATGGAGGAGAACGGTTCTGTCAGTGAGCATATACTTAGAATGTCTGGGTATAACAATCACTTGATTCAACTGGGAGTTAATCTTCCGGATGATTGCGTCATTGACAGAATTCTCCAATCACTGCCACCAAGCTACAAGAGCTTCGTGATGAACTATAATATGCAAGGGATGACCAAAACTATGCCCGAGCTCTTCGCAATGCTGAAAGCCTCGGAGGTAGAAATCAAAAAGGAGCATCAAGTGTTGATGGTTAACAAAACCACTAGTTTCAAGAAAAAGGGCAAAGGGAAGAAAAAGGGGAACTTCAAAAAGAACAGCAAGCAAGTTGCTAATCAAGAGAAGAAACCCAAGTCTGGACCTAAGCCTGAAACTGACTGCTTCTATTGCAAGCAGACTGGTCACTGGAAGCGGAACTGCCCCAAGTATTTGGCGGATAAGAAGGATGGCAAGGTTAACAAAGGTATATATGATATACATGTTATTGATGTGTACCTTACTAATTCTCGCAGTAGCACCTGGGTATTTGATACTGGTTCTGTTGCTAATATTTGCAACTCAAAACAGGGGCTACGGATTAAGCGAAGATTGGCTAAGGACGAGGTGACGATGCGCGTGGGAAATGGTTCCAAAGTCGATGTGATCGCGGTCGGCACGCTACCTCTACATCTACCTTCGGGATTAATATTAGATCTAAATAATTGTTATTTAGTACCAGCGTTGAGCATGAACATTATATCTGGATCTTGTTTGATGCGAGACGGTTATTCATTTAAATCAGAGAATAATGGTTGTTCTATTTATATGAGTAATATCTTTTATGGTCATGCACCATTAAAGAATGGTTTGTTCTTACTTAATCTCGATAGTAGTGATACACATATTCATAATGTTGAAGCCAAAAGATGCAGAGTTGATAATGATAGTGCAACTTATTTGTGGCACTGCCGTTTAGGTCATATCGGTGTAAAACGCATGAAGAAACTCCATACTGATGGACTTTTGGAGTCACTTGATTATGAATCACTTGGCACTTGTGAACCGTGCCTTATGGGCAAGATGACTAAAACACCATTCTCCGGTACTGTGGAGAGAGCAACAGATTTATTGGAAATCATACATACTGATGTATGTGGTCCAATAAATGTTGAGGCTCGTGGCGGATATCGTTATTTTCTCACCTTCACTGATGATTTAAGCAGATATGGGTATATCTACTTAATGAAACACAAGTCTGAAACATTTGAAAAATTCAAAGAATTTCAGAGTGAAGTGGAAAATCATCGTAACAAGAAAATAAAGTTTCTACGATCTGATCGTGGAGGAGAATATTTGAGTTACGAGTTTGGTCTACATTTGAAACAATGCGGAATAGTTTCGCAACTCACGCCACCCGGAACACCACAACGTAATGGTGTGTCCGAACGTCGTAATCGTACTTTACTGGATATGGTGCGATCTATGATGTCTCTTACCGATTTACCGCTATCTTTTTGGGGTTATGCTTTAGAGACGGCCGCATTCACGTTAAATAGGGCACCATCAAAATCCGTTGATACGACGCCTTATGAACTGTGGTTTGGCAAGAAACCAAAGTTGTCGTTTCTTAAAGTTTGGGGCTGCGATGCTTATGTGAAAAAGCTTCAAGCTGATAAGCTCGAACCCAAATCGGAAAAATGTGTCTTCATAGGATACCCAAAGGAGACTATTGGGTATACCTTCTATCACAGATCCGAAGGCAAAATTTTTGTTGCTAAAGTCGGAAACTTTCTAGAGAAGGAGTTTCTCTCGAAAGAAGTGAGTGGGAGGAAAGTAGAACTTGATGAGATAACAGTATCTACTCCCTTATTGAGAAGTAGTACATCACAGAAATCTGTTTCTGTGACACCTACATCAAATAGGGAGGAAGCTAATGATAATGATCATGAAACTTCAGATCAAGTTTCTACTGAACTTCGTAGATCAACCAGAGTAAGATCCGCACCAGAGTGGTACGGTAATCCTATTTTGGAAGTCATGTTACTAGACCATGATGAACCTACGAACTATGAAGAAGCGATGGTGAGCCCAGATTCCGCAAAGTGGCTTGAGGCCATGAAATCTGAGATGGGATCCATGTATGAGAACAAAGTGTGGACTTTGGTTGACTTGCCCGATGATCGGCAAGCAATTGAGAATAAATGGATTTTTAAGAAGAAGACTGACGTTGATGGTAATGTTACTGTCTATAAAGCTCGACTTGTTGCAAAAGGTTTTCGACAAGTTCAAGGGATTGACTACGATGAGACTTTCTCACCCGTAGCGATGCTTAAGTCTGTCCGAATCATGTTAGCAGTTGCCGCATTTTATGATTATGAAATTTGGCAAATGGATGTCAAAACTGCATTCCTGAATGGATTTCTGGAAGAAGAGTTGTATATGATGCAACCAGAAGGTTTTGTCGATCCAAAGGGAGCTAACAAAGTGTGCAAGCTCCAGCGATCCATTTATGGACTGGTGCAAGCCTCTCGGAGTTGGAATAAACGCTTTGATAGTGTGATCAAAGCATTTGGTTTTATACAGACTTTTGGAGAAGCCTGTATTTACAAGAAAGTGAGTGGGAGCTCTGTAGCATTTCTGATATTATATGTGGATGACATATTGCTGATCGGAAATAATATAGAATTTCTGGATAGCATAAAGGGATACTTGAATAAGAGTTTTTCAATGAAAGACCTCGGTGAAGCTGCTTACATATTGGGCATTAAGATCTATAGAGATAGATCAAGACGCTTAATAGGACTTTCACAAAGCACATACCTTGACAAAGTTTTGAAAAAGTTCAAAATGGATCAGGCAAAGAAAGGGTTCTTGCCTGTGGCACAAGGTGTGAAGTTGAGTAAGACTCAATGCCCGACCACCGCAGAAGATAGAGAGAAAATGAAAAATGTTCCCTATGCTTCAGCCATAGGCTCTATCATGTATGCAATGCTGTGTACCAGACCTGATGTGTGCCTTGCTGTAAGTTTAGCAGGCAGGTACCAAAATAATCCATGAGTGGATCACTGGACAGCGGTCAAGAACATCCTTAAGTACTTGAGAAGGACTAAGGATATGTTTCTCATTTATGGAGGTGACAAAGAGCTCGTCGTAAATGGTTACGTCGATGCAAGCTTTGACACTGATCCGGACGATTCCAAATCGCAAACCGGATACGTATTTACATTAAACGGTGGAGCTGTCAGTTGGTGCAGTTCTAAACAAAGCGTCGTGGCGGGATCTACATGTGAAGCTGAGTACATAGCCGCTTCGGAAGCAGCTAATGAAGGAGTCTGGATGAAGGAGTTCATATCCGATCTAGGTGTTGTACCTAGCGTATCGGGTCCAATGAAAATCTTTTGTGACAATACTGGTGCAATTGCCTTGGCAAAGGAATCCAGATTTCACAAAAGAACCAAACACATCAAAAGACGCTTCAACTCCATCCGGGATTTGGTCCAGGTGGGAGACATAGAGATATGCAAGATACATACGGATCTGAATGTTGCAAACCCGTTGACTAAGCCTCTTCCATGAGCAAAACATGATCAGCACCAAGACTCCATGGGTGTTAGAATCATTACTTTGTAATCTAGATTATTGACTCTAGTGCAAGTGGGAGACTGAAGGAAATATGCCCTAGAGGCAATAATAAAGTTATTATTTATTTCCTTATATCATGATAAATGTTTATTATTCATGCTAGAATTGTATTAACTGGAAACATAATACATGTGTGAATACATAGACAAACAGAGTGTCACTAGTATGCCTCTACTTGACTAGCTCATTAATCAAAGATGGTTATGTTTCCTAGCCATGAACAAAGAGTTGTTATTTGATTAACGAGATCACATCATTAGCTGAATGATCTGATTGACATGACCCATTCCATTAGCATAGCACCCGATCGTTTAGTATGTTGCTATTGCTTTTATCCATGACTTATACATGTTCATTTAACTATGAGATTATGCAACTCCCGTTTACCGTAGGAACACTTTGTGTGCTACCAAACGTCACAACGTAACTGGGTGATTATAAAGGTGCTCTACAGGTGTCTCCGAAGGTACATATTGGGTTGGCATATTTCGAGATGAGGATTTGTCACTCCGATTGTCGGAGAGGTATCTCAGGGCCTTCTCGGTAATGCACATCACATAAAGCCTTGCAAGCATTGCAACCAATGAGTTAGTTGCGAGATGATGTATTACGGAACGAGTAAAGAGACTTGCCAGCAACGAGATTGAACTAGGTATTGGATACCGACGATCGAATCTCGGGCAAGTAACATACCGATGACAAAGGGAACAACGTATGTTGTTATGCGGTCTGACCGATAAAGATCTTCGTAGAATATGTAGGAACCAATATGGGCATCCAGGTCCCGCTATTGGTTATTGACCGGAGACATGTCTCGGTCATGTCTACATTGTTCTCGAACCGTAGGGTCCGCACGCTTAACGTTACGATGACAGTTATTATGAGTTTATGCATTTTGATGTACCGAAGGAGTTTGGAGTCCCGGATGTGATCACGGACATGACGAGGAGTCTCGAAATGGTCGAGACGTAAAGAATGATATATTGGAAGCCTATGTTTGGACATCGGATGCATTCCAGGTGAAATCAGGATTTTACCGGAATACCGGGAGGGTTACCGGAACCCCCCGGGGGCATAATGGGCCAACATGGGCCTTGGAGGAGAGGTGAGAGGGCTGCCCTCATGGGCTGCGCGCCACCCCCCTTCCCCTAGTCCTATTAGGACTAGGAGAGGTGGGCGCCCCCTCTCTCTCTCTCTCTTCCCCTTGGAGAATCCTAGTCCAACTAGGATTGGGGGGGGGGGAATCCTACTCCCAGAGGGAGTAGGACTCTCCTGGCGCGCCAGGCTTGGCCGGCCAGCCCCTCCCCCTTGGCTCCTTTATATACAGGGGCAGGGGGCACCCCAAAGAGACACAAGTTGATCTACGGATCGTTCCTTAGCCGTGTGCGGTGCCCCCTTCCACCAAATTCCACCTCGGTCATATCGTTGCAGTGCTTAGGCGAAGCCCTGCGCCGGTAGCACATCAAGATCGTCACCACGCCATCGTGCTGACGGAACTCTTCCCCGACACTTTGCTGGATCGGAGCCCGGGGATCGTCATCGAGCTGAACGTGTGCCAAGAACTCGGAGGTGCCGGAGTAACGGTGCTGTGATCGGTTGGATCGCGAGGAGAACGTACGATTACTTCCTCTACGTTGTGTCAACGCTTCCGCTTCGGTCTATGAGGGTACGTAGACAACACTCTCCCCTCTCGTTGCTATGCATCACCATGATCTTGCGTGTGCGTAGGAATTTTTTTGAAATTACTACGTTCCCCAACAGTGGCATCAGAGCCTAGGTTTTTATGGTTTGATGTTATTTGCACGAGTAGAACACAAGTGAGTTGTGGACGATACAAGTCATACTGCCTACCAGCATGTCATACTTCGGTTCAGCGGTATTGTTGGACGAGACGATCCGGACCAACCTTACGCGTACGCTTACGCGAGACCGGTTCCCTCGACGTGCTTTGCACATAGATGGCTTGCGGAAGACTGTCTCTCCAACTTTAGTTGAACCGAGTGTGGCTACGCCCGGTCCTTGAGAAGGTTAAAACGGAGTCTATTTGACAAACTATCGTTGTGGTTTTGATGCGTAGGTAAGATGAGTTCTTGCTTAAAGCCCGTAGCAGCCACGTAAAACTTGCAACAACAAAGTAGAGGACGTCTAACTTGTTTTTGCAGGGCATGTTGTGATGTGATATGGTCAAGACATGATGCTAAATTTTATTGTATGAGATGATCATGTTTTGTAACCGAGTTATCGGCAACTGGCAGGAGCCATATGGTTGTCGCTTTATTGTATGCAATGCAATCGCGATGTAATGCTTTACTTTATTACTAAGCGGTAGTGATAGTCGTGGAAGCATAAGATTGGCGAGACGACAACGATGCTGCGATGAAGATCAAGGTGTCGCGCCGGTGACGATGGTGATCATGACGGTGCTTCGAAGATGGAGATCACAAGCACGAGATGATGATGGCCATATCATATCACTTATATTGATTGCATGTGATGTTTATCCTTTTATGCATCTTATCTTGCTTTGATTGACGGTAGCATTATAAGATGATCTCTCACTAAATTATCAAGAAGTGTTCTCCCTGAGTATGCACCGTTGCGAAAGTTCTTCGTGCTGAGACACCACGTGATGATCGGGTGTGATAGGCTCTACGTTCAAATACAACGGGTGCAAAACAGTTGCACACGCGGAATACTCAGGTTTAACTTGACGAGCCTAGCATATAACAGATATGGCCTCGGAACACGGAGACCGAAAGGTCGAGCGTGAATCATATAGTAGATATGATCAACATAGTGATGTTCACCATTGAAACTACTCCATCTCACGTGATGATCGGACATGGTTTAGTTGATTTGGATCACGTGATCACTTAGAGGATTAGAGGGATGTCTATCTAAGTGGGAGTTCTTAAGTAATATGATTAATTGAACTTAAATTTATCATGAACTTAGTACCTGATAGTATCTTGCTTGTCTATGTTGTGTAGATAGATGGCTCGTGCTGTTGTTCCGTTGAATTTTAATGCGTTCCTTGAGAAAGCAAAGTTGAAAGATGATGGTAGCAATTACACGGACTGGGTCCGTAACTTGAGGATTATCCTCATTGCTGCACAGAAGAATTACGTCCTGGAAGCACCGCTGGGTGCCAGGCCTGGTGCAAGAGCTACGCCAGATGTTGTGAACGTCTGGCAAAGCAAAGCTGATGACTACTCTATAGTTCAGTGTGCCATGCTTTACGGCTTAGAACCGGGACTTCAACGACGTTTTGAACACCATGGAGCATATGAGATGTTCCAGGAGTTGAAGTTAATATTTCAAGCAAATGCCCGGATTGAGAGATATGAAGTCTCCAATAAGTTCTATAGCTGTAAAATGGAGGAGAACGGTTCTGTCAGTGAGCATATACTTAGAATGTCTGGGTATAACAATCACTTGATTCAACTGGGAGTTAATCTTCCGGATGATTGCGTCATTGACAGAATTCTCCAATCACTGCCACCAAGCTACAAGAGCTTCGTGATGAACTATAATATGCAAGGGATGACCAAAACTATGCCCGAGCTCTTCGCAATGCTGAAAGCCTCGGAGGTAGAAATCAAAAAGGAGCATCAAGTGTTGATGGTTAACAAAACCACTAGTTTCAAGAAAAAGGGCAAAGGGAAGAAAAAGGGGAACTTCAAAAAGAACAGCAAGCAAGTTGCTAATCAAGAGAAGAAACCCAAGTCTGGACCTAAGCCTGAAACTGACTGCTTCTATTGCAAGCAGACTGGTCACTGGAAGCGGAACTGCCCCAAGTATTTGGCGGATAAGAAGGATGGCAAGGTTAACAAAGGTATATATGATATACATGTTATTGATGTGTACCTTACTAATTCTCGCAGTAGCACCTGGGTATTTGATACTGGTTCTGTTGCTAATATTTGCAACTCAAAACAGGGGCTACGGATTAAGCGAAGATTGGCTAAGGACGAGGTGACGATGCGCGTGGGAAATGGTTCCAAAGTCGATGTGATCGCGGTCGGCACGCTACCTCTACATCTACCTTCGGGATTAATATTAGATCTAAATAATTGTTATTTAGTACCAGCGTTGAGCATGAACATTATATCTGGATCTTGTTTGATGCGAGACGGTTATTCATTTAAATCAGAGAATAATGGTTGTTCTATTTATATGAGTAATATCTTTTATGGTCATGCACCATTAAAGAATGGTTTGTTCTTACTTAATCTCGATAGTAGTGATACACATATTCATAATGTTGAAGCCAAAAGATGCAGAGTTGATAATGATAGTGCAACTTATTTGTGGCACTGCCGTTTAGGTCATATCGGTGTAAAACGCATGAAGAAACTCCATACTGATGGACTTTTGGAGTCACTTGATTATGAATCACTTGGCACTTGCGAACCGTGCCTTATGGGCAAGATGACTAAAACACCGTTCTCCGGTACTGTGGAGAGAGCAACAGATTTATTGGAAATCATACATACTGATGTATGTGGTCCAATAAATGTTGAGGCTCGTGGCGGATATCGTTATTTTCTCACCTTCACTGATGATTTAAGCAGATATGGGTATATCTACTTAATGAAACACAAGTCTGAAACATTTGAAAAATTCAAAGAATTTCAGAGTGAAGTGGAAAATCATCGTAACAAGAAAATAAAGTTTCTACGATCTGATCGTGGAGGAGAATATTTGAGTTACGAGTTTGGTCTACATTTGAAACAATGCGGAATAGTTTCGCAACTCACGCCACCCGGAACACCACAACGTAATGGTGTGTCCGAACGTCGTAATCGTACTTTACTGGATATGGTGCGATCTATGATGTCTCTTACCGATTTACCGCTATCTTTTTGGGGTTATGCTTTAGAGACGGCCGCATTCACGTTAAATAGGGCACCATCAAAATCCGTTGAGACGACGCCTTATGAACTATGGTTTGGCAAGAAACCAAAGTTGTCGTTTCTTAAAGTTTGGGGCTGCGATGCTTATGTGAAAAAGCTTCAACCTGATAAGCTCGAACCCAAATCGGAAAAATGTGTCTTCATAGGATACCCAAAGGAGACTATTGGGTATACCTTCTATCACAGATCCGAAGGCAAAATTTTTGTTGCTAAAGTCGGAAACTTTCTAGAGAAGGAGTTTCTCTCGAAAGAAGTGAGTGGGAGGAAAGTAGAACTTGATGAGATAACAGTATCTACTCCCTTATTGAGAAGTAGTACATCACAGAAATCTGTTTCTGTGACACCTACATCAAATAGGGAGGAAGCTAATGATAATGATCATGAAACTTCAGATCAAGTTTCTACTGAACTTCGTAGATCAACCAGAGTAAGATCCGCACCAGAGTGGTACGGTAATCCTATTTTGGAAGTCATGTTACTAGACCATGATGAACCTACGAACTATGAAGAAGCGATGGTGAGCCCAGATTCCGCAAAGTGGCTTGAGGCCATGAAATCTGAGATGGGATCCATGTATGAGAACAAAGTGTGGACTTTGGTTGACTTGCCCGATGATCGGCAAGCAATTGAGAATAAATGGATTTTTAAGAAGAAGACTGACGTTGATGGTAATGTTACTGTCTATAAAGCTCGACTTGTTGCAAAAGGTTTTCGACAAGTTCAAGGGATTGACTACGATGAGACTTTCTCACCCGTAGCGATGCTTAAGTCTGTCCGAATCATGTTAGCAGTTGCCGCATTTTATGATTATGAAATTTGGCAAATGGATGTCAAAACTGCATTCCTGAATGGATTTCTGGAAGAAGAGTTGTATATGATGCAACCAGAAGGTTTTGTCGATCCAAAGGGAGCTAACAAAGTGTGCAAGCTCCAGCGATCCATTTATGGACTGGTGCAAGCCTCTCGGAGTTGGAATAAACGCTTTGATAGTGTGATCAAAGCATTTGGTTTTATACAGACTTTTGGAGAAGCCTGTATTTACAAGAAAGTGAGTGGGAGCTCTGTAGCATTTCTGATATTATATGTGGATGACATATTGCTGATCGGAAATAATATAGAATTTCTGGATAGCATAAAGGGATACTTGAATAAGAGTTTTTCAATGAAAGACCTCGGTGAAGCTGCTTACATATTGGGCATTAAGATCTATAGAGATAGATCAAGACGCTTAATAGGACTTTCACAAAGCACATACCTTGACAAAGTTTTGAAAAAGTTCAAAATGGATCAGGCAAAGAAAGGGTTCTTGCCTGTGGCACAAGGTGTGAAGTTGAGTAAGACTCAATGCCCGACCACCGCAGAAGATAGAGAGAAAATGAAAAATGTTCCCTATGCTTCAGCCATAGGCTCTATCATGTATGCAATGCTGTGTACCAGACCTGATGTGTGCCTTGCTGTAAGTTTAGCAGGCAGGTACCAAAATAATCCATGAGTGGATCACTGGACAGCGGTCAAGAACATCCTTAAGTACTTGAGAAGGACTAAGGATATGTTTCTCATTTATGGAGGTGACAAAGAGCTCGTCGTAAACGGTTACGTCGATGCAAGCTTTGACACTGATCCGGACGATTCCAAATCGCAAACCGGATACGTATTTACATTAAACGGTGGAGCTGTCAGTTGGTGCAGTTCTAAACAAAGCGTCGTGGCGGGATCTACATGTGAAGCTGAGTACATAGCCGCTTCGGAAGCAGCTAATGAAGGAGTCTGGATGAAGGAGTTCATATCCGATCTAGGTGTTGTACCTAGCGTATCGGGTCCAATGAAAATCTTTTGTGACAATACTGGTGCAATTGCCTTGGCAAAGGAATCCAGATTTCACAAAAGAACCAAACACATCAAAAGACGCTTCAACTCCATCCGGGATTTGGTCCAGGTGGGAGACATAGAGATATGCAAGATACATACGGATCTGAATGTTGCAAACCCGTTGACTAAGCCTCTTCCATGAGCAAAACATGATCAGCACCAAGACTCCATGGGTGTTAGAATCATTACTTTGTAATCTAGATTATTGACTCTAGTGCAAGTGGGAGACTGAAGGAAATATGCCCTAGAGGCAATAATAAAGTTATTATTTATTTCCTTATATCATGATAAATGTTTATTATTCATGCTAGAATTGTATTAACTGGAAACATAATACATGTGTGAATACATAGACAAACAGAGTGTCACTAGTATGCCTCTACTTGACTAGCTCATTAATCAAAGATGGTTATGTTTCCTAGCCATGAACAAAGAGTTGTTATTTGATTAACGAGATCACATCATTAGCTGAATGATCTGATTGACATGACCCATTCCATTAGCATAGCACCCGATCGTTTAGTATGTTGCTATTGCTTTTATCCATGACTTATACATGTTCCTTTAACTATGAGATTATGCAACTCCCGTTTACCGTAGGAACACTTTGTGTGCTACCAAACGTCACAACGTAACTGGGTGATTATAAAGGTGCTCTACAGGTGTCTCCGAAGGTACATATTGGGTTGGCATATTTCGAGATGAGGATTTGTCACTCCGGTTGTCGGAGAGGTATCTCAGGGCCTTCTCGGTAATGCACATCACATAAAGCCTTGCAAGCATTGCAACCAATGAGTTAGTTGCGAGATGATGTATTACGGAACGAGTAAAGAGACTTGCCAGCAACGAGATTGAACTAGGTATTGGATACCGACGATCGAATCTCGGGCAAGTAACATACCGATGACAAAGGGAACAACGTATGTTGTTATGCGGTCTGACCGATAAAGATCTTCGTAGAATATGTAGGAACCAATATGGGCATCCAGGTCCCGCTATTGGTTATTGACCGGAGACGTGTCTCGGTCATGTCTACATTGTTCTCGAACCGTAGGGTCCGCACGCTTAACGTTACGATGACAGTTATTATGAGTTTATGAATTTTGATGTACCGAAGGAGTTTGGAGTCCCGGATGTGATCACGGACATGACGAGGAGTCTCGAAATGGTCGAGACGTAAAGAATGATATATTGGAAGCCTATGTTTGGACATCGGATGCATTCCAGGTGAAATCAGGATTTTACCGGAATACCGGGAGGGTTACCGGAACCCCCCGGGGGCATAATGGGCCAACATGGGCCTTGGAGGAGAGGTGAGAGGGCTGCCCTCATGGGCTGCGCGCCTCCCCCCTTCCCCTAGTCCTATTAGGACTAGGAGAGGTGGGCGCCCCCTCTCTCTCTCTCTTCCCCTTGGAGAATCCTAGTCCAACTAGGATTGGGGGGGGGGGAATCCTACTCCCAGAGGGAGTAGGACTCTCCTGGCGCGCCAGGCTTGGCCGGCCAGCCCCTCCCCCTTGGCTCCTTTATATACAGGGGCAGGGGGCACCCCAAAGAGACACCTGTTGATCTACGGACCGTTCCTTAGCCGTGTGCGGTGCCCCCTTCCACCAAATTCCACCTCGGTCATATCGTTGCAGTGCTTAGGCGAAGCCCTGCGCCGGTAACACATCAAGATCGTCACCACGCCGTCGTGCTGACGGAACTCTTCCCCGACGCTTTGCTGGATCGGAGCCCGGGGATCGTCATCGAGCTGAACGTGTGCCAAGAACTCGGAGGTGCCGGAGTAACGGTGCTGTGATCGGTTGGATCGCGAGGAGAACGTACGATTACTTCCTCTACGTTGTGTCAACACTTCCGCTTCGGTCTACGAGGGTACGTAGACAACACTCTCCCCTCTCGTTGCTATGCATCACCATGATCTTGCGTGTGCGTAGGAATTTTTTTGAAATTACTACGTTCCCCAACAGATCTTGATGTATCGTGAGCTTTGCTATTATAGTTGGATCTTATGTTTCTCCCCCCCTCTACTCTCTTGTAATGTATTGAGTTTCCCCTTTGAAGTTATCTTATCGGATTGAGTCTTTAAAGATTTGAGAACACTTGATGTATGTCTTGTCGTGCGTATCTGTGGTGACAATGGGATATCACGTGATTCACTTGATGTATGTTTTGGTGATCAACTTGCGGGTTCCGCCCATGAACCTATGCATAGGGGTTGGCACACGTTTTCGTCTTGATTCTCCGGTAGAAACTTTGGGCACTCTTTGAGGTTCTATGTGTTGGTTGAATAGATGAATCTGAGATTGTGTGATGCATATCGTATAATCATACCCACGGATACTTCAAGTGACATTGGAGTATCTAGGTGACATTAGGGTTTTGTTTTATTTGTATCTTAAGGTGTTATTCTAGTACGAACTCTAGGGCTGTTTGTGACACTTATAGGAATAGCCCAATGGATTGATTGGAAAGAATAACTTTAAGGTGGTTTCGTACCCTACCATAATCTCTTCGTTTGTTCACCGCTATTAGTGTATTTGGAGTGACTCTTTGTTGCATGTTGAGGGATAGTTATATGATCCAACTATGTTATTATTGTTGAGAGAACTTGCACTAGTGAAAGTATGAACCCTAGGCCTTGTTTCCTAGCATTGCAATACCGTTTACGCTCACTTTTACCACTTGTTACCTTGCTGTTTTTATATTTTCAGTTTACAAAAACCTATATCTACCATCCATATTGCACTTGTATCACCATCTCTTCGCCGAACTAGTGCACCTATCCAATTTACCATTGTATTGGGTGTGTTGGGGACACAAGAGACTCTTTGTTATTTGGTTGCAGGGTTGCTTGAGAGAGACCATCTTTATCCTATGCCTCCCACGGATTGATAAACCTTAGGTCATCCACTTGAGGGAAATTTGCTACTGTCTTACAAACCTCTGCACTTGGAGGCCCAACAACGTCTACAAGAAGAAGGTTGCGTAGTAGACATCAAGCTCTTTTCTGGCGCCGTTGCCGGGGAGGTGAGTGCTTGAAGGTATATCTTTAGATCTTGCAATCGAGTCTTTTTGTTTCTTGTTTTAGCACTAGTTAGTCTATAAAAGAAAACTAAAAAAATGGAATTGAGTTTGCCACATACGCTTCACCTTTTTAATATCTTTTGTGAGTATGATGGGAAGGAAAATTGTGCCAAAGTGTTAGAAGAAGAATGCATTAAAATGTTTGGCACTAAATCTTTGAATGATGAGCATGATTGCAATGTTGTTAGTATGAATTCCTTGAATATCCATGATGCTAATGATATGCAAAGCCACAAGCTTGGGGAAGCTATTTTTGATGAAGATGATATTATTTGTCCCCCAAGCTTTGATGAGCAAATTTACTATGATGAAATCATGCCTCCTATCTATGAGGATTATTGTGATGACACGTATGCTATAAAGAATAATGATAACCATGAAACTTGTCATCTTGATCTTAATTTTCAATCACATGATAGTTATTTTGCTGAGTTTACTCCCACTACTATTTTCGAGAAGAATTTTGCTTATGTGGAGAGTAGTAAAATTTCTATGCTAGTAGATCATGAAAATAATGCTTTAGGTGCTGGTTATATTGTTGAATTCATTCATTATGCTACTGAAAATTATTATGAGGGAGGAACATATGCTTGTAGGAATTGCAATAATATCAAGTTTCCTCTCTATGTGCTTAAAATCTTGAAGTTATTCTTGTTTTGCCTTCCTATGCAAGTTGATTCTTGTTCCCATAAATTGTTTGATCACAAAATCCCTATGCATAGGAAGTGGGTTAGACTTAAAAGTGCTAGTCATATTCTTCATGATGCTCTCTTTATGTTTCAATTCTTATCTTTTATGTGAGCATCATTGAAATCATAATGCCTAGCTAGGGGCGTTAAATGATAGTGCTTGTTGGGAGGCAACCCAATTTTATTTTAGTTTCTTGCTTTTTGGTTCTGTTTAGGAATAAATAATCCATCTAGCTTCTGTTTAGATGTGGTTTTATGTTTTAATTAGTGTTTGTGCCAAGTAGAACCTTTGGGAAGACTTGGGTGAAGTCTTTATGATCATGCTGTAAAAAACAGAAACTTTAGCGCTCACGAGATTAGCTAAAACTTTTTACTGGAGAGTGCTATTTAGTTGATTATTTTTGCATATGATTACTAGACAAATTCCTCAGGACCACCAGTTTATTTTATAATTTTTGGAGTTCCAGAAGTTTGCGTTAGTTACAGATTACTAAAGACTGTTCTGTTTTTGACAGATTCTGTTTTTCATTGTGTTGTTTGCTTATTTTGATGAATCTATGGCTAGTAAAATAGTTTATAAACCATAGATAAGTTGTAATAAATTAGGTTTAACACAAATATAAATAAAAAATGAGTTCATTACAGTACCATTAAGTGGTGTTTTGTTTTCTTTCACTAACGGAGCTCACGAGTTTTCTGTTAAGTTTTGTGTTGTGAAGTTTTCAAGTTTTGGGTAAAGATTCGATGGACTACGGAATAAGGAGTGGTAAGAGCCTAAGATTGGGGATTCCCAAGGCACCCCCAGGTAATATTCAAGGACAACCAAGCATCTAAGCTTGGGGATACCCTGTAAGGCATCCCCTCTTTCGTCTTCGTTCATCGGTAACTTTACTTGGAGCTTTATTTTTATTCACCACATGATATGTGTTTTGCTTGGAGCGTCATTTTATTTTATTTTGTTTTGCTTGCTGTTTGGATAAAGTATCAAGATCTGAAATTCTTAAATGTTAGAGAGTCTTCACATAGTTGATAATTATTTGACTACTCATTGATCTTCACTTATATCTTTCAGAGTAGTTTGTCGTTTGCTCTAGTGCTTCACTTATATCTTTTAGAGCATGGTGGTAGTTTTATTTTGAAGAAATAGATGAACTCTTAGGGTTAACTTAGATTATTTTGAGAGTCTTAAATAGCATGGTAATTTGCTTAAATAATCCTAATATGCTAAGCATACAAGATTTGTAAGAATTCTTATGAGTGTGTTGAATACTAAGAAAAGTTTGATGCTTGATAATTGTTTTGAGATATGAAGATGGTGATATTAGAGTCATGATATTTGAGTACTTGTGAATTTGAGAAATACTTGTGTTAAAGTTTGTGATTCCCGTAGCATGCACGTATGGTAAACCGTTATGTGATGAAGTCGGAGCATGATTTATTTATTGATTGTCTTCTTTATGAGTGGCGGTCGGGGACGAGCGACGGTCTTTTCCTACCAATCTATCCCCCTAGGAGCGTGCGCGTAATACTTTGCTTTGATAACTTCTAGATTTTTGCAATAAGTATATGAGTTCTTTATGACTAATTTTGAGTCCATGGATTATACGCACCCTTCTTCCTTCCACCATTGCTAGCCTCTCTAATACTGCACACTTTTCGCCGGTATCATACACCCACCATATACCTTCCTCAAAACAGCCACCATACCTACCTATCATGGCATTTCCATAGCCATTCCGAGATATATTGCCACGCAACTTTCCACAGTTCCGTTTATTATGACACGCTCCATCAATGTCATATTGCTAGCATGATCATGTAGTTGACATCGTATTTGTGGCAAAGCCACCATTCATAATTCTTTCATACATGTCACTCTTGATTCATTGCATATCCCGGTACACCGCCAGAGGCATTCATATAGAGTCATATTTTGTTCTAAGTATTGAGTTGTAATTGTTGAGTTGTAAGAAAAAAATAAAAGTGTGATGAGCATCATTATTAGAGCATTGTCCCAGTGAGTAAAGGATGATGGAGACTATGATTCCCCCACAAGTCGGGATGAGACTCCGGACGAAAAATAAAAAAAGAGAAAAAAAAGAGGCCATAAAAAAAGAAGAGAAAAGGCCCAAATAAAAAACCAAAACAAAAAAATGAGAGAAAAAGAGAGAAGGGACAATGCTACTATCCTTTTACCACACTTGTGCTTCAAAGTAGCACCATGATCTTCATGATAGAGAGTCTCCTATGTTGTCACTTTCATATACTAGTGGGAATTTTACATTATAGAACTTGGCTTGTATATTCCAATGATGGGCTTCCTCAAAATGCCCTAGGTCTTCGTGAGCAAGCGAGTTGGATGCACACCCACTTAGTTTCTTTTGTTGAGCTTTCATACACTAATAGCTCTAGTGCATCTGTTTCATGGCAATCCCTACTCACTCACATTGATATCTATTGATGGGCATCTCCATAGCCCGTTGATACGCCTAGTTGATGTGAGACTATCTTCTCCATTTTTGTTTTCTCCACAATCACCATTCTACTCCACATATAGTGCTATATCCATGGCTCACGCTCATGTATTGCGTGAAGATTGAAAAAGTTTTGAAAATGTTAAAGTATGAAACAATTGCTTGGCTTGTCACCGGGGTTGTGCATGATTTAAATACTTTGTGTGGTGAAGATAGAGCATAGCCAGACTATATGATTTTGTAGGGATAACTTTCTTTGGCCATGTTATTTTGAGAAGACATGATTGCTTTGTTAGTATGCTTGAAGTATTATTATTTTCATGTCAATATTAAACTCTTGTCTTGAATCTTATGGATCTGAATATTCATATCACAAGTAAGAAGAATTACATTGAAATTATGCCAAGTAGCATTCCGCATCAAAAATTCTTTTTTATCATTTACCTACTCGAGGACGAGCAGGAATTAAGCTTGGGGATGCTTGATACGTCTCCAACGTATCTATAATTTTTGATTGCTCCATGCTATATTATCTATTGTTTTGGGCAATATGGCTTTATTGTCCACTTTTATATTACTTTTGGGACTAACCTATTAACCGGAGGCCCAGCCCAGATTTGTTGTTTTTTGCCTATTTTAGTGTTTCGAAGAAAAGGAATATCAAACGGAGTCAAAACGGAACGAAATCAACTGGAGAAGTTATTTTTGGAAGGAAAGCTACCAGATGGACTTGGACCCCACGTCAGGAGCAAAGGGAGGTTCTCACAAGGGTGGGGGGCACGCCCACCCCCTAGGGCGCGCCCCCTGCCTCGTGGGGCCCCCGAAGCTCCACCGACGTACCTCCTGCACCCATATATACTCACGTACCCTAAAACTTCTAGAAAAGAGATTAGATCGGGAGTTCCGCCTCCGCAAGCCTCTGTAGCCACCAAAAGTCAATCGGGACCCCGTTCTGGCACCCTGCCGGAGGGGGGAACCCTCACCGGTGGCCATCTTCATCATCCCGGAGCTCTCCATGACGAGGAGGGAGTAGTTCACCCTCGGGGCTAAGGGTATGTACCAGTAGCTATGTGTTTGATCTCTCTCTCTCTCATGTTCTTGATTTGGCACGATCTTGATGTATCGCGAGCTTTGCTATTATAGTTGGATCTTATGTTTCTTATCCCCCTGTACTCTCTTGTAATGGATTAAGTTTCCCCTTTGAAGTTATCTTATCGGATTGAGTCTTTAAAGATTTGAGAACACTTGATGTATGTCTTGCCGTGCGTATCTATGGTGACAATGGGATATCACGTGATTCACTTGATGTATGTTTTGGTGATCAACTTGCGGGTTCCGCCCATGAACCTATGCATAGGGGTTGGCACACGTTTTCGTCTTGATTCTCCGGTAGAAACTTTGGGCACTCTTTGAGGTTTTATGTGTTGGTTGAATAGATGAATATGAGATTGTGTGATGCATATCGTATAATCATACCCACGGATACTTGAGGTGACATTGGAGTATCTAGGTGACATTAGGGTTTTGGTTGATTTGTATCTTAAGGTGTTATTTACGAACTCTAGCGTTGTTTGTGACACTTATGGAAAGAATAACTTTTGAGGTGGTTTCGTACCCTACCATAATCTCTTCGTTTGTTCACCGCTATTATTGTCTTTGGAGTGACTCTTTGTTGCATGTTGAGGGATAGTTATATGATCTAACTATGTTATTATTGTTGATAGAACTTGCACTAGTGAAAGTATGAACCCTAGGCCTTGTTTCCTAGCATTGCAATACCGTTTACGCTCACTTTTACCACTTGTTACCTTGATATTTTTATATTTTCAGTTTACAAAAACCTATATCTACCATCCATATTGCACTTGTATCACCATCTCTTCGCCGAACTAGTGCACCTATACAATTTACCATTGTATTGGGTGTGTTAGAGACACACGAGACTCTTTGTTATTTGGTCGCAGGGTTGCTTGAGAGCGACCATCTTCATCCTACGCCTCCCACGGATTGATAAACCTTAGGTCATCCACTTGAGGGAAATTTGCTACTGTCCTACAAACCTCTGCACTTGGAGGCCCAACAACGTCTACAAGAAGAAGGTTGCGTAGTAGACATCAACCACGTGATGATCGGGTGTGATATGCTCTACGTACAAATACAACGGGTGCAAAACAGTTGCACACGTGTTATACTCAGGTTAAACTTGACGAGCCTAGCATATAACAGATATGGCCTCGGAACACTAAGACCGAAAGGTCGAGCATGAATCATATAGTAGATATGATCAACATAGTGATGTTCACCATTTAAACTACTCCATCCCACGTGATGATCGGACATGGTTTAGTTCATATGGATCACGTGATCACTTAGAAGATTAGAGGGATGTCTATCTAAGTGGGAGTTCTTAAGTAATATGATTAATTGAACTTGAATTTATCATTAACTTAGTCAGATAGTATTTTGCAAATAATCTTGTAGATCAAAAGCTCACGTTGTTGCTTCCCTATGTTTTATATATGTTCCCAGAGAAAACAAAGTTGAAAGATGTTAGTAGCAATGATGCGGATTGGACCCGTGATATGAGGACTATCCTCATTGCTGCACAGAAGAATTATGTCCTTGATGCACCGCTATGTGACGGACCTATTGCAGGAGCATATGCAGACGTTATGAACGATTGGCTAAGCTCAATATGATGACTACTTGATAGTTTAGTGCACCATGCTTAACAGGTTAGAATCGGGACTTCAAAGACGTTTTGAACGTCATTGACCATATGAGATGTTCCAGGAGTTGAAGTTAATATTTCAAGAAAATACCCGAGTTGAGAGATATGAATTCTCCAACAAGTTCTATAGCTAAAAGATGGAGGAGAATAGCTCAAGCAGTGAGCATGTGCTCAGATTGTCTGGGTACTACAATCGCTTGAATCAAGTGGGAGTTAATCTTCCAGATAAGATTGTGATTGACAGAATTCTCTAGTCACCACCACCAAGTTAGTAGAACTTCGTGATGAACTATAATATGCAGGGGATAATAGAAACGATTCCCAAGCTCTTCGTGATGCTGAAATCGAAGAAGGTAGAAATCAAGAAAAACATCAAGTGTTGATGGTTAACAAGACCACTAGTTTCAAGAAAAGGGCAAAGGGAAGAAGGGGTACTTCAAAAAGAACGGCAAGCAAGTTTCCGCTCCCGTGAAGAAGCCCAAAGCTATACCCAAGCCTGAAACTGAGTGCTTCTACTACAAAAGAAATAGTCACTGGAAGTGGAACTGCCCCTAGATACTTGGCGGATAAGAAGGATGGCAAAGTGATAAAGGTATATTTGATATACATGTTATTGATGTGTACTTTACTAGTGTTTATAGCAACCCCTCAGTATTTGATACTAGTTCAGTTGCTAAGAGTAGTAACTCGAAACGGGAGTTGCAGAATGAACATAAACTAGTTAAGGGCGAGGTGACGATGTGTGTTGGAAGTAGTTCCGAGATTGATATGATCATCATCGCACACTCCCTATACTTTCAGGATTAGTTTTGAACCTAAATAAGTGTTATTTGGTGTTTGCGTTGAGCAACAATATGATTTGATCATGTTTATTGCAATACGGTTATTCATTTAAGTTAGAATAATTGTTGTTCTGTTTACATGAATAAAACCTTATATGGTCATACACCCAATGAACATGGTTTGTTGGATCTTGATCGTAGTGATACACATATTCATAATGTTGAAGCCAAAAGATGCGAAGTTAATAATGATAGTGCAACTTATTTGTGGCACTGCCGTTTAGGTCATATTGGTGTAAAGCGCATGAATAAACTCCATGTTGATGGGCTTTTGGAATCACTTGATGCTTGCGAACCATGCCTCATGGGCAAGATGACTAAGACTCCGTTCTCCGGAACAATGGAACGAGCCACTGACTTGTTGGAAATAATACATACCGATGAAAGCGGTCCAAAGATTGTTGAGGCTCACGGCGGGTATCATAGTTTTCTGACCTTCACAGATGATTTGAGCAGATATGGGTATATCTACTTGATGAAACATAAGTCTGAAACATTTGCAAAGTTCAAAGAATTTCAGAGTGAAGTGGAAAATCATCGTAACAAGAAAAATAAAGTTTCCACGATCTGATCACGGAGACGAACATTTGACTTACGAGTTTGGTATTCAGTTAAAAAATGTGAAATAGTTTCACTACTCACGCCACCTGGAACACCACAGTGTAATGGTGTGTCCGAACGTCGTAACCGTACTTTATTGGATATACTGCAATCTATGATGTCTCTTATCGATTTACCACTATCGTTTTGGCGTTATGCATTAGAGACAACTACATTCACGTTAAAAAGGGCACCATCTAAATTTGTTGAGACGACACCTTACAAACTGTGGTTTGGCAAGAAACCCAAGTTGTCGTTTCTTAAAGTTTGGGGTTGCGATGCTTATGTGAAAAAGTTTCATCCTGATAAGCTCAAACCCAAATCGGAGAAATGTGTCTTCATAGGATACCCAAAGGAGACTGTTGGGTACACCTTCTATCACAGATCGAAGGCAAGAATGGATCCTTTGTAGAGAAGGAGTTTCTCCTGAAAGAAGTGAGTGGGAGGAAAGTAGAACTTGATGAGGTAATTGTACCTTCTCCCGAATTGGAAAGTAGTTCATCACAGAAATCTGTTCCAGTGATGCCTACACCAATTAGTGAGGAAGTTAATGATGATGATCATGAAACTTCAGATCAAGTTACTACCGAACCTCGTAGGTCAACCAGAGTACGTTCCGCACCAGAGTGGTACGGTAATCCTGTTCTGGAGGTCATGTTACTTGACCATGATGAACCTACGAACTATGAGGAAGCGATGATGAGCCCAGATTCCGCAAAATGGCTTGAGGCCATGAAATCTGAGATGGGATCCATGTATGAGAACAAAGTATGGACTTTGATTGACTTGCCCAATGATCGGCGAGCCATTGAGATTAAATGGATCTTCAAGAGGAAGACGAACGCTGATAGTAGTGTTACTATCTACAAAGCTAGAATTGTCGCAAAAGGTTTTCGACAAGTTCAAGGTGTTGACTACGATGAGAGTTTCTCACTCGTATCTATGCTTAAGTCTGTCTAAATCATGTTAGAAATTGCCGCATTTTATGAAATCTGGAAAATGGATAAACAAAACTGCATTCCTTAATGGATTTATTAAAGAAGAATTGTATATGATGCAACCAGAAGGTTTTGTCAATCCTAAAGGTGCTAACAAAATATGCAAGCTCCAGCGATCCATCTACGGACTGGTGCAAGCATCACGGAGTTGGAATATATGCTTTGATAAGTTGATGAAAGCATATAGTTTTATACAGACTTGCGGTGAAGCATGTATTTACAAGAAAGTGAGTGGGAGCACTACAACATTTCTGATAAGTATATGTGAATGACATATTGTTGATCGAAAAAATGTAGAATTATTCTGCAAAGCATAAAGGAGTATTTGAAAGGAGTTTTTCAAAGAAAGACCTCGGTGAAGCTGCTTACATATTGAGCATCAAGATCTATAGAGATAGATCAAGACGCTTGATAAGTTTTTTCAATGAGTACATACCTTGACAAGATTTTGAACTAGTTCAAAATGGAACAGTCAAAGAATGAGTTCTTGCATGTGTTACAAGGTGTGAAATTGTGTAAGACTCAAAGCTCGACCACGGCAGAAGATAGAAAGAGAATGAAAGTCATTCCCTATGCCTCAGCCATAGGTTCTATAAAGTATGCCATGCTGTGTACCAGATCTATTGTATACCTTACACTGATTTTGGCAAGGGAGTACAATAGTGATCTAGGAGTAGATCACCCGACAGCGGTCAAAATTATCCTTAGTGGAATAAGGATACGTTTCTCGATTATGGAGGTGACAAAAGGTTCGTCGTAAAGAGTTACGTCGATGCAAGTTTTGACACTGATCCAGATAAATCTAAGTCTCAATCTGGATACATATTGAAAGTGGGAGCTATTAGCTAGAGTAGCTCCGTGCAGAGCATTGTACACATAGAAATTTGCAAAATACTTACGTATCTGAATGTGACAGACCCGTTGACTAAAATTATCTCACAAGCAAAACATGATCACACCTTAGTACTCTTTGGGTGTTAATCACATAGCGATGTTGATACGTCTCCAACGTATCTATAATTTTTTATTGTTCCATGCTATTATATTATGTGTTTTGGATGTTTATGGGATTTATTAAACACTTTTATATTACTTTTGGGACTAACCTATTGACCCAGAGCCCAGTGCCAGTTCCTGTTTTTCCCCTTGTTTCAGTGTGAGGGAGTCCTCGATTAGGGGGTATCCGGACATCCGGACTATAACCTTTGGCCGGACTGTTGGACTATGAAGATACAAGATTGAACACTTCGTCCTCTGTCCGGATGAGACTTTCCTTGGCATGGAAGGCAAGCTTGGCAATACGGATATGTAGATCTCCTCCCATTGTAACCGACTTTGTGTAACCCTAGCCCCCTCCGGTGTCTATATAAACCTGAGGGTTTAGTCCGTAGGACAACAACAATCATACCATAGGCTAGCTTCCAGGGTTTAGCCTCTCTGACCTCGTGGTAGATCTACTCTTGTACTACCCATATCATCAATATCAATCAAGTAGGAGTAGGGTTTTACCTCCATCGAGAGGGCCCGAACCTGGGTAAAAACACCGTGTCCCTTGTCTCCTGTTACCATCCGCCTAGACGCACAGTTCGGGTCCCCCTACCCGAGATCCGCCGGTTTTGACACCGACATTGGTGCTTTCATTGAGAGTTCCTCTGTGTCGTCATCATCAGGCTTGATGGCTCCTTCGATCATCGTTAGCGATGCAGTCCAGGGTGAGACTTTTCTCCCCGCACAGATCTTTGTATTCGGCGGCTTGGCACTACGGGCCAATTCGCTTGGCCATCTGGAGCAGATTGAAAGCTACGCCCCTGGCCATCAGGTCAGGTTTGGAAGCTTAAACTACTCGGCCGATATCCGCGGAGACTTGATCTTCGACGGGTTCGAGCCCCTGCCGAGTGCGTCGCACTGTCACAATGGGCATGATTTAGCTCTGCCGCCGAACAGTGCCCTGGAGGCTGCACCCGCATCCGCTCCGACCTTTAATTCGGAGCCAACTGCGCCGACCGAGGGAGGGTGGTTAGAACCCGCCGCGGAGGCTGCAGCCTCAATGGCGATCGAGCCGAACACCAACCTTATCCTTCACGAGGCCCGTGACTCCACATTGCCGGACTCTTCTCCGGACTCTGAACCCTCCACACCCCTGCCAATTGAATCTGATTGGGCGCCGATCATGGAGTTCACCGTCGCAGATATCTTTCAGCACTCGCCCTTCGGCGACATACTGAATTCACTAAGGTCTCTCTCTTTGTCAGGAGAGTCCTGGCCGGATTATGACCGTCAGGATTGGGATGCGGACGACGAAGAAACTCGACGCCCACCCACCACCCACTTCATAGCCACTGTCGATGATTTAACCGACATGCTAGAATTCGACTCCGAAGACATCGACGGTATGGACGACGATGCTGGAGACGAACAAGAACCAGCGCCTATAGGGCACTGGAAACCACCTCGTCGTATGACATATATATGGTGGACACACCCAAAGAAGGCAATGGCGACGCAGCGGAGGATAACTGAGGGAGTCCTGGATTAGGGGGTGTTCGGATAGCCGAACTATACCTTCAGCCGGACTCCAGGACTATGAAGATACAAAGTTGAAGACTTCGTCCCGTGTCCGGAAGGATCTTTTCTTGGCGTGGAAGGCAAGCTAGGTGTGCGGATATTCGAGATCTCCTACCATTGTAACCGACTCTGTGTAACCCTAACCCTATCCGGTGTCTATATAAGCTGGAGGGTTGTAGTCCGTAGGACAACCATCAACATACACAATCATACCATAGGCTAGCTTCTAGGGTTTATCCTCCTTGATCTCGTGGTAGATCCACTCTTGTACTACCCATATCATCAATATTAATCTAGCAGGAGTAGGGTTTTACCTCCATCGAGAGGGCCCGAACCTGGGTAAAATAAAGTGTCCCTTGTCTCCTGTTACCATCCGACCTTGACGCACAGTTCGGGACCCCTACCCGAGATCCGCCGGTTTTGACACCGACATTGGTGCTTTCATTGAGAGTTCCTCTGTGTCGTCGCTTTTAGGCCCGATGGCTCCTTTGATCATCAACAGCGACGAGGTCCAGGGTGAGACTTTCCTCCCCGGACAGATCTTCGTCTTCGGCGGCTTTGCTCTGCGGGCCAATTCGTTTGGTCATCTGGAGCAGATCGAAAGCTATGCCCCTGGCCATCAAGTCAGGTTTGGAAGCTTAAACTACACGGCTGATATCCGCGGAGACTTGATCTTCGACGGATTCGAGCCACAGCCAAGCGCGCCGCGCTATTTCGAGGGGCATGATATAGCTCTGCCTCCGAATAGCACCCTGGAGGCCGCACACGCTCCGGCCCCGATCTTCGACTCGGAGCCCGCTGCGTTCTCTGAGGATGAACGGTTGGACGTCACCTCGGGGGCTGCGATCTCAAAGGCGATCGAGCCGAACGCCAGCCCCGTACTCCACACGGCCCATGACTCCAAGGAGCCGGACTCTTCTCCGAACTCCGAGCCTTCTACGCCCCCGCCGATCGAATCCGATTGGGCGCCTGTGATGGAGTTCACCGCCGCGGACATCTTTCAGTGCTCACCTTTCGGTGATATCCTGAATTCCCTCAAGTCTCTCTCTTTATCAGGAGAGCCCAGGCCAGACTATGGTCTGCGAGGTTGGGATTCGGACAACGAAGAAATTCAAAGCCCACCCACCACCCACTTAATAGCCACTATCGACGATTTAACCGACATGCCTGACTTCGGCTCCGAAGACTTCGACGGTATGGACGACGAAGGAGGAGACGAACAAGAACCAGCACCTGTAGGGCGCTGGACCGCCACCTCGTCATATGACATATATATGGTGGATGCTCCAAAGGATGCGGATGGTGATGGAGCAGCGGAAGACGACACATCGAAAAAACCGCAAAAACGTCGGCGCCAACGGCGCCGCTCTAAATCCCGCCACAGCAGAAACGGTGATTCCGGGACCGGAGATAATACTACCCTGGACAGCGCCGAAGAACACCAGAACCAGCAAGATTCGGCGCAGGAAGATGGAAAAGCCAGCCCTCAGGAGAGAGCGGCAGAACAAGAGGTTGAGGATGATAACTACATGCCTCCCTCCGAAGACGAGGCAAGCCTCGACGACAACGAATTCGTCGTACCATCAGACCCCGCCGAACAAGAGCGTTTTCAACGCAGGCTTCTGGCCACGGCCAACAGCCTAAAGAAAAAGCAGCAACAGCTTAGAGTTGATCAAGATTTGCTAGCTGATAGATGGACTGAAGTCCTTGTGGCCGAAGAGTATGAACTCGGGCGCCCCTCCAAAATTTATCCTAAGCGCACGCCGCTACCCCAATCAGAGGGGGAAGCATATGACATGGCAGACCGGTCACCCCGTGGCCGCGACAGGGAGGCCTGTCGAGCCCCTCAGCAAGCCATGCCCCGGTGCCGCTCGAATAAGGCACGGGAACACGAGCCAGACCTGCGAGACATACTGGAGGATAAAGCAAAGCAAACAAGATCGATCTACGGATCGCGCGGACGCCCGAAGACACGTGATGATCTTCACTCCGGACACAACAAATCCGGCCGGGCCGAACACAGCAGGCACAACTCTTCCGAACTGCGTCGCGACATAGCCCAGTACAGGGGCGCCGCACACCCACTATGCTTCACAGACGAAGTAATGGATCACAAAATCCCAGAGGGTTTTAAACCCGTCAATATCGAGTCGTACGATGGTACGACAGATCCGGCAGTATGGATTGAGGACTATCTCCTTCACATCCACATGGCACGTGGCGATGATCTGCACGCCATCAAATATCTACCCCTCAAGCTTAAAGGACCAGCCCGGCATTGGCTTAACAGCCTACCAGCGGACTCAATCAGTTCTTGGGAGGACCTGGAAGCCGCATTCCTCGACAACTTTCAGGGGACCTATGTGCGGCCACCGGACGCCGACGACCTAAGCCACATAATTCAGCAGCCAGAAGAATCGGCCAGGCAATTCTGGACACGGTTCCTAACAAAGAAAAATCAGATAGTCGATTGTCTGAATGCAGAGGCCCTAGCAGCCTTCAAACATAACATCCGTGACGAGTGGCTTGCCCGGCACCTGGGACAGGAAAAGCCAAAAACCATGGCAGCCCTCACGACACTCATGACCCGCTTTTGCGCGCGCGAGGATAGCTGGCTAGTTTGCAGCACCAACTTATCGAAGAAGCCCGGTAATTCGGATACCAAGGACAAAAGTGGCAGGTCACGTCGAAATAATCAAAAGCGCCGCGTTAGCAGCGACAACAACGAGGATACGGCAATCAATGCCGGATTCAAAGGCTATAAATCCGGTCAGCAGAAAAAGCCATTTAAAAAGAATACCCAGGGCTCGTCCAGTTTGGACTGGATACTCGATCGCTTGTGCCAGATTCATGGCACCCCCGAAAGGCCAGCCAATCACACCAACAGGGATTGTTGGGTGTTCAAGCAGGCAGGCAAGTTAAGAGCCGAACATAAGGACAAGGGGCCGAACAGCGACGACGAGGAGGAGCCCGGGCCGCCGAACAACAATGGACAGAAAGGGTTTCCCCCACAAGTGCGGACGGTGAACATGATATACGCGACCCACATTCCCAAGCGGGAGAGGAAGCATGCGCTACGGGACGTATACGCGACGGAGCCAGTCGCCCCAAAGTTCAACCCATGGTCCTCCTGCCCGATCAATTTCGATCGAACGGACCACCCCACTAGCATCCGTCACGGCGGTTTTGCCGCACTGGTCCTCGACCCAATCATGGACGGATTTCATCTCACAAGAGTCCTCATGGACGGCGGCAGTAGCCTGAACCTGCTTTATCAGGATACAGTGCGGAAAATGGGCATAGATCCATCAAGGATCAAGCCCACAAGGACGACCTTTAAAGGCGTCATACCAGGTGTAGAGGCCAACTGCACAGGCTCGATAACACTTGATGTGGTCTTCGGATCTCCGGATAACTTCCGAAGCGAAGAGTTAATCTTCGATATAGTGCCGTTCCGTAGTGGCTATCATGCCCTGCTCGGACGAACCGCATTTGCTAAACTCAATGCGGTACCGCACTACGCATATCTCAAACTCAAGATGCCAGGCCCTCGAGGAGTAATTACGGTCAGCGGAAACACAGAACGCTCCATCCGTACGGAAGAGCACACGGCGGCCCTCGCAGCAGAAGTACAAAGCAGCCTTTCAATGCAACTCGCCAGTCCGGTCGTTAAAAAACCGGACAATGCAAAGCGCGCCCGGAGTAACCTGCAACAAGACCACCTGGCACGATCAGAGCAAGCGTAGCAATACGCCCCAACCCCAGCCATCACAACACAGCGGAGCAAGTACCTCGAGTACATAATTACGCCCTTAAAATTCCATGGGCATAGGGGGAGGGGCACATTAACGGCATGCCTACAACACGGCGTCAAACGTACTAGGGGCCGCCGGATTTTTTTCTTTTTTAATTTCAGGACTCCATACTCTGGACAACCTGTTCGGCAGCGTTGCTGCACAGACGATGCAAGATCCAGGAAAGTAGACAAATCGACGCCGCATTCCGGAACTCTCAGGTGGTTTCTATTTCGAGCGATATATCTGTTTCTAAATTCCGTGGCTTGTGCCTGGTCAGGACATGTTAAATAGTCTAATATCTTCTTTGCTTATCGCACTACTTGTATCGTTCGGCTTGGATAAATAGCCTCTTTGTAAAACAATGCATAGCTTTTTATCTATTTTTTGCATTGTCCCCTTTGAATATATGTGTTTATGATATAACATGATCGCACCCGTACACCATGGTACGGCAAACCACGCCAGGGGCTTCATTACCCTTTTATCTGGTGTGAGAAGTCCGTACACTTCCACAAGTGCGGCACCCCGAACTTATAGCACTATATGCATCGGCTCCGAGTCATGATTTTGGTCACATGTTGGGTTTGCCCGGCTCCTATGTTTTGGTACCTTACGTTCCGCTCTATCGGCTAAGGTAGCACTAGGAGAACCACTGCGATTGTGCCCCAGATCAGGTGGGTTGAGCACCTCAGTGGAGAAAGCTAAAACAGACTGTCATGATAAGGCGCGAGACCGGTCGCTGTTCGAGAGGTTTTTCGAGTCCTTAAAGGCTTATGCCGCTTTGAGCGAGGAGCTGGCTATGTCCGGCCAAAGGCGTGGATAGCGCCCCGAATTCGGCCTTCCGAACTAGGGGCTTCGCCGAAATTTAAAATTATAACGTTCTATGGCTAACTGAGAGTGTTCAAGCATTATAGTCCGATTGCCTCGTTCACTGTGCTGAGCGCCTCCCTCGAAGGACCCAACTATGGGAACAAGAGCCCTCAGGTTTATCCCGAACACCCCTGCACTAGTGGCATGGGGGCAGAAGCCGACGACTCGCCATCTCTCAATTTTTGATAAACGGCCGCACAGAAAATAATATTTTAAATTAAACAAGCATTGCTTAGCGCATATGAACAAGTTCTCAACGCACAGGATACAAACGAGCGAGTTCATTCAAATACTACATCTTTAGTACATTCATCCGCGACAAGGCGGGCTCCGGCAAGAATGTCCTTATAGTAGTTCTCGGGCTTGCGATGTTCCTTCCCCTGTGGCGGCCCGTCCTTCACCAGCTTCTCTCCGTCCAGCTTACCCCAGTGTACCCTTACACGGGCAAGGGCCCTCCGGGCACCTTCAATGCAGACGGAGCGATTGATGACTTGAAGCCGTGGACAGGCCTCCACCAGCCGCCGCACCAACCCGAAATAGCTCCCAGGAAGGGCCTCTCCAGGCCACAGCCGAACTAGTAAGCCCTTCATGGCCTGTTCGGCTGCCTTATGGAGCTCGACCAGCTGTTTCAGCTGATCGCTTAAGGGCACAGGGTGTCCGGCCTCAGAATACTGAGACCAGAACACGCTCTCTGTCGAGCTGCCCTCTTCAGCTCGGTAGAATGCGGCGGCGTCGGATACGCTACGGGGAAGATCGGCGAACGCCCCTGGAGAACTCCGGATTCGGGTAAGTAATAGGTAGTTTAATTTTATATTCCTACTCTGCATTGAGAATGCCTTACCCGTTGCTATCTTTTTCACCTCCTCGAACTCTTGGAGGGCCTTTTGGGCTTCGGCCTTGGCACTCTTGGCGGTCTCGATGGCCGATGCGAGCTCGGATGCTTGTGCTTTCGCCTCAAGCTCACCCTCATGTTTTTTCATGAGAGTTTGCAGCTCTTGCTACACCTCGCCGACCTGGACCCCCAGCCTCTCTCGCTCGGCGCGCTCCTTGGCCGTTTTCTTCTCGGCCTCAGCCAGCACCTGCTTCAGGGTTGTCACCTCGGTAGTGGCCCCTACAATAAGCAGTACAATCCTGTTATTTCTTTCTGCAATCAAGCCTCTCTATAGGCACCTTTTTTTCTTCTTTTTCTTTTTTTATAGGTATTTCTTACCTTCCTTCTCCTCGAGCTGCCGTTTGGCAAGGCCGAGCTCTTGCTCGGTCCGCCCGAGGTCCTGTTTCAGGACATCCACCTGCGCAGTCAGTACGGCGGTGGACAACAGTGAAGCCTGCATACGCATATTTGACCTTTTTTGTTAGACTCCTGCGAAAATTATTAGATCCTCTATCCGACTTTTCTTTCCGAACACCGAACAGAGCATCAGGGGCTACTGTCTATGCGGTAAATAAATTGGCACATTTTTACTTACCTCGAAGCCTGTTAGAAGGCTAGCGCAAGCTTCATTCAGTCCGCTCTTGGCGGACTAAATCCTTTGGATCACCGTACTCATAACAGTACGGTGCTCCTCGTCGATGGCGGCGCCCTCAAGCACCTCCAGCAAATTGTCCGGCGCCTCCGGTTGGACGGAGGCCGCCGGCTCAGATGGCTTACTCCTCTTGGAAGGAGTTCGCCCGCCGTGGACCGGGACTGTCGAGTTCGGCGCGGTGTCCAGCACAAAGCCGGACTTGGAGCCCTGGGGGGTTTCACCCCCTTCACTCCTGGGGTCCGGAGGATTGCCTTGTGGCTCCTCCAGGACCATCTCCTCCTGCCCTGAAGCTTGGCGGGGCGCCACTTCGGCGTCGTCCGCCCCGCGGGGGGAGACCGCGGGCGGAACAGAGTTCACGTCCGACGAATCCAGGGAGCCACTCGACGAGTCGTCGAGTTCGGCCCGGGGCGGGCTGCATAAAATACGTCCGATATCAGGGAAAGCCGCACACTAAAAAAAGTGGTATCATGAGTTACTCTGGTGTTTAAATACTTACGATTTCGCCGGACGCTTGGTCCTGTCCGGCCACTCCTCTCCGCCCTCTTCGGCGTCGCGGGAGTAGTCCGGTGGAGGGGTCTTCCTTTTCCTTGACCCCTCGGCCTCCCCTGTTGGGGCGGCCTTCTTCTTCTTTGCTCCCCTCGCTGGAGGGGGAGAGCTTCCTTGTTCCTCCTCCTCGTTTGCGCGAGAGGAGGGCGTTGAGGACTCATTGGATGACGAGTCCGACACCACCATGTTGCGGGAACTTTTTCGAGTCCCGGTGGTTTTCTTCTTCTTGGCCTTCCTCTCCGGCACCACGTAAGGTGCCGGAGCCATTAGCTTCACCAAGAGAGCTGGGGCCGGGTCTTCGGGCAGAGGGGCCGGACAGTTAATCGGTCCGGATATCTCCAGCCAAGCCTGTCAAAAGTAAAAGGGGGTTTAGATTCCGCATAGAGATAATCTATGAAGAAGAGCTTAACGAACCTGTCAAAGGTATAGATAGCTTACCTCGCCGGTGATACGCTGCGAGCTGTATCCGCGATCCTCGGAGGTGGATGTGGGGGACTCGGCGCCTTTGGTTAGCACCTTCCAGACATCTCCATACGTCGTGTCGAAGAGCCTACTGAGGGTCTGGTGCTGCGCCGGGTCGAATTCCCACAATGTAAAATCCCGTTCTTGGCACGGGAGGATCAGGCGAACGAGCATGACCTAGACTATGTTGGCGAGCCGGATTGGCTTGTTCACCAGGGACTGGATGCATGTTTGCAACCCAGTCACTTCTTCCTCGTTGCCCCACGACAGGCCTGTCTCTTTCCAGGACACGAGCCGCGTGGGGGGTCCGGATCTGAACTCAGGGGCCGCGACCCATTTCAGATCGCAGGGCTCGGTGATGTAAAACCACCCAGCCTGCCACCCCTTTAGGGACTCCACGAGGGAGCCATCGAACCAGAGGACGTTGGCTATCTTGCCAACCATAGCGCCTCCGCACTCCGCCTGGGTGCCGGACACCACCTTGGGCTTGACGTTGAAGGTCTTGAGCCAGAGGCCGAAGTGGGGGCGGACGCGGAGAAAGGCCTCACACATGACGATAAACGCCGAGATGTTGAGGACGAAGTTCGGGGCCAGATCGTGGAAATCCAGGCCGTAGTAGAACATGAGCCCCCGGACAAATGGGTGAAGTGGAAAGCCCAGTCCGCGGAGGAAGTGGGGGAGAAAAACTACCCTCTCATGGGGCCTGGGGGTAGGAAGAAGCTGCCCCTTATCAGGAAGCCAATGCGGGATATCCTTGGACAAGTATCCGGCTTTCCTTAGCCTTTTTACTTGAGCCTCCGTAACGGAGGAGACCATCCACTTGCCTCCCGCTCCGTACATTGTTGGAGAAGGTTGAGGGAGAAGAGCGGACTTGGGCGCTGGAGCTTGAGTGCGCGGGAGATGGATTGGCAAAGGAGGAAGAAGGCGTAGATTAAAAAGGTGAATCCTTATCCCTTTATATAAGCAGGTACGGTTAAGCGTCCTCACCTACCTAATAAAACTCACTTGCCTCCCAAACGCCGTGGTAAATGGCGTGGTTGGGTTACCCACGTCTGTATTAATGAGAATCCCGTTAGAGGGGGGGCACACGATCTCTGCTTCGACAAGACGTGCCAAGGAAACCGCCTCGCTATACGAGCTGAGGTGGAACAATGAAAACAATTTATATAGAAGGCTTGGCTGTAGTGTTATGACGCACTGTGGGATACGTCAGCAGATTTGATTTGTGTTAATATTATTCTCTGTATGGCAATATGTGGAAACTTATTTTGCAGAGCCGGACACTATTCTGTGGTGTTTATAATCTTCTTGAAGAACTTGGAGGAGGAACCCGCCTTGCAATGCCGAAGACAATCTGCGCGCCGGACTCATCGTCATTGAAGCCTGGTTCAGGGGCTACTGAGGGAGTCCTGGATTAGGGGGTGTTCGGATAGCCGAACTATACCTTCAGCCGGACTTCAGGACTATGAAGATACAAAGTTGAAGACTTCGTCCCGTGTCCGGAAGGATCTTTTCTTGGCGTGGAAGGCAAGCTAGGTGTGCGGATATTCGAGATCTCCTACCATTGTAACCGACTCTGTGTAACCCTAACCCTATCCGGTGTCTATATAAGCCGGAGGGTTGTAGTCCGTAGGACAACCATCAGCATACACAATCATACCATAGGCTAGCTTCTAGGGTTTAGCCTCCTTGATCTCGTGGTAGATCCACTCTTGTACTACCCATATCATCAATATTAATCTAGCAGGAGTAGGGTTTTACCTCCATCGAGAGGGCCCGAACCTGGGTAAAATAAAGTGTCCCTTGTCTCCTGTTACCATCCGACCTTGACACACAGTTCGGGACCCCCTACCCGAGATCCGCCGGTTTTGACACCGACAATAACCCCTCCAAGAAGCAACCCAAGCGCCGACGTCAGCGGCGCCGCTCTAAGTCCCGCCAGAGCAAAAACGGTGATTCTGGCACAGGAGATAATAACACTCCGGATAGTGTCGAAGACAACCCCCTCCAGTAAGATTCAGCGCAGGAGGATGGAGAAGCCAACCCTCATGAGAGAGCGACGGACAGAGAGGAAGAGGACGACAATTACATGCCTCCCTTCGAAGACGAGGCAACCCTCGACGACGACGAATTCGTCGTGCCTGAGGATCCCGTTGAGCAAGAGCACTTCAAGCGCCGGCTTATAGCCACGACAAATAGCCTTAAGAAGAAGAAGCAGCAGCTTAGAGCTGATCAAGACTTGCTAGCTGACAGATGGACTAAAGTCCTTGCGGCCGAGGAATATGAACTCGAACGCCCCTCCAAGAGCTACCCAAAGCGCAGGCTGCTACCCTGATTAGAGGAGGAAGCATCTAAACCTACATCTCCAGCGTATGACGCGGCCGACCGGCCACCTCGTGGCCGCGACAGAGAGCCATCTCGGCCCACAACTCAAGCCGCACCCCGACGTCACTCAAAAAACACCAACGCACGAGGAAACGCGCTAGACCTGCGAGATATGTTGGAGGACAAAGCAAAGCAAACAAGATCGATCTACGGATCGCGTGGGCGTCCCACAGCACGAGACGATAACCTTCATGCCGGATACAGTCAAAGTAAATCCGGTTGGGCCGAACACAGCAGACAAAACTCATTTGAGCTATGTCGTGATATAGCCCAGTACAGAGGCGCCGCACACCCGCTATGCTTCACAGATGAAGTAATGGATCATCAAATCCCAGAGGGTTTCAAACCCATGAATATTGAATCATACGATGGTACGACAGATCCTGCGGTATGGATTGAGGACTATCTCCTCCATATCTACATGGCCCGCGGCGACGATCTACGCGCCATCAAATACCTCCCACTCAAGCTTAAAGGGCCAGCTCGGCATTGGCTCAACAGCTTGCCAGCATAATCCATTGGGTGTTGGGAAGACCTAGAAGCTGCATTCCTCGACAACTTCTAGGGCACCTATGTGCGACCACCAGACGCCGATGACCTGAGCCACATAATCCAGCAGCAAGAGGAATCGGCCAGACAATTCTGGACATGGTTCCTAACCAAGAACAATCAAATCGTCGACTGTCCGGACGCAGAGGCCCTAGCGGCTTTCAAGCATAACATCCGCAACGAGTGGCTTGCCCGGCACCTTGGACAGGAAAAGTCGAAATCCATAGCAGCCCTCATGACACTCATGACCCGCTTTTGCGCGGGAGAAGACAGCTGGCTGGCTCGCAGCAATAACATGTCAAAGAGCCCTGGTAATTCGGATACCAAGGACAGCAGTGGTAGGTCACGTCGCAACAAGCACAAGCGCCGCATTAACAACGACAACATTGAGGATACGACAGTTAATACCGGATTCAGAGGCTCTAAGCCCGGTCAGCGGAAAAAGTCATTCAAAAGAAGCACTCGGGCCCGTCCAGCATGGACCATATACTCGATCGCTCGTGTCAGATACAAGGCACCCCCGAAAAGCCAGCCAACCACACCAACAGGGATTGTTGGGTGTTCAAGCAGGCCGACGAGTTAAATGCCAAAAACAAAGACAAGGGGCTACATAGCGACGATGAAGAGGAGCCCCGACAGCCGAACAATAGAGGACAGAAGGGTTTCCCCCCACAAGTGCGGACGGTGAACATGATATACGCAACCCACATCCCCAAGAGGGAGCGGAAGCGTGCGTTAAGGGACGTATATGCGTTGGAGCCAGTCGCCCCAAAGTTCAACCCATGGTCCTCCTGCCCGATCACTTTCGATCGCAGGGACCACCCCACTAGTATCCACCACGGCGGATTTGCCGCATTGGTTCTAGACCCAATTATCGACGGAGTTCACCTCACTCGAGTTCTCATGGACGGCGGCAGCAGCCTGAACCTGCTTTATCAGGACACAGTGCGCAAAATGGGCATAGATCCCTCAAGGATCAAACCCACAAAGACAACCTTTAAGGGTGTCATACTAGGTGTACAGGCCCATTGCACAGGCTCAGTCACACTTGAAGTGGTCTTCGGATCCCCGGATAATTTCCGAAGTGAGGAGTTAATCTTCGATATAGTCCCGTTCCGCAGTGGCTATCACGCACTGCTCGGGCGAACCGCATTTGCAAAGTTCAATGCGGTGCCGCACTATGCATACCTCAAGCTCAAGATGCCAGGACCTCGGGGAGTCATTACAGTCAATGGAAACACCGAGCGCTCTCTCCGAACAGAGGAGCACATGGCGGCCCTCGCAGCGGAAGTACAAAGCAGCCTCTCAAGGCAACTCTCCAGTCCGGCAATAAAACGTCTGGACACCGTCAAGCGCGCTCCGAGTAACCTACAACAAGACCGCCTGACACATCCCGAGCAAGCGTAGCAATGCGGCCCCAACCCCAGTCCTGGCAAAACGGCGAAATCCGTGCTACGCGTACATAATTACGCTCTGAAAATACCATGGGTAAAGGGGGAGGGGCATGACCACGACACGCCCCAAAACGCGGCTCAACCGCACTAGGGGCTGCCGATTTTATCATTTTTTCTTACTTTCAGGACTTTTACTCTCCGGAAGACCTGCTCGGCAGTACAATCGCCGAACACATGATACAACAACCAGGGAGGCAGAAAGCTACATCGCACTATGGAATTCCCAGGTGGTCTCTATAACGAGCAAAATACCTGTCTTAAATACTATCCTGCAGCTTGCCCCTGGAGGGGACATTTCAAATAGTCCCATCTCCTGCTTATCGCACTATTTGTATCGTTCTGCTTTTAATGCACCTTTCTCGAATAAACAATGCTTAGCTTCAGTCTATTATTGCATTCTCTACTCATTACTTTTATGTATATATGTTCATTCATGACATTCAGCACCCGTACACTATGGTACGGCCAATACGCTAGGGGCTCAAGCACCCCATAATACGGCGTGAGAAGTCCGAACACTTTAACAAGTGCGGCACTCCGAACTTATAGCATTATATGCATCAGCTCTGAATCATGTCTTTGGTCAATAGTTGGGTTTGCCGGGCTCCCATGTTTTGGTACCTTACGTTCCGCTATATTGGCTAAGCTAGCACTGCGAGAACTACTGCAATTGTGCCCCGGTTCAGCTGGGCTAAGCACCTCAGTAGAGAAAGCTAAAACTGATTGTCATGATAGGGCGAGAGCTGGTCGCTGTTCGAGAGGTTTTGAGTCCCTAAAGACTTATGCTGCTTAGAGCGAGGAGTCAGCCTTGTCCGGCCTAGGTGTGTATAGCGCCCCGAACTCGGTCTTTCGAACACTAGGGGCTTCGCCGAAATTTAAAATTATAGAATTCTCTGGCTAAGTGAGAGTGATAACGCATTATAGTCTGATTGCCTTGTTCGTTGTGCTGAGCACCTCCCTCGAAGGACCCAAGAATGGGATAAAGAGTGCTCAGGTTTAATCCCGAACACCCCAGCACTCGTGGCATGGGGGCAGAAGCCGACGACTCGCCATCTCTCAGATTTAATAAATGGCCGCATAGAAGGTAATATTTTAAATTAAAACAAGCATTGCATAGCGCATACGAACAAGTTTTCAGCGTACAGGATCACATGAGCGAGTTTACTCAAATATTACATCTTTGTAACATTCATCCGCCACAAGGCGGGCACCCTTCAGGACGCCTTCATAGTACATCTCAGGGTGGCGATGCTCCTTGCCCTGTGGTGGCCCATCCTTCACCAGCCGCTCCGCGTCCATTTTGGCCCAGTGTACTTTCACACGGGCAAGGGCCCTGCGGCGCCCTCGATGCTGGCGGAGCGCTTGATAACTTCAAGCCACGGACAGGCATCCGCCATCCGCCTCACGAGCCCGAAGTAGCTCCCAGGCATGGCCTCTCCAGGCTAAAGCCGGACTATGAGACCCTTCATGGCCTGTTCGGCCACCTTATGGAGCTCGACCAGTTGCTTCAGCTGGTCGCTCAAGGGCACCGGGTGTCCGGTCTCAGCATACTGAGACCAGAACACCTTCTCCGTCGAGCTCCCTTCCTCGGCCCGGTAGTAGGTGGCAGCATCACACACGCTGCGGGGCAAATCTGCGAATGCTCCTGGAGAGCTCCGGACTCGGGTAAGTAACAAGTAATTCACTTTCACATGCTTGCTTTGCATAATGAAGGCCTTACCCGCCGCTATCTTCTTTATCGCCTCAATTTCCTGGAGGGCTTTTTGGGCTTCGGCCTTGGCAGACTTGGCGCTCTCGAGGGCCGCAGGGAGCTCAAACTCGCGAGTCTTCGACTCAAGCTCCAAACTCTCATGCTTTTCACAAGATCCTAGAGCTCTTGCTGCACCTCGGCAACCCGCGCCTCTTGCTTCCCCCGCTCACTGCACTCCGTGGCCGCTTTATCTTCGGCCTCGGATAGTGCTTGCTTCAGGGTCGCCACCTCGGTCGTGGCCCCTAGCACATCAATAACGATCCTATCATTTTTTGCAACTGCATATTTTTTATATACACACACAGACAAGGCATTACGTACCTTGGTTCTCCTCGAGCTACTTCTTGGCAAGGCCGAGATCTTTCTCGGACCGCTTGAGGTTTTGCTTCAGCGCATCAACCTCCGCAGTCAGTGCGGCAGAGGTTAGCAGCGAAGCCTGCACACGCATATCGACATAATTATGTTAGACTCCTGCGAATATTATTAGATCTTCTATCCGTCTTTTCTTTGTGAACACCGAACAGAGCATCAGGGGCTACTGTCTATGCGGTAATATTTTCACATATTTTTTCCATACCTCAAAGCCCGTCAGAAGTCTAGCACAAGCTTCAGTCAGCCCGCTTTTGGCGGACTGAACTTTCTGGATCACCGCACTCATAATAGTGCGGTGCTCCTCGTTGATGGAGGCACCGTTAAGCACCTCTAGCAAGTTATCCGGTGCCTCCGGTTGGACGGAGGTCACCGGCGCGGTAGGCTTGCCCTTCTTAGCGGGGGGCCGCCTGCCAGACTCCGGAACCGTTGAATTTTCCGGTGCGGTGTTCGGCCTAGGGCCGGACTTGGAGCCCCTGGGAGTCTTGCCCCCCTTGCGCCTGGAGTCCGGGATGTCGCCTTGAGGCGCCCCAGGACTGCCTCCCCTCGGTTTGGAACCCCTTGGGACAATACCTCAGCATTATCCGTAGGGCGAGGGGAGGAGGCGGCCGGAAGTGAAAGGCTATTCACATCCGACGAACCCAAGGAGCCGCTCGACGACACGTCGAGCCGGGTGTAACACCCCCAATGTCATGCTACAGTAATCCCATGTTAATGGTGCCAAGTCACCATGATTACTGAGCTATTTATCACTTGATGAAAAATCAAATTCAAATTATGAGTGAAATTAAAAATTTCTCAAACATGCAACCTAAAATGTTCATTAAATAGAAAACAATTCATAACTAATTATCTTCAGAAAAACAACATCACCTAAATTCATTATGTGACTCAAACGACATGAAATAGCATCAAAACAGAAATTTAAAGTGCCATATCATTTATTAAAAATTCAAATGAAATCATTTTGGCTCCAAACCTTTTTTGGCAGTGGTAAATATTGCACTATAATTGTTGAGCTAAGTCACATATTTTACAAAACTATAATGGTGACTAAGCAATTTACAAAACAGGAATAAATAAAAAAAGGAAAGAAGAGGGGGTGGGAGAGCCCCTGGCCTCCCTGTTGGCTTCGGCCCATCCCACCTGGGCCGGCCCACCTAACCCGCCCGAGCCAACCCAACCCCCTCGCACCGGTCTCTCCCCCCGCCCTGTTCCTCGGTCTCAGACCGCAACAGGGGCGTCGCCGCCGAACCCACCTCGCCGGCCACGCCGCTACAGGCGCCGCGGGGAGGATAAGGACGCCAGCGTCGACCCCCTCGAGCTCCCCCCCCCCCGATCTCATCCACTCGCCCACTCATCACCATGTCGTCTCCTCTCCGCCTCCCTCCTCGCCAGTTCCCTTCTCCCGTACGCGTCCATGGCCTCACCACCGAGCTAACCGCGGCCACCGTCGTCCCCAAGCCGCGCCACCGTGCCAGGAAGGACCGTCGCCAGCCGCTACGACCTCCAGTGCCCCTAGACTGAGAAGGGAGTCACCGCAGCGTCCCCTCCACCGTCGTCTTCCACCTCCGGACGCGCCGAAGATTGCCGTCGATTCCGACTCGCCTCTGTGCTCCCGTTCCCCCACAGGCCTTTCGTGAGCCGCTCGGTGAGCTCCGCCCTTCCTCTCCACGCCCTTTCTCCATTTCGTGTTGTAGCAAGCTATGCGCGATGCGCCGCCTTTGCCATGCCATTTCTCCGCTGTCGAGCTCGCTACAGTCCCAGCAGGGCCAGTCCCGGTCCGCCGAGCTCACCAACGCGCTTGTGGCCTCGAGTAGTCTTCGTAGGAGTTGTGCGTCGTTCCTTTTGTCGCCGCATTCGTCGCTCGCGAGCTCGCCGTGCTTCAGGTCCCCGCCACTCTCGCCGCCAGCGATGTTCCGGCCATCCCCGAGTCCAACCGGTAGAGCCATCGCGCGTGGGACGTCGAGCCGCATCGAACGCCCCTAGCCACGCATACGGAGACCCATCGTAGCGCAAATCCGAGGCTCGCCGGCGTTCGGCCGCCGCGAAAAGCCTCGCCGGAGTTGTGCCGGCGCCGACTGCCGACGTGGCACAACCAGGCCCACCTCCGACTCACTGACATCGGGCCCCACGGGCCCCGTTGACTGGGTTGACCCAGTCAACAGGCTGACTGGGCAGACCAGTGTCATTGGGCCCCACAGTTTTTCTGTTAATTAAAACGTTTTTATAACTAAAATTAATTAGTTAATCTAATTAGTCACTGGCATGTGGGGCCCAACTGCTAATTAACCCCCGTTCAATTAAAATAACCCACTGTTAGCCCTCTCTCTATGACATGTGGGACCCACTGGTCAGTTTGACCAGTCAGCGGGTTTGTTGACCTGCTGATGTCATGCTGACACTCTGCTGGCGTCATAAATCATTTCTGTTAATATAAAGAATTCCAGAATAAGTTTTAAACTTGCAAAAATCATAGTAATTAAACCGTAACTCTGATGAAAATGTTTTATATATGAAAGTTGCTCAGAAAAATCCAACGAATCTGGATGCGCTGTCCGTTTACCTATCAGATTCCTCTAACTATCTGAACATGGAACATTCCCCTCCGGTCATCTGTCTGACACAGGTCCGGAACCGGGAATACATTCCCGGTTGAATTCCCCCTTCACCTATATCGTGTAGCCATACGTTAGGTCACACTTGGCACATCATATTGCCACGTTATGCTTTGTGATGCTATGTTTGCTTCATATTTACTGTTTCTTCCCCCTCTTCTCTCCGCTAGACTCCAAGACCGATGATGCCCCTATGATCGACTACGTCGACGACGACCCCTCCTTGCCAGAGCAACCAGGCAAGCCCCCCCTTTGATCATCCCGATATCGCCCATTCCATTCTCTCATGCTTGCATTAGATTTTGCTATTGTTATTGTTTGCTCCTATTCTGATGCATAGCCTGCTTTTGTAACCTGCTTATTGTTACCTACCTGCTTATCCTAAACTGCTTAGTATAGGTTGGTTAGTGATCCATCAGTGACCCCCACCTTGTCCTTGTTGCCCCTGCTTCATCATCGAAGACCCGATCAACGGGATCGAAGACCAGGCCCCGACACCGCACATCACTTTCCCCTTAGTTGCTCGACACTACTGGGTTACTATCGAGTGCCGAGGGTGAGACCTCTACAGCACTTCTGATGTTAACCCTGTAGTGTAGCAATTCGGTTGTGGTCATCGAGGGTGATTCCGCCTTAACCACTTCCGATACGACTCTATCGTGCAACCCCTCAAGTGTGAACCTCGGGGGTGATTCCTCTTACGTTCACCTTGATGATTACATCGAGTGGAATTCACCGGGGGTGATTCCTCGGGTTTTTCCCTTGATGTTTGGACACACAGTTACTATGGTTCCTATGATTTTACACTGAACCATGTTACTAAAGACGAGTCGGCCCTGAGGGGTACCCGCACGAGCTTAATTGCGGGTGATGTGGAGTCGGGTTGACCTGGAGGGTGCCCGTGAGATAATTGCGAGGTGTGGCCGGGCATTCCTAGCCCTTGCCGCAAGTCCTCGAGATGGGGCAACGGGGTCACATCTTTCGTGAGTCTCTGCTTGTTACCGCGCGTTCCTAATCCACTACGATTTGGATATTTGATCCGAGGGGCCTCTGACCTGATAGCACTAACCATCACGTGGGCATAGTATGGGCGTTCTGCGTCGTACGCATCAGCCGAAGCTTAATAGACATCAGCGACTGAGCGGCGCGTGCCAGGTTGGACTGGTAAGCTCCTGCCTTTTTAGGGAGGTAGCTAGGTCTGCTCACCGGCCACGTACGCAACATGCAGGTTTAGTCCACTGCCGCCGTCCATAAGGACATTTGTAAACTGGAATCCGCCAATTATTGGGTCGAGTATCAGGGCAGTCCAGCCTGGGTTTTTGATATTTCTAGAATAGTCTAGTTGATCAAAAGTGATTGGTTTTAATAACCAATGGCGGGACCCATTGGGGATAGGTCGTATTATGCGTACCTTTATGGGTGCCATACGTTTTGTTACATGAAGTAAGTTCACTGTTTTTACTTCTTGTGGGAAGTTCTTTTGTTTCCTGGTGCTCTGCTTCTGGGGTTCGTCCTCATCTTCGCTTGGTGTGTCGAGCCCCTTGTGTTCGGCATTAAGTGTTCCGGATTGTTTTAAAACCCAACAATCTCTGTGGGTATGGTTAGCAGGCTTCCCAGGAGTACTGTGTATCTGACATATCCTATCCAGGATTCTGTTTAAGTTGGACGGATCATCCCTATTATCCTGGAGGGGTGGCTTTGTCGGATTTTGTCGTGAGCCTTTGAATCCGGCATTAACTGCCGTGCTCTTCGGACTTTTTTCTTTAGTTCGGCGATGATCCTTGTTGCGTCGAGGTTTTCCGTTTCCATCCCTGATTTCGGATGTACTTGGGTCACTGGGGTTGCATCTTGCCAACCAGCTATCCTCTCCTGCACAAAAGTGGGCCATGAGGCTTGTGAGTGCGGCCATTGTTCTTGGCTTTTCCTGGCCGAGGTGTCTGGCAATCCATTCATCTTGGACATTATGCCTGAAAGCTGCTAAGGCTTTGGCGTCCGGACAATCTACTATCTGATTCTTTTTAGTAAGGAATCTATTCTAGAACTGCCGAGCTGATTCTCCGGGCTGTTGAGTTATGTGACTGACATCGTCTGCATCCGGAGGGTGGACATAGGTCCCTTGAAAATTTGCTCGGAAAGCGTCTTCGAGCTCTTCCCAACTTCCAATTGTGTTTTCGGGAAGGCTTTTAAGCCAGTGCCGGGCTGGCCCTTTAAGCTTAAGGGGTAAATATTTAATGGCGTGAGGATCATCTCCTCTAGCCATATGTATGTGGAGGATATAATCCTCGATCCAGACTCCGGGGTCTGTCATTCCATCATACGCCTCTATGTTAACGGGTTTGAATCCCTCTGTAAATTCACAGTCAAGAACCTCATCGGTGAAGCATAGGGGGTGTGCGGCGCCCCTGTATTTGGGTGTGCCGGATTCTGGTGATGGATTTTTTGCATTGCTTGCAAGAGCTTGCTTTCTTGGCCCATAAATGGACCTGGCTGGGCCATGATGTGACTCCTTAGGTGGGTTGCATACCGATTTGAGTGCGACACCACTTGCCGCCTTATTGGGTCGTCTATCCGATCGTATGGCTTTTTTATTTTTTGAGTGCGAGGGCTCTAGGGCCTCTTCGTCGAATTCGGGCAGGAGCTTTCTCTTTGGATAGCTTTTAGTACGGCGACCATCGCTGTATCTGTCTGCGGTGTTGATTACTTTGTTCCATTTAATACGGAGTGCATCTTCCGCTGTCTTTAGCTTTCGCTTCTGCTTTTTTAGGCTTCGTGCTGTTGCCACGAGCCTCTTGTGGAGACTTTTCTGCTCCATGGATTTATCTGGCGTAAGGTTGTCCGGAATGCCGTTTTCGCCAGGGGAGGGAGTTTCTGTTTCTCTATCCATGTTGCCCTGTTCGGACGGCTGCTCTAAGGCTTGCTCGTCGTCTACCGGCTTGTCCTGCTCTATGGCTGGGGTTTTATCGAGGCGGGGCTTGGGTCGGCGTTTATGCCGCCGCTTTGATTGCTTTCCGGGGGGTGTATCTCCCATTCCATCCCCTTTGTCCTCGTTGTCGTTTCCCTTAGGGGTATCTACCATGCACACATCGTGAGATGCGGTGGATTTCCAGTGCCCTATGAGCGTTGGTTCATCGGTATCTCCTGCATCGTCATCCATGTTGTCGATGTCTACGGAGTCGAAGTTGAGCACGTCATTTAGGCTGTCGACGGTGTCTACAAAGTGGGTGGTGGGTGGGCTTTGAATTTCCTCATCGTCCGTATCCCATCCTCGCTGACCGTAATTCGACCAGGGCTCTCCTGATACAAGAGAGAGACTTGAGAGAATTCAAGATGTCGCCAAGAGGCGAGTGCTGAAAGATGTCCACGGCGGTGAACTCCATTATGGGTGCCCAATCGGATTCGATTGGCAGGGGCACGGGGGGTTCGGAGTCCGGATAGGAGTCCGGGCCCTCGGAGTCACGGGCCGTGCGGAGTGCGGGGCTGGCGTTCGGCTCAATTGCCTTTGAGATCGCAGCCCCCAAGGTAACGTCCGACTGCTCATCCTCGATAGGTGTAATAGGCTCCGAGTCTAAGGTCGGAACCGGTGCATGTGCGGCCTCCCGGACACTGTTCGGAGGCAGAGCTAGATCATGCCCCTCGAGGTAGTGCGGCGCGCTTGGCTGTGGCTCGAACCCGTCGAAGATCAGGTCTCCGCGGATATCATCTGTGTGGTTTAAGCTTCCAAACCTGACTTGATGGCCAGGGGCGTAGCTTTCGATCTGCTCCAGATGACCAAGCGAATTGGCACGCAGAGCGAAGCCGCCAAAGACGAAGATCTGTCCAGGGAGAAAAGTCTCACCCTGGACCTCATCGTTATTGATGATCAGAGGAGCCATCGGGCCTAAAGGCGACGACACAGAGGAACTCTCAATGAAAGCACCAATGTCGGTCTCAAAACCGGCGGATCTCGGGTAGGGGGTCCCGAACTGTGCGTCAAGGCCGGATGGTAACAGGAGACAAGGGACACGATGTTTTTACCCAGGTTCAGGCCCTCTCGATGGAGGTAAAACCCTACTCCTGCTTGATTAATATTGATGATATGGGTAGTACAAGAGTAGATCTACCACGAGATCAAGGAGGCTAAACCCTAGAAGGTAGCCTATGGTATGATTGTGTATAATGATGGTTCTGTCCTACGGACTACAACCCTCCGGTTTATATAGACACCGGATAGGGTTAGGGTTACATGGAGTCGGTTACAATGGTAGGAGATCTTGAGCATCCGCATCACCTAGCTTGCCTTCCACGCCAAGGAAAGTTCCTTCCGGACACGGGACGAAGTCTTCAATCTTGTATCTTCATGGTCCAGGAGTCCGGCGAAGGTATAGTCCGGCTACCCGAACACCCCCTAATCCAGGACTCCCTCAATCGGTGGGGCCGAGTTTGACTTTAGGTTTGGGTCATATGTGGATATGGAAAGGTAGTTGAGGATTTTGGAGCATATCACTAAGCACATGAAGCAAGAGGCTCATTAAGCAACACCTCATCCCTCCTTAATAGTATTGGCTTTTCCTATGGACTCAATGTGATCTTGGATCACTAAAATATAAAATGTAGAGTCTTGTTCTTGAAGCTTGAGACAATCCTTTGTCCTTATAATTTTGAGGGATCCACTTTCCTCATCCATGCCATGCCATCCATTGAGCTTTTCTTGGAATAATGTTAGCTCAATGAGCTATATGTTGTTAGGAATTACCAAAACCACCCAGGGATAGTTGCACTTTCAATCTCCCCCTTTTTGGTAATTGATGACAACATATAGATCAAAGCTTCGACAAATGATAATAAGAATGGAATATATAGTCGCTTTGAGAAGTATGTGATAAGTAAGAGCTCCCCCTAAATTTGTGCATATTTAAGATTTGCTTTGGACTGCAAATGCACATTGAGTTAGGATCATGGGTTACTCTTCCATGTCACATACATCTTGGTGGAGCGCTCAAAATGATAAGAATTATATGCATGCACTCATCACCAAGCAAAGTGAATGATCAACATAAAGATAAACTGATAATAACATCCAACAAGCATTAAGTGTAGCTTATGATCAAACACATGATCATCAATGTCTCACAAATTACGGCATAGTATCTCAAGCACTCAAAAGCAAATAAAGTTCAACCAAAAGACAAGAGAGAACAAATGCAGACTCTCTCTCTCGAATCCTATGATCCATACATTTTTCTCCCCCTTTGGCAACAAGTTACCAAAAAGTTCATAGAAAATGCATAGGACTAAATGACTCTCAGGCTTGGTCTTCAGTTGGTGGAGTCCGGATAACGCGAAGGACGAAGGCTTCGGTAGAAGTGGTTGGAGCTGCTGGGGTAGGAGCTGGAGCTGGTGGAGCTGAAGCTATAGCTGGTGCAGATGTGGTGGCTCTGGTGTCAGGAACTGGCACTGCAGATGATCTCTGAGCTCTGGGCACCCTGGAAAATGCATCAGTTGTGGTCTTGCCCTTCCTCTCATGCATATCTTCTTGTAGTTGTTCCACAGCAGACTGGACCTCTGTCACCTTCACATCTAGGTCATAGAACTTTTGTTCCATGATTCTTTCCAAACTCTCTTGGTTTTGAGTCAGGGTGGCCAGTCCTTTCTCAATCCCCAGAGTGGATGCTATCAGGTAACTGAGCTGCTCCTGCTTGTTCTTCAAGAAATACTCAGATGCCTTCTCTTGAGTTGGCATCTTGGCAGCTCTCTCCATCTTTGCCTTCTCCTTCTTTGCTTGAGCATGTGCAGATGATGGTTCATCCTTGTTCATGACAACCTGATTGTCTTCAAAGTCTGGATGGATAGGCAGGTGTTCCTTGTCCAGCAGGTATGTGCCTGTGCCCATCTTTGAGTTTATCAGCTCTTGAATTTGTGGGGCATATCCACAGCTCCTCTTCTAATCAGTTGCTGTCCTCTTAATGGTCTCTACCATGAGGCTCATCACCTTGAACTTCTGTGGCACATCAAATATGTGGAGCATGTTTATTGCATGGCCTCGGATCATCTTGTGATCACCTGACTTGGGCAATAGGGTATGCCTCAGAATCCAATTAATAGTGGGCAGCCCTAACAGAAGATAATGCACTGAGCCAAACTTGAAAGTATCAAGTGCCTTGTTTGGGATCTCCTTGTACATGTTGGACATGGAATTGTGATCCATCTTCTTCTTGGCATATATGTCCAGGTCATCTTCCTGCTCTTCTGGGGCATTGATGAGATGTGCCCATTCAGCAACTGTTGACTGATATCTGGTTCCTTCTGACATCCACACAATCCTGCCATCTGGATAGAAGTGTGCTGTGGAGTAGAATTGCATGATTAGCTCTTCATTCCACTTTGTGAGCTTCTGCCCAACAAAGTCTGCAACTCCACAACCCTTGAAGCTGTCATACACTCCAGGATAGTGCTCTTCATTTTCCTTGATGTATTCCCAATCTACCCATCTCATGTCACATACTATAGGCTTCTTATCTAGCAGCACTGTCTCATAGAAATCCTGATGTTCCTTGGTGTGAAACCTGTAATCCACAGCAGTTCTTCTCCTCGAAGCATATGGATCTGATTCTCTCCACTTCTTTAGCCCTGAATCTCTTCTAATTTTCATGTCCTCAGCCACAGGATGAGCATCATTGTGGTCTGAGATCTTGGACTTAAGCTTCCTGAGCACTTGACCTTCTTCTTCTTCAGCAATGTCAGGCACTGGGGCCTTGTTCTTTTCAGCAGCAGATATGTTTCTGGTGTTTCTCTTTGGTGCACTCTTGGGCTTAGATGCAGCTTTGGGTGTTTCCTTGGACTTGGACGCAGTAGCCCCTGACCTTATGGCATCTCCCATGAGTTTTTGTGCCTTAGGTGCTGGTGCAGCAACCTCTTCTTCATCTTCCTCATCTGAGTCTCTCCTCATAGAGGGTTTACCAACAACTCTGGTAGTGGTAGTCCTGACTCTCTTCTTCTTCTTATCTTGGCCACTTTCTTCCTCTTCTGATTCCATGGTGAGCTTCATGGTTTCTTCAGGTACAGCCTTCCTAGGCTTAGAGGTAGGAACTCTTCTTGCAGGTGCCTTTTTCTGCATTCCAGGTTTGATGGCTGCAGCTGAGCCATACTCTTTCTTGAGCACCTTTTTCTTGGATGTGGCTTCCTCTTCTACCACATAGTCCTCATCCTCTGATTCAGAGGTTCTCCTCTTGCTTGCTCTAGTGGCAGCTTTAGGAAGATTGCTTGGGGTGCTCCTGCTACCCTCATCAGAACTGCTAGAGGGACTAGTGCCCTCACTCAAATGAGCCTGCTCCTCAGATCTGTTCTGGCTATCACTCTGATCAGACATGTTGAAGTTCAGACTGCTGACCCTGTGAATAGTTTATAGATGAGATAGAGTGGATGAGCATCACAAAATGCAGAGATTTTTGCAAAAGAATGAGTCAAAAAGTTAGTTTTAGTTTTTCACAGAAAGCATTTCGGATCGACCGACTTGCAAACTCAGTGATACCGAAGCAGCTTTTGGAACCAAAACTAGTGAACTCGGTCAGACCGAGTCACAGTTCGGTGGCACCGAGACTGCTAGGGTTTCACAAAGTCCTGAACTCGGTCTCACCGATTTGTAATTCTCGGTCAGACCGAGAACCACATGTGCAATGGCCGTGGCCGAATCGGTGGAACCGAGTTCCGCAACCCGGTGGGTCCGAGATGGTTTCGGCGGACACCTAAACCTAAAATTTTAAATCTCAACTATTCTAAGGATTGTTTTGACTGGATAGGAGTGTTTCAATCGTAGCAAGATTCATAAAGAACACAATGTGCTAGGAATTGGACGGGGAATAGCACTGTGATCGAGTCCATACCCTAGTTCAGCGGTGGACTCGCTACGGCGGCAACGGCGGAGACGAAATTCCGTTGACGGCGGCAGAGACTAATGACTGGAGGCGGCTGTCGACGAGGAGGACGATCCGGAGACCCAGGAGGCAGAGCAAGCTATGCGCGGGCGAAGAGGTTTCGGAGAAATTTCCAAAATTTTGCCCGTGAGTATATATAGCCCGACCCTGTCGGTGTGACCGAGTGGAACAACTCGGTGGCACCGAGATGCATAACTGTTGACAGTTATAGCAACTCGGTGTGACCGAAAAGTTCAAATCGGTTGCACCGAGGTGAAAACCTAAATCGACTTAGTGATCTCGGTATGACCGAAATGGAGGAATCGGTCAGACCGAAAAGCACAAAGAAGTTTTGGAAGTTTAAGTCTATGACAAATCGAGGACTCCGAGTGCTCCTCACACAGAGTGGTTTGAATCTGACTTGATCAAATTTTGTGATGTAGCATGAATAGAGTTTGAGACGAGAAAAGCATAGATAGCTAGAGAAGGTTCTTAGGCATTCTTGTCCATCCACTTGGCAAGGAAAAAGAAAGCCAATCAATCAAAACAACAAGTGGATGTCCTTGAATGAGTAAAATATGCTATCAACATGCTCACACAATAAAATGACAATTGAAGTATGTGGCAAAGCATGCACAACCAATCTAGCATCTATCAAGCAATTGGCGATGACTAGGTTATCTATATATGAGTATATTGACTTAGAAGTGAAATGAGAACATTTGATCATAGGTCATACTCATCGTTTAAGCACACGTGGGGTTACCACTTTTACATAAAGCATTGTTGTGTTCACATCATTAGAGTTACTTTAGCTCAATTCTTAGAGTAAAGCTCCCCCTAGATGTGATATCCCCCCTAAGAGGGATGAACCAACCTTGGGTTTTGTCGATGATGACTTCATGTAGATGTTGAAGATGTGGATGCTCAATGTTGATGTAGATCAATTGGAGCTATCCATTGGAGTGAATTGCACTTTCAATACCTACATGGGTTAGTCCCACAAGGAACAAACAAGGATATCCATAGACATAGAGTGATGCACACACAAGATGATGTCTATGAAAGCTTTTAGGTTACCTTGTCCCTTGACTTACAACAAGAGGGTTTGTGACTCCTTGAACTAGTGCAAGATGTGGAAGTTGATTGCACTTGTTCTTGCCAAAATGATAAAAGTGAAGTATGTTGGCGGAGTCACCCTCAAGAACTCTCTAGTTCTTATTCTTTTGGATCCACACCATCTTGATGGGAATCCTTGGAGTTGTAGTCGTACTTGATGAAGTGGAACTTGAAGTAGTCTTGGGAATCCACTTGACTAAGGTCTTAGGAGCTTCTTCAAATGCATCAATTTCCTCTTGAAGCTTGTCCTTGCCTTTTTGCTTGTAGTCTTGTGGTGGAAGATCATCTTGAGCTTGTGTCCCTTTGAAAGAAGTAGGATCATACTTCTCTTATTGAGGAACAAACTTTGTCTTGGGGTATTGATCTTCTTCCCACTCAATTCCATTGGCATTGAACTTTCGTTCAAAACCAACACCTTGATTCTTCCGGTGCCTTCCTTGCTTGCGTACAATTTCCTCGAATTGCTTACTCCCGGCAAGGCTCTTGTACACTCCTTTCTCTATAATTCCCTTCAATAGGCTATTTTCTTGCTCAAGTGTAACTTGGCTAAGAGAATCATTAGTGGAATCAAGAGAACTACTAGAAGCAACAATATTGGATTTACCATGATCATTGTTACTACTAGAGGAAGAATCCTTTTTGTTCTTGTTACTAGACTTGACTTGAGGCATGTAAGTGGATAAGAGTAAACGCTTGGCAATGTAAGAAGAACTTTTCTTACGAAGATCATCATTGATTGCTTTTAAGAACGCATGCTCTTGCTCAAGGTTGAGCTTTTCAAAGCGTAATTTCTCATGTGTTCTTAAAAGTTCTCGATGATCTCCTAAGAAAGTTTCATGAGCTAACTTAAGAGTGTTTAGTTCTTTAGTTAGAGCCTCAATCTTCTCCTTATCATTGTCATTCGTTTTATCTTGATTAGCATGATTAACTGACGTTTCATCATAGTATTCATCAGTAGAGTTGTCAACAAGTAAATCATCATCACCTAACAAGTCATCTTCATCACTATTGAAATCAACATACTCAGGGTGTGATACCTTTGGGCCTTTAGACATGAAGCATGTTCCAACTCCTTCATTTGGTGAGTCAAATATGTCGTAGGAGTTGGTTGACACAAGTGCTAGACCGGCAACACCTTCATCTTGAGTATATTCGGAATCGGGGTGATAACTTCTTTCGGAGTGATTGTCGGAGTCGGAGCCGGATACCCATTCACCAACATGAGCTTGATGTCTTCATTTTGTGTAGCTCCTTGATGACTTTTCCTTTCTTTCCGAATCCTTGCTTCTCCGTGAGTATCTTCGTTCATAACGATCATCTCTACTCCTTCTTTCTCTAGATGGTGATTCCTCTCTTCGGCTTCTTCTTTTGGGAGAGTCTTCTCTTTTCTTGTAGGGAGCTGTACACTCATTGGAATAGTGTCCGGGTCTTCCACAATTGTATCAGTTTCGCTCTCGACTAGAAGATCTTTTGTCATTGTAGGACCTTGACTTGGAGCTTCTATCTTTGCTTCTACTCTTGTAGAATTTGTTGAAGTTCTTCACCATTAAGCTTAATTCTTCATTGAAGATTTGCTTCTCACTTGATGATGTGGGGGCTTCACATAAGGCTTTGTAAGCACCACTTGATTTGTTGTGAAGTTCCTCTTTATCCTTGAGTGACATCTCATGAGCAACAATTCTTCCAGTGACTTCCGTTGGCTTGAGATCTTTGTAATTGGGCATCATTTGGATCAATGTGCACACGGTATCATATTTTCCATCCAAGGATCTTAGGATCTTCTTGATGATGAATCTATCGGTCATCTCTTCACTCCCTAAGCCGGCAATCTCATTTGTGATAAGAGCAAGCCTAGAGTACATTTCAGCGACACCTTCACCATCCTTCATTTTGAACTTGTCAAGTTGACTTTGAAGCACATCCAATTTGGATTCCTTGACGGAGTCGGTACCTTCGTGCATATCAATCAAAGTATCCCAAATTTCCTTTGCATTCTCAAGACGGCTGATTTTGTTGAATTCTTCGGGGCACAATCCGTTGAAGAGAATATCACAAGCTTGAGCGTTGTATTGCAGCATCTTCAACTCTTCTGCGGTAGCTTCACGGTTTGGTTCTTTCCCATCGAAGAAGTCACCTTGCAAACCAACACACACAATAGCCCAAACGGCGGGGTTATGTCCAAGAATATGCATTTTCATTTTATGCTTCCAACTAACAAAATTAGTACCATCAAAGTAAGGACCCTACGGTGATAATTTCCCTCGCTAGACGCCATACTCTCCTAGGTTGTGAAACCAAGGCTATGACCACCAAAAGCTATGGAAATCAAAGCAAATGGAGACCAAAGCTCTGATACCACTTGTAGGATCGGAAGTATGTCTAGAGGGGGGAGGGTGATTAGACTACTTGACCAAATAAAAATCTATCCTTTTCCCAATTTTAGTTCTTGGCAGATTTTAGCAATTTTAACACAAGTCAAGCAATCTCACACGATTCAAGCAAGCATGCAAAAGAGTATATGAGCAGCGGAAAGTAAAGCATACAACTTGCAAGAATGTAAAGGGAAGGGTTTGGAGGATTCAAACGCAATTGGAGACACAGATGTTTTTGGCGTACTTCCGATAGGTGGTGCTATCGTACATCCACGTTGATGGAGACTTCAACCCACAGAGGGTAACGGTTGCGCGAGTCCACGGAGGGCTCCACCCACAAAGGGTCCACGAAGAAGCAACCTTGTCTATTCCATCATGGCCGTCGCCCACGAAGGACTTGCCTCACTAGCGGTAGATCTTCACGAAGTAGGCGATCTCCTTGCCCTTACAAACTCCTTGGTTCAACTCCACAATCTTGTCGGAGGCTCCCAAGTGACACCTAGCCAATCTAGGAGACACCACTCTCCAAGAAGTAACAAATGGTGTGTTGATGATGAACTCCTTGCTCTTGTGCTTCAAATGATAGTCTCCCCAACACTCAACTGTCTCTCACAGGATTTGGATTTGGTGGAAAGAAGATTTGAGTGGAAAGCAATTTGGGGAAGGCTAGAGATCAAGATTCATATGGTAGGAATGGAATATCTTGAGCTCAACACAAGTGTAGGTGGTTCTCTCTCAGAACATGTGTATTGGAAGTGTAGGTATGTTCTGATGGCTCTCTCCACGAATGAAGAGTGGGTGGAGGGGTATATATAGCCTCCACACAAAATCTAACCGTTACACACAATCTGCTAAACTCGGTGGGACCGAATGGTTAAACTCGGTCGGACCGATTCAGCAAACCTAGTGACCGTTAGGATTTTCTGTGGGACTGAGATGCAACTCGGTAGGACCGATATGGTTAGGGTTAGGGCATAACGTAATCTCGGTGTGACCGATTACACAAACTCGATGAGACCGATTTTGGTAATAAGCTAACCAGAGAGTTGGTCAGGTAAACTCGGTGGGACCGATTCGCTCTTTTTGGTGAGACCGAAATGTTACGAAAGGGAAACCGTGAGTTTACATTGAAATCTCGGTGGGACCGATCGCTCACTTCAGTTGGGCCGAAACGTTACGAAGGGAAACAGAGAAATTGCAATCCCATCTCGGTGAGACCGAGATCCCTATCGGTGAGACCGATTTGCTAGGGTTTGTGGCAGTGGCTATGACATGTGAAACTCGGTTGCTCCGGATAGAAAGAATCGGTGGGGCTGAGTTTGACTTTAGGTTTGGGTCATATGTGGATATGGAAAGGTAGTTGAGGATTTTGGAGCATATCACTAGGCACATGAATCAAGAGCCTCATTAAGCAACACCTCATCCCTCCTTAATAGTATTGGCTTTTCCTATGGACTCAATGTGATCTTGGATCACTAAAATGTAAAATGTAGAGTCTTGTTCTTGAAGCTTGAGCCAATCCTTTGTCCTTAAAATATAGTATTACCAAAACCACCCAGGGATAGTTGCACTTTCACCTATGCATAGGGGTTGGCACACGTTTTCTTCTTGATTCTCCGGTAGAAACTTTGGGACACTCTTTGAAGTACGTTGTGTTGGATTGAATAGATGAATCTGAGATTGTGTGATGCATATTTTATAATCATACCCACGGATACTTGAGGTGACATTGGAGTATCTAGATGACATTAGGGTTTTGGTTGATTTGTGTCTTAAGGTGTTATTCTAGTACGAACTCTAGGGCTGTTTGTGACACTTATAGGAATAGCCCAATGGATTGATTGGAAAGAATAACTTTGAGGTGGTTTCGTACCCTACCATAATCTCTTCGTTTGTTCTCTGCTGTTAGTGACTTTTGCATGTTGAGGGATAGTTATATGATCCAATTATGTTATTATTGTTGAGAGAACTTGCACTAGTGAAAGTATGAACGCTAGGCCTTGTTTCCTAGCATTGCAGTACCGATTACGCTCACTTTTATCATTAGTTTCCTTGTTGTTTTTATATTTTTAGATTACAAAAACCTATATCTACCATCCATATTGCACTTGTATCACCATCTCTTCGCCGAACTAGTGCACCTATAAAATTACCATTGTATTGGGTGTGTTGGGGACACAAGAGACTCTTTGTTATTTGGTTGCAGGGTTGTTTGAGAGAGACCATCTTCATCCTACACCTCCCATGGATTGATAAACCTTAGGTCATCCACTTGAGGGAAATTTGCTACTGTCCTACAAACCTCTGCACTTGGAGGCCCAACAACATCTACAAGAAGAAGGTTGTGTAGTAGACATCAGATGTGAACTAGATTACTGACTCTAGGAAACCCTTTGGGTGTTGATCAACTGACGATGTGAACTATGGGTTTTAATCACATGGTGATGTGAACTATTGGTGTTAAATCACATGGCGATGTGAACTAGATTATTGACTCTAGTGCAAGTGGGAGACTGAAGGAAATATGCCCTAGAGGCAATAATAAAGTTATTATTTATTTCCTTATTCTCATGATAAATGTTAATTATTCATGCTAGAATTGTGTTAACTGGAAAAATAATACTTGTGTGAATACATAGACAAACAGAGTGTCACTAGTATGCCTCTACTTGACTAGCTCGTTGATCAAAGATGGTTATGTTTCCTAGCCATTGACATGAGTTGTCATTTGATTAATGGGATCACCTCATTAGAAGAATGATGTGATTGACTTGACCCATTTTGTTAGCTTAGCACACGATCGTTTAGTATTCTGCTATTGCTTTCTTCATGACTTACACATGTTCCTATGACTATGAGATTATGCAACTCCCGTTTACCGGAGGAACACTTTGTGTGCTACCAAACGTCACAACGTAACTGGGTGATTATAAAGGTGCTCTACAGGTGTCACCAAAGGTACTTGTTGGGTTGGCGTATTTCGAGATTAGGATTTGTCACTTCGATTGGTTATTGACCGGAGATGTGTCTCGGTCATGTCTACATAGTTCTCGAACCCGTAGGGTCCGCACGCTTAAAGTTTCGATGACAGTTATATTATGAGTATATAGGTTTTGATGTACCGAAAGTAGTTCGGAGTCCCGGATGTGATCACGGACATGACGCGGAGTCTCGAAATGGTCGATACATGAATATTGATATATTGGACGACTATATTCGGACACCGGAATGGTTCCGGGGGTTATCGGATATACACCGGAGTACCCGGGGTTACCGGAACCCCCCGGGGGATTAATGGGCCTACATGGGCCTTAGTGGAGAAGAGGAGGGCGACCAGGGCAGGCAGCGTGCCCCTCCCCCTCTAGTCTGAATTGGACAAGGAGGGGGGCGGCGCCCCCTTTCCTTCTTATCCTCCTGCTCCTTCCCCCCTTCTCCTAATCCAACAAGGAAGGAAGGGAGTCCTACTCCCGGTGGGAGTAGTGTTGGGGAACGTAGTAATTTCAAAAAAAAATCCTACGCACATGCAAGATCATGGTGATGCATAGCAACGAGAGGGGAGAGTGTTGTCTACGTACCCTCGTAGACCGAAAGTGGAAGCATTAGCACAACGCGGTTGATGTAGTCGTACATCTTCACGATCCGACCGATCAAGTACCGAACGCACGACACCTCCGAGTTCAGCACACGTTCAGCCCGATGACGTCCCTCGAACTTCGATCCAGCCGAGTGTTGAGGGAGAGTTTCGTCAGCACGACGGCATGGTGACGATGATGATGTTCTACCGAGGCAGGGCTTCGCCTAAGCACCGCTACAGTATTATCGAGGTGGACTATGGTGGAGGGGGCACCGCACACGGCTAAAAGATCAACTGATCAATTGTTGTGTCTTTGGGGTGCCCCCTGCCCTCGTATATAAAGGAGAACGGTGTCTTAGTCATGTTGCCCATGAGGCATGGTTCGCAAGTACCAAGTGATTCATAATCAAGTGATTCCAAAAGTCCATCAGTATGGAGTTTCTTCATGCGCTTTACACCAATATGACCCAAACGGCAGTGCCACAAATAAGTTGCACTATCATTATCAACTCTGCATCTTTTGGCTTCAACATTATGAATATGTTATCACTACTATCGAGATTCATTAAAAATAGACCACTCTTCAAGGGTGCATGACCATAAAAGATATTACTCATATAAATAGAACAACCATTATTCTCTGATTTAAATGAATAACCGTCTCGCATCAAACAAGATCCACATATAATGTTCATGCTCAACGCTGGCACTGAATAACAATTATTTAGGTCTAAAAGTAATCCCGAAGGTAGATGTAGAGGTAGCGTGCCGACGGCGATCACATCGACTTTGGAACCGTTTCCCACGCGCATCCTTACCTCGTCCTTGGCCAGTGTTTGCTTAATCTGTAGTCCCTGTTTTGAGTTGCAAATATTAGCAACAGAACCAGTATCAAATACCCAGGTGCTACTGCGAGCTCTGGTAAGGTACACATCAATAACATGTATATCACATATACCTTTGTTCACCTTGCCATCCTTCTTATCCGCCAAATACTTGGGGCAATTCCGCTTCCAATGACCAGTCTGCTTGCAGTAGAAGCACTCAGTCTCAGGCTTAGGTCCAGACTTGGGTTTCTTCTCTTGAGCAACAACTTGCTTGCTATTCTTCTTGAAGTTCCCCTTTCTTCTTCCCTTTACCCTTTTTCTTGAAACTGGTGACCTTATTGACCATCAACACTTGATGCTCCTTCTTGATTTCTACCTCCGCAGCCTTTAGCATTGCGAAGAGCTCGGGAATCATCTTATCCATCCCTTGCATGTTATAGTTCATCACGAAGCTTTTGTAGCTTGGTGGCAGTGATTGAAGAATACTGTCAGTGACGCTATCATCCGGAAGATTAACTCCCAGTTGAATCAAGTGATTTATATACCCAGACATTTTGAGTATATGCTCACTGACAGAACTATTCTCCTCCATCTTACAGCTGTAGAACTTATTGGAGACTTCATATCTCTCAATCCAGGCATTGGCTTGAAATATTAAGTTCAACTCCTGGAACATCTCATATGCTCCATGACGTTCAAAACATCGTAGAAGTCCCGGTTCTAAGCCGTAAAGCATGGCACACTGAACTATCGAGTAGTCATCAACTTTGCTTTGCCAGACATTCATAACATTTGGTGTTGCTCCCGCAGCAGGTTTGGCACCTAGCGGTGCTTCTAGGACGTAATTCTTCTGTGCAGCAATGAGGATAATCCTCAAGTTACGGACCCAATCTGTGTAATTGCTACCATCATCTTTCAACTTTGCTTTCTCAAGGAACACATTGGAACAACAGCACGGGCCATCTATCTACAATCAACATAGACAAGCAAGACACTATCAGGTTCTAAGTTCATGATAAATTTAAGTTCAATTAATCATATTACTTAAGAACTCCCACTTAGATAGACATCTATCTAATCCTCTAACTGATCACGTGATCCATATTAACTAAACCATAACCGATCATCACGTGAAATGGAGTAGCTTTCAATGGTGAACATCACTATGTCGATCATATCTACTATATGATTCATGCTCGACCTTTCGGTCTCAGTGTTCCGAGGCCATATCTGCATATGCTAGGCTCGTCAAGTTTAACCTGAGTATTCTACGTGTGCAAAACTGGCTTGCACCCGTTGTAGATGGACGTAGAGCTTATCACACCCAATCATCACGTGGTGTCTGGGCACGACGAACTTTGGCAACGGTGCATACTCAGGGAGAACACTTTTATCTTGAAATTTAATGAGAGATCATCTTATAATGCTACCGTCAATCAAAGCAAGATAAGATGAATAAAAGATAAACATCACATGTAATCAATATAAGTGATATGATATGGCCATCATCATCTTGTGCTTCTTATCTCCATCTCCGAAGCACCATCATGATCACCATCATCACCGGCGTGACACCTTGATCTCCATCGTAGCATCGTTGTCATCTCGCCAATCTTATGCTTCTACGACTATCTCTACCGCTTAGTGATAAAGTAAAGCATTACAGGGCGATTGCATTGCATACAATAAAGCGACAACCATATGGCTCCTGCCAGTTGCCGATAACTCAGTTAAAACATGACCGTCTCAAACAATAAAATTTAGCATCATGCTTTGACCATATCACATCACAACATGCCCTGCAAAAACAAGTTAGACATCCTATACTTTGTTGTTGCAAGTTTTACGTGGCTGCTACGGGCTGAGCAAGAACCGGTCTTACCTACGCATCAAAACCACAAGGATAGTTTGTCAAGTTGATGTTGTTTTAACCTTCGCAAGGATCGGGCATAGCCACACTCGGTTCAACTAAAGTTGGAGAAACTGACACCTGCCAGCCACCTATGTGCGAAGCACGTCGGTAGAACCAGTCTCGCGTAAGCGTACGTGTAATGTCGGTCCGGGCCGCTTCATCCAACAATACCGCTGAACCAAAGTATGACATGCTGGTAAGCAGTATGACATATATCGCCCATAACTCACTTGTGTTCTACTCGTACATGTGACCTCTACGCATAAAACCAGGCTCGGATGCCACTGTTGGGGAACGTAGTAATTTCAAAAAAAATCCGACGCACACGCAAGATCATGGTGATGCATAGCAACGAGAGGGGAGAGTGTTGTCTATGTACCCTTGTAGACCGAAAGCGGAAGCATTAGCACAACGCGGTTGATGTAGTCGTACGTCTTCACGATCCGACCGATCAATTACCGAACGCACGGCACCTCCGAGTTCAGCACACGTTCAGCCCGATGACGTCCCTCGAACTCCGATCCAGCCGAGTGTTGAGGGAGAGCTTTGTCAGCATGACGGCATGGTGACGATGATGATTGATGTCTACTACACAACCTTCTTCTTGTAGACGTTCTTGGGCCTCCAAGTGCAGAGGTTTGTAGGACAGTAGCAAATTTCCCTCAAGTGGATGACCTAAGGTTTATCAATCCGTGGGAGGCGTAGGATGAAGATGGTCTCTCTCAAACAACCCTGCAACCAAATGACAAAGAGTCTCTTGTGTCCCCAACACACCCAATACAATGGTAAATTGTATAGGTGCACTAGTTCGGCAAAGAGATGGTGATACAAGTGCAATATGGATAGTAGATATAGCTTTTTGTAATCTGAAAATATAAAAACAGCAAGGTAGCAAGCGATAAAAGTGAGCGTAAATCGTATTGCAATGCTAGGAAACAAGGCCTAATGTTGGGGATATGACTATTTGTGTAAGCCGGCCAGAAGGGGCCGGGTTACGCAAAGAGAGGTTCATCAGAAGCCCAAGACCAAGGCATGAAGATGGTGGTCCACTAAAGGGCCTAAAGGCCCACTGGCGACTCTAAAGCCCGTGGAGATAAACCGCCATGATGGTATAACTTGTACTGTAAGGTATAAGTAACTAGTCGCCGAGCCGGAAACTGTTTATGAGTCGGCCGGGATTCTGTAGGCTGCAGGGCGTCAACCCGTGCATATACGGGGACGACCCGCCGGCGGCTTAGGGCAAGAAACAACACATCGAGAACCGGGCATAGCGTATCTCGCTCCCTGGTCATTGAAACCTCAAGAAATACCAATCCAACTAGACGTAGGCCTTCCTTCACCGCAAGTGGCTGAACTAGTATAAACCTCTCGTGTCTTTTGTCCCGATTAACCCCTTTAAGCTTCCTAGTTGCGATGGCTCCACGACTAAGTCCTTGCAAGAGGACATCTGCCGTGACAATTCCACGACAGTTGGCGCCCACCGTGGGGCCAGCGCATGGTGGATTTGAGTTCTTGAAGGGCAGCTTCGAAGGGCTCAAGGGATATGCAGTGGGCCAGATGACCAAGAGTCATCGCGGCAAGATCTACATCGACAACGAAGGCTGGGCCCCCGACGCTGGCTCAATTGAGTACGGGTACCGGGTCCCCTTCGGCGGAATTCACGTCTTCATCGGCCCGATTGGTGAGCCGGGCCCTGAGCCGGACAACTGCACCGACCTCGTCGAGACGGCTCAGCGTGCGAGACCCGCCCGAGCTCAACCCGTCGTGAAGCGTGCCTTTGTGGGTTGCACCCACGGAGGTGAACTTTCTGAAGGATCTGAAGAAGCTAGTGAGCCAGCCGTCCTCTCTGATGGTGATTCGTCTGCCGGTTCAACAGATTCACTGTATCAAGTCCAAGATGGTATACTTGGGGGCTGTTCCGATGGCAGCACTATTCCGGACCCCTCTGAGTCACCAAATTGGGCAGGAGTCTTCATGGCTGGTACTCAACCCGGCCAAAATTCTACGGCCTCAGCAGCAATAACGTCCGGGTTTGGAGCAGCCAGGGCAGGAGGCCCTGTGCGCTCACCGGCTCAGGTGTTGATGGATCTTATGGATAGGCTTACGGCCTTGTTGACTGTTACGGTCATCCCTGCGAATCAAGATGAGCATAACGTAGAGGTGGCACGGGTTCGTGAAGAGATCGCTCAGGCCAAGGAAACCTTATCAGCCGAAGATACTAGATTGTCCACAAAGCGGGCGGCTTTGGACGCACGGGCGCGGCAGCTTCAGGCAGAGGGTTTTCAGCTCACGTTGAGCCTGAACGCGTCTAATAAGGTGATGAGGAGGAGACATCAGAAAACTCAGTCCCACTTACCTCAGATTTACAATCCCTAGAATCTCTTTGCTACACCCGGAGCCAGCCCAAGTAACCCGCCAGGTGCAGATCAGTTTATGACATCCGGAGTAGGAGGCCCAGGTCAGCCTCAGGTGGCGGCGCCTCGTCACGGCAATATGGCACTGCCCCGTTACATACCAATACCACCGGGTCACTTCTCCAACCCCATGGAGAACTTAATTGCAACATCAGCACGTTTGGCGGCTCTTAAAGTAGACGGTGATGATCCGACAGCGGTGGAAACCCGGAGGATTAGGGAACTTGTCCAAACAGCGCTGGCTCAGCAAGAGACCTACTCCTACATCCGGGATAGGATTCACTCAACTCCTCCGCCCTGGTTAGCTCCACCTCGTCAAAACCGGAGCCCGAGTTACAGCAGACACATGGAGTCGGAGGCCCTGTTAAGCAACGCTCAGCGACGGAACCAGCCCGGTGGATATAACCCGGTGCAAGATCGTATATGTCAGGAGGACGAACGGGCGGCTTAGCTAGCAGATCAGCAGGACTTACCGGCTTATCCGACGACTTCTGTGGAGGCGGGAGTTGCTACTAGAACCGGAGGAGTTCCTTGTCTGGTACCAGCTCTACGTAATGTACGTCTGCCCAAGGATTTCAAGGGACCTCGAAAGGTGCCGAATTATACGGCCGACTTACAGCCTGGGGCGTGGATTGAAAGTTACGAGATGGCCATGGAGCTGCTGGAGGTTAGTGATGAAGCGATGGCTAAATAATTCACCATGATGTTGGATGGAACGGTCCGTTCTTGGTTAAAGGGTTTGCCACCCAATTCCATTAGTTCATAGGCAGAGCTGAAGGCCCGTTTCATCCAAAACTTCAAAGACACTTTCAAGCAGTCTATGTCGATTGTGGACTTGACAAATTGTAAGCAGGAGGAGGGTGAATCTACGACTCATTGGGTGCGCCGGGTCAAAGATATAATACATTCGTCTGACAAGATGGATGCCGGCTCAGCAATTCTCATGCTGGAGAAGAATTGTCGTTTTGAGCCTCTGAGACAGAAACTGGGGTGCCTTAAGCGTGATTGCAACGATATGGGGACGCTGATGGCGGCTTTAGTCAAGTATGCCGATTTTGATAGTACCAAGGATCCCGCGTATGATGAGGAAAAGATAGGGAAGGGAAAGAAGAACGGCAATGGAAAGGGTCAGTAGCATAACCTGGCGAACCAAGGAGGCAACAAGCGTAAGGCGGACGGTAACCCGGAGTTTGTGGCCAATGCACAGGGTAACAATCAGAAGCGAAAAGGAAAGCCACCACCTCGGTTTGGCGGGTCAGGTCCGTCTCTTGAGCAACTACTCAATGAGCCCTGCCCGAAACACGGCACCCAGGAACGGCCAGCAACTCATTTATGGATGGATTGCGCAATCATGAAGGCTTTCAAGAATTCTAATACGCTTGATGGCAATCAAGGCCCGGGTGGCGGCTCAGGAGCTGGCGGCTTTCATGGCCCGGGCGGCGGTTCAGGTTCCAGTTTTCAAGGACACCCGGGCGGTTATAACCAACAGCAGTCTGGTCAAGGAGGTCAGCAGTAGCAGCAGTCGGGTTATCAGAGCCATCCAAAACAGCTCAACAGTGGGCAGTATCACGTGTTTACCACAAGTTTGTGTAAACGTGATCAAAAAGTTCATAAGAGGGCGGTGAGTTCTGTTGAGCCGGTAGTTCCTCGTTACTTGAGGTGGTCGGAACAGCCCATTGTCTGGAGCAGGGAGGATCACCCTCCCCGGGTTGATAATCCGGGTCAACTGGCCCTGGTGGTGGCACCGCAGGTTGGTGGTTATAAATTTACTAAGGTCCTCATGGATGGAGGTAGCAGTATCAATATCCTCTATTACGAGACCTTTCGGCGCATGGGCTTAATTGACAAGAATTTAAAAACTTCCAACACCGTCTTCCATGGAGTGGTGCCTGGTAAGTCGGCGTATCCTGTGGGTAAGATTGAGCTAGAGGTGGCTTTTGGAGACGAGCATGATTCTAGGGCTGAAAAGTTAACTTTTGAGGTGGTCAAAATCAAAAGTCTGTATCATGCTTTGTTCGGGCGGCCGGCTTATGCCAAATTCATGGTGCGGCCGTGTTATGTTTATTTACAGCTCAAGATGCCGGGTTACAAGGACACCATCACTGTGCATGGAAGCCGAAAGGTGGCCCTGGAGTGCGAAGAAGGCGATGCGGCTTATGCTGAGTCCGTCTGTGCAGCAGAGGAGCTCAAATTTTATCAAGATAATGTTGACCCGGCGGATAGGACCTCCCTCAAGAAGCCGACGATGGAACATGACCCGGCCATGAAGTTTAAATCGGCTGCGGAGACTAAGCTTGTTGATTTTACTCCAGGCGATTCGTCTAAGCAATTCAGCATCAGTGCCAATTTGGATCCTAAATAGGAAAGCGCGCTCATCGAGTTCATCCATGAGAACCGGGACATCTTTGCATGGAAACCTTCTAACATGCCGGGTGTACCGAGAGGACTCGCTGAGCACAGTCTTAATATTGATCCAAAGTATAAGCTGGTCAGACAGCTTCTGCGGCGATTCAATGAGGAACGACGAAAAGCCATAGGAGAGGAGGTCGCCCGGCTCTTGGCGGCTGGGTTCATTGTTGAAGTCTTTCGCCCGGAGTGGTTGGCTAACCCGGTGCTCGTGCTCAAGAAAAACGGCACCTGGCGGATGTGTGTGGATTACACGGACCTAAATAAGGCTTGTCCAGTTGATCCTTTCGCTCTCCCCTGTATTGATCAAATCATTGATGCTACGGCGGGTTGCGCGCGTTTGAGTTTTTTGGATGCATACTCTGGTTATCATCAGAACAAGATGGCAGTTAAGGACCAGGAGAAGACGGCTTTCATCACTCCGTTTGGAGCCTTCTGTTATGTGTCTATGCCTTTTGGGCTCAAGAGTGCCCAGGCGACTTATCAACGGTGTGTACAGAATTGTCTCCACAATCAGATTGGGCGCAATGTACATGCTTATGTGGATGACATAGTGGTGAAGTCCAGAGAGACGGAAACCCTGATATCTGATCTCAGAGAAACCTTTGATAACCTCCGGGTTTACAATATGATGCTTAACTCGGAGAAGTGTGTATTCGGTGTACCTGCAGGCAAGCTTTTGGGATTCTTGGTCTCAAACAGGGGCATCGAAGCCAATCCGGAGAAGATCAAAGCAATCACCTCTTTGGCTAAGCCGGCGTGCATCAACGATGTTCAGCGACTGGCGGGTCGTGTTGCTGCTTTAAGCCGGTTCATAAGCCGGTTAGGTGAGAAGGCCCTACTGCTGTACCAACTGATGAAGAAGGAAGACACCTTTGTTTGGAGTAATGCTGCTAATGCTGCTTTTGAGGATTTGAAGAGGCAGTTATCTGAGCCGCCGGTTCTTGCAGCTCCCATTGACAAGGAGCCTTTGCTATTATATGTAGCTGCTAATTCACGAGTTGTCAGTGTTGCAATTGTGGTAGAACGCAAGGAGGCTGGTAAGGAGCATCTGGTTCAACGGCCGGTTTATTATGTCAGTGAGGTGCTCATTGAGTCAAAGCAAAGGTACCCTCATTGGCAGAAGCTGGTTTACGGGGTGTTCATGGCAAGCCAGAAGCTGAAACAGTACTTCCAAGGTCACCCTATCACTGTGGTAAGTTTTTTTCCCTTGGGAGACATCATCCAGAATAGAGAAGCCACAGGACGAATCGCCAAGTGAGCCATTGAGCTCGGGCCTCATGGTTTGAAGTATGTGCCACGTACTGCCATTAAGTCTCAAGCCTTGGTGGATTTTATCAATGACTGGACAGAGCTACAGGCACCTGAGGAGAAGCCCGACAACACATATTGGACTACTCACTTTGATGGGTCCAGGCAACTGGAAGGCTCGGGAGCTGGAGTCGTATTAACTTCCCCTCGAGGTGACAAATTTTGTTATGTGCTCCGGCTTATGTTTCCTTGTACTAACAACGCAGCCGAGTACGAGGCTCTACTCCATGGTCTCCGGATGGCCAAAGAGATGAACTTAAGCCAGGTGATATGCTTAGGAGACTCAGACCTTGTGGATCAACAGGTGTCAGGCAAGTGGGATTCTAAAGATCCCCTTATGGCAGCTTACCATCGTGAGGTTGATGCTGTGGCTGGACACTTCAAGGGTTATGTGGTGGAACACATTGATCGAAGGAAGAATGAGGCGACTGATGCCTTAAGCCGACTGGGATCTCAGCGTAAGCCGGTGCCACCTAACACCTTTCTTGATGTTTTGCATAATCCTTTTGTTAAGTTACCTACAGAGGAAGATCTAGCAATACCAGACCCGGAGGCACAACTGGTGGCGGCTCTTCATGTTGTCCCGGATTGGACAGTGCCTTATTTGGCTTACATGACCCGGGGAGAGTTGCCTGAGGATGAGACCTTGGCAAGACAAATCGTCTGGCGGTCCAAGTCCATGACAATTGTCAATGGCGAGTTACATCACTGCAGCGTCACTGGACCATTTCAATGTTGCGTGTCCCCTACAGAGGGTCAGGAGATCCTTTGTGAGATTTATGAAGGCGATTGTGGCCATCACGCCGGCTCAGAGTCTCTTGTGGCCAAAGCTTTCCGTCATGGGTTTTATTGGCTGACGGCTCATGCTGATGCAGAAGATTTGGTTAGTAAATGTGACGGATGTCAGAAGTTCTCACGACGAGCCCATGTGCCGGCTCAAGAATTGAGGATGATTCCAATTACTTGGTCGTTTGCAGTCTGGGGGCTTGATATGGTCGGGCCTTTCAAAAGGTCTAAGGATAAAAAGACGCACCTCTTGGTAGCAGTTGAAAAGTTTACAAAGTGGGTTGAGGCGGAGCCAATCAGTAAGTGTGATGCAGCCACGGCGGTCCAGTTCATGAAAAAGGTGATTTTTCGCTTTGGTTTTCCACACAACATCATAACTGATAATGGCACTAACCTTTCCAAAGGAGCTATGGAAGAGTTCTGTCAACGAGAGCATATCCGGCTTGACGTTTCGGCTGTGGCTCATCCTCAATCCAATGGTCAAGCAGAACGAGCTAATCAAGAGATCTTGAAGGGTATCAAGCCCCGGCTCTTAGTCCCCTTACAGCGGACACCGGGTTGTTGGGTGGAGGAGTTACCTTCTGTACTTTGGAGCATCAATACCACACCTAACAGGTCCACGGGTTACACACCTTTCTTCATGGTGTACGGAGGAGAGGCGGTTCTACCAAGTGACATCCGTCACGATTCACCCCGTGTGGCGGCTTATGTTGAGGCGGAAAACGAAAAAGCTCGGCAAGATGCACTGGACCTGTTGGACGAGGAACGAGACTTGGCAATGGCCCGCTCGGCGATTTAGCAGCAAGACCTGCACCGCTACCACATCCGTCGGGTTAGGTCCAGAACCTTTCAGGAAGGCGACTTAGTGCTCCGGCTCATCCAGGATCAATCTGACATGCACAACCTATCCCCTCCTTGGGAAGGACCCTTTGTGGTCAGCAATAATCTGAACAATGGGTCATACTACCTTATCGATGTTCGAGAGCACAAAGACTCACGTAAGTCGGAGGAGGAGACCCGTCGGCCGTGGAATATCGCTCATCTTTGGCCTTATTATACTTGAGCAACCGGCTCTAATATGTGTATATTTATCCTATGTATATATTACATAAAGCAATAAAGCAGGACCTCTGTCCTTTTTTCCATCCCAAAAAAGGTTGTATGTGTTTCTTTTGTCAGGTGGTGGAAATAACCAAGAGGAAGCGGGTCACATCTGAATCCGTCTTTCCTTTGTTCCGGCTTATGATCATATCTGAATCTAGCCATGATCACTTGGGGGCTTCCTGTTCAAACATAGGTCGTATTCGAACCAAAGAGAACATAGCTGTCGATACCCACTTGATCGGCATACTGCCAAGCCCACTTGGGGGCTTCCTGATCATATTTGAATCATAGCTTAACCCCTTTGGGTTTGACGTGGATCGTATTCGAATTAGCGTCATTAAACAACTCTTATGGTCACTTGGGGGCTTCCTGTTCAAACATAGGTCGTATTCGAACCAAAGAGAACATAGCTGTCGATACCCACTTGATCGGCATCGCCACAGCCACTGGGGGCTATATGATCGCATCTGAATCTTAGCTTAACCCCTTTGGAACGGTTCACTGATCGTATTCGAATCAGAATCCTTTGAAATTTGTTTATTATTCATTATGCTTTATAAGTATCACTATTTGGTTATATTAAGATCCTCTTCAAAATACCATAGTGTGAATCACAACCCTCCAGGTGAATATTGGTTACTCCGGTTTACTAAATACCAGGTGAACCTTTATATATATATCAATCATCGGGAGTTAAATTTACTTTCAGAGGTAAACATAAGCATCACAGGCATATCATTATGATTACATCTGCTAAGTTCAATCATAATTTGGTTTTCCTGTAACATTCCGGGTTATCAGAAGCTTATGTAACTCTCAATGCGATAAGTCGCCAAGGGATTTTGTTTATCTTCTGTGCAGGGCAATGCAAGACATTTCTGCAAGAATATAACAGATTCACATAAACTATGAAGTGCATAACAATGGCGCCTTATGCAAGTCTTAAGGGCCATAAGCATGCGCGAAGGCATGACAAACTCAGAGTGTTTTCGACTCTATTACAAGACTCCCCGAGTCTGAATGACGAGGCATTGTTTTTATACAAGACATACGCAGGTGACGCCTTGCAATTTACTCATGGGGTTGACCTGAAGCTTCCGGGTTATCCTTCTCCGCCTCTTCGCCAGTTGCCTTGTCCTGGAAGGATGATGATGCCCAGTCAATGCCACTCAAGGCTTCAAACTCAGCTTCATCATCTATTAAACCGGTTGGGTCTACTTCAGGGGCAAATGTATGCTTATGAATTGGAGGGATCAGGATGACATCATCGTAATGCAGCGTGGGGATTCTTAGATTCTCCTTGTCATAACCCGGCTGATACTTGGAGAGGTCAGTATCATTCCCAATTTGAGTGGCCACAGGGCGTATGTCCCTCACGCAGCTGGTGAAGTCTTTTTGATCAAACGCTGTGCCATCCTCCTTTAAACTTGGATACCCAAGAGCGATGTCGGCCGGGTCTAGCTCTGGTAACCAGGCCTTGGCCCGGCTCAAGGCGGCTATTGCTACGGCTCTTGCTTGGGCCCGTCTCAACTCTTGAATCCGCTGGGGGAGCACAGCAAGCCGTCGTAACACATCTTGCAAGAGGTGGGGCACGTCATTTGATAAGGCCACAACAGCCAAAGCACGTTGTGACCCGGTGTATAATTGTTCCACCAGAGTATAGACGGCTTTCAGTTTGACTACCATGTCTTGCTGGAGGGTTTTACTTCTGGGGCCTGTGTTGTTAAACAAAGAGTAAGACGGAAGTGATAATTAGCTTGGTCGTCAAAGGAAGGATAACGGAATTTGAGGTTCATACAAGGAAACGTACCGAAGATCGCTAAGAACATTCAAGATATCTGATGCTTCAAGCCGGACAGCTCGGTGTTTACCTTTGCAAGGGATGTTTCGGCTGCCTCGGCCCGGGTCACCAGAGAGGCCTTCTCATCAGCCCAGGTTTTCTTCTCCGACTCAAAGTTCTTCTTCAACTTTTCTTGTTCAGAGACGCTGAGTTCAAACTTGGAGTTGGCATTTTGAATTTCAAGTTCCTGGGCTGACAGGCGGCTTTTAAGGTCAGCAATCTCCGATTCAAATTGACTTATGGTAGCCTGTGTTATCCCGGGTTACAGTTAGCATCATGATAAATAATTTCAAAGTCTCAAGCATTTTGCAAGCAAACATACTTGACACTTGGGGGCTAATGTGTACTGAAGCTTTCTACATTATTAAGCTGGTCCTGGATATTAAAGTCCCAAGCACTTTGCAAGCAAAGACGCTTGGCACTTGGGGACTAATGTGTATTGCAAGTTTAAAGGTATTGTGTTACAGCTGGTTTAAGTATTTTTTCTTTAAGCCAGACAAGCAGCTATAACAGTTTTTCTAAGTCTATAGCATATTTCCTAATAAGCAATAGACTTGGGGGCTGGTACAGTAAGTATGATTGAAAGTAAGGAAGCATAAGTCGTACCTCAGATTTTTGTTGTATTTGCTTCACCATGTCAATTTCCAGGTCACGGCTGCTATGCACCTGGTTAATATAACCCGAGACAAGCTCTCCAATACTTAAATGAGTATAGTTAGTGATGGTTGTTTTGGCTTTCCGACGTTCCAATAACTCCTCCTTAGCAGAACATCTAGCAAGAACTATGGGCCGGCCCGGCTCGACAAACTGCATCTTGAGTATTTCCACTTCTGGATCAATCGTCTTGGCCGGGCTAGATGCTTCTGGATTAACAGAACCAACCAGAATATCTTCAGCAGGCGGATCAGAGGTTGGTACTACAGTATCCTGAGCCGGTTCAAGTGGCGATTGATATGTGGGAGAGCCGGGGGCAGCTGTGCTCAGTTCCGGTTCAGTTACCACAGGGTCTTCCGCCGGGTTATCTTTCTTCGTTTTCTTCCTGGGCTTAACTTGCATGCTATGGACAAAGTATAAGAATGAGTACAGAAACATGAGGAAGAACAAACATAAGGTAAATAAATTGATATTACCCAGGAGAAGTCTTAAAAGCCGGCATGTTCGACTGCATGGACTCGCCGGATGAAGGAGAGGTATCCTGATAATTGGAGTCAGAGGAATTGAGAGGTTGACGAATTTGACCCGCCAAAGGTAAAAAAGGGTATAGGTCAGAGATAACCTCAGACCGATGCTTCCGGGTTGCATCAGGTAAGCCGGAGGAGAGCTCTGCATCCTTGCTGGTCCGGGTCTGCCTCTGGTTTTCAAATTGTTGTTGCTTCAAAAGAAAGTCGGGATCTTGGTAAGCCAAAGGGTGTGAAAATCTTACTTTCCGGGTTACTCTTCGAATTTTCTGACACGGCCGAGGCTCGGAGTCGGAGGAGATGATAGTTACCTCTTCCTCGACGGGTTGGCTGTTCCCCGTGTCTTCCTGAAAAAGGAGAATAGTGTTAGTAAGGTAATGATAAAAGAATGAGGGAAGTTGAAAGGTTACCTCTTCCTCGTTATCATCAGAATCATCGAGCTGGAACATCTCTGAAGCACTTGGTTTCCTCTTCTTTGAAGTAGAAGGTCTGGTGGTTCTTTTTTCAGCCCTCTTTGTTGCCTGGGCTTGTTTGGCTGCCTCATGGTCATACAGGACTTTCCAGAACTTGTCGTTTGCCTGTAAAGAGTTGTGAAAGGGTATGAGTAAGCCGGAGGTTAATGTAATAAAAGGTGATCATTGAGACTGATGACTTACTGCGGGGGCCGGGTTATTCTTGCAGAAGGGGAGTAAGCTGAAGGTATTGTTCACCACAGTCCCCTCTTTCAACAGTGACTGGATCATAGCCTCGACCATGTCATCTGGTAAATCGTCAGAACTATGACGCAGCGGGTCATCCTTTTCCCCTAAGTAAGTACACATTAAGCCGGGTTGGCGGCTTAACGGAATCACCCGCCAGGTAATCCAGGTCCGGACCAAATCAATGCCATCCAAACCATTGCCCAAAAGAGCCTTAATCTTCTTTATGGTGGGGGCAAGTGGAATACATTCAGCCGGAGATAATTTATCAGCCAATGGGTGGTTGGAATCCAAGCGCAAAGCGTGAAAGCCGGGTAGCGGATTCTCACCAACCGGAGAGGTATCTTGGCAGTAGAACCACGTTTGGTTCCACTCCTTCGGGTGGCTTGGCAGTTCTGCATAAGGGAAAAGACAGTCTCTTCGCCGCTGGATCGAAATACCACCGAGTTCCAGACTGGGTCCATTGGCACGTTCATTTCGCCGGTTCAAATAAAACAGCTCTCTGAACAAGGTCAAACTTGGCTCTTCTCCAAGGTACACTTCGCAAAACACTTGGAAGTTGCAGAGATTTGACACATAGTTGGGCCTGATGTCTTGAGGTCTGAGGTCAAAGAAATGCAGAACACCTCTGAAGAATTTTGACCCGGGTGGAGCAAAGCCCCGGTTCATATGATCCGTAAACACGATTACCTCCCCTTCCTTGGGTTGAGGCTTCTCCTCTTATGGGTTAGGAGCACAATAGGACATAATTTCCTTTCGGGGCAGATGGCCGGATTTCACAAACCCAGCTAAAGAACTTTCCGTAACGGTGGATTTGACCCAGTTGCAAGTCACCGAAGGTTTGGCAGCTTTGGGTGCCATTGCGTAAATCGACGCCTACAAAAAAATAAAGGAATTTTTCCGGTTTAATTATAACCCGGAGGAAAACGTTGTGGGTTTATTCAAGATGGCGGCTTAAGAAGGGGCCTAATGACATACAGGTGACTAGGTGGTAATGTTTAACAGCTGCAGGAATTAAAGATGAGTAAGGTTTTCTTAAGTCACAAGAAGCAAGCGGTGTTGACAGCCGGTATTATTTTAAACCGGGTACACGAACTACTATGGCTGAAACAGAGTCAACCGACGCAATTTTTGGCGAAGTGTGGGACAAACAGGTTTCACAAATTGCAATTATTATTTTGGATCAAACAATGATCTGGAAAGGAATTTTTTCTAGACCTAAAACAGTGCGGAGAAGTTCGTACACTCGAAGGAAGCCTCTGAACAAAAGAAAAGAGATTTGTTTGTGTTCGAGATAAGCATAAAACAATCACCGCAGCAGTTATATGCTATTCAAACGATCTGAGCAGGTCATCGGAGGTGAAATACATCAAGGGTTCGCCGCGGGCGGCGATGAACACCGACGAACTCGATGAGCACTATAATGCAGATCTAAGACAGAAAGGAAAAGGGACTTATAGATGCGGAGCTGCAGCTGAGATTCATCGCGTTTCTCTGGTCAGATTCAGGTCGATACAGCGCCCTGAGTTGGTGAAGACAAGGAGCTTGACGGCGGCGACGGCGGCGGAGCTCGAGTCACAGAGAGGCAGAGAGAGGATGAAGACGACTGAGGGAGAAAATGAAAAGGACCTAGGTCGAGCCTATTTATAAGGAAGGGCCGACTGGGACGGTGCGAGAAACGAGGAGACCAGGACATCATTATCCAGCGGCCCCGACGCCTCGATTTTCGGGAGGGTCAGTAAAGGCAGAGATCCATTGTAGATATGATGAATTAAAATATAAATTTTATTGAAGATGACTTCATGATGATTTAACCCAGATCCAGATGATGACATCACGACGGGTTACAATTTTCACAAAAGATAGAAGACCAAAGACCAGTTCATAAGGTTTTTTAAGATTGACATGAACCGGTTCAAATCAATCTGGGGCCTAATGTTGGGGATATGACTATTTGTGTAAGCCGACAAGAAGGGGCCGGGTTACGCAAAGAGAGGTTCATCAGAAGCCCAAGACCAAGGCATGAAGATGGTGGTCCACTAAAGGGCCTAAAGGCCCACTGGCGACTCTGAAGCCCGTGGAGATAAACCGCCATGATGGTATAACTTGTACTGTAAGGTAGAAGTAACTAGTCGCCGAGCCGGACATTGTTTATGAGCCGGCCGGGATTCTGTAGGCCGCAGGGCGTCAACCCGTGTATATAAGGGGACGACCCGCCGGCGGCTTAGGGCAAGAAACAACACATCGAGAACCGGGCATAGCATATCTCGCTCCCTGGTCATCGAAACCTCAAGCAATACCAATCCAACTAGACGTAGGCCTTCCTTCACCGCAAGGGGCTAAACTAGTATAAACCTCTCATGTCCTTTGTCCCGATTAACCCCTTTAAGCTTCCTAGTTGCGATGGCTCCACGACTAAGTCCTTGCAAGAGGACATCTGCCGTGACAATTCCAGGACACCTAGGGTTCATACTTTCACTAGTGCAAGTTCTCTCAACAATAATAACATAGTTGGATCATATAACTATCCCTCAACATGCAACAAAGAGTCACTCCAAAGTCACTAATGGAGGAGAACAAACAAAGAGATTATGGTAGGGTGTGAAACCACCTCAAAGTTATTCTTTCCAATCAATCCGTTGGGCTATTCCTATAAGTATCACAAACAGCCCTAGAGTTCGTACTAGAATAACACCTTAAGACACAAATCAACCAAAATCCTAATGTCACCTAGATACTCCAATGTCACCTCAAGTATCCGTGGGTATGATTATACGATATGCATCACACAATCTCAGATTCATCTATTCAATCCAACACAAAGTACTTCAAAGAGTGCCCAAAAGTTTCTACCGGAGAATCAAGATGAAAACATGTGCCAACCCATATGCGTAGGTTCATGGGCGGAACCCGCAAGTTGATCACCAAGACATACGTCAAGTGAATCACGTGATATCCCATTGTCAACACAGATACGCATGGCAAGACATACATCAAGTGTTCTCAAGTCATTAAAGACTCAATCCGATAAGATTACTTCAAAGGGAAAACTCAATCCATTACAAGAGAGTAGAGGGGGAGAAAACACATAAGATCCAGCTATAATAGCAAAGCTCGCAATACATCAAGATCGTATCACCTCAAGAACACGAGAGAGAGAAATCAAACACATAGCTACTGGTACATACCCTCAGCCCCGAGGGTGAACTACTCCCTCCTCGTCATGGACAGCGTCGGGATGATGGAGATGGCCACTGGTGAGGGATCCTCCCTCCGGCAGTGTGCCGGAACAGGGTCCTGATTGGTTTTTCATGGCTACAGAGGCTTGCGGCGGCGGAACTCCAGATCTATTCTGTCCCCCGAAGTTTTTAGGGTATATGGGTATATATAGGAGGAAGAAGTACGTCAGGGGAGCCATGAGGGGCCCATGAGGGTGGAGGGCGTGCCTAGGGGGGTGGGCGCACCCCCTGCCTCGTGGCTCCCTCGTTCCTTTCCTGACGTGCACTCCAAGTTTTTCCGGTAGCTTTCCTTCCAAAAATAACTTTTCCATTTGGTTTCATTCCGTTTCGACTCCGTTTGATATTCCTTTTCTTCGAAACACTGAAATAGGCAAAAAACAACAATTCTGGTCTGGGCCTCCGGTTAATAGGTTAGTCCCAAAAATAATATAAAAATGGATAATAAAGCCCAATATTGTCCAAAACAGTAGATAATATAGCATGGAGCAATCAAAAATTATAGATACGTTGGAGACATATCAATGATGTTCTACCGACGCAGGGCTTCGCCTAAGCACCGCTACAGTATTATCAAGGTGGACTATGGTGGAGGGGGGCACTGCACACGGCTAAAAGATCAACTGATCAATTGTTGTGTCTTTGGGGTGCTCCCCTACCCCCGTATATAAAGGAGCAAGGGGGGAGGTACGGCCGGCCAGGAGGAGGCGCGCCAGGAGGAGTCCTACTCCCACCGGGAGTAGGACTCCCTCCCTTCCTTGTTGGATTGGAGAAGGGGGGAAGGAGGAAGAGGAGAAGAAGGAAAGGGGGGTGAGGGAGTCCTGGATTAGGGGGTGTTCGGATAGCCGGACTATACCTTCGGTCGGACTCCTGGACTATGAAGATACAAGATTGAAGACTTCGTCCCATGTCTGGAAGGGACTTTCCTTGGCATGGAAGGCAAGCTTGGCGATACGGATATGTAGATCTCCTACCATTATAACCGACTCTGTGTAACCCTAGCCCTCACCGGTGTCTATATAAACCGGAGGGTTTTAGTCCGTAGGACGAACAATAGAACAACAATCATACCATAGGCTAGCTTCTAGGGTTTAGCCTCCTTGATCTCGTGGTAGATCTACTCTTGTACTACCCATATCATCAATATTAATCAAACAGGAGTAGGGTTTTACTTCCATCGAGAGGGCCCGAACCTGGGTAAAAACATCATGTCCCTTGTCTCCTGTTACCATCCGCCTAGACACACAGTTCGGGACCACCTACCCGAGTTCCGCCGGTTTTGACACCGACATTGGTGCTATCATTGAGAGTTCCTCTGTGTCGTCACTTTGAGGCCCGATGGCTTCTCCTATCATCAGCAGCGATGCGGTCCAGGGTGAGACTTTTCTCCCCGGACAGATCTTCGTATTCGGCGGCTTTGCACTGCGGGCCAATTCGCTTGGCCATCTGGAGCAGATCGAAAGCTATGCCCCTGGCCATCAGGTCAGATTTGGAAGTCTTAACTACACGGCTGACATCCGCGGAGACTTGATCTTCGACGGATTCGAACCACAGCCAAGCGCGCCACACTGTCACGAAGGGCATGATTTAGCTCTGGCGGCAAACAGTGTCTTGGAGGCCGCGCCCGCATCGGCCCCGACCCTTAGTTCAGAGCCGATCGCGCCGATCGAGGACGGGTGGTTGGACGCCGCCTCGGAGGCCGAAATCTCTATGACGATCGAGCCGAACACCAGCTTTGTCCCTTGCAAAGCCCGTGACTCCAAGGTGTCGGACTCCTCTCCGGACTCCGAGCCCCCCGCGCCCCTGCCGATCGAATCCGATTGGGCGCCGATTATGGAGTTCACTGCCGCGAACATCTTTCAGCACTCGCCTTTTGGCGATATTCTGAATTCACTAAAGTCTCTCTCTTTATCAGGAGAGCCCTGGCCGGACTACGGTCAGCAAGGTTGGGATGCGGATGATGAAGAAATTCAAAACCCACCCACCACCCACTTTGTAGCCACTGTCGATGATTTAACCGACGTGCTCAACAACGACTCCGAAGACATCGACGGTATGGACGCCGATGCAGGAGACCACCAGGAAGCAGCACCTATAGGGCACTGGAAAGCCACCTCGTCATTTGACATATACATGGTGGATACCCCAAAAGAGGGCGATGGCAATGGAACAGCAGAGGATGACCCCTCCAAGAAACAGCCTAAGCGCCGGCGTCAGCGGCGCCGCTCTAAATCTCGCCAAAGCAAAAACGGTGATTCTGGCACGGGAGATAATAACACTCGGGACAGTGCCGAAGAAAACCCCCTCCAGCAAAACTCAGCACAGGAGGATGGAGAAGCCAGCCCTCATGAGAGAGCGGCAGACAGAGAGGTCGAGGATGATAACTACATGCCTCCCTCCGGAGACGAGGCAAGCCTCGACGACGACGAATTTGTCGTGCCTGAGGATCCCGTCAAACAAGAGCGCTTCAAACGCAGGCTTATAGCCACAGCGAGCAGCCTCAAGAAAAAAGGCTACAACTTAGAGCTTATCAAGACTTGCTAGCCGACAAATGGACGGAAGTCCTAGCGGCCGAAGAGTATGAACTCGAACGCCCCTCCAAGAGCTACCTAAAGCGCAGGTTGCTACCCCGATTAGAGGAAGAAGCACCTACATCACCAGCGCATGATGCGGCCGACCGGCCACCACGTGGCCGTGACAAAGAGGCCTCTCGGCCCTCCACTCAAGCCGCGCCCCGGCGCCACTTTAAAAATACCAAGTCACGGGGGAATGCGCCAGACCTGCGAGATATATTGGAGGACAAGGCAAAGCAAACAAGGTCGATCTATGGATCGCGTGATCGCCCCACGACACGCAACGGTAATCGTCACGCCGAATACAGTAAATCCGGCCGGGACGAACACAGTAGACAAAGCTCGCTTGAGTTACATCGTGATATAGCTCAATACAGAGGTGCCGCACACCCACTATGCTTCATAGATGAAGTAATGGATCATCAAATCCCAGAGGGTTTCAAACCCATAAACATCGAATCATATGATGGCACAACAGACCCCGCGGTATGGATCAAGGACTATCTCCTCCATATCCACATGGCCCGCGGCAACGATCTACACGCCATCAAATACCTCGCACTCGAGCTTAAAGGACCAGCTCGGCATTGGCTTAATAGCTTGCCAGCAGAATCAATTGGTTGTTGGAAGGACCTGGAAGCCGCATTCCTCGACAATTTCCAGGGCACTTATGTGCGACCACCAGACGCCGATGACCTAAGCCACATAATTCAGCAGCCAGAGGAATCGGCCAGGCAATTCCGGACACGGTTCCTAACCAAGAAAAATCAAATCGTCGACTGTCCGGACGCAGAGGCCCTAGCGGCCTTCAAGCATAATATCCACAACGAGTGGCTTGCCCGGCACCTTGGACAGTAGAAGCCAAAATCTATGGCAGCCCTCATGACGCTCATGACCCGCTTTTGTGCGGGAGAAGACAGATGGCTGGCTCATAGCAATAACATAACCAAGATCCCTGGTAATTCGGATACCAAGGACAACAGTGCCAGGTCGCGTCGCAACAAGCACAAGAGCCACATTAACGGCGATAATGCTGAGGATACGGCAGTAAATGCCGGATTCAGAGGCTCTAAACCCGGTCGGCGAAAAAAGCCATTCAAAAGAAATACTCCTGGCCCGTCCAGTTTGGACCGAATACTCGACCGCTCGTGCCAGATACATGGCACCCCCGAAAAACCAGCCAATCACACCAACAGGGTTTGTTGGGTGTTCAAGCAGGCAGGCAAGTTACACGCCAAAAACAGAGATCAGGGGCTACATAGCGACGATGAGGAGGAGCCCTGGCCGCCGAACAGTAGTGAACAGAAGGGATTCCCCCCACAAGTGCGAACGGTGAACATGATATACGCAACCCACATCCCCAAGAGGGAGAGGAAGCGTGCGTTAAGGGACGTATACGCGATGGAGCCAGTCGCCCCGAAGTTCAACCCATGGTCCTCCTGCCCGATCACTTTTGATCGAAGGGACCACCCCACTAGCATCCGTCACGGCAGATTCGCCGCATTGGTTCTCGACCCAATCATTGACGGATTTCACCTCACTCGAGTCCTCATGGACTGCGGCAGCAGCCTGAACCTGCTTTATCAGGATACAGTGCAGAAAATGGGCATCGATCCTTCGAGGATTAAACCCACTAAAACGACCTTTAAAGGCGTCATACCAGGTGTAGAGGCCAACTGTACAGGCTCAGTCACACTTGAAGTGGTCTTCGGATCTCCGGATAACTTCCGAAGCGAGGAATTAATCTTCGACATAGTCCCGTTCCGCAGTGGCTATCACGCACTGCTCGGGCGAACCGCATTTGCCAAGTTCAATGCGGTACCGCATTACGCATACCTCAAGCTCAAGATGCAAGGCCCTCGAGGAGTCATTACAGTCGGAAACACCGAACGCTCTCTCCGTACGGAGGAGCATACGGCGGCTCTCGCAGCGGAAGTACAAAGCAGCCTCTCAAGGCAATTTTCCAGTTCGGCCACTAAACGTCCGGACACCGTCAAGCGCGCCCGGAGTAACCTACAGCAAGACCGCCTGGCACGTTGTGAGCAGGCGTAGCAATGCGGCCCCAACCCCAGCCCTCACGAAATTGCGAAACCAGTACTGCGCGTACATAACTACGCTCTGGAAATACCATGGGGACAGGGGGAGGGGCACCATCACGGCACACCCAAAACACGGCTTAAACCGCACTAGGCGTTGCCGATTTTTTACTTTTATCTTACTTTAGGACTCCATTCTTCGGAAGGCCTAAGCCGGCAGTACAATTGCCGCACAAACGATGCAAGAACCAGGGAAGAAGAAAACCACGCCGCACTATGGAACTCTATGGTGGTCTCTCTAACGAGCAGTATACCTGTTTTGCATATAATTCCACAGTCCGCCCCTGGATAGGACATGTCAAATAGTCCCACATTTTGCTTATCGCACAATTTGTATCATTCTGCTTTGATCGCAGCTTCTTCAAATAAACAATACATAGCTTTTGTCTATTACTGTATTACTCTTTTTTAAGAATACATGTTCATTAATGACATGCCGCACCCGTACACTTTGGTACGACCAATACACCAGGGGCTTAAGTAACCCACAACACGGTGTGAAAAGTCCGAACACTTTCACAAGTGCGGCACCCTGAACTTATAGCATTATATGCATCAGCTCCGAATCATGTCTTGGGTCAAATGTTGGGTTTGCCCGGCTCCTATGTTTTGGTACCTTACGTTTCGTTGTATCGGCTAAGGTAGCGCTAGGAGAACTACTGCGATTGTGCCCCAGTTGAGCTGGGCTAAAGCACCTCAGTAGAGAAAGCTAAAACTGACCGTCATGTAAGGCAAGAGCTGGTCGCTGTTCGAGAGGTTTTCGAGTCCCTAAAGACTTATGCCGCTTAGAGCGAGGAGTCGGCTTTGTCCAGCCCAGGCGTGGATAGCGCCCCGAACTCGGTCTTCCGAACACTAGGGGCTTCGCCGAAATTTAAAATTATAGAGTTCTATGGCTAACTGAGAGTGTTCAAGCATTATATTCCAATTGCCTTGTTCGTTGTGTTGAGCGCCTCCCTCGAAGGACCCAAGAATGGGAAAAAGAGCGCTCAAGTTTATCCCGAACACCCCAGCACTCGTGGCCTGGGGGCAGAAGCCGTCGACTCGCCATCTCTCAAAATTCGATAAACGGCCGCACAGAAGGTAATATTTTAAATTCAAAAAGCATTGCTTAGCGCACATGAACAAGTGTTCAGCGCACAGGACAAAATAAACAAGTTTTACTCAAAAATTACATCTTTCGAGCATTCGTCCGCCATAAGGCGGGCGCCTTCCAGAACGCCCTTATAGTACATCTCGGGGTGGCGATGCTCCTTGCCCGGTGGCGGCCCGTCCTTCACAAGCTTCTTCGCATCCAGCTTGCCCCAGTGCACCTTAGCACGGGCAAGCACCCTACGGGCACCTTCGATGCAGACGGAGCGGTTGATGACTTCGAGCCTTGGATAGGCCTCCACCAGTCGACTCACCAGCACGAAGTAGCTCCCAGGCAGAGCCTCTCCAGGCCACAGCCGAACTATGAGGCCCTTCATGGCCTGTTCGGCCACCTTGTGGAGCTCGACCAGTTGCTTCAGCTGGTCGCTCAAGGGCACAAGGAGTCCGGCCTCAGCATCCTAAGACCAGAACACCTTCTCTATCGATCTGCCCTCCTCGGCTCGGTAGAATGCGGCGGCATCGGACACGCTGCGGGGCAGATCTGCGAATGCTCCTGGAGAGCTCCTGATTCGGGTAACTAACAAGTAATTGACTTTTACATGCTTGCTTTGCATAAAGAAAGCCTTACCCGCCGCTATCTTGTTCATCGCCTCAACCTCCTGGAGGGCCTTCTGCGCTTCGGCCTTGGCAGACTTGGCATTCTCAATGGCCGCCGCAAGCTCAGACTCTCGGGTCTTTGAGTCAAGCTCCAAACTCTCATGTTTTTTCATGAGAGCCTGGAGCTCTTGCCGCACCTCGCCAACCTGCGCCTCATACTTCTCCCGCTCGGTGCGCTCCGCGGCCGCCCTCTTCTCGGCCTCGAACAGCGCTTGCTTAAGGGTCGCCACCTCAGTTGTGGCCCCTACAATAGCCACGTTAGTCCTGTCACTTTTTGCAATTGCACCATTTTATATTTAATAAGGTATTTCTTACCTTCTTTGTCCTCGAGCTGCTTCTTGGCAAGGTCGAGCTCTTTCTCGGACCGCTCGAGGTTCTTCTTTAGCGTGTCCACCTCCGCAGTCAGTGCAACGGACGCCAGCAGTGAAGCCTGCATACGCATATTGACTTACTTTTGTTAGACTCCTGCGAATTTTATTAGATCCTCTATTCGGCTTTTCTTTCCGAACGCCAAACAGAGCATCAGGGGCTATTGTCTATGCGGTAATATTTTTACATATTTTTTACATACCTCGAAAGGCCGGCACAGGCTTCGGTCAGCCCGCTCTTGGCGGACTGAACTTTCTGAACCACCACACTCATAATAGTGTGGTGCTCCTCGTCAATGGAGGCGCCTTTAAGCACCTCCAGCAGATTGTCCGGCGCCTCCGGTTGGACGGGGGCCACTGGTTCGGTGGGCTTGCTCCTCTTGGAAGGAAGTCGCCCGCCGGACTCTGGAACCTTTGAAGGTTCTGGAGCGGTGTCCGGCCTAGGGCCGGACTTGGAGCCCTTAGGGGTTCTATTCCCTTGGCGCCTGGGGTCCGGAAGGTCGCCTTGCGGCACCTCCGGGTCCACCTCCTCCTGGCTTGGAACCTCCTGGGACGCCACCTCGGCGTCAACCGTGGGCGGGGGGAGGTAGCCGTCGGAAGAGAGTTTATGTCCGACGAGTCCAGGGAACCGCTCGACGACACGTCGAGCCGGTCTTTGGGTGGACTGCATAATCATATTCAACATAAGGAAAAGTTGTGCAGTAAATGAATACTATGACTTACTCTGGTATCCGGATACTTACGATTTCGCCAGGGGCTTAGCCCTGTGTGGCCACTCCTCTTCGCCGTCATCGGCGTTGGTGGAGTAGTCCGGAAGAATGGTTTTCCCCTTCTTGGACCCTCCGGCCTCCCCGGTTGGGGCGGCCTTCCTTTCCTTTCCCTCCCCCGCTGGAGGGGGAGGGGAATCTTCTTCCTCCTCCTCGTCTTCAAGGGAGGATTGTGTCTCGGAGTCGTCGAACGATGAATCCGACACCACCACATGACGGGCACTCTTTCGAGTCCCCGTGGCCTTCTTCTCCGGCACCACATAGGGTGCCAGAACCAACAGCCTGGCCAATAGAGCATCCGCTAGGTCTTCGGGCAAAGGGGCCGGACAGTTGATCTGTCCGGACTTCACCTGCCACTCCTGTCAAAGGAAAGGGAGCTTAGATCCTGCATAAAGTCCAAACTATGAAAGCTAAAATACCCTGTAAAAGGTGAAAACGACTTACCGCACTAGCGTGACGCTGCGTGCTGAATCCGCGATCCTCGGTAGCGGATGCGGGAGGCTCGGCGCCCTTGAATAGCACCTTCCAGCCATCTTCGTACGTCGAGTCGAAGAGCCTGCTTAGAGTTGGGTGCTGCGCCGGGTCGAACTCCCACAGGTTGAAGGCCCGTTGTTGACACGGGAGGATCCGGCGGATGAGCATAACCTGGACTACGTTGACAAGTTTAAGCTTCTTGTTCACCAGTGTTTGGATGCATGTTTGCAGTCCAGTCACCTCTCCTTTGTTGCCCCACGACAGGCCCATCTCTTTCCAGGATGTGAGCCGCGTCGTGGGTCCGGATCGGAACTCGGGGGCTGCGAGCCATTCAGGGTCACGCGGCTCGGTGATGTAGAACCACCCCGATTGCCACCCCTTCAAGGTCTCCACGAAGGAGCCTTCGAGCCATAGGACGTTGGGCATCTTGCCCACCATGGCGCCTCCGCACTCCGCCTGGGTGCCGCGCACCACCTTTGGGTTGACATTGATAGTCTTGAGCCATAGGCCGAAATGGGGGCGGATGCAGAGGAATGCCTCGCACACAACGATAAACGCCGAGATATTGAGGACAAAGTTTGGGGCCAGATCGTGGAAATCTAGGCCATAGTAGAACATGAGCCCCCGGACAAATGGGTGGAGAGGGAAACCCAGTCCGCGGAGGAAATGGGGGAGGAACACCACCCTCTCATGGGGCCTTGGGGTGGGGACGAGCTGCCCCTCTTCGGGAAGCTGGTGCGCGATGTCGTTGGACAAGTATCCGGCCTTCCTCAGTTTTTTGATGTGTCCCTCCGTGACGGAGGAAACCATCCACTTGCCTCCCGCTCCGGACATGGTTGGAGTAGGTCGAGGTGGGGAGTGCGGACTTGGGCGCTGGAGCTCAAGTGCGCGGAAATGGATAGGCAAAGGAGGAAGAAGGCGTGGATGAGAAAGGTGGATCCTTTTCCCCTTATATGGGCGGACGCAACTACGCGTCCCCACCCGCCTGGTAAAACTCGCTTATCTCCCAAGCGCCATAATCAATGGCCGGTTGGGTTACCCACGCCCGTATTGATGAGAATCCCGGAATAAGGGGACACGATCTCTGCTTTGACAAGACGTGCCAAGGAAACCGCCTCGCATAACACACTGAGGTGGGATAATAAAATGACTCTAATAAAGGCTTGGTCATGGTGTGATGTCACGCTACGGAATACGTCAGCAGATTAGATTGGTGTAAATATTATTCTCTCTATGGCAATATGTGGAAACTTATTTTGTAGAGCCGGACACTGTCCTTGTGTTCGAAATCTTCTATGAAGTACTTGGAGGGAGGAACCCTCCTTGCAATGCCGAAGACAATCTGCGCGCCGGACTCGTCGTCATTGAAGCCTGGTTCAGGGGCTACTGAGGGAGTCCTGGATTAGGGGGTGTTCGGGTAGCCGGACTATACCTTCGGCCGGACTCCTGGACTATGAAGATACAAGATTGAAGACTTCGTCCCGTGTCCGGAAGGGACTTTCCTTGGTGTGGAAGGAAAGCTTGGCGATACGGATATGTAGATCTCCTACCATTATAACCTCTCCGGTGTCTATATAAACCGGAGGGTTTTAGTCCGTAGGACGAACAACAGAACAACAATCATACCATAGGCTAGCTTCTAGGGTTTAGCCTCCTTGATCTCGTGGTAGATCTACTCTTGTACTACCCATATCATCAATATTAATCAAGCAGGAGTAGGGTTTTACCTCCATCGAGAGGGCCCGAAACTGGGTAAAAACATTGTGTCCCTTGTCTCCTGTTACCATCCGCCTAGACACACAGTTCGGGACCCCCGACCCGACATCCGCCAGTTTTGACACCGACAGGGGACGCCGCCCCCCTCCTTGTCCTATTCGGACTAGAGGGGGAGGGGGCACGCGTCCTGCCCTGGCTTCCCCTCCTCTTATCCACTAAGGCCCATATGGCCCATTAAACCCCCGGGGGGTTCCGGTAACCCCTCCGGTACTCCGATAAAATCCCGATTTCACCCGGAACACTTCCGATATCCAAATATAGGTTTCCAATATATCGATCTTCATGTCTCGACCATTTCGAGACTCCTCGTCATGTCCGTGATCACATCCGGGACTCCGAACAACCTTCGGTACATCAAAACTCATAAACTCATAATATAACTGTCATCGAAACTTTAAGCGTGCGGACTCTACGGGTTCGAGAACTATGTAGACATGACCGAGACACGTCTCCGGTCAATAACCAATAGCGGAACCTGGATGCTCATATTAGCTCCCACATATTCTACGAAGATCTTTATCGGTTAGACCGCATAACAACATACGTTGTTCCCTTTGTCTTTGGTATGTTACTTGCCCGAGATTCGATCGTCGGTATATCAATACCTAGTTCAATCTCGTTACCGGCAAGTCTCTTTACTTGTTTCATAATACATCATCCCGCAACTAACTCATTAGTTGCAATGCTTGCAAGGCATAAGTGATGTGCATTACCTAGTGGGCCCAGAGATGCCTCTTCGACGATCGGAGTGACAAATCCTAATCTCGAAATACGCCAACCCAACAAGTACCTTTGGAGACACCTGTAGAGCACCTGTATAATCACCCAGTTACGTTGTGACGTTTGGTAGCACACAAAGTGTTCCTTCGGTAAACGGGAGTTGCATAATCTCATAGTCGTAGGAACATGTATAAGTCATGAAGAAAGCAATAGCAACATACTAAACGATTGAGTGCTAAGCTAAGGGAATGGGTAAAATCAATCACATCATTCTCCTAATGATGTGATCCCGTTAATCAAATGACAACTCATGTCAATGGCTAGGAAACATAACCATCTTCGATCAATGAGCTAGTCTAGTAGAGGCATACTAGTGACACTCTGTTTGTCTATGTATTCACACAAGTATTATGTTTCCGGTTAATACAATTCTAGCATGAATAATAAACATTTATCATGATACAAGGAAATAAATAATAACTTTATTATTGCCTCTAGGGCATATTTCCTTCAAGTAGGACTCCTCCTGGCGCGCCCCTCTCCTGGTCGGCCGTCTCTCCCCCCTTGCTCCTTTATATACGGGGGCAGGGGGCACCCCATAAACACAACAATTGATCATTGATCTTTTAGCCGTGTGCGGTGCCCCCTCCACCATAGTCCACCTCGATAATATCGTAGCGGCGCTTAGGCGAAGCCCTGTGTCGGTAGAACATCATCATCGTCACCACGCCGTCGTGCTGACAAAACTCTCCCTCAACACTCGGCTGGATCGGAGTTCGAGGGACGTCATCGGGCTGAACATGTGCTGAACTCGGAGGTGTCGTGCGTTCGGTACTTGATCGGTCGGATCGTGAAGACGTACGACTATATCAACCGCGTTGTGCTAACGCTTCCGCTTTCAGTCTACGAGGGTACGTGGACACACTCTCCCCTCTCGTTGCTATGCATCACCATGATCTTGCGTGTGTGTAGGAATGTTTTTGAAATTACTACGTTCCCCAATAGTGTGCCACACCTGCAGGCTTATCTCAGCCTCACCCTGGGCCACCACTTTACTAGCGGAGCAGCGACCATTTGAGAAGTTGCTCATCTCCCTCTCCTAAGGGCCGCCATTGTACCCACGAAGCAATGACCGTTCAATAAGTTGCTCCCTCTCCCTCTCTCTGGGCCCTTGCGCCGTAGATGTAGCCAAGGGAGCACGCACAACGCCGAAGGTGGAGTCGTCGCCGCAATAGAAGCTAGAGTGTGAGTGCTTCTCGTACGACGAGGTCTGTCGGCGGCTTCAATCCGGCCAACCAGGTGGGCCGGGGCAGGTCGTTGGAGTCGTCCAGCATGAGCTGGTAGACAAGCGCGTAGTGGTGGTGAAGCGGCTCATGGGCGCGTCGGCGTGTGAGCGGTGGGAGGCAAACTTTTCAGCAGAGCTGGGTGTAACGCCCCGGATTCGATACGCCTGGTGTCTCCCAGTTATTCGCCGTCATTTCCATGCCATTTGCTTGCGTGTCGCACTTTGCCGTGTCATCATCTGCATTTCATATCATGTCATCATGTGCATTGCATTGCATACGTGTTCGTCTGATGCATCCGAGCATTTTCCCCGTTGTCCATTTTGCAATCCGACACTCCTATGTCATCTGGCGTCCCCATATTGTCTCTTTTCGTGAGCGGGTGTTAAACTTGCTCGGAATGGACCGAGATTTTCCAAGCAGCCTTGGTACTCCACCGGTAGACCGCCTGTCAAGTTTCGTGCCGTTTGGAATCCGTTTGATACTCCAACGGTTAACCGGGTAGCCATAAAGGCCTCTTTATGTTGCAGCCCAAAACTCTTCCAAAGTGGCCCAATAACCCAGCCAAACCCTCTCCATGCTCTCGGGCGTTCGATCACAATCGCGTGGCTGAAAACCGCTCCCCATTTGGACAATCCTAGCTCCCTCTACCTATATAAACACCTCCCCCTCCTAAAATTCGTGGTCTAACCCTAGGCATCTTCCTCCTCGCGCCACCGGACATGTCCATCCGCGCCGGACATGTCCGCCGGACACGTCGCCCGGCCAATCGGCGGCTGCCACGTCATCGTCGTCCCCCCGCGCCCAATCCCGCAGCGCCACACGCCCTCCCCGCGCCTCCCACCTCCCGCGGCCCGCCCGGGCCCAGATCCGCCGCCGCCGCCCGGATCCAGCCCCGCGCCATCTCCGCGCCGCTCGCTGCTCCCGCTCGCCACGCCGGGCCGCGCCTGCCCCGCCGCCGACCGACCCCGCCGCCGCGCTCCGCCCGCCGACGTCCAGCACCACGCGCCGCCCGCTCTGTTGGTGAACATAGTAATTTCAAAAAAAAATCCTACGCACACGCAAGATCATGGTGATGCATAGCAACGAGAGGGGAGAGTGTTGTCCACGTACCCTCGTAGACCGAAAGCGGAAGCGTTATAACAACGCGGTTGATGCAGTCCTACGTCTTCACGGCCCGACCGATCAAGCACCGAAACTACGACACCTTCGAGTTCTAGCACACGTTCAGCTCGATGACGATCCCCGGACTCCGATCCAGCAAAGTGTCGGGGATGAGTTCCGTCAGCACGATGGCGTGGTGACAATCTTGATGCTCTATCGTCGCAGGGCTTCGCCTAAGCACCGCGACAATATTATCGAGGATTATGGTGGAGGGGGTCACCGCACACGGCTAATGGATCTCAAGGATCAATTGTTGTGTCTAGAGGTGCCCCCTACCCCTGTATATAAAGGAGCAAGGGGGGAGGCCGGCCGGCCCTTGGGGCGCGCCAAGGAGGGGGGGAGTCCTCCTCCTAGTACGAGTAGGACTCCCCTTTCCTAGTCCAACTAGGAAGAGAGAAGGGGGAAGGACAGAGAGGGAGAGGGAGAGGGAAAGAGGGGCCGCGACCCCCTCCCCTAGTCCAATTCGGACTCCCCATGGGAGGGGGCGCGCCACCTCCTGGGCTGCTGCCCTCTCTCTCCCCTTAGGCCCACTAAGGCCCAATACTTCCCCGAGGGGTTCCAGTAACCCTTCCGGCACTCCGGTTTTCTCCGAAATCACCCAGAACATTTCCGGTGTCCGAATATAGTCGTCCAATATATCAATCTTTATGTCTCAACCATTTCGAGACTCCTCGTCATGTCCGTGATCACATCCGGGACTCAAAACAACCTTCGGTACATCAAAACATATAAACTCATAATGAAAATGTCATCGTAACGTTAAGCGTGCGGACCCTATGGGTTCGAGATCAATGTAGACATGACCGAGACACATCTCCGGTCAATAACCAATAGCGGAACCTGGATGCTCATATTGGTTCCCACATATTCTACGAAGATCTTTATCGGTCAGACCGCATAACAACATACGTTGTTCCCTTTGTCATCGGTATGTTACTTGCCCGAGATTCGATCGTTGATATCTTAATACCTAGTTCAATCTCGTTACCGGCAAGTCTCTTTATTCATTCCGTAATAAATCATCTCGCAACTAACTCATTAGTTGCATTGCTTGCAAGGCTTAAGTGATGTGCATTACCGAGAGGGCCCTGAGATACCTCTTCGACAATTGGAGTGACAAATCCTAATCTCGAAATACGCCAACCCAACATGTACCTTCGGAGACGCCTGTAGAGCTCCTTTATAATCAACCAGTTACGTTGTGACGTTTGGTAGCACACAAAGTGTTCCTCCGGCAAACGGGAGTTGCATAATCTCATAGTCATAGGAACATGTATAAGTCATGAAGAAAGCAATAGCAACATACTAAACGATCGGGTGCTAAGCTAAAAGAATGGGTCATGTCAATCACATCATTCTCCTAATGATGTGATCCCGTTAATCAAATAACAACTCTTTTGTTCATGGTTAGGAAACATAACCATCCTCGATTATTGAGCTAGTCAAGTAGAGGCATACTAGTGACACTTTGTTTGTCTATGTATTCACACATGTATTATGTATTCACATATGTATTCACACATCTATGTATTCACACCTAATTGTTAAGTTCACTAGGAACATCTAGGCTATAGATGGCCATGAGGAAATGCGTGGATCTAGGCCTCCTCCATCGCCTTACTTCTCGGCATGCGGACGACGTCGTTGTCTTCTGCCACCCGGACAGCCATGACATTGCTACCGTGCGCACCCTCCTTCAGGTCTTTGGTAGGGCTTCAGGACTGCATACCAACTTTAACAAATGCTCGATGACCCCGATCCAGTGCACGGACGACCACATCGCCACGATCGCCTTCGAGATGCAGTGTCCCGTGGCCCACTTCCCCATCACTTACATGGGGCTGCCCCTCGCCGTCCGCAAGACCAACTCGACGAGCTTGGAGCCGATCTTCGACAAGCTCTGACGCAATCTTTGTACCTGGCGCGCCTCCATGCTCTCCCATGGTGATCGCCTTGCTCTCGTGCGCCATGTCCTCTGCGCCATCCCCACGCATTTCCTCACGGCCATCGCCTTCAACAAAACGGTCATCAAGAAGATGAATCGGATCATCGGCGGATTCCTTTGGGCTGGTCACAAGGAGGCCAATGGAGGCCAATGCCGTGTCAACTGGCAACGCGTGTCCCGCCCCATCTCCCTCGGCGGGCTTGGCATCCGTGACATCTACCGCGCGGGCCTGTCTCTGCGCGTTCGTTGGCTATGGCTCCAATGCACGGACCCCTTGCGGCCATGGAGTCACCTTCCCCTTCCCCACGACGCCGACACGAACACCATCTTGTTGGGGAACGTAGTAATTTCAAAATTTTCCTACGCACACGCAAGATCATGGTGATGCATAGCAACGAGGGGAGAGTATGATCTACGTACCCTTGTAGATCGCAACGGAAGCGTTTGACACAACGTAGAGGAAGTAGTCGTACGTCTTCTTCTCGATCTGACCGATCCAAGCACCGTTACTCCGGCACCTCCGAGTTCTTAGCACACGTTCAGCTCGATGATGATCCTCGGGCTCCGATCCAGCAAAGCGTCGAGGAAGAGTTCCGTCAGCACGACGGCGTGGTGACGATCTTGATGTACTACTGACGCAGGGCTTCGCCTAAGCACTGCGACAATATGACCTAGGTGGAATTTGGTGGCAGGGGGCACCGCACACGGCTAAGGAAAGATCTCAATGATCAATTGTCTATCTAGAGGTGCCCCCTGCCCCTGTATATAAAGGATGGAGGAGGAGGAGGCCGGCCAAGGCTTGGTGCGGCCAGGATGTGGAGTCCTACTAGGACTCCAAGTCCTAGTAGGAGTCCACCAAGAGGAGAGGAAGGGAGAAGGAAGTGGAGGAGAAGGAAAGGTGGCCGGCCCCCTTTTCCCTAGTCCAATTCGGACCAGAGGGAAGGGGGGGCGCAGCAGCCCCTTGGCCCTTTCTTCTCTTCCCACTAAAGCCCATCAAGGCCCATTGCTTCTCCCGTAACTACCCGGTACTCCCGAAAATACCCGAATCACTCAGAACCTTTCCGATGTCCGAATATAGTCGTCCAATATATCGATCTTTACGTCTTGACCATTTCGAGACTCCTCGTCATGTCCCCGATCTCATCCGGGACTCCGAACTCCTTCGGTACATCAAAACTCATAAACTCATAATATAACTGTCATCGAAACCTTAAGTGTGCGGACCCTACGGTTCGAGAACAATGTAGAGATGGCCGAGACACGTCTCCGGTCAATAACCAATAGCGGGACCTAGATGCCCATATTGGCTCCTACATATTCTACGAAGATCTTTATCGGTCAGACCGCATAACAACATACATTGTTCCCTTTGTCCATCGGTATGTTACTTGCTCGAGATTCGATCGTCGGTATCCAATACCTAGTTCAATCTCGTTACCGGCAAGTCTCTTTACTCGTTCTGTAATACATCATCCCGCAACTAACTCATTAGTTGCAATGCTTGCAAGGCTTAAGTGATGTGCATTACCGAGAGGGCCCAGAGATACCTCTCCGACGATCGGAGTGACAAATCCTAATCTCGAAATACGCCAACCCAACATCTACCATTGGAGACACCTGTAGTACTCCTTTATAATCACCCAGTTACGTTGTGACGTTTGGTAGTACCCAAAGTGTTCCTCCGGCAAACGGGAGTTGCATAATCTCATAGTCATAGGAACATGTATAAGTCATGGATAAAGCAATAGCAACATACTAAACGATCGGGTGCTAAGCTAATATAATGGGTCATGTCAATCAGATCATTCAACTAATGATGTGACCTCGTTAATCAAATAACAACTCTTTGTTCATGGTTAGGAAACATAACCATCTTTGATTAACGAGCTAGTCTAGTAGAGGCATACTAGTGACACTCTGTTTGTCTATGTATTCACACATGTATTATGTTTCCGGTTAATACAATTCTAGCATGAATAATAAACCTTTATCATGATATAAGGAAATAAATAATAACTTTATTATTGCCTCTAGGGCATATTTCCTTTAGTCTCCCACTTGCACTAGAGTCAATAATCTAGATTACACTGTAATGATCCTAACACCCATGGAGTCTTGGTGCTGATCATGTTTTGCTCGTGGAAGAGGCTTAGTCAACGGGTCTGCAACATTCCGATCCGTATGTATCTTGCAAATCTCTATGTCTCCCACCTGGACTAGATCCCGGATGGAGTTGAAGCGTCTCTTGATGTGTTTGGTCCTTTTGTGAAATCTGGATTCCTTTGCCAAGGCAATTGCACCAGTATTGTCACAAAAGATTTTCATTGGACCCGATGCACTAGGTATGACACCTAGATCGGATATGAACTCCTTCATCCAGACTCCTTCGTTTGCTGCTTCCGAAGCAGCTATGTACTCCGCTTCACATGTAGATCCCGCTACGACGCTTTGTTTAGAACTGCACCAACTGACAGCTCCACCGTTTAATGTAAACACGTATCCGGTTTGCGATTTAGAATCGTCCGGATCAGTGTCAAAGCTTGCATCAACGTAACCTCTTACGGTGAGCTCTTTGTCACCTCCATATATGAGAAACATATCCTTAGTCCTTTTTAGGTATTTCAGGATGTTTTTGACCGCTGTCCAGTGATCCACTCCTGGATTACTTTGGTACCTCCCTGCTAAACTTATAGCAAGGCACACATCAGGTCTGGTACACAGCATTGCATACATGATAGAGCCTATGGCTGAAGCATAGGGAACATCTTTCATTTTCTCTCTATCTTCTGCAGTGGTCGGGCTTTGAGTCTTACTCAATCTCACACCTTGTAACACAGGCAAGAACCCTTTCTTTGCTTGATCCATTTTGAACTTCTTCAAAATCTTGTCAAGGTATGTGCTTTGTGAAAGTCCAATTAAGCGTCTTGATCTATCTCTATAGATCTTTATGCCTAATATGTAAGCAGCTTCTCCGAGGTCTTTCATTGAAAAACTTTTATTCAAGTATCCCTTTATGCTATCCAGAAATTCTATATCATTTCCAATCAGTAATATGTCATCCACATATAATATTAGAAATGCTACAGAGCTCCCACTCACTTTCTTGTAAATACAGGCTTCTCCGAAAGTCTGTATAAAACCAAATGCTTTGATCACACTATCAAAGCGTTTATTCCAACTCCGAGAGGCTTGCACCAGTCCATAAATGGATCGCTGGAGCTTGCACACTTTGTTAGCTCCCTTTGGATCGACAAAACCTTCCGGTTGCATCATATACAACTCTTCTTCCAGAAATCCATTCAGGAATGCAGTTTTGACATCCATCTGCCAAATTTCATAATCATAAAATGCGGCAATTGCTAACATGATTCGGACAGACTTAAGCATCGCTACGGGTGAGAAAGTCTCATCGTAGTCAATCCCTTGAACTTGTCGAAAACCTTTTGCGACAAGTCGAGCTTTGTAGACAGTAACATTACCATCAGCGTCAGTCTTCTTCTTAAAGATCCATTTGTTCTCAATTGCTTGCCGATCATCGGGCAAGTCAACCAAAGTCCATACTTTGTTCTCATACATGGATCCCATCTCAGATTTCATGGCTTCAAGCCACTTTGCGGAATCTGGGCTCACCATCGCTTCTTCATAGTTCGTAGGTTCATCATGATCTAATATCATGACCTCCAGAACAGGATTACCGTGCCACTCTGGTGCGGATCTCACTCTGGTTGATCTACGAGGTTCAGTAGTATCTTGATCTAAAGTTTCATGATCATCATCATTAGCTTCCTCACTTATTGGTGTAGGTGTCGCAGAAACAGTTTTCTGTGATGTACTACTTCTCAATAAAGGAGTAGGTACAGTTACCTCGTCAAGTTCTACTTTCCTCCCACTCACTTCTTTCGAAAGAAACTCCTTCTCTAGAAAGTTTCCGAACTTAGCAACAAAAGTCTTGCCTTCGGATCTGTGATAGAAGGTGTATCCAACAGTTTCCTTTGGATATCCTATGAAGACACATTTCTCCGATTTGGGTTCGAGCTTATCAGGTTGAAGCTTTTTCACATAAGCATCGCAGCCCCAAACTTTAAGAAACGACAACTTTGGTTTCTTGCCAAACCATAGTTCATAAGGCGTCGTCTCAACGGATTTAGATGGTGCCCTATTTAACGTGAATGTGGCCGTCTCTAGAGCGTATCCCCAAAACGATAGCGGTAAATCAGTAAGAGACATCATAGATCGCACCATATCTAGTAAAGTACGATTACGACATTCGGACACACCATCACGCTGTGGTGTTCCGGGTGGCGTGAGTTGCGAAACTATTCCACAATTTTTCAAATGTACACCAAACTCGTAACTCAAATATTCTCCTCCACGATCAGATCGTAGAAACTTTATTTTCTTGTTACGATGATTTTCAACTTCACTCTAAAATTCTTTGAACTTTTCAAATGTTTCAGACTTGTGTTTCATTAAGTAGATATACCCATATCTGCTTAAGTCATCTGTGAAGGTGAGAAAATAATGATATCCGCCACGAGCCTCAATATTCATCAGTCCACATACATCGGTATGTATGATTTCCAACAAATCTGTTGCTCTCTCCATAGTACCGGAGAACGGTGTTTTAGTCATCTTGCCCATGAGGCACGGTTCGCAAGTACCAAGTGATTCATAATCAAGTGGTTCCAAAAGTCCATCAGTATGGACTTTCTTCATGCGCTTTACACCGATATGACCTAAACGACGGTGCCACAAATAAGTTGCACTTTCATTATCAACTCTGCATCTTTTGGCTTCAACATTATGAATATGTGTATCACTACTATCGAGATTCATCAAAAATAGGCCACTCTTCAAAGGCGCATGACCATAAAAGATATTACTCATATAAATAGAACAACCATTATTCTCTGATTTAAATGAATAACCGTCTCGCATTAAACAAGATCCAGATATAATGTTCATGCTCAACGCTGGCACCAAATAACAATTATTTAGGTCTAATATTAATCCCGAAGGTAGATGTAGAGGTAGCGTGCCGACCGCGATCACATCGACTTTGGAACCGTTTCCCACACGCATCGTCACCTCGTCCTTTGCTAGTGTCCGCTTATTCTGTAGTCCCTGTTTCGAGTTGCAAATATTAGCAACAGAACCAGTATCAAACACCCAGGTGCTACTGCGAGCATTAGTAAGGTACACATCAATAACATGTATATCACATATACCTTTGTTCACCTTGCCATCCTTCTTATCCGCCAAATACTTGGGGCAGTTCCGCTTCCAGTGACCAGTCTGCTTGCAGTAGAAGCACTCAGTTTCAGGCTTAGGTCCAGACTTGGGTTTCTTCTCTTGAGCAGCAACTTGCTTGCCGTTCTTCTTGAAGTTCCCCTTTTTCTTCCCTTTGCCCTTTTTCTTGAAACTAGTGGTTTTGTTAACCATCAACACTTGATGCTCCTTCTTGATTTATACCTCCGCAGCTTTTAGCATTGTGAAGAGCTCGGGAATAGTCTTGTTCATCCCTTGCATATTATAGTTCATCACGAAACTCTTGTAGCTTGGTGGCAGTGATTGGAGAATTATGTCAATGACGCAATCATCTGGAAGAGTAACTCCCAATTGAATCAAGTGATTATTATACCCAGACATTTTGAGTATATGCTCACTGACAGAACTGTTCTCCTCCATCTTGCAGCTATAGAACTTACTGGAGACTTCATATCTCTCAATCCGGGCATTTGCTTGAAATATTAACTTCAACTCCTGGAACATCTCATATGCTCCATGACGTTCAAAACGTCGTTGAAGTCCCGGTTCTAAGCCGTAAAGCATGGCACACTGAACTATCGAGTAGTCATCAGCTTTGCTCTGCCAGACGTTCATAACTTCTGGTGTTGCTCTAGCAGCAGGCCTGGCACCTAGCGGTGCTTCCAGGACGTAATTCTTCTGTGCAGCAATGAGGATAATCCTCAAGTTACGGACCCAGTCCGTGTAATTGCTACCATCATCTTTCAACTTTGCTTTCTCAAGGAACGCATTAAAATTTAACGGAACAACAGCACGAGCCATCTATCTACAATCAACATAAACAAGCAAGATACTATTAGGTACTAAGTTCATGATAAGTTTATGTTCAGTTAATCAAATTAATTAAGAACTCCCACTTAGATAGACATCCCTCTAATCCTCTAAGTGATCACGTGATCCAAATCAACTAAACCATAACCGATCATCACGTGATATGGAGTAGTTTTCAATGGTGAACATCGTTATGTTGATCATATCTACTATATGATTCACGCTCGACCTTTCGGTCTCTGTGTTCCGAGGCCATATCTGCATATGCTTGGCTCGTCAAGTATAACCTGAGTATTCCGCGTGTGCAACTGTTTTGCACCCGTTGTATTTGAACGTAGAGCCTATCACACCCGATCATCACGTGGTGTCTCAGCACGAAGAACTTTTGCAACGGTGCATACTCAGGGAGAACACTTCTTGATAATTTAGTGAGAGATCATCTTATAATGCTACCGTCAATCAAAGAAAGATAAGATGCATAAAAAGATAAACATCACATGCAATCAATATAAGTGATATGATATGGTCATCATCATCTTGTGCTTGTGATCTCCATCTCCGAAGCACCGTCATGATCACCATCGTCACCGGCGCGACACCTTGATCTCCATCGTAGCATCGTTGTCGTCTCGCCAATCTTATGCTTCCACGACTATCACTACCGCTTAGTAATAAAGTAAAGCATTACATCGCGATTGCATTGCATACAATAAAGCGACAACCATATGGCTCCTGCCAGTTGCCGATAACTCGGTTACAAAACATGATCATCTCATACAACAAAATTTAGCATCATGTCTTGACCATATCATATGACAACATGCCCTGCAAAAACAAGTTAGACGTCCTCTACTTTGTTGTTGCAAGTTTTACGTGGCTGCTACGGGCTTAAGCAAGAACTCATCTTACCTACGCATCAAAACCACAACGATAGTTTGTCAAATAGACTCCGTTTTAACCTTCTCAAGGACCGGGCGTAGCCACACTCGGTTCAACTAAAGTTGGAGAGACAATCTTCCACAAGCCATCTATGTGCAAAGCACGTCGAGGGAACCGGTCTCGCGTAAGAGTACGCGTAAGGTTGGTCCGGATCGTCTCGTCCAACAATACCGCCGAACCAAAGTATGACATGCTGGTAGGCAGTATGACTTATATCGCCCACAACTCACTTGTGTTCTACTCGTGCAAATAACATCAAACCATAAAACCAGGCTTTGATGCCACTGTTGGGGAACGTAGTAATTTCAAAATTTTCCTACGCACACGCAAGATCATGGTGATGCATAGCAACGAGGGGAGAGTATGATCTACGTACCCTTGTAGATCGCAACGGAAGCGTTTGACACAACGTAGAGGAAGTAGTCGTACGTCTTCTTCTCGGTCCGACCGATCCAAGCACCGTTACTCCGGCACCTTCGAGTTCTTAGCACACGTTCAGCTCGATGATGATCCTCGGGCTCCGATCCAGCAAAGCATCGAGGAAGAGTTCCGTCAGCACGATGGCGTGGTGACGATCTTGATGTACTACTGACGCAGGGCTTCGCCTAAGCACTGCGACAATATAACCTAGGTGGAATTTGGTGGCAGGGGGCACCGCACACGGCTAAGGAAAGATCTCAATGATCAATTGTCTATCTAGAGGTGCCCCCTGCCCATGTATATAAAGGATGGAGGAGGAGGAGGCCAGCCAAGGCTTGGTGCGGCCAGGATGTGGAGTCCTACTAGGACTCCAAGTCCTAGTAGGAGTCCACCAAGAGGGGAGGAAGGGAGAAGGAAGTGGAGGAGAAGGAAAGGTGGCCGGCCCCCTTTTCCCTAGTCCAATTCGGACCAGAGGGAAGGGGGGGCGCAGCAGCCCCTTGGCCCTTTCTTCTCTTCCCACTAAAGCCCATCAAGGCCCATTGCTTCTCCCGTAACTACCCGGTACTCCCGAAAATACCCAAATCACTCAGAACCTTTCCGATGTTCGAATATAGTCGTCCAATATATCGATCTTTACGTCTCGACCATTTCGAGACTCCTCGTCATGTCCCCGATCTCATCCGGGACTCCGAACTCCTTCGGTACATCAAAACTCATAAACTCATAATATAACTGTCATCGAAACCTTAAGCGTGCGGACCCTATGGTTCGAGAACAATGTAGACATGGCCGAGACACGTCTCCGGTCAATAACCAATAGCGGGACCTGGATGCCCATATTGGCTCCTACATATTCTACGAAGATCTTTATCGGTCAGACCGCATAACAACATACGTTGTTCCCTTTGTCCATCGGTATGTTACTTGCCCGAGATTCGATCGTCGGTATCCAATACCTAGTTCAATCTCGTTACCGGCAAGTCTCTTTACTCGTTCCGTAATACATCATCCCGCAACTAACTCATTAGTTGCAATGCTTGCAAGGCTTAAGTGATGTGCATTACCGAGAGGGCCCGGAGATACCTCTCCGACGATCGGAGTGACAAATCCTAATCTCGAAATACGCCAACCCAACATCTACCATTGGAGACACCTGTAGTACTCCTTTATAATCACCCAGTTACGTTGTGACGTTTGGTAGTACCCAAAGTGTTCCTCCGGCAAACGGGAGTTGCATAATCTCATAGTCATAGGAACATGTATAAGTCATGGATAAAGCAATAGCAACATACTAAACGATCGGGTGCTAAGCTAATATAATGGGTCATGTCAATTAGATCATTCAACTAATGATGTGACCTCGTTAATCAAATAACAACTCTTTGTTCATGGTTAGGAAACATAACCATCTTTGATTAACGAGCTAGTCTAGTAGAGGCATACTAGTGACACTCTGTTTGTCTATGTATTCACACATGTATTATGTTTCCGGTTAATTCAATTCTAGCATGAATAATAAACCTTTATCATGATATAAGGAAATAAATAATAACTTTATTATTGCCTCTAGGGCATATTTCCTTCACATCTTCCGCGCCTCCACAAGCTGGCAGCTTGGCTCGGGCAACACGTGTCGTTTCTGGACTGATGACTGGATCAACGGCAGATCCGCGGCTGAGATCGCCCCCCTCGTCTACGCGCTTGTTCCGCGCCGCCTTCGGAAAGTTCGTTGTGTGCGCGACGGCCTCCATCTACGCTCCTGGGTCCAAGACATTCGAGGTGCGCTCGGCCCGGCTGCCATGGTCCAATACCTTGACCTCTGGCGCCAGGTACGACACACGCCGCTCACCACCACACCAGACGTGCTTTCCTGGCACTGGACCACCGCTGCCACGTACTCGGCGAGCTCCTGCTACAAGGCGCTTTTCCTTGGCGCGTGTGAAGATCCTCACTGGCGTCTCACCTGGCGGCCATGGGCGCCCCTCAGCGTCAAATTCTTCCTCTGGCTTGCCATGCAAGACCGTTGCTGGACCGCGGAGCGTCTCGCCCGCCATGACTTGTCTCATGGGGACACGTGCGTGCTATGTGACCAAGAGTCCGAGTCCATGCATCATCTCCTCGCTGCCTGCTCGTTCGCCCGTCAGGTGTGGCATGAGATCCTCGGCTGGGCACGCATGGTCGTCGACCTCCCAAATGTCGCCACCCCCTTGCAAACCTGGTGGTCCTCCTGCCTCGATCGCTCGCTGGCCCCCGTGCGAAAAGGCCTTCCTCCCTCATCATCCTCACGGCGTGGTGGATCTGGAAACACCGTAACGCTAGCGTCTTCGACAGTGCCACCCCTTCGCTCACCCTCATCACCGACACCACCAAGGAAGAGGCGCGTCTCTGGGCCAAGGCCGGCGCCAAAGGGCTACTTAATATCATTCCTGGCGCGTAGTTTCTAGTCCCGACAGTTAGGGCCGAGCAGACCCCTTATTCTAGTTTGCTCCGACGCTTGTGCACCATGCCTCCAGCGTACATGGCCTTGTTTGCGTTGTAATCTCATGCTATATTCTCCTTCTATCAATACAAAGATACGCAGCTTGCGTATTCGCGAAAAAAATCTAGGCTAGAGATTATCGGTAGAACCGTCTATATATCGACTATGTCTAATCATTTGAGAAGGGAGGACAGAGAGATAGGGAAAAAGAGGAGTACCTTCTCCTTGGTTCGATGAGCACGTGGTGCCGGACATGGTGAGGGCAACGATGATGGCAGGGTGTGGTCGAAGCGGCGGCGGCGGAGCTTCCCGTCACTACTGCGCTGACCTAGATCGGTAGGTGTGTCGATGGGGTGTGTGGCTCACAACAAACATCGTGTTGCATGCCCCCGTCCCCCACCTCTTTATATCTAGTGCAGGTGACACGGGCCCGTCAACCATAGTTGGTTGGGTGCCCGGATTAGGGTGCGGATCTAAGGGCCCGGTGGGCCGTTGGGCCCACTCGGGAGGACATCATCCTAACATTCTTCCCCTTGATCTCAACTTTACTTTTAACCATATACTTTTTACTTTACTCGTTTCATCACAGATCAATACATAGAATATGTTTCATCGTTACAGCTCACTTGCTGATAGAATCAGACAACTACAACATACCTCTCTGTTTTGAAACAAATTATGTTCCTTTTGGGCCTCTCAAGATCCAGGAATCAAATAGGTTTTCCCTTAAACCCATGCCGGCTAAGTGTTCCTTCAACACATTGGATGGTAGGACTTTCGTAAGCGGATCCGCAAGCATATCATTTGTCCTTCTATGCTCGAGACTTATAATGTGATCCTGGATTTTATCTTTCACAACATAATACTTTATCTCTATTGGTTTGGCAGCATTACTCGACTTGTTGTGAGCATAGAATATTGCGGGTTGGTTGTCACAGTACATCTTTAGTGGTTTGTCAATACAATCTACCACTTTCAAGTCGGGTATAAATTTCTTTAACCATATGCTTGCCCCATCGCCTCAAAACATGCTATAAATTCTGCATACATCATGGACGATGCAACTATTGACTGTTTGGAGCTTCTCCACAAAATAGCCCCTCCAGCGAGAGTGAATACGTATCCTGACGTGGATTTTCTATCATCTTTGTCTCCCGCAAAATCTGCGTCTGAATACCCTCTTATCTCTAGGGAATCAGATCTCCTGCATGTTAGCATGAGGTCCTTCGTGCCTTGTGCATAACGCAATGCTTTCTTTACCATCTTCCAATGCTCTGTGCTTGGATTCTCTTGATATCTACCGAGTACCCCGGCGATAAAAGCTAAGTCAGGATGAGTGCACACTTGTGCATACTGTAAACTTCCAACAGTCGAAACATATGGTACTACTTTCATTTGATCGATCTTGTACTGGTTCTTGGGACATTGGAATTTCCCAAAATTGTCACCCTTGACTATAGGAGCAGGTGTGGCTTTACTCGCATGCATATTATACATTTTAAGAACCTTTTCTAAATATGCCTTCTGTGATAGTCCTAAAACTCCATTTTTGCTATCTCGGTGAATTTCTATGCCCAAAACATATGATGCTTCACCAAGATCTTTTATATCAAAATTTGAGGACAAGAACTTCTTTGTTTCTCATAGCAGACTAACATCACTGCTGGCAAGCAAGATATCATCCAGATACAAGATTAGGAAAATATATTTCCCATTTTAAACTTTGCATAAATGCAGTTATCCTCAACATTCTCTTTAAATCCAAATCTTTTAATTGTCTCATTAAACTTTAGATACCACTATCTAGAGGCTTGCCTTAATCCATAAATCGATTTCTTCAGGAGGCATCCCATATCTTCCTTGCCTTCCATGATAAAACCCTTGGGTTGTTTCATGTAAACATTTTATTTTAAATCCCCGTTTAGAAATGTCGTCTTTACATCCATTTGATGTAGCTCTAAATCAAAATGTGCAACTAATGACTATGATTCTGAAGAAATCCTTACATGAGACTGGGGAAAATGTCTCATTGTAATCTACCCCTTCTCTTTGTGTAAATCCTTTTGCCATAAGTCATGCTTTATACTTTTCTACATTCCCATTACAGTCATACTTAGTTTTATAGACCCATTTACAACCTACTATTCTGGCTCCTTTAGGAATATTCTCTAAGTCCCAAACATCTTTGGAACTCATCGATTTCATCTCGTCTTCCATTGCCTCCAACCACTTCGATGAGTGAGGGCTTCTCATGGCTTCTTCATATGAAGTGGGATCACCTTCCATATGAACTATTTATGTGTTATAAACTTTATAATCAGTAGAAATAGCTGACTTTTTGGGTCTTGCAGACCTTCTAAGGGCCTCATTGCTTGGCACATTATGTGCCCCTCATGCTCAACGACGGGTTCAGTCGGCTCCTGACGGATAGGTTCAGGATCTTCTCCCATAGTTGTCATGGGTGGAGTTACAACCGGTGCTTGCACCGCAACCTCAGGGATTGTCGGTGCAGGTACAATAGGTAGTGAGAAAAATGGCTCCTGAATCATCAGATTAGGTGCATGCACCCTGTTCTCCTCAAGATCAATTTTCAAATATTTGATCAATAAAAGACAGAGGGTAATGATCTTTTCTAGTTGCTTTGTTTAATTTTCTAAAATCAATTACCATTTTATAGCCTCTAACAATTCTTTGTGGAATAAGTTCATTCTTATCGTTAGGAACAACAGTTATACCTCCTTTCTTAGGGACGCAATGAACATGACTTACCCATCTACTATCAGCTATAGGATAGATTATACCTGCTTCCAGAAGTTTTAAATATTTCCATTCTTACCACTTCTTTCATCTTTGGATTTAACCGACGTTAGTGATCAACAACGGGTTTAGCTTCAGGTTCCATATTAATTTTGTGCTGACATAGAGTGGGACTAATGCCCTTTAAATCATCAAGAGTATATCCAATAGTAGCTCGGTGCATCCTTAGAACTTTCAATAATCTTTCTTCTTCATGTTCTGAAAGGTTAGCACTAATAATATATCTTATTTTCATCAAGATAAGCATATTTCAAAGTGTCTGGCAATTGTTTTAATTCAAACACAGGATCACCTTTAGGTGGAGGAGGACCTCCTAGAGTTTCAATAGGCAAACTGTGTTTAAGTAGAGGATGTTGTTCAAAGAAAATATTATCTATTTCATTTCTTTCATGCATATGTACATCATTTTCATGGTCTAGCAAATATTGTTCTAGTGGATCAGTAGGAGGCACAACAATAGAAGCAAGACCAACTAATTCATCTTTACTAGGCAATTCTTTTTCATGAAGCTTTCTACTAAACTTGGAAAAATTAAACTCATGAGACTTATCACCAAAACTATCACCGACAGTTTGTTTCTCACAATCTATTTTAGCATTAACGGTGTTCAAGAAAGGTCTACCAAAGATAATGGGACATAAGTCATCTTGTGGGGAACCAAGAACAAGAAAATCAGTAGGGTATTTTATTTCCCCACACAAGACTTCAACATCACTAACAATCCCAATTGATGATATAGTGTCTCTATTAGCAAGTTTAATAGTAACATCTATGTCTTCTATCTCTGCGGGTGCTATGTCATTCATAATTTCTTGATATAAGGTGTAAGGAATAACACTCACACCAGCACCTATGTCACATAAACCATGATAACAATGATCTCCTATTTTAACTGAGATAACGGGCATGCCAACAACAGGTCTATGTTTATCATTTTTATCAGGTCTGACAATTCTAGCAGCTTCTTCACAAAAGTAAATAACATGCCCATCCATATCTTCTTCCAAGAGATCTTTAACCATAGCAATACTAGGTTCTACTTTGATTTGTTCATCGGGTTTAGGTGTTCTAATATAGCTTTTTTTTACCACAGTTGAAACTTTAGCATGTTCCTTTATCCTAACAGAGAAAGGTGGTTTCTCAATATAAGCAGAAGGAACAACTGGATCCACATTGTAAAGTATAGTTTCTTCTTTAACTGGTATCGGTTCTTTAATTTCTTCTTTAATAGGTGGGTGATATTTAAAACACTTATCTTTAGGGAGATCAACATGAGTAGCAAATGATTCACAGAAGCAAGCTACTATCTTAGAGTCGAGTCCATATTTAGTGCTAAACTTTTGAAAAGCATCGGTATCCATAAAAGTTTTAACACAATCATACTTAAGCTTAATACCTGACTCTTTACCTTCGCCGAGTTCTCAATCTTCAGAGTTGCGTTTAATTATTTCCAAAAGATCCCACCGAAATTCAATAATCTTCTTTATAAAAGAACCAACACAAGAAGTATCAAGCATGGTTTGATCATTACGAGAAAGCCGAGCATAGAAGTTCTGGATAATAATTTCTCTTGAGAGCTCATGATTGGGGCATGAATATAACGTTGACTTAAGCCTGCCCCGATCTAGATCGATACTTTCTCCTTCACGAGGCCAAAAAATATATAATTCCGGTCATGATGAACTAGATGCATAGGATAAATTTTTTGGTGGAACTCCAATTTCAATCGATTCCAATTCCAAGATCCAATATCATTGCATAGCCTATACCATGACAATGCTTTTCCCTTCAAAGATAAAGGGAAAACCATTTTCATAACTTCATCCCTGGGTAAACCTGCAAGCTTAAACAATCCACAAATTTGTTCTACATATATCAAGTGCATATCAGGATGTTCGGTTCCGTCTCTTGCATAAGGATTAGCTAGCAGTTGTTCTATCATACCCGAAGGAATTTCATATTCAGTATTTCAGTAGGTGCATTAGGTTGAGGAGTAGCTAATTGTGGTTCCGGTCGAGGTGAAGATACCCCGATCAAACCCCTCAAAGGATTGTTTTCCATAGTAACAAGTGACAATAAATTTCAGCACACTATATAAATGTTTCCTTACCAAATTCCACTTACCAAAGGCATTCACTCCCCGGCAACGGTGCCAGAAAATAGCCTTGATGACCCACAAGTATAGGGGATCAATTTTAGCTCTTTTCGATAAGTAATAGTGTCGAACCCAACAAGGAGCAGAAGAAAATGACAAGTGGTTTTCAGTAAGGTAATGTCTACAAGTGCTGAAATTGTAAGTAGCGGAGTAGTTTGATAGCAAGATAATTTGTAACGGACAAGTAACGATAGTAGTAACAAAAGTGCAGCAAGATAGCCCAATCCTTTTGAGGCAAAGGACAGGCCAAAACGGTCTCTTATAATAAGCAAAGCGTTCTTGAGGGTAGATGGGAATTTCATCTAGTCACTTTCACCATGATGGTTCGATTTGTGTTCGCTACTTTGATAATTTGATATGTGGGTGGACCGGTACTTAGGTGTTGTTCTTACTTGAACAAACCTCTTACTTATGATTAACCTTCCCGCAAGCATCCGCAACTACGAGAAAAGTATTAAGAATAAATTCTAACCATGGCATTAAACTTTTGGATCCAATTGGTCCCTTATGGAATAGCGCATAAACTGGGGTTTAAGCTTCTGTCTGTCTCGCAACCCATCATCTAATTGCTAGTCCACAATGCATTCCCTTAGGCCCCAATATAGTGAAGTGTCATGTAGTCGACGTTCACATGACACCACTAAGGGAATCACAAAATACATACTATCAAAATATCGAACACATATCAAGTTCACATGATTACTTGCAACTTGATTTCTCCCGTGACCTCAAGAACAAAAGTAACTACTCACAAATAATAATCATTCTCAAGATCAGAGGGGTATTAAATAGAATATTGGATCTGAACATATAATCTTCCACCAAATAAACCATATAGTAATCAACTACAAGATGTAATCAACACTACTAGTCACCCACAAGCGCCAATCTATAGTTCCGGTAACAAGATTGAACACAAGAGATGAACTAGGGTTTGAGATGAGATGGTGCTGTTAAAAATGTTGATGGAGATTGCCCTCCCCAAGATGGGAGAGTTGTTGGTGATGATGATGACAATGATTTCCCCCTCCGGGAGGGAAGTTCCCCCGGCGGAATCACTCCGCCGGAGGGCAGAAGTGCTCCTGCCCAAGTCCCGCCTCGAGACGGCGGTGCTCCCTCCCGAAAGTCTTCTCCTTATTTTTTTTCTAGGTCAAAATGACCTATATACCAGTAGATGGGCACCGGAGGTGGGCCTGGGTGAGCACAACCCACCAGGGCGCGCCTGGGCTGCCTAGCGCGCCCAGGTGGGTTGTGCCCACCTAGTGGGCCCCCTCTGGTAGTTATTTGCTCAAATATTCCTCAAATATTTCATAAAAATTCTCTGTGAAGTTTCAGCTTGTTTGGAGTTGTGCAGAATAGGTGGCCTCAATAGCTTTTCCAGATCTACATTTCCAGCTGCCGGAATTCTCCCTCTTTGTGTATACCTTGCATATTATGAGAGAAAATGCATTAGAATTACTCCAAAAATCATTATTATGGATAAAAACATTATAAATAACAGTAAGAAAACATGATTCAAAATGGACGTATCAAGGAGGCATGCTATCATCATAATAAATTTGCACATCAAAACTTGGGGGACTAAAAATATCATCGTCATTAAACATAGCATCCCCAAGCTTGGGACAAACATTAGTTGCAACAAATAAATTCTCAAACATGTCATTCTAATCAAACATAGCATCCCCAAGCTTGTAGCTTTGCATATCATAAGCATAGTCACTCTCATCATTAATAATACGAATAGCACCAATAGCATGGCGGTCACAATTTTCTAAGTTGATGCCAAAAAGATTCTCGAGATTATAACAAGTATCATTACTTTCTCAATCATAATCATCACAATGAGTAATAGGCATAACAAAATCATCCTCAATAGTTTCTTCGGACGTTGTACCATAAGGCAAAGAATCAATATCAGCATCAACTATATCATTTTCCACATTTACTTTTGATTCACTCTCATGGGGTATAACAATAATATGAGCAACATCATTTGGGAGGGATACCTTTTTACCTTTGATTCTCCGTATTTTCTTTTTCTTCTCCACATCATGTGTGTGTTTAATCAACTTTTTGGAGCTCCTTATTGATGAGATTGGCTGCATAGGAAGCTCATTCTCGTAACATGTTTCACAAGAGACAATAGGAGGGAAAGTGGAGAGCTTTACCCTTTCATTAGTATTACTTTTATATTCTAATCGTTTTCCCATCTTTCTATAGTTAGCAATATAAGCATTCTCATTGCAATTTACCATGCAAAACATATAGATTTCTTTGAGAGTAGTTTCAGCATGGTCGGTTAATATGAACGCTTCAAACCAACTATTTTTATGTGGCAATTCTTCACACCCCAAAAATAAACAAAGTTCATTATAAAGTTCAAGGGTGATCAAGTTATTGCAATATTTGGTCACAATTCGATCATGAAAAATTATGCATTAAAAATTAAAATGACCAACTCTATTGCAAAGTTCACAAGTAATGGGATGAAGAGACATAATTTTGTAGCAAATTTATCTATCACTTTAAGCCATCGATTGGTTTCATCATGTTTATGCTTCGTACAATATCTATCATCCCTATAAGGCATGTCTTCACAAACTCTATTCACTCCACAAAAATTGACATGCTTATAAGAGACTTCTTTATCATGACTAGTGCAATCATCATTAGTCATGAATATTCATAGCAAGCAAAAAACATTGCAATCATGTTTATCCTTCAACAATTTAGAGCCAAACATTTTATTGACTTCTTCTTCTAACATTTGAGCACAATTTTCCCTTCCATCATTTTCACGAAAGACATTATAAATATGAAGCATATGAGGCAACCTCAATTCCATTTTTTTGTAGTTTTCTTTTATAGACTAAACTAGTGATAAAACAAGAAACTAAAAGATTCAATTTCAAGATCTAAATATATACCTTCAAGCACTAACCTCCCCGGCAACGGCGCCCGAAAAGAGCTTGATGTCAACTACGCAACCTTCTTCTTGTAGACTCGTGTTGGGCCTCCAAGCGCAGAGTTGTGTAGGACAGTAGCAAATTTCCCTCAAGTGGATGAACTAAGGTTTATCAATCCATGGGAGGGGTAGGATGAAGACGGTATCTCTCAAACAAACCTGCAACCAAATAACAAAGAGTCTCTTGTGTCCCCAACACATCCAATATAATGGTAAATTATATAGGTGCACTGGTTCGGCGAAGAGATGGTGATACAAGTGTAATATGGATGGTATATATAGGTTTTTGTAATCTGAAAATATATAAACAGCAAGGTAACTAGTAGGAAAAGTGAGCAAAAATGGTATTTCAATGTTTGAAAACAAGGCCTAGGGTTCATACTTTCACTAGTGCAAGTTCTCTCAACAATGATAACATAATTAGATCATATGGCAATCCCTCAACGTGCGACAAAGAGTCACTCCAAAGTTCCTATCACGGAGAACATAAGATGAAATTGCTTGTAGGGTACGAAACCACCTCAAAGTTATTCTTTCCAATCAATCCATTGAGCTATTCCTATAAGTGTCACAAACAACCCTAGAGTTCATAGTAAAATAACACCATATGACACACATCAATCAACCCTAATGTCACCTACATACTCCAATGTCACCACAAGTATCTATGGGTCAATTATACGATATGCATCAAACAACTTCAGATTCATAATATTCAATCCAACATAAAGAACCTCAAACAGTGCCCCAAGACTCCTATCAGAGAAACAAGGACGAAAACGTGCATCAACCCCTGTGCATAGATTACCCCAATGTCACCTCGGGAATCCGCGAGTTGAGTGCCAAAACATACATCAAGTGAATCAATAGAACACCCCATTGTCACCACGGTTATCCCACGCAAGGCATACATCAAGTGTTCTCAAATCCACAATAGTGTTCAATCCGATAATAGTGAAACCTCAAAGGTAAAACTCAATTCATCACAAGAAGGTAGAGGGGGAGAAACACCATATGATTCAAATATAGTAACAAAGCTCGCGGTACATAAGATCGTGCCAAATCAAGAACACGAGAGAGAGAGAGAGAGAGAGAGAGAGAGAGAGAGAGAGAGAGAGAAAGAGAGATCAAACACATAGCTATTGGTGCATACCCTCAGCCCCGAGGGTGAACTACTCCCTCCTCGTCATGGAGGTCGCCGGGATGATGAAGATGGCCACTGGTGATGGCTTCCCCCTCCGGCAGGGTGCCAAAACGGGCTCCCGATTGGTTTTTCGTGGCTACAGAGGGTTTCGGCGGTGGAACTCCCGATCTATGTTTCTTTCTAGGGGTTTCGGGATTTATAAGAATTTTTTACGTCAGTTTCACGTCATGGGGGGTCCACGAGGCAGCGCCAAGACAGGGGGCACGCCATACGGGGGGCGCCCTCCACCCTTGCCATCACCTCTGGACTCTTCCGGCCTAACTCCGATGCTCCGTGGGCTTCTTCTGGTCCATAAAAAGTCACCATAAATTTTCAGCTCGTTTGGACTCCTTTTGATATTCCTTTTCTGTAAAAACTCAAAAACAAGGAAAAAAACAAAAACTGACACTCGGCTCTAGGTTAGTGAGTTAGTCACAAAAATAATATAAAATAGCATATAAATGCATATAAAACATCCAAGATCGATAATATAATAGCATGGAACAATAAAAAATTATAGATACGTTGAAGACATATCATTCCTCAGGTGTAGTTCCATGCGACGAAATCATAAAAGCCTTGCACATGAGCAGGTATCTGCAAAATCCTATGAGCATCAAGAAGAGAAAAAATGTTTCGAATAAGACCTTCGTATCATTGCCCTAAGTGTGGTTCAATCAGTTACTCTATTTTACTCAACATGACAACACCTTGTGGGTTGGTCACCTTTCGTGACACACTCGAAGGGTCCCAAAGAGCATCAATTTGTGCTCGAGTACCCACTCACTAGATGTGGTCCCTTTGAAAAGTTTGTGTTCCTGCAACAATAGTTTGCCATGTGTACGATGATCCTTTCATGGGTCCATCTCAGGACAAGCCCATGCAGTTCCGGAGTTTTAGGTGCTTCTAAAGGCTTGTTTCTTGCTTAGAAAATCTTTCCCAGGTCTTAAACCGAGTTAGAACTAGCCCAATGTAGACTGGGCTTCGACACATATTATCTTTCACTTCTGCTTGTATCCTCCATCCATTTGGACACGAGCCTATGTCTCGCTTTAACCGAGTTAGAAGGATTTCTCGCTGAAGGGTCTAGAGTACTCGGGGCGGCCCATTCGCGCACAGTAACTAGAAAACGAGAAGAGAAAAACGGGGTGCAGGGGGATTCGAACACTGGCCTCCTGGTTTAGAGCGAGCGCAGCTAGCCACTATGCATTGTCTTAGGTTCAAGATAGAGTAGTAAGGCGAGACTACTTAAGTTCAAAAGAGTCGAGGTTTCCACTGTTTCTTCTTCATTCTTTCCAGATTTTTTTAATTATTTTTTGTTGTTTCTTTTCCTTTTTCTTCTCCAGATTCTTTTCATTTTATAATTTCTTTCTTTGGTTTTATTTTTCCTTTTTCTTTTATCTTTGATTTATTTTGTTTCTTTTTTGGTTTTCATTCTAATTTTTTTGTATATGTTAACAATATTTTTCTAATACACGTTTAACATTTTTCCAATACAATTGTAAATTCTTTAATATATGGTCAACATTTTTCTATACACATTTTAAACATTTTCCAAAAACTTGATTAAAATATTTCAAATACAAGATTAACATTTTTTGAATACATGGTCAACATATTTCCTATAAATTTTAAACAGTCACTAAATGCTTGATTAACAGTTTTCAAATAAAAAGATTCATGTTTTTTTACTACATGGTCAACATTTTTTCTATACACATTTAACATTTTTGAAGTACCTGTTCAATATTTTTTCAAATGCTTGATTAACATTTATATACGTAACCAAATATGTTCATCATTTTTTTATTACATGGTCAACATTTTTTGTACACACATTTTACATTTTTTAAGCACTTGTTCAATATATTTTTTTCAAATGCTTGATTAATAATTATATACATGACCAAATATTTTCATCATTTTTTATTACATGGTCAACATTTTTTCTACACGCATTAAACATTTCCCAAATGCTTGATGAACATTTTTCAAATACTTGTTTAACATCTTTTTCAAATATTTGGTTAACATTTTTTATACATGATAAAAAATCCTTAATTTTTGATACATCATCAACTATTTTTCTATACACGTAAAACATTTTTCAAAATCTTTCTTGTAAAGTGTTTTCTTTAATATAAATTTAGAATATTTGAAAGTATATAAAAATGCAAAAATAAAGCATAAAATAATTGAAAACGGAAAAAGAATGGCAGTGGCTCCGCGTGAGTGGGCCGGCCCATCTTGGTCGCCCCTTCAGCGAGTCAAAAGCCATTACTCGGCGAGATATAGGGGCGTTTGGACGCGCCATCTCCGTTCGTTTCTCCTCTGTTCGCCGACGAGGCGGTGACCGACGAAGGCACGTGTATGCACGCTACGTCGGCCAAGGTGGACCGAGGTCAAGCATAGCAGGATCTGCCGCGAAACATCCGTGGGGGTGGGGCAAGCGGATCTCCTGAGTTTGACTACACATCTCTTCTCCTTCCACACCTGCATCTGCATTTGTTGACCGCCTCGCCATGTGCCGTCACCGTGTTATCCTCATGGTGTGTGCAGCGCATGTGCTGTGCTCCCCTGAAAAGTGCATGCGTTTAAGGACGCCTTGATAATGGTTTAGCTCCGACCATGTGCCGTTTGGAGTACTACTTTACTGGCTTACTAATACTCTGCTCGGCAACCCGCCCGCGTTGCATGCTCAATTTTTTATTTTTTATTTTGCGGGGTGCATGCTCAATTTTCCTGTTCAGAGGTCCAAGGTGTGGGTGTGCGCTATCTGCAGTCTCCGACCGAGTCCAAGGAAAGAGTGTGAACGGGTGGACCTTGTTCGCCGGCCGTAGGCACACTTACGGCCCTCGCGTGATAGTCTGAACTATATTTTGTGGACGGGCGTACAGTGACCACTTGAACTATATTTTGTAGTAGTAGTAACATCACACATATTTATCATATGTGGTAATCAATAAATGAAGAAAAAAAAGAAAGTAGTAACATAGCTAGTTACTACTCCCTCCGTATAGGATGTATAAGTTATCTTATGAAAATCAAATAATTTTAAAACACTTAGGCACGGTACATTAACTCTCATTCCGTTTCTTGTTTCGTGACATATCGACCAATAAAAGATGTGGATCATGCATTCTTTAAATGACTTAGACTACCAAACACGACATGCAGTGGTTAGTTCATTGCATGTAATGTTATTAACTATCAAAAAACATTAAGTTCTCCCGTTTTCTCCTCCACCTTGGTCAGGCTGCGTAATCTAAGATGACTTACACACCTAGACGAAGGGAGTAGTAGTACACATATATAAAGTAACATCACACATATCACGGCAAGATGTGTCTATAGCCTAATAAATGAAGTGTTGCATGTTACCACACATATATAACATAGACTAGTAACATGAGTATGTTAATAGTCTATGTTACTAATTATGGCTAGTCTAACACCGTATCGCATCGCAGTTATGTCGTGAAATCAATGAAAGAGAAAGCTCGTGCCAGGACTATCTACAAGACTACAGCTCGTCGCCAAGCCAATATCCAACTGCGATGAGTCTATCAATCGCAGCGTCTGAATCGACCGTGCACGATGTATTCCAATCTTTAATCTCTCTCCGTCTGCGAAGAAAAACGATCGCGCCGAAACGTCGTGAAGCAGCCATGTCTCCGTGGCGCCTGGACTGGTCGTCTCTCGTCCCGTCATGACGATCCGTCACTCCATCCCGTAAGATTCCCGCCGCACAGTACAACCTCAAAGTACATACTCCTATCCTATATGAAGCCGTACAGAGCATATGGCCGTGAACATGCACAGATGCACGGGTCATACCTGTCCAATATGAACCCCTACCGCGTGTGGCAGTAGATGGATAGCCTTTAAAGGGCGCCGTCGCGTCGTGCCCATGTAGTCAAAGCACCAGCGTCACCCCGTCGCACGTACTCTGGATAGGATAGCCATAGCCGCATAGGCCTAGCTTGTAGCCACCCCCAGACCCACGCAATAGAGATCACGTGACGTACGGAGCTCCTGTCCTGCGCCTCATGGCGCGTCACGTGCGAGCATCTTCGTTCCCGCCATCCGTGTGTCACCTGTGTCTCCCTCTCCCGCGTGCGTGACGACCCGCAAGATCATTGCCCGCCGCTCGGGCGATCTCGGTGCCATTGTTCGGATCTGGCCGACCCGAGGCCGAGAGGAGAGCGAGATGCTCGAGGCAAATCGGCAAAAAACATAAATTTGACCTCAAGACGAAACTATTTCATAAATTAAACTATGTTTGAAAGTATTTCATCCAGCTGACCTCTAATGTGCAGCGCCCAACAGCAAGTCGCTACACTCTTACTGTGCAGCGCCTAACACACAGGCGCCACACTGTGCAGCGTCTAGCTGTAAGGAGCTGCAATACACTGTGCAGCGACTAACTGTAAGGAGTTGCACAGTAGAGTGCAGCGTCTTACTGTTGAGAGCTGCACAAAAGGGTCAGCGGTGTGAATATTTTCAAAAACAGTTTAGTTTATGAAATACTTTGTCAATTCTGCCAGGCAAATCTGCTTGCCAGCCAGCGATCTCGCACGCCCGGGCCGGCCGGCCGGACTACTGTGCATCATCAAGCAATTATTGTACTCGCCCTGCTCCACCGTAACGCAGTACGTACGTAGCAAGACAACCAGCTACGGTGCCAACTGTACGTAGTTCAACGTGGGAGTTTTGACAGCGGTTCACGGTTGGGGCTGGGTCGATCGGCGAGTGTCGACTGTACTCGTCGTAGTGCCGTAAAATGGAAGGACGCCGCTGGTGTCCGGCCGTAGGTAAAACCCATGCTCTGCTCGTGTCGAGGCAAATCAATCAATCACGGCGAGAAAACACGGACAACCACGAGCCCCTTCTCGAGACAAGGCAGGCGCTCAAATCCAAACCGAGGAACGCAACAGGCCATCCGCCCGCCTGCCACTGTGGTGGTAGAGAAGAGCGGCAGAGAAGAGCCGACAGGCCTTGGCATCTGGCCACGGACAAGCACCGCATCGCCACGCCCGGCACTCTTTGCGAGTCATCTTTTCTTCCAAGCCTACGCGCGCACATGCTGGCCTGGCGCGCCTCCTGGATCTGGACGCCGGCCGGAGGCAACACAAGGTAAATAGAAGCAGCGGCCTTGTCAGCAGCGAGGGCAGGAGACGACATGCATGGCGCCGCAGCGTCCTGTTCACGTACGTGGCCGGCGGCATGGACGAGTGCACCGACTGCCGCGCGTGATCCATCGGTCGGGTATAGAGAGATAGTAGTAGATTCGTCGACTCCCGGCCGGATCGCGCTCCGGGATGACCGTTGCCGCGTCTGCTCGATCGATCGATGGATCGGCTCAGTTTCACAGCGCGGGGCGGCTAAATTTCATGTTTTGACCCTTTTCATAGAAATTCAGGATCTGACCCCTGTTGGAAAGAATTTCGGGATTTGACCCTTTTGCTACCGCCAGGGGTTGTGGCGGTAGGGTTAGACAGGCCACCGCCAGGGTTCATGACGGTAGGGTGCGACGGAGGGATACGGCAGCCGTTTGCCCGAACTGACGTGGATAAGTAACCTACCGCCAGGTGCCCTGGCGGTAGCCTGTCTAAACCCCTGGCGGTAGGTGGTGGCTGTGTTTTTGCCTACGAAAGTTTCTGTAACGAAATATCGAACTGCCCTGGAGGTAGGTTTTGTGACCTTACCGCCAGGGTACCTGACGGTAGGGTCCTGTGTTTTACACATTCAAGTTTAATTGCTTGTTTTTTTTCACATCAATAATATAGAGGCTAAAAACGGATCTCAAACAAATGGCCTTACATACACAATAATAACATTTGAAGTACATAGCCATGCTTTTTTATCATGAAAGCATATACTCATTTCTTTTATCATGAAAGTATACTCATATTGATAAGAACAAATGGCATGAAGTTAACTTAATGTTCAAACTAAATTGATAATGAACAAATGGCATTACAAGAGGTACATAGTTTCATTATTCATCGAGAATATAATTTAAAGACACAAGACAAACTAATAAGACAATTTGCTGATAATTTCGAAGAGCGGGCAGTCATCATCATCTTCAGAGCTCCTCGTATGTTAGGCCTGGCCGTGGAGACAGATACGGCAGCGGATCCACCGGTTCAGGGGGGAGGCGGAACGCTGGTCGGCATCCGACCGTTCAAGCACTCCCACCTTGCCCTGCCCGCTGGAGTTTTCGCCTCCGCCCTTCCCCAGTTGATGATATCGAACGCAGATGCACTTGGGGGCGGCATCCCGGCTCTCTCCTCCGCATTGCTCTCGAAGTAGATTCTCCGGCCCAAATTGCTCAGGAGATAGTTGGAGTAATTCTGCGCAACTTTAATGCACGCTTCCCGACGGACACGGCAGATACTTGGATCTGCCTCCATCTCTGCCTTCACTTTCTTCCACTCCTTCATGCTCCGCGACCAACCCGTGACATCGTGGAGGATCCGCTCTGCCCTCTCGTGCCACCGCATTGCCCTCGTCGCATGTAGGACCTCGTCTGAGACAGATCCCACCGGCTGCAGCAGCTCGGGGAAGGTCTCGTACATGTACGGGAGCGGCAACTCTGACGGAATGTGCTGCGGAGGAGTAGGAGGAGCAGGCGGTGATGGAGTCGGCGGTGCTTGCTCCAAGCTTTCGTACCTAAACATATAGATTCATCACACAAAAGGTTCATCACCTTAAAAAAAATCTAAACCTAGGTTCATTTTGAGAGTTCAACATTTGTTCTCCAACTACATCCACTACTTGAAATATAGCATATCAACATGCATCATCATATCACAACAAATTCCTCCACACATGTATCATATAAAAAAATCCTCCAAAAATAGTATGAACTAGGGTTCATCTTCACATAACCATACCAACTAGTGACTAGAGTTCATATCTAACAAAATATTGTTGGGGAACGTAGTAATTTCAAAAAAATTCCTACGCACACGCAAGATCATGGTGATGCATAGCAACGAGAGGGGAGAGTGTTGTCTACGTACCCTCGTAGACCGAAGCGGAAGCATTGACGCAACGTAGAGGAAGTACTCGTACGTCTTCCCGGTCCAACCGATCCAAGCACCGTTACTCCGGCACCTCCGAGTTCTTAGCACAAGTTCAGCTCGATCACGCTCCCTGGGCTCCGATCCAGCAAAGCTTCGGGGATGAGTTTCGTCAGCACGACGGCGTGATGACGATGATGATGTTCTACCGACGCAGGGCTTCGCCTAAGCACCGCAACGATATGACCGAGGTGGAATATGGTGGAGGGGGGCACCACACACGGCTAAGGAACGATCACGAAGATCAACTTGTGTGTCCTAGGGTGCCCCCCTGCCCCCGTATATAAAGGAGGGGAGGGGAGGGCGCGGCCGGCCCTCATGGGGTGCGCCAGGAGGAGTCCTACTCCCATCGGGAGTAGGACTCCTCTCCCTTGCCTTGTAGGAGAAGGAAGGAGAGAGGGGGAAAGGAAAAAAGGGGGGGCGCCGCCCCCCCTTCCTTGTCCTATTCGGACTAGGGGGAGGGGGCGCGCGGCCTACCCTGGCCGCCCCTCCTCTTTTCCCTTAAGGCCCATATGGGCCCATTAACCCCCGGGGGGGTTCCGGTAACCCCCCGGTACTCCAGTAAAATGCCAATTTTACTCGGAACCATTCCGATGTCCAAATGTAGGCTTCCAATATATCGATCTTTATGTCTCGACCATTTCGAGACTCCTCGTCATGTCCGTGATCACATCCGGGACTCCGAACTAACTTCGGTACATCAAAATGCATAAACTCATAATAACTGTCATCGTAACTTTAAGCATGCGGACCCTACGGTTCGAGAACAATGTAGACATGACCGAGACACGTCTCCGGTCAATAACCAATAGCGGGACCTGGATGCCCGTATTGGCTCCTACATATTCTACGAAGATCTTTATCGATCAGACCGCATAACAATATACGTTGTTCCCTTTGTCATCGGTATGTTACTTGCCCGAGATTCGATCGTCGGTATCCAATACCTAGTTCAATCTCGTTGCCGGCACGTCTCTTTACTCGTTCCGTAATACATCATCTCACAACTAACTCATTAGTTGCAATGCTTGCAAGGCATAAGTGATGTGCATTACCTAGTGGGCCCAGAGATGCCTCTTCGACGATCGGAGTGACAAATCCTAATCTCGAAATACGCCAACCCAACAAGTACCTTTGGAGACACCTGTAGAGCACCTTTATAATCACCCAGTTACGTTGTGATGTTTGGTAGCACACAAAGTGTTCCTCCGATAAACGGGAGTTGCATAATCTCATAGTCATAGGAACATGTATAAGTCATGAAGAAAGCAATAGGAACATACTAAACGATCGGGTGCTAAGCTAATGGAATGGGTCATGTCAATCAGATCATTCAACTAATGATGTGACCTCGTTAATCAAATCACAACTCTTTGTTCATGGTTAGGAAACATAACCATCTTTGATTAACGAGCTAGTCGAGTAGAGGCATACTAGTGACATTCTATTTGTTTATATATTCACACATGTATTATGTTTCCGGCTAATACAATTCTAGCATGAATAATAAACATTTATCATGATATATGAGGAAATAAATAATAACTTTATTATTTCCTCTAGGGCATATTTCCTTCAAATATAACATCTGAAATCAACCTAAATCAATCCTAGGGTTCAAAATGATTAAATCTAGTTCAAAAAGGGGAGTGATTTGAATCAAATAATGCGACAAATCAGATGCTATTTGTCTAAAACTAATTGAAGGGATCGAAGAAGCTTGCCTTGCTTTCTTCCGGGCCATCTCGATCCGCAAAAACGATGAAGAATTGACAAAGATCAAAGGGAGGAGTGGAGGAGATGAGAAAGGGGGCGAGAGGAAGAACTCCTCTGTTCTTGGGGCGGCTGGTTGGGGGAGAAGGGGGAGGGGTGGGGTGGCCCGGGGCTTATAAGTGCCCTAGACCCTACCGCCAGATTCCCTGGCGGTAGGATCGGACAGGCTACCGCCAGGGCATGTGGCGGTAGGGTGGGACGGACGGGGACGGAGAACGTTAACGCTACTGACGTGGATAAGTGTCCTACCGCCACAGGTTCTTTTTTTTTGAAGTTTATCACATCTTTATTTATTCATCCCACATTGGGATTTCGTCCGAAATAGTCTGCAGAATAAAATCTGGGGGCACATGCAGCCACCCCTTGCTCGACCTGGATACCACAACTTCCCTAGCTAATAAGTGGGCTACCTTATTTGCATCACGCCTTACCCAGGAAATTTTCCATCTCTCCCTCAATGTGAGTATACGTTTGACCTCCTCCACAACAGGCCCCAACTGCGAGAGGTCCTTTTGCGGGTCTTGAAGTTTACATACGATATCCCTACAATCCATCTCGATATGCAGCTTGGAGATGTTGAGTTCCTCTGCCACCTGAGCCGCTCTTCTGCATGCCGGAAGCTCCACCCTTGCCGGGTCCCCTCCCAGTGGAAGGACATGGCAATACCCTCCCAAGAAAGCACCCTGAGAGTTCCGAAAGACCATACCCGCGCCACCGGCTGCTCCATCTTTCGATGTGCCTCCGTCAATATTTACTTTCACCCACTCCTCCTCTGGGGGTCTCCATTTCTCCTTCACCTTCGGTAAGTTTTGCTTGCTTTTCCGGCCATGTATCGATTGCCATTCGCTCATTAGGTGGAATACTCTTTTTGCTATCGACTCTGCGTCCTCGATCCGCTGCCCCTCGCGTGCGTTATTCCTCGCAAGCCAGAGTGCATATGCACCTTGCACCATGACCGCTCGCTCGTCATCCGTAGCAACCGCAAACCACGACATCAACCATCTCGACAACGCACTCTGAGAGCTAGCTGACACCGGCGGGATCGCCACCGGTACTCCCAATTCCGACTGCATTATCTTCCAGAACATAGCAGAATGATGGCAACCCCAAAAACGATGGTAGTTTGTCTCTTCCCGGCCACATGCAATACAAAACACTCCCTGTTTGATCTTCCTCCTTAAAAGTTCCCCACCTACAGCAAGCCCATTCCGCATCAACCTCCACATATGGATTTTAACTTTACCCGGTGCAATCGTGTCCCAAAGACTCAGCCAAGACTTGTGATCTGCCAGTGAGGAAGAAGACTCCGGCCGTCCGGATCTTGCCCTCTTCTGGCTCATACATAGATGGTACGCAGGGCGAACCGAAAAGTGGCCATTCTTGGTGAAGTTCCACACTTGGTAGTCTTGCATTCCCGGTCCCCCAACAGGTATTTGAAGAATCTCCTGGGCTTCATCCGGAGCAAACATGTCCTGCACCTTTCGTTTGTCCCACGAGACACCATCAACTTCGAGCAGATCCTCAACACGTGTAATACCCATGATGTAGTTTTGGCCCAGTGGCTTAAGACTACCGCTCCTTGGGATCCAGTTGTCATGGTGAATCAGAACTCGGGAGCCGTCGCCATGTGCCATATCAAGCCCTCAGCAAGGAGATCACGGCCATGCAGGATACTTCTAAAAGTGTATGATCTGCCAGTGGGACACGTTGCATTAAGGATCGATCCTTCAGGGAAGTACCTCGCCTTGAGTACTCGGCCACACAATGAATTTGGAACTTGAAGCAACCGCTAGGCTGCTTTGGCTAGCACTGCTTGATTAAAGGCTTCCGGGTCCCGAAATCCCAGCCCCCCTTCATGCTTGCGCGTGCACATTTTATCCCAACTAATCCAATGCACCTTCTTATGACCGTCGGTTTCTCCCCACCAGAAGTTTGAAGCAATAGATGACAGGTTCCCGCACATTTTCTTGGTGAGTTGAAAACAGCTCATAGTAAATGTTGGTGTGGATTGCAATCCCGATTTTACTAAGACCTCCCTTGCCATTTTTGATAAGCCTTGGCCCTTCCACCCCGATACTTTGCCCTTAGCACTGTCCGTGACGTACTTGAAAGTACCATCCTTTGATCTCCCCACCACTGTAGGGAGTCCTAAATAACGTTCGCTCAGAGCCTCCTCCATTACTCCTATCACTTGTTTGAGCTCATTTTTATCGTCATCTGGGGTGTCTCTGCCAAAGAAGATTGCTGATTTATGAAGATTTACTTTCTGGCCGGATGCAGCTTCATAGTCACGTAAAATTGAGCGAAGAGTCTCAAAGTTTGCCCTTGAACCCTCTACAAAAACCATGTTGTCGTCGGCAAACAGGAGGTGGGTGACCGTAGGGCCGCCCCCTCCAAACGAGACCCCCTTGATATTTCCCTCTCTCTGAGCCTCCTTCAGCAGCGCGGAGAAGCCCTCCACACAGGACATACAAAGATATGGGGAAAGCGGATCCCCCTGTCGAAGGCCTCTGGTGGGATCAAAACTCTCAGAGAGTCCACCATTAAGCTTCACCCTGAATTTTGCAGATTTCACACATCTCATGACCATCTCTGTCCAGTGACCAGAGAAGCCAAATTTCAACAACATCTGTTCAAGAAAATCCCATTCAACCCTGTCATATGCCTTCATCATGTCCAACTTAACCGCACATATAGGTTTCCTCTGTTTTCTCTTCCTAATAGCATGGACACATTCATAGGCCACGAGCACATTGTCAGTTATAAGTCTGCCTGGCACAAAAGCACTCTGCTCCTCTGAAATCATGAAAGGTAGAACAACCTTCAAGCGATTGGCCAGTGCCTTTGCCGCAATCTTATAGAGGACGTTACATAAGCTGATAGGGCGGAACTGCGCCAGTACTTCAGGGGACTTTATTTTCGGTATCATTACAATTATTGTGTCGTTAAATCCATCGGGCGCCGCTGTGCCAGCTAGGAACTCACGCACCGCAACACACACATCTTCCTTAACCAGCGCCCAGTGGCATTGGTAGAACATGGCCGGGAGGCCGTCCGGTCCCGGCGACTTCGTAGGCCCCATCTGGAAAAGAGCGACCTCGATCTCCGCATCAGTGAACGGGGCATCAAGTTTTGCATTCAACGCATCCGTTACCGATCCCTCTATATGTTGCAGAACCTTGTGGCCCTCCCTCGAGCCCTTAGAAGCAAACAAGTGTGCATAGAACTGAGCCGCCATCCTCCTCATTCCTTCATCGTCCGTGCACTTCGACCCATCCTCTCGCCTAAGTGCCTTAACCGTGTTCTTCCTTTTGCGGTGTGAGGCACGGTTTTGAAAATATTTTGTGTTCTGGTCACCTTCCTGCAGCCAGTCGACGCGCGAACGTTGCTTGTAAAACACCTCTTCTCTTTCATACAGGTCATGTGACTGCTCCTCAATCTCCTTGATCTCTTGTTTGTAACCCGTCCTTGCCGCCCTCTCTTTGGCGTCGATTAGTTGCCCCTTAAGATGCCCAATCTGCCTTCTGATAGACCCAAAAACCCTTTGGCTCCACTCCTGCATGTGTTTCGTGGCCGCTCGCAGGCTATTGCATGTCGTCGCTAGCCGGCCTCCCCCCTGATTGGCTGCATGTGCTTCCCCCCATGCAGCCGCCACCATTGTTTCATACTGCTCGTGACGCGCCCACGCCACCTCGTACAAGAAAGGTCGTTGTCCGGGCGTGGCTTTGTCACCGCTTTCCTTCAATGCTTTTATAACAAGAGCCTGATGGTCTGATTCCTTGGTCATTACATGCAGCACTTCAGTAGCCGGAAACAGCTGAGCAAAGTCCCCATTACTTGTCGCCCGGTCCAGCCGCACTTGTATATTCTCTGTACCCTCCCTCTTATTATCCCATGTAAACGGGTAGCCGGAGAAACCCAGGTTGGCCAAACCGCAGTCAGTCAGGCAGTCGTCAAAAAGTTCCATTTGTCCCCTGCTCCTCGGATTACCCCCAAGTTGCTCATCCTGCCGTCGAGCCTCATTGAAATCACCTGCGCAGAGCCATGGTAGGTTATCCTGAGTACGAAGGAACCACAGTACTTCCCACATCCTTGCTCTTTTCTCCACACAAGGCTCTCCATAGATTCCAGTGAATCTAAAGGAGACACCATCCAACACGATCGTAGCATCTATGTAATATTGGCACCATGGCTTAACTGTAACCTCAAGCTGGTCTCTCCACCATAGTGCCAAACCTCCGCTTTTGCCTTTGCAGTCCACCGCCATCCCTTTTGTGAATCCCAAGCTCCACTTGAGCTTCTCCATTGCTCCTGCTCTCTTTTTTGTCTCTGATAAAAATACCACCTCTGGGTTGTATGACCTAATCAGGTCCCGTAGTTCGCCAACTACCGAGTCCAACCCCAATCCTCGGCAGTTCCAAGCCAAGATGATCATTGCTCTCGGTGGCCCCGCCCCGTGGCAGGGTCCGCCGTTTCCTTGTCGGTCTCTTCAATTCTATCAAACACCAAAGATGTCTTCTGTCTAGTATCACGGACAAAAGATTCATCTCCCTCATGCCTAGCACCGTCTGCTTTTGGCATCCATACCTGGCGTGGCCTTATTTTCCTTGAGCCAGGAGTGCCATGTGGGCTATCCCCCTCCTCCTCCTATCATCAACGTCTTGGCGAGGTTTCCGGACATAGTACCCCTTCTTCCTTTCGTGTGTGTACGCGGCATGGTATCCCTGTCTGTTCTCGCCCCCTCTGCTCGAGGACCCCCTCTCCCAATGGTTCCTCTCCTCATATTGCTTGCGTTCGTACTCCCTTTGCCATTGTTGTGCCTTGAGCTGTTTCCTGAGGTCCCTCTCCTTTTTTCTCTCTATCTCATGTCTGAGGTCCCTCTCTTCTGGCCAGCCTCCCCTAAACTTCTCCTTGTTTGGGGAGATAACTTCCCCCTTCTCTCGCCGGTTCTGCCCACCAGTGCGGGCATCCCCGGGGTTATCGAATTGCGCATTCAGATTGCGCTTCACTGGGCCTTTATGAGCGCGAGCATGGCTGTCCTGCTCCCTATTATTGCCATCAGATTGTGAACTCATGAAACTGCTAGTATTGGCATTATTGTTTTTTCCTCCTTTAGCCTCCACCTTGGAGCCAGTGCTCCTCCCCGGTGATGCTCTTAACCTGCCCCCCATTGCACTTCTTTGTCAGTCGGAGGCACACATCGCCCGTTTTCATGCACCAAGCGCCCACACTCAAAACAGAAGTGGGGGATTTTTTTCATAGTGAAAATCGTACCAAGTACCCTCTTTGTCATCCTGAGATTTTTTGAGGAAGAAACCACGCACTAGAGGCTCCAAAAGCATGATCCGTGCTCTGACACGCAGCTGGTTTCCTCGAGCCATGCCATCCTTGTCAACATCCACTTTGACAACTTCCCCTAGCCAATTGCCCAACGCTTTGCCGAACGCCTCGGTCCTCTTGCCCGGTGGTAGATCTACAACTTTTACCCACACATCTATCCGATCAAAAACCATCTTCGATGGCCTGACATTGCTCTCATACTCCTTCAAGGCCAGTACATTGAAATCATATTGCCAAGGTCCATTATTCAGTGCATGCCTCCAATCCCCTTCACTACCAAAGTGCACAACGAAGACGTTTTCGCCCATGTCCCGGAACCGAGCCTCATGGTGGAGACCCCAAGCCCTCTGCATCGTTTTCTCTAGCACAGTCCTGTTCAAGGGTCGCGGAGAGAAAGCTTTCCCCACCGCAGACCACTTCATGTTCTTGGGCAAGATCTGATCTGGTTCCTCAAAGACGAAACCCTCCGCCTCCTTATCCAACAACACCATCCCTCCCATCCTAGCTGAGAGGCTCGCGGTCGGATCCGGCGTTTTGCATGTGATCGGGGATTCAGAGGAACCCCCACTGTTAGCTTTTCCCAGGGTCACCGTCGCCGTCGGGTTTGCCTTTGTCGCCGGGCTTGCCGCAGGGTGCCTTTTCGTCTTCTCAGCCATGGCTCGCACCTTGAAGGAGGAGGCCACAGGTTCTGACGGTAGGCTAGGTAATCTTACTGCCAGAGCTCGTGGCGGTAGGAAAAATGATCAAATCCCGAAATTTTTTCCAACCGAAGTCAGATCCTGAATTTCAATGCGAAAAGGGTCAAAACATCAATTTTAGCCGCGCGGGGCTCCATGTGCTCGTGGATCCCGTGAACCCGGTCGCCTGTTCATCATACAACGCCACGATCGTGTCATGTGTCGTTGCGGCGTGCAGGGAGAGCCATGCTTGGCCACAGCAGCAGCAGCTGCCGCCCGTGGGTGGGTCGACGCGCGTGTTCCACAGTGTCGCGCAGCGGGTCGGCGATAGGTTAAAAATAAGGGCGCTGTAACCATATACAGTACTGTTCATGTTTCTGTACCTCAGTGGACTGATGAGTTCTGAGACGCTGTCGTAGGAACATGCAATTCGCTCGTGCCACTCGGGGCTACTGTGCACGTGTAAACGTACCCACGACGAACGAATTTAGGACAGTGGAGGTTTGACAAGCTAATGAGAAGGACAACCAGTATCAGTATGGTTTTTATATGGTTTCGCTATTTCTCATCCGCTTGAAAATTTTCAAGTGCTAGTCACTTTTTTTTCGGCATGCTGGACCTTACGGGAGAAGAAAAACAATTTAAACGGGCATTCTAAACGGTCCACGAACACTTGGGCTGACCGGTACCAATTATGTCCAGCCCAAATCTAGGGCAGCGCAGGGCCGGAGTTGTGTCTGCCGCCTATGACCCGGAGCCTGGCACGGAATCATGGACATCTCCAACAACAACGAATAGTGTAGTGTAGATTTAGTTGATCTACGTAGTACATAGATGTTTCTTTTGCGTGCTTTGTATGATTTTGAGATTTCAACTATCACTAGATGCCGGGGTTTCCTGGGCTCCCCGAGCACCTATGGGGACGGAGCCCCTTCTCGGTTCGGCGGGGGGCGGAGGTCGCGCGAAGAGCGGATCGAGGCAAGGCACGCGGGGTTTTTTTACCCAGCTTCGGAGCTCTCCGGAGAGATAATACTCCTACTGCTGCTTTGTGGATTGTATTGAGTTCTTGCTCGGGAGCGCTGAGTGCTACAGTACACCCGAGCAGCTAACGAGACCAAGCGTTCCTCTGAGGATCCATCCCCCCCTACGTTGTGCCCGGGCCTCCTTTTATATGTTCGAGGGGTCTCCAACAGGTGGCAACGTAGGTAAGGGCAAAAGCATAAATATGCTGCGGTAGGTACAGCTACCTACACAGTGTATCATACCTAACCCTGACAGCAGGGGACCAAGGCATTAAATGCGCGTCTACATCGCCCAGACGGTGCAGAAAAGGGACCATCAGGGGCGCCATCGCTCGCCACGATGGCGATCCTGTCAGCGCTGCATGCCACAGTGTACCCCTGGCTGCACAGCCTCCCGCCACGTACGCTGGGAAGGGTCCCGGAGCGACACGTAGGTGGGTGAGCTGGAGCGCGGGTATAGAGTGGCTGCCTGCCGCGACAAGTGCCTTGCCGCGGCCGTTGCCTTGCCGCGCCCAGGAACTTGTCGCTCGCCGGGTCCTGCCGGGACGCGTGGCGTGCTGCGGCAGGTTCTTTGAGATGCTCTTGTTGGGCTTCCCGGCAAGCTCCTCTTGCCGGGGTCTTGTACCTCGAATGGCCTTCCCGGCAAGCTCCTCTTGCCGGGGACTTGTCTCCTTGGCTTAAATGCTTTGCTCTTGGATGGCTTCAAAGGATCAACGGAGGGCTCTGACGCTCACCCGGCGAGCCTTGCCGCGGGGTGCTGCGACTGCCCATGCACAAGTTCGGGATACTAGAGTACCCCTACTTTAGTACACCGACAGGAGCCCCCGGGCCTGGGCCACACACGGTGCCGAGCGCTGTTGGGCCAGGCCCAAAACAGGGCACGGGCACGCAGGGCCTGGGTCATGTCGCACCTCGCTCCGCATCCACCACGCCCTTCCCGAACGGCATGCGTCGATTGCGGCGTCGTGGGAGAGGTCGTGGGTGGTTCCTTTACTCGGAAAGGCGAAACGTCCGCCTCCATCCCTCCTTATAAGTAGGGGGAACAGGGGCAGTTCGCCCATCTGCCCGTTGCTGTTCCTTCCTCGAGAATCTCCTCCACTCCCCTTCTTCCCAAAGCCGAAGGAGAGCAGAGCCTCGTCCCCATCGCCACCAGCACCACCAACACCGCCGTCCTCCTTCGCCATTCCCGCCATGGCTCCGAAGGCCGAGAAGGCGAAGTCGGCCGAGGCGCAGCGGCTCACGGCGCTGCGAAAGGAGCGGGCAATCTTCCCTCCGAGGCTCGAGGCAGCAGAGCTGAAGGAAGACTTCTATCTCTTCTGGTCGACGGAAACGCGAGCGCATCCGCGCACGAGGGTACTCCCAGCCACCGCTTGGGATAAGTATCCCACCGGGTATCCCTTCTTCGCCTTGTTCTTCTACTGCGGGCTCTGCCCGCCTTTTTCTGAATTCTTTTGCGATGTCATGAACACCTACGGGCTCCACCTTCTTGATTTCACCCCCAACGCTGTCCTGACCATGGCAGTTTTCGCACATCCCTGCGAAAACTTTGTCGGGATCCATCCAAACGTAGCTCTTTTCCACCATTTCTTTTCGCCTCGAGTTGAAATAGGAGAGCCTTTATCCGGCGGAATCGCCTGGATCTCGAAGGCCGGCAAGAAAGACACTTATCTGGAAGGAGAGTTCCGCAGCAAGTGGGAGGAGTGGAGGACGGACTGGTGTCTGATTGTCGAGGAAAGCCCGCAGCCGTTTACAGCTCTGCGCGAAACCCCAGTAGTGCGCGGCAGCGATTGGAGTAGCTTGGCCCCGGAAGACGACAGACTGGGGATTGCCGTCACCCGGATCCTATGCCTCAGGCTTGCCGGGCTTACTGTAGGAGCGGTCGGCGCAGATTTCCTCCGCCGCCGCATTGCCCCCTGCAGGAGAGGAGGAGACCCGCCTGGGAGTTCCAGAATGCGGCGGATATCATGAGGTTGCGGCCGGGCCTCAATTTTAACTTCACTGTCCTGGAGCTCATCGCGACGCTCCAGGAGTTGTTCAAGCACGACCCGCAGCATCCCGAAGTGTTAATGTTGCCGAGGGGCGTCGTTCCGCTGTGCAACAACTCCGCGCTCGACCGCATCCGTGCAATAATGCCGCTGTGCGACTCGCACGGAATTGATCCAGCCTGGATAGAGCCTGCGGATGATGTCGTTCGGGCGTCCTTCGACAACTTGATAGAAATGCCGGTCGACCCTGACGAGAAGAAGGGCCTCACCCGGGACACCACCGACGACGAGCTCAAGCGCATCACCACCAGGATGGAAGAGGCGGCGGCAGCCGCCGCCGCGGGTGAGTTTGGGTTCACCGCGGAGGAAGCAGCGGCATCAGAGGAGGCAAGCCTTGCCGACCGAGAGGAGCTTGCCGGCGAGAGGAGGTCTGCTGAGCACGACGGCGAGAGGAGGTCCGCCGAGCACGATGTCGGGCCGAGCGGGCCTGCCGAGGACACGAGCGGCTCGTTGGAGATCGGCCCCTCTTCCTCCTCGTCTTCGGACAGCCCGCCGCCAGTAGAGCCCCCGGCTCCGCAAGCAGAGCCCCCGGCTCCACGAGCGGAGCCCCCGGCCCCACCAAGAAGGCGTCTTCGCAAGGCCGGGGACGTAGCGGAGCAGCGGGCGAGTCAACCCCCGCCGCGCCGCACGACACGCTCCACCGTGGCAAGTTCTGTTGCCGCGGGAACTTCTCGGGCTGCAGCGACAACTGGGGCGGGGGCCGGAGGTGGGCCAGGCTTTGACTTCTCCGCGCTCAGCTCCGACGAGGATGAGGAAGAGTAAGATCCTTGTTGTATTTGCATGTCTTCAATACTTGTCGTCTTGTATTGTATCTCATTTGCCTTACTCTGAACTCATTCCTTTTTAGGACGCTGGCCCAGAGAATGGAAAAGAGGGCCAAGGTCCCAGTGATTGTTATCGAGGATGACCCCACCGTGGGAGCAGGGGGTGCGTCCGAGATAAACTTGCTGGACCCGACGGCCGTTCTTCAGAGCAGCCCCCAGCGCAGCCCCCAGCGTAAGTATATGGTTCACTTCCAGCTGTTAGGCGCGCATGGATACTCTTTGCTTGCTGATATCTAACCGTTGGCTTATGTAGGAGCAGAGCAGCTCCACCAAGAGCGCCCGGAGGCCACCCCTGACGTGCCACCTGCTTCGACTACGCCGCCAAGGGAGAATTCTCCGGTGAGGGAGAGCTCCCCGGCAAGGGAGAAGTCCCCGACGAGGGAGAGTTCCCCGGCGAGGGAGAAGTCTCCGGCAAGGGATGGTACCAGCGAACTCCCGGCAGCGGAGATCCCCACCACTGAGCCTGGTACAGGTACTCCTTGCTTCTAAACCTCCCTTGGGTTCTTCTTTTTGGGTATTTGCTTAACTTCTCTTCTTTTTCCGGCCGTCAGATCCATCCATTGTGGAGCCGATGGAGACCGAAGTCGTTATTGATGACGCCACTGCCACCGAGGAGACGGCCGGCGCCGACGATCCCGCCGGCGAAGAGGCCGCCAAGGCTGCCGCCGCAGCAGCTGACGGGGGGGGTCCGGCGATCGTACTGACGACCCTGGGGCCGCAGGAGAGACAGGCGCTACACCGACCACTGATCCTTCCGCCGCTGCCGCAGCGCCGGGCTCCGAGGAACCCCAGCCAGGCGTCTACTTGAAGGCTGGCGTTGGTATCTTCATCAACCTCCCTTGGGCGTCAACGTCCAGGGCGCCAGTCGAAGGAGAAAGCTTCGACGTGGAGGTGCTCGCCTCCGCTGGGCTGACGTTGGTCGACGCACCAAGCAGCAGCAATGACGAGCCCGAGGAGGAGCGGCTGCTGCGGAAGCTGGTGTCGCTCTACCGCGCTCGCCAGGCCAAGCTGGAGTCCCGCGAAGCGCTTGTCGCGAAGGCGGGGGTGGACGTGGAGAAGCGCGCGGAGGAGCTCCGAGGCCTCAACCAGGCAGCTCTCCAGTCGCTGGCGGCGGAGCGGGTGCAGCTCGATGAGGCGCAGAAGGCTTTCATCCTCGAGAAGGCAGAGGTTGCAGAGCAACAGCGGCTTGCCGCCGAGGAGTTATCCGCGCGGGACGGCGAGTTGGTGCAGCTGAAGGCCAGCCTGGACAGCCACGAAGAGGAGCTTGCGGCGCGCGAGCAAGCACTCGGCGGAGCCCTCAAGGAAGCAAAGGACGCTGCCGCAGCTGCCGAGGCCGCCAAGAAGGAGCTGGAGGCGAAAGTGGCGCAGCTGGAGACCGATCTCAAGGTGAGCGGCGAGGCGCTTGCCGTGCTCAGGCATGAGCGCGAGAAGGATGCCTACACCTTTGGCGATCTGCAGGGCCGTCTCGCCGAGAAGATCAAGGAGCTTGACGCAGCCAAGGACTCCAACGCCGATCTTGAGCTGAAGCTGGCCGCTCTGACCAAGACGCTGGACGGCGCCAGGGAGCAGGAGGCGGCCTTGAAGAAAGAGATCGAGGCCGACCAGGCGTTGCTGGAGAGCGTCGCTACCACCCAGAACACTTTCAGAGAGACTGTGGAGCAGTGGACGGAGGGTCTCGTGAATGCTGCCGTAAACATCGACAAGGAGTTGGCGCTGCTGGGGGTGGAGGGTCTCGGGTATTCCTCTGACGAGAGCCTCCCATCTAGCGCCAAGCTCACCTTGTTCTTTAGAGGTGTGGCGACGACCCTCCAGCAACTCCGGGAGAGGATCCCAAAGTAGCTGGCCGACGAGTCGCGCGAGATCTGCGCGGGAGCTCTCAAAAAGGTGCTGATGAAGGTGGCCTTCTGCAACCCGGGCCTCCGCCTCGCTAACGTCCTCAGGTCCTTGCCGCCTGAAGCTGATATGGAGGAGCTTGAGGCCCTCGTCGCACCCATTGTGGACAAGGTGAGCGGGATCAAGAGGGTTGAGGGCGACCGCGCGGATTAGGCCGCCTATTTTCTTCTTTTCTCGCCGCCGCTGGTCATGTTATGAAAACAGTTTATTAGAGCCGCGACAAGCTATCTCATAATATAACTTTGTTTCATGTTACGATTGCAATGTTATTCCCTTTACTCGATTCCTTCCTTTGTATATTTTTGACCTACGCTTTTAGGGAACCTGCCGGCGTAGGCACCTTTGCCGCGAGGGCTGAGTGCGGGACGTCAGCAGCCTGCTGGCGGTGCCGTTTACCGACAAGAAACCTTGTCGCGACTAGTCGCAGCTCGCTTAAGTTGCTGAGTGAGCTCGAAACAAAGTAAGGGCGCGACTCTAGTCGCGACACACTTAAGCTGTTGAGCGAACTCGAAGCAAAGTAAGGGTGCAACTAGCCACAAGCTGGTTCCTTCGTGCACAGGTTTTCCATACAAAGCATGGTCGTTCAAGGAAAATAACTTGAAGTTAAAAAAAAATCTGATTGCTCAAACTTTGGCACTTAGCTTTTTTGTCGTTCGCTCCCCGGCAAGGCGGAATTTTTCCTGAACGGCGCCGGGTCCATACCATTATCTTCCCTTCCCCCCGGCTAACTTGTGGGCGAAGGATCCTTCCTTTCCTTGAGAAGAAGAAAAGAGAAAACAATAGTATGGAGCCTTATGGCTCGTTATTGCTTACCGAGGGAGGCTCGCTGCACAAAGTGTCAGATAATTTATGCAGAAAGGCAAGAAATTGACAGGATGTGCGGAGTACGCGAATTTTATTCATGGAGAGAGTCTACGCCTGGCTTTGTACAAAGGATTACATGCAACAGCGGCAAGACTTGTACAAAATGGTGGTTGCCGGACACGATCCGACAACCGCGCCTTACGGGTAAAACTTACGAAGATGCTCGATGTTCCAGGAGTTGCTCACTGGAAAGCCATCCTCGGTCTCAAGGCGGACAACGCCAGGCCTAGTGACTCGTTTCACCCGGTAAGGGCCTTCCCACTTCAGCGTCAACTTGTTGGAATTCTTGGCGGAATGAACGCGCCGAAGAACAAGGTCGCCTTCCTCGAGACTTCTGGCTTTAACTTTGCGGCTATGGTAGCGGCGCAAAGCTTGCTGGTATCGAGCAGCTCGTACAGCAGCCTGAAGACGGGTTTCCTCAAGGAGCAGCGCGTCATCTCGTCGCAGCTGCTCTTGCTCAAGCTCATCATAAGCGAGCACTCGAGGTGACCCGTATACGAGTTCCGTGGGGGTAACTGCCTCTGCTCCATAGACTAGAGCGAAAGGTGTCTGGCCAGTGGCTCGATTTGGCGTCGTCCTGATCGACCAAAGAACCACCGACAGCTCCTCGATCCAGTTTCTTCCGCACTTGTGCAGCCTGTCGAAAGTCCGGGTCTTGAGTCCACGCAGCACTTCAGCATTTGCCCTCTCTGCTTGACCGTTGCTCCTGGGGTGAGCAACAGAAGCGAAGCAGACCTTGGCGCCAAGGTCTTGGACGTACTGCATGAAGGCGCGACTCGTGAATTGTGTACCGTTGTCGGTGATGATCCTGTTAGGGATCCCGAAGCGGCAAACAATCGACCTGAAGAACTTGACCGTTGACTGTGCTGTCACCTTCCTCACTGGTTCCACTTCTGGCCACTTTGTGAACTTGTCGATTGCGACGTACAAGTACTCAAAGCCCCCGACTGATCGGGGGAAAGGGCCGAGGATGTCGAGCCCCTAGACCGAAAATGGCCAGGATAAAGGGATTGTCTGGAGAGCTTGAGCTGGTTGGTGTATCTGCTTGGAATGGAACTGGCACGCTTCACACTTGGTTACTTGTGCAATTGCATCCTGGAGGGCTGTCGGCCAAAAGAAACCTTGTCGGAATGCTTTGCCGGCAAGTGTTCTGGCGCCAATGTGATGACCACATATGCCTCCATGCACCTCTGCCAACAGCTTCTGTCCATCTTCCCGGGGAATACACTTCAATTTCACTCCGTTGAGTCTTCTTCTGTACAGTGCATTGTCAACGAACTGGTACATACTAGACTGCCGGGCTACTCTTTCCGCTTCTTCTGGCTCTTCGGGAAGTTCTCCTGACTGAAGGAAACGGACGATCTGTTGTGCCCATGCTGGAGCCTGCGGCTTGACAACAAGGACTAAAGGCATATCTGCTGCTACGGGAACATCCGCTTCTACGGCGAGAACCCGCGGTTCAGCCGGAGCTTGATGATCCCCGGCAAGTTTGCCGGAGCGAAACTTGTCGGGAGCGTCTGCTTCAACGAAACAAACCTTGGGGCTTGTCGAAGCAGACTGCTCCTCAGCACTCTTGGCGTTGATCTTGGGGACCTTCTTGGCGGCGGCTTCGGGAAGCTCGGCCGGAAGATAGTCACCAGAAATCAACTTCCTCTTCTTGCTCTGTCCAGTTGGTGGCGTCACGGATGGTCGAGTCAGCTTGAGCACAAAGATCACTGGTTCCACAGGTAGCTTAAATGCCACGCACTTTGACAGGCCGTCAGCGATGTCGTTCTGAGCTCTAGGAACATGTTCCATATGTAGGCCGACAAAGCGCTCTTCCAGCTTCCTCACTTCATCAACGTAAGCTTCCATCAACGGACTCTGATAATCCTTGTTTACTTGGCGGACGACAAGCTGCGAGTCACCCCTGACAATGAGCTGCTTGATCCCAAGGTCTGCCGCGATCCTGAGACCGGCGAGCAATCCTTCATACTCTGCAGTATTGTTTGTTGCTTGCTCCCTGGGAAAGTGCATCTGGACCACGTATTTGAGGTGCTCTCCAGTGGGTGTGACAAGCAGCACGCCAGCACCGGCGCCTTGTAGCGAGAACGCGCCATCAAAGTACATCAGCCACTCTTTGTTTGCTTCCTTGACGGGGATGCTCGTCTCTGGGGTTTCTTCGTCAGGTGTTGGCGTCCACTCTGCTATGAATTCTGCCAATGCTCTGCTTTGAATAGTTGAAGTGCTCTCAAACTTGAGGCCAAAGCTCGACAGTTCCAATGCCCACTCAACAATCCTGCCTGTTGCTTCTGGATTCTGCAGTATGCTCTTCAGCGGAAAGCGAGTGACAACTGTGATCTCATGTGCTTGGAAGTAATGGCGCAGCTTTCTCGAGGCCATAAGAAGGCCGAAAAGCAACTTCTGCACACCAGAGTACCTCGACCTAGCCCCCTGCAGAAGGGAACTGACAAAGTAGACTGGGCGCTGCACCATTTTCTTCTTCTGTATCCCTTCGCACATCTGCGCAGATCCATCTTCGTCGGGACCAGAGCTCGTCGGGGAAGCCCCTTGCTTGTCGCTGGACGTGCTTGCCGCGGTTGCTGGCTCATCATCTGCCTCTCTCTCCGCTACTAACGCAGCACTAACCACTTGATTGGTTGCCGCCAGATATAGCAGCAACTTCTCTTTTGGTTTAGGTGCGACAAGTATTGGAGTGGAGGACAGGTATCTCTTCAAGTCCTGCAGCGCAGCCTCCGCTTCTGGAGTCCATTTCATTGGACCTGCCTTTTTCAAGATTTTGAAAAACGGCAGGGCGCGCTCAGCGGACTTAGAGATAAACCTGCTGAGAGCCGCCACGCAGCCGGCAAATTTTTGTACATCCTTGACGCGCTTCGGTGCTTCGATCTGCTCAATGGCCTTGATCTTGTCGGGATTGGCTTCAATCCCCCATTGAGACACAAAGAACCCGAGAAGCTTGCCGGAAGGGACTCCAAACACGCACTTCTCGGGGTTGAGCTTGAGGCTAATCTTGCGTAGATTTGCAAAAGTTTCTTCTAGATCTTGAATCAGAGTTGACTTGTCCCTGCTCTTGACCACTATATCATCCATGTAGGCTTCCACATTTCTGTGTATTTGCGGTTCAAAAGCAGTATGGACGACCCTTGCAAATGTTGAACCATCATTCTTCAAACCGAAAGGCATTCGTACAAAACAGTACGTGCCACATGGGGTGATGAACGCGATTTTCTCCTCATCCTCTTCTGCCATGAAGATCTGATGGTATCCTGAGTATGCGTCAAGAAACGAAAGCAAGGTGCATCCGGCTGTGGAGTTGACAATCTGGTCAATGCGCGGCAAGGGAAATGGGTCTTTGGGACAAGCTTTGTTGACATCGGTAAAGTCGATGCAAAGTCTCCATTTCCCGTTCGCCTTGCACACGACTACAGGATTGGCCAACCACGTAGGATGGAGCACTCCTCTGACGAGGCCTGCTGCTTCCAACTTCTTGATCTCTTCGGCGATGAACTCTTGGCGCTCCACCGCTTGTTTCCTGACTCTCTGCTTGACGGGCCGCGCGTGAGGACAGACGGTGGGGTGGTGCTCGATTACTTTCCTGGGAACGCCGGGGATGTCGGACGGTTGCCTCGCAAACACGTCGACATTCGCCCGCAGGAAAGCAACGAGCGCGCTTTCCTATTTAGGGTCGAGAGTGGCACTGATGGTGAAGGTACCACCAGTGCCGTCCTCCTTGGCGAACACCTTCTTGGTTGCTGGCGGAGCTGCCATTGTCTTCTTACACTTGCCGGTGGAGCTCGATGGTGCGTCCTCGACGGTAGCGTAGCACTCCGAAGAGGTGCGCTTGCCGGAGTGGGCATCAGAGATCTTGCCGGACTTGGTCTTCTTCTTCCCCCCTGGAGCTTCAGTGGCGAGTGTCTCGCGATCCGCGGCGGCTGCTGCTTCCTGGTAGATCTTGTCGGCACAGATAAGAGCGTCCTTCTTGTCGCCATGTACAGAGATGACACTTATCGGGCCTGGCATCTTCAGCATGTTGTACGCGTAGTGAGAGGCCGCCATGAACTTGGCGAGCGCTGGACGGCCGAGAATTCCATTGTAAGGCAATGGAAAATCGGCAACGTCGAAAGTGATCCTCTCAGTCCTGAAGTTCAACTCACTGCCAAATGTCACTGGCAGCATGATCTTCCCCTTCGGCTTGCTCCTTCCCGGGTTGATTCCTTGGAACGTGCCGGTCTCTTCAAGCTCGCTGTCAGGGACTTGGAGTCTCCGGAGTACAGCGGAGGAGATCAGGTTCAAGCCGGCCCCGCCGTCAACTAGCATCTTTGTGACCTTGAGGTTGTGGATAGTTGGTGAGACCAACATCGGCAAACACCCGACAGCAGTTGTGCGATCGGGGTGGTCCTCAATATCAAAGATGATAGGCGTGCTGGACGATTTCAGAAGTTTGCGTGACTCAACGGGTGGTTCTGCTGCATTAACTTCCCGCACCCACTGCTTGAGTTGGCGGTGTGAAGTATGCAGAGAAGCACCGTCGTCAATGCACAAAACTTCTGTGGCTTTCTGGAACTCCTGCTCGCTAGTCTCGGCGTCATCCATGTCTTCTTCGTCGTCGTCATCTTCATCCTTGTCGCGGCCGCGGGGAGGTATGTCGCCTTGCCGCTGCTTGGTGTTGCCGCGGCGTCCCCCCCGGCCGGTGCGCTTCGTACCAGATCCTCCAGCACCTCCTTGGGCCTTCTCCTTGTCGCGCCGCTCGTACTCGGCCTTTTGCAGCTCAACGAGCTGTTCAACCTTCTTGCAGCTCTGGAGGTCATGACCTTTGGTGCGGTGGATCTTGCAATGCTGCTTGTTGGTGCCATCCTGCTTGTCGGCGGCCGCCACAGCCTGGCAGTTGACGCATGCGGCAACCTCCTTGCCGAAGCCACCAGTCTTTGCTGTCTTGGCACCACCTTCGTTGCCGGATTGCTCGACAACTAGCACATCTTTGCCTTTCCTCTTCCTGTTGTTCCGTTGCCGGTTTTTGCTTGCCGGGGCGGCATCATCGCTGTCAGATCCTCCGTTTCCTACGTTCTCTCCGGGGAGTTTCCTTCCTTCCTCAGCACGTGCACATCTGTCGGCCAGGGCATACAGCTCGCGGACGTCTCTGATCTTGCACATCGCCATCTCCTGCGGTTGCGGTTGCGCACGTTCTGATGGAACGCACTGATGACCGCGGCAAGGTGGACGTCTGGGATGTTGCGTTGCACATGGCTGAATTTCTGGATGTACTTACGTAGAGGCTCCCCTTCCTTCTGGGCAAGCAGGTGAAGGTCACTCTCCTGGCCATGGGGTTTGTGGCCGCCTGTAAAGGCGCCGACAAACTGATGGCATAGGTCCGCCCAGGAAGATATGGAGTTTTCCGGCAAGTGCATGAGCCAGGACCTGACGTTGGGCTTGAGCACCTGAGGGAAGTAATTGGCGAGGATCTTGTCGTCCCGCCCCCCTGCAGCCTGCACCGCAATGGTGTAGATGCTGAGGAACTCCGACGCATGCAGCCTGCCGTCGTACTTCTCTGGTACGTCTGGCTTGAAATTCTTCGTGCTGGGCCACTGGACTTGCCGCAGCTCACGAGTAAACGCAGGGCAACCTACTGCGTACGGCAAGTCGCCTGGTTCCCCTGGCGCTTGCATGTCGACAGCGAGGCCAGCGCGTCGGTCTGATTGACGCCGCGTTTCTCTCCGGCGCCCGATGCGGGTGCGAGCGTCTTCTTGCTGCCGTTCGTGAAGAACGTGGCGCTGGTCGCGACGAGTTCGCGGATCTGAGGAAGCAGTGGAGTCGCTGTCGTGGCGGACCCGGCGAGTCGGCGATCTTGGCCTTTGGGGCGGAGAGTGCACGGTGGTTGCACCCCCACCGGTTTTGTCGCCACCGGCTCGCACTTGGCTGGCCTGCCGCGGCTGCGATGTGGTCGTTGGCCGCGGAGTGTCGCCGTTGGCGAAGCCGATGAGACTCTGAATGGTGGCCCTCCAGTCGTCGATCTTGTCTGGCACTGGAGGGAAGTCTAGGAGCAGTTGAGCTCGTGCTAGAGCTTCTGCTGGGGTGGCGGGTAGCGGTGGCGAACGGTGCGAGGAGCGGGATATGCTTGGACTCCCAACGATGTTGGAAGGAGCAGTATTCCGTCCAGGCGACCGTGCCTCGCTCGCGCCAGCACGTCGGCGCGCATGTTGGCCTTGAGCGTCCCGGGATCCGCTAGCTCGATTTGGGTCCAGTGAGCGTATGGTACCGTGAGTACCACGACGCTGTCGGTCCTGCGCCTCTTGAGATGGGCGTGGTACGTCTACGGACGCCCGGTCGTCGTGGGAGCCGACTACGCCGCCAACGGGCAGCGCGGTCTTGTCCTTGGACTTGTTGGCTCCGTGGGCTCCCTAGTCGACGCCCGTTCCACCGCCGGCGTTCTCCCCGCCGGCCGTTTGCTGCGGCGGCGGTGGATTCGACGCGGACGGCGCAGCCGCCTCCGAAGCCTTCTTCTTCGGCGGCATGTCGATGAAGTCGATGAAGATTCAGCTCGCGTGAACGCCGGATCAGGTTCACACAACCTCGACGCCCCCTACCTGGCGCGCCAGAGATGCCGGGGTTTCCTGGTCTCCCCGAGCACCTATGGGGACGGAGCCCCTTCTCGGTTCGGCAGGGGGCGGAGGTCGCTCGAAGAGCGGATCGAGGCGAGGCATGCGGGTTTTTTTTTACCCAGCTTCGGAGTTCTCCGGAGAGATAATACTCCTACTGCTGCTTTGTGGATTGTATTGAGTTCTTGCTCGGGAGCGCTGAGTGCTACAGTACACCCGAGCAGCTAACAAGACCAAGCGTTCCTCTGAGGATCCATCCCCCCTACGTTGTGCCTGGGCCTCCTTTTATATGTTCAAGGGGTCTCCAACAGGTGGCAACGTAGGTAAGGGCAAAAGCGTAAATATGCTGTGGTAGGTACAGCTACCTACACAGTGTATCATACCTGCCAGAGATGCCGGGGTTTCCTGGGCTCCCCGAGCACCTATGGGGACGGAGCCCCTTCTCGGTTCGGCGGGGGGCGGAGGTCGCGCGAAGAGTGGATCGAGGCGAGGCACGCGGGTTTTTTTTACCCAGCTTTGGAGCTCTCCGGAGAGATAATACTCCTAGTGCTGCTTTGTGGATTGTATTGAGTTCTTGCTCAGGAGCGTTGAGTGCTACAGTACACCCGAGCAGCTAACGAGACCAAGCGTTCCTCTGAGGATCCATCCCCCCCTACGTTGTGCCCGGGCCTCCTTTTATATGTTCAAGGGGTCTCCAACAGGTGGCAACGTAGGTAAGGGCAAAAGTGTAAATATGATGCGGTAGGTACAGCTACCTACACAGTGTATCATACCTAACCCTGACGGCAGGGGACCAAGGCATTAAATGCCCGTCCACGTCGCCCAGACGGTGCAAAAAAGGGACCGTCAGGGGCGCCATCGCTCACCACGATGGCGATCCTGTCAGCGCTGCATGCCACAGTGTACCCCTGGCTGCACAGCCTCCCGCCACGTACGCTGGGAAGGGTCCCGGAGCGACACGTAGGTGGGTGAGCTGGAGCGCGGGTATAGAGTGGCTGCCTGCCGCGGCAAGTGCCTTGCCGCGCCCGTTGCCTTGCCGCGCCCGGGAACTTGTCGCTCGCCGCGTCCTGCCGGGACGCGTGGCGTGCTGCGGCAGGTTCTTTGAGATGCTCTTGTTGGGCTTCCCGGCAAGCTCCTCTTACCGGGGTCTTGTACCTGGAATGGCCTTCCCAGCAAGCTCCTCTTGCCGGGGACTTGTCTCCTTGGCTTAAATGCTTTGCTCTTGGATGGCTTCAAAGGATCAACGGAGGGCTGTGACGGTCACCCGGCGAGCCTTGCCGCGGGGTGCTGCGACTGCCCGTGCACAAGTTCGGGATACTAGAGTACCCCTACTTTAGTACACCGACACTAGTGGAAAAAGGCCCATTTGTCCTGGTTTGTAAGGGCATTTAGTCCCGGTTCTTGAACCGGGACTAAAGGGTCATTACTAATGCCCTCACCCTTTAGTCCCAGTTCAAACCAGAACCGGGACAGATGGGCCTCCACGTGGCCTGTGCGCCGAGCCCAGGCAGGAGGGCCTTTGGTCCCGGTTGGTGGTACCAACCGGGACCAATAGACCTACACGCGTCAGCATTTCTCTGGCTGGGTGATTTGGTTTTTTTTGAAGGGGGGGGGGGGGTTGGGGGTTTTGGGGGGTTAATTTAGATATTTCATATATTGTGTTAGATAGCTAATTAATAGAGAGAAGTGTCCTCTCTTATGTCCGTGCTTGGTCGATGCTACGTACTACACCTACGTATAGAGAGGACTAGGCACGCTAACTAGCTAGTAAGCAAACGAAGGAAACAAAAGATCGTCATGAACATATATGCATACAGAGAGAAGTGATATCGACCACCTCTCCTTCTCCGAGAGATTGGTCGAACAACAAGTTCTCGTATATCTATCGTCCGACACTACCGGCTACATATATACAATAATTATCTCTTACAAATATAATCTCCTAAATTATGGACGCATGGTCCACATAGTATTCTCCGTCTTCAGCGATCACGTGGTCAAGAAAGAATGCCGCCAATTCCTCTTGAATTGCTCGCATGCGATCTGGTGCTAGGAGTTCTTTCCGCATCCGAAACATCTAATTTGAAGAAGGGGGTGAATACATATACATATGAATGAATGGAAACTCAACACAAATGATGGTAATAAAATAAAATTGTGAATATTGTTATTTACGCACTTCATATTGTTCGTCAGAGTACCCGCCCCGCTCACAGGTCGTGTGGCGGATGGACTTGCAGACGTAGTATCCACAGAAATCATTCCCTTGTTCCTGCCACAACCACTTTACAAGAAATAGAGGTTAATCAAACTGATAAGCAAGAATGCCAAATGGTATTGATGAAACTAGCGCTTGAATCAATAGCTAGGAGACGCGCGGAACATGCTACTATAGTACTTACTTTCGGGTATCTAAATCGCAGCTCCTTCGGCAGTCCCGGAGCTTTTTTGGTGAATTTTATCAAAACCCTGCCGGACAAAGAAAACAATTACTTGATATCAGGAAATGAACAAAGTTGCTGATATGGTGGATAATGATCGATTTAACTTACTTCTTGAGGATTTCAGTCATGTCCGCATACTCCTGGGGATCTTTTCGTCTAGAGTCCAAGACAGTTACTACTCCCTGCTTAAGCCTAATCTCCAGGAGAATATAGTGGAAACTGCACACGCATGCATAACTCATCAATTACATTACTATAACCTGGACTAATATATAAGGGAAACCGAATATGCACAAGACAGTAACACTCACTTGAAGTTGTAAGGAAAGAGTATTATATCTTTGTGTTCATTTATTTTGAATGATCGTAGCAAGTTGGCCTCGGTATCTGCGGCACGATGTTCAACCTCATTTGCATCTATGATATTTGTGTTAACGAACCCAATATCACCGATTTGTCTTTTCTTCAATTCGGCGATCTTCAATCTGCATAATATAGTGAGGATAAATATAAATACATGCAATCAAAGAGCTGAGCTATATAGAGAGACTTAATGACATAAGTAGTAGTACTTACAGACAGTAGCAGGTGACCGTTGCTTTATCGAGGGCCAATTGATTAAAAAACTAATAGAACTCCTCAAATGGAATAGGCAACAGTTCAATTCCAACGAGGTCATGCTCCGACTTAACTCTCGCATACAAAGTACTCCTCCCCCCAGACTCTCTGTAGATTTTCAAGTACCAATCATGCAATCTTCGCATCATCGTTGATAGAGATTTTTCATCTTTGACGAGAGGCTTCCCGTACTCGTATCTATGTATCTGCACCTCCATGGGATCATAGTGTACATCGTCGGGCAGGTAATCGTCAAGATTGCTATAACCGGGCACCATCCTCGGATCGACGATGTCGCTAGGCACCTTGAGCGGGGGGCACGATTGCTTCGCTTGTTCGCCGAGCTGGGCAATTTGTTTCCCAGCTACTCGTCGTTCTTTCAGCCTTTGATCACTCACTGTACTTCCCGACCGCTCCGCTTCGGCCCATGTCTTTGCAATAATGCGCTCACAGTTGCCTTTCGGCAGAGACTTGGGTGGTTTTGTCAGGGCAGCCAGAGTGCACTTCACTTTCACCGAATCTACCTTTTTCTCCAGAGGTGGATGTCTCTGTGCTTTCAACCCTTGAAACTATTCCTTCGCTTCGGTTCGCGCGATCTTCGCGTTCTCCTCCGGGCTCATCTCGTATGGTAACTTCTCTGGAGTCTTCAGAGAAGGACCGAATCTGTATGTCCTCCCGCCTCTGGCTGTACTGCTAGACGCCGGCAGAGCAGACGGAGCGGCAGTCTTCTTTACTTGCTTACGAGGCGGAGGAGAAGGACTACGACGCGCCGGAGCAGCTGCCGGAGCAGCGGCGGGTCTCTTCCGCCCTTGCTGACGAGGCGGAGAAGGAGTAGGCTGGCTGCTCGGGCGCGCCGGCGCAGGCGGAGAAGTAGGCGGAGTGCCGCCATGCGCCGAAGAAGGAGCCGGCCGAGGGCCCTGATCGTCACTCGCCGGAGGAGGCGGTGGAGGAGGCTGAGTGCCCTGACTCGCCGGAGGAGGAGGAGGAGGCGTAGGCGTCCAGTTCGGAAGGTTGATGAGCTCCTTCCGCCATAGGCATGGAGTCTTCAGAGCAGAACCCAGCCGAGTCTCCCCTTCTCCGGTAGGGTGGTCAAGCGGGAGGTCCTCAAATCCCTCCGTTATTTCATCCACCATCACCTTAGCATATCCTTCTGGAATCGTCCGGCAGTGAAAAGTTGCGCCGGGTTCATTAGGAAAAACAGAGCCAACAGCCGCCTTGACCTTCATATTCATCCATTGCGTCACAAGGTGGCAATTTTGAGCCTCCATGATAGCATCCACGGGATAGCTGGCAGGAGCCGTCAAGACAAGCTCCGGCTGAAGCAGCTCGGTGGAAGCCACGTTGCTTCTCCGCTGAGATGGCGGGGTAGCTTCAGGGGAAGCTTCGGCAGTTCATTTGCTGCGATTTGCTTCTCGTTCCTCTATCCCGAGTACCCTTGCTTTAAGCGCCTGTAGTTCGGACTGCTGCACTTTCTTCCTCCTCTCCTGGCTTTTGTAACCGCCTGCGTCCGGAAACCCAGCCCTCCACGAAATGGAGCCTGGCGTGCCTCGTGTCCGTCCAGGGTGCTCAGGATTCCCGAGGGCCTTTGTGAGCTCGTCGTTCTCTCTGTCTAGAAGGAACGTCCCTTGCTGCGCTGCATTGATATAGTACCGAAGCTTCTTCAAGGGTATGTCAAGTTGCTCGTCCGTCCAAATGCACTTCCCTGTTACAGGGTCCAAGGTGCCGCCAGCCCCGAAGAACCAAGTCTGGCAACGGTCTGGCCAGTTCATTGTCTCTGGTTCGATCCCTTTTTCAACCAGATCATTCTCAGCCTTGGCCCACTTAGGCCGGGCTACGAGGTAGCCATCTGACCCCGTGCGATGGTGAAACTTCTTGTTCGCAGCATTTTTCTTGTTTGTCGCCGACATCTTCTTACTCTTTTCCGATGTCTTGTGGGCCACAAATGCAGGCAAGTCATCTCTGATCTTCTCATATATGCCCTTGAATTCTGGTGTCTCTTTTTTCTCGACAAACCTATTCAGGTCTTTCTTCCACCTCCTGAATAGGTCTGCCATCCTCTTAAGAGCAAAAGACTTGATTAATTGCTCTTTAACTGGCTTCTCCGGATCATCCTCTGGCGGTAGGGTGAAATTTGTCTTCAGCTCAGTCCAAAGATCATTTTTCTGCATATCAATTACGTAAGACACCTCAGGGTCTTCTGTAGCCGGCTTAAACCATTGCTGGATGCTGGTCGGGATCTTGTCCCTAACCAGAACCCCGCACTGAGAAACAAATGCCTTCTTTGTTCGGATGGGTTCAATAGGTTGGCCGTCGGGCGCGATTGCTATGATCTCAAATCTTTCATCCGAGCTCAACTTTTTCTTCGGGCCTCGTATCTTTACCTCAGTTGTGCTCGATCCCGAGGGCTAGAAAAAAGAACAAAGACTTAATTAATATGTGTACATACCAAAACAATGAATGCATCAATTAGCTAGTCAGCACAGGCTTAACTAATATATATACCTGGCCGGACTCGGTTCGTTCACCGGAGCCGTCATCACGGTCTCCTTCTTGCACCGGCATTGGGTCACCAGAGCCGTCCTCATGTTCTCCTTCTTGCACCAGCATTAGGTCACCGGAGACAGCTTCTTCACCCTCCCCTTCCAGACCATCGATGTCATTGAGAAACAACGAGACGGCATCACTTCCTTCTGCGATTATGTCCCTCAACAACACTTCTTTTGCTTCGTCTCGGGCGGTGTCCATAGTTTCTACAAATATGTACAACATGGCAATTATTATTCAAACATGACAGATGAATATATTAGTGGCAAACGTAGATCTAGCTAGCTAATCACAATAAGGAATCGTATTAATTAGTGGCCTCGATGCTGCTTCTCTAGGGTTTCGGGTGGCCTCGACAACGCTTCAAGGAGGGGGTAATATCGACCCCCCCCCCATGTGTTGAAGCTATCGGGAGGGGGCGGGTATATCGACAATGACGACACTACATCTATGTCCCTCGATGACCCTCGTTCCCGATAAAAAAAAGAGGAAGAAGAAGAAAAAAAAGATGAGAAGAAAGAATAGAGGAGAAGAACTCCTCTATTCTTTCTTCTCCTCTTTTTTTCTTCTTCCTCTTCTTTTTTTATCCTCTTCTTTCTCTCATGTTCGAGAAGATCGAAGAAAAAAAGAAGAAAAAAAGAGGAGAAGAAGAGAAAATAGAATATTCTATTTTCTCTTCCTCTCCACTATTCATTTCTTCTTCTCCTCTTCTTTTTCTTCTTTTTTCTTCTTCTTATTTATTTCTCCTCTTCTTTCCTCTCCTCTTCCTCTTTCTTTCCACTTCTTATTTTCTTCTTTCCTATCTTTTTTTTCTAAAATTGTAACTTTTGCATATATAAAACTTTTCTAAAATTGTAACTTTCTATATATGAACAAAAAACTTTCTATGAACAAAAAAACATTTTTAACATATATATATTTAGCAAATTCTAGCCACATACATCACATACACATATACATTATAGCCACATACACATATACATCACATATGAACAAAAAAATAAACTAATAAAAATAAAAAAAACATATTGCAACATATGAACAAAAACATATAGCCACATACATACACATACATTATATATATATATGAACAAAATTAAACTAATAAAAAAAGTGGTGGCGCCGGCGGGGCAGAGGGGCATGGCGGCAGCGAGGTGGCGCCGGCGGGGCAGGGCAGGGGCGGCTGGGCGGCGCGCGGCGCTAGCGCAGGGCAGGGGCGACGCACGACAGCCGCGCAGGTCAGGGGCGGCGGCGCGGCGGCCGCGCAGGATAGGGGCGCAGGGGCGTGAGACGGGAGGGCTGTGCTCACGGGGGCGGCAGCGACGGCGAAGGCGATCAGCCTGACGGCGTCGGTGGCGGCAGCGACGGCGAAGGCGAGCAGCCTGACGGCGTCGGTGGCGATGGCGACGAGGAGGAGCAGGGGCGTCGGGCGGCGACGGCGACGAGGAGGAGCAGGGGGCGTCGGGGGAGAAGTGGGTGATTTGGTCGAAAACTGCTAAGTGTTGTATATATAGCAAGAGCATTGGTCCCGGTTCGTGAAACCAACCGGGACTAATGCCACCTTTAGTCCCGGTTGGTGCCACCAACCGGGACCAAAGGCCTCTTTTCAGCAGCCCAAAGGGCGGGAAGCGGCGGCCTTTGGTCCCGGTTGGTGGCACCAACTGGGACTAAAGGGGGGCTTTTGGTCCCGGTTTGTGCCACCAACCGGGACCAATGCCCCCCTTTGGTCCCGGTTCGTCCCACCAACCGGGACCAAAGGCCTTGTGCTGCCCCGCGCCCAAATGTTTAGTCCCACCTCGCTAGTTGAGAGGGAGCCGCACCTGTTTATAAGGTGCGGTGCGCCTTCCCTCTCGAGCTCCTCTCTACAACAGGCTTTCGGACCTAACCGTGCAATGTGTGCCTGTGGGCCTACTGGGCCTCCCGCGGGCCTGAATCCTGGCCCATGGTAGGGTTGCTAGTCGTATTCAGGCCGTGGGTGCCCAGTAGGTGGACTTTTTTTTGTTTTTTTTTGTTTCTACTTACAACAAAATACTTATTGTTGCTATATTTAATTTTTTTTTCAATTTTTTTGTTTTGTTTGCTGCATTATTTATTTTCTTTTGTTTTTGCTTTATTTTTAATTCTTTTTTGCTTTCTGTTAGTGCCATTAGTTTTAAAATTTGAATAGTTTAAATTTTGGTGAATCACTAGTTTATGAATAACTTTACTATAAAAATTGATTTTTGAGTCAATCTTTTTCCTGCTATTTAATATTACTGTGTTTTATTATTATACTCAATTTGGTAATTTTAGTTAGTCATAACAAATATTATAAGCATTTTTTTCTTTTTTGCTATTTATTTTTTAATTCTTTTTGCTTTTAGGTCAGCAAAATTATAAACTTTCTGTTAGTGCCATTAGTTTTAGAAAAAATATAAACTTTCTGTTAGTGCCATTAGTTTTCAAATTTGAATAGTTAAAATTTGAATTCTTTGAAATTTGTGTGAATCACAAGTTTGTGATTAACTTTACTAAAAAAATGAACATAGATGCACCTATAGAGAAAATTCGACCTAAATTCATAGTTTTCAAATGAACTCTGAAAAAGTTGGCATAGCATACTCGTGTGTTACAAATTTGGCATGGTATCATCATAATAGTTGCGGGAGAAAGTCTTCACTTTTTCTTCGCTTGTGTCATTTGCTTATTGCGCCGTAACCATGGATAATCTTCATCGTTTATCAGGATGCTTGGGTCAGCCTTGACATTGAAGGGAGGAATTTCATGAAACTTTTCATAATCTTCAGACATGTCTGTCTTGCCCTCCACTCCCAGGATGTCCCTTTTTCCTGAAAGAACTATGTGGCGCTTTGGCTCATCGTATGATGTATTTGTTTCCTTATCTTTTCTTTTTCTCGGTCTGGTAGACATGTCCTTCACATAGATGACATGTGCCACATCATTTGCTAGGACGAACGGTTCATGAGTGTACCCAAGATTTTTCAGATCGACTGTTGTCATTCCGTACTGTGGGTCTACATGTACCCCGCCTCCTGACAGATTGACCCATTTGCACTTAAACAAAGGGACCTTAAAATCTTGTCCGTAGTCAAGTTCCCATATGTCCACTATGTAACCATAATACGTGTCCTTTCCCTTCTCGGTTGTTGCATCAAAGCGGACGCCGCTGTTTTGGTTGGTGCTCTTTTGATCTTGGTCAATCGTGTAAAATGTATTCACATTTATCTCGTATCCTTTGTAAATCAATACAGTCAAAGATGAAAGTCCTAATGTGTTCACATGTAATCCAGTCGTCGCACTGCTCCGGGTGTTTGGAGCGCAGACTGTTCTTGTGTTCATGGACATACGGGGTCACCAAGGTAGAGTTCTGTAGAACTATGTAGTGTGCTTGAGACCAAGAATGCCCGTTGAGGGAGTCCTGGATTAGGGGGTGTTCGGGTAGCCGGACTATACCTTCGTCGGACTCCTGGACTATGAAGATACAAGATTGAAGACTTCGTCCCGTGTCCGGATGGGACTTTCCTTGGCGTGGAAGGCAAGCTAGGCGATGCGGATACTCAAGATCTCCTACCATTGTAACCGACTCTGTGTAACCCTAACCCTATCCGGTGTCTATATAAACCGGAGGGTTGTAGTCCGTAGGACGAACCATCATCATACACAATCATACCATAGGCTAGCTTCTAGGGTTTAGCCTGCTTGATCTCGTGGTAGATCTACTCTTGTACTACCCATATCATCAATATTAATCAAGCAGGAGTAGGGTATTACCTCCATCGAGAGGGCCCGAACCTGGGTAAAAACATCGTGTCCCTTGTCTCCTGTTACCATCCGACCTTGACGCACAGTTCGGGACCCCCTACCCGAGATCCGCCGGTTTTGACACCGACATTGGTGCTTTCATTGAGAGTTCCTCTATGTCGTCGCCTTTAGGCCCGATGGCTCCTCTGATCATCAACAACGATGAGGTCCAAGGTGAGACTTTTCTCCCCGGACAGATCTTCGTCTTCGGCGGCTTCGCTCTGCGGGCCAATTCGCTTGGTCGTCTGGAGCAGATTGAAAGCTACGCCCCTGGCCATCAAGTCAGGTTTGGAAGCTTAAACTACACGGCTGATATCCGCGGAGACTTGATCTTTGACGGGTTCGAGCCACAGCCAATCGCGCCGCACTACCTCGAGGGGCATGATCTAGCTCTGCCTCCGAACAGTGTCCTGGAGGCCGCATACGCACCGGTTCCGACCCTTAACTCGGAGACCATTGCGCCAAGCGAGGATGAATGGTTGGACGTCGCCTCGGGGGCTGCGGTCTCAAAGGCTATCGAGCCAAACGCCAGCCCCGCACTCCGCATGACCCGTGACTCCGAGGGTTCGGACTCCTATCCGGACTCCGAACCCCCCGTGCCCCTACCAATCGAATCCGATTGGGCACCTATAATGGAGTTCACCGCCACGGACATCTTTCAGCACTCGCCTCTTGGCGACATCTTGAACTCTCTCAAGTCTCTCTCTTTATCAGGAGGGCCCTGGCCGGATTACGGTCAGCAAGGATGGGATACGAACGATGAAGAAATTCAAAGCCCACCCACCACCCACTTTGTAGCCACCGTCGACAACCTAAACGACGTGCTCAACTTCGACTCCGCATACATCGACAACATGGATGACGATGCAGGAGATACCGATGAACCAACGCTCATAGGGCAATGGAAAGCCACTGCATCTCACGATGTGTACATGGTGGATACGCCTAGAGGAAATAACAACGAGGAACAAGGGGATGGAACGGGAGATAGACCCCCCGGAAAACAATCAAAGCGTCGGCATAAACGCCGACCCAAGTCCCTCCTCGATAAAAACCTAGCCATAGAGCAGGACAAGCCGGTAGACGACGAGCAGACCTTAGACCAGCCGTCCGAACAGGGCAACACAGATAGAGAAACCGAAACTCCCTCCCCCGGCGAAAACGGCATTCCGGATAACCTTACACCGGATAAATCCATGGAGCAGAAGAGTCTCCACAAGAGGCTCGTTGCAACTGCACGAAGCCTGAAAAAGCAGAAGCGGAAGATGCACTTCGTATTAAATGGAACAAAGTAATCAACATCGGACATAGATACGGCGACGGTCGCCGTATTAAAAGCTATCCAAAGAGAAAGCTACTGCCCGAATTCGACGAAGAGGCCCTAGAGCCCTCGCATTCAAAAAATAAGAAAGCCATACGGTCGGATAGACGACCCCATAAAACGGCAAGTGGCGCCGAACTTAAATCGGTATGCGACCCACCAAAGGATTCGCATCATGGCCCAGCCAGGTCCATTTATGGGCCAAGAAAGCAAGCTATCGTAAGCAACGCAAAAAAGCCATCGTCAGAATTCGGCACACCCAAATACAGGGGCGCCGCACATCCCCTATGTTTCACCGATGAGGTTCTGGACCACGAATTTCCTGAAGGATTCAAACCCGTCAACATAGAGGCGTATGATGGAACAACAGACCCCGGAGTCTGGATTGAGGACTACATCCTCCACATACATATGGCTAGAGCAGATGATCTCCACGCCATTAAATATTTACCCCTTAAGCTTAAAGGGCCAGCCCGGCACTGGCTTAAAAGCCTTCCCGAAAACACAATTGGAAGTTGGGAAGAGCTCGAGGATGCTTTCCAAGCAAATTTTCCAAGGGACCTATGTCTGCCCTCCGGATGCAGACGATCTTAGTCACATAACCCAACAACCCGGAGAATCAACTCGGCAGTTCTGGAATAGATTCCTCACTAAAAAAATCAGATAGTCGACTGTCCGGACGCCGAAGCCTTAGCAGCCTTCAGGCATAATGTCCGAGACGAATGGCTTGCCAGACACCTCGCCCAGGAAAAGCCAAGAACAATGGCCGTACTCACCAGCCTCATGACCCGCTTTCGCGCAGGAGAGGACAGCTGGTTGGCAAGATGCAGCCCCAACGACCCAAGTACATCCGAAACTAGGGATGGAAACGGAAAAACCGCGACGCAACAAGGATCATCGCCGAACTAAAGAAAAAAGTCCGAAGAGCACGATAGTCAATGCCGGATTCAAAGGCTCACGACAATATCAAACAAAACCACCCCTCCAGGATAATAGGGATGATCCGTCCAAATTAATCAGAATCCTGGACAGGATATGTCAGATACACAGTACTCCTGGGAAGCCTGCTAACCATACCCACAGAGATTGTTGGGTTTTCAAACAATCCGGCAGACTCAACGCCGAACACAAGGGGCTCGACACACCAAGCAAAGACGAGGACGAACCCCAGAAGCAGAGCACCAGGAGGCAAAAGAACTTCCCGCAAGAAGTAAAAACAGTGAAATTACTTCACGTAACAAAACATGCGGCACCCATAAAGGTACGCACAATACGACCTATCCCCAAGGGGTCCCGCCACTGGTTATTAAAACCAATCACCTTCGATCAGCTAGACTATTCTGGAAATATCAAGAGCGTAGGCTGGACTGCCCTGATACTCGACCCAATAATTGGCGGATTCCAGTTTACAAATGTCCTTATGGACGGCGGCAGTGGACTAAACCTGATATATCAGGATACAATCCATCACATGGGGATAAACCCAGCAAGAATCCGCCGCAGCAAAACCTCCTTTCAAGGGGTAGCACCTGGTCCGGACACCCATTGTATGGGTTTTCTCCGGCTCAAAGTTATATCCGGCTCTGCCGGTAACTTCTGTCGCGAAAAGCTGACCTTCCATGTCGTCCCGTTTTCAAGTTGCTATCAAGCACTACTGGGACACGAAGCTTTCGCTCGCTTTAACGCACACTATGCATCTCTCACGCTTAAGATGCCCGGTCCACGAGGCATCATCTCTTTGAGGGGGAAGCACTAGAGTGCGCCTCCCCCAAGCGGAGGACTGTGCGGCCGCTTAGACAGCCGCACAATAAAATGGCCTCACCAGCCAAAAAACTTTTCGACATAGGTCATTAAAGGCCAAGAACGCGGAATAGACGAGTTCGGCACAAGTCCAATCATTAATGCAGGCTTAGAGGCCATATACCCCCGTACTAGGGGCTACACACAGAGACAATAAAGCTCAATTTTACATTTTACTTTATACTTCATTTATTTTAAAACCTTTTGTTCGGCACGACCCGTTTTCAATTTAGTTCCTCTCTTTTACAGATGAACGTCGTGCGGCGCCCGTCCAGGATACGGCACAACGGAGACACAGGCGCAGATGTGCAGTAGGGACCCGTCCTAAAGGATTCTTTTCAGATTAAGACCCTGCATAAACCTTTTGTACTGTCTCTTGTTGCAACACATCCCCTGGTTTTTTCCGATATAAGCAAGGAGGAGGCTGGCGTCTTGGCATGTGGCCACGTCAGAATTTTTTGCACGTACCTGGACACTAGGGGCTTTTCTAGCAAAGAGTGTTGTTTAGCCCGCACTCGTAAAGACCGAACACCTTAGGGAGTGTTCGGCGTCGCGAGTTTTGGCATTATATGCATCAACTCCGAATCATGTCTTTGGTCAAATGTTGGGTTGCCCGGCTCCTGAGTTCGGCTACCTTACGTTTCGCTCTATCGGCTAAGGTAGCACCAGGAGAACTACTGCGATTGTGCCCCGGTTCGGCCGGGCGAGCACCTCACTAGAGAAAGCCGAAAACTGACTGTCACGATGCAACGTGAGACTGGTCAGCCACTCGACGACCTATTGGAATCTATCGGATTCCTCCGCTTTAATGAAGGACCGCTTCCCAGTCAGGCACTTACGCGCCCCGAACTCGGGTGAGCGCAGTCGCCACTAATGGGCTACCTAAATAGTCCCACTGTCAAGCTCGTATGGCTAAGTGAAAGTGTTAAAGCATTATAGTCCGGTTGCCTGGCCCACTGCGCTATCACCTCCGTTGTAGGACCAAGACGTTGGGTTAAGTGTGAAAATGCGTCTTCTGCGAGCACCCCCGCACTATGTGCGTGGGGGTTGAAGCCAACGACTGCAATCTTTCAGATTTTGTATATATTTTAAAAGGCCGCACAGGAAGTGTTCACAATACTTGAAGGCACAAGTATAAAAAGGCCTCTACAGTTTATCAAAATATTGATTCATCATTACATATGCTATAATAACATAGCATCCTTCGAGCACTGCGTCTCTATTACACGAGCGCCTTCAAGGACTTCCTGAAAATAGTGCTCGGAGGACACTCGGCTTTTTCCGAATCTCGGGACGCAATAACGGTGGTCTCCATCTCTGCCCAGTATGTCTTGACATGGGCAAGAGCCATCCTTGCACCCTCTATACACGCCGACCTCTTCATTGCATTAATGCGCGGCACTGCGTCAAGGAATTGCTGCACCAAGCTAAAATAACTCTTCGGCTCCGACCTCCCCGGCCACAGATGACCCATGACATACTTCATGGCGAGTCCGGACAACCTATTAAGTTCGGCCCATTGAGCCAAACGATCGTCCACTGCCAGTGGACGCTCTGGATTGTGAAATTGCGACCAGAACAAATTTTCCACTTCACGATCTTCCAGATCTCGGAAGTGTTCGGTCGCATCGGCAGCACTCGCTGCCAAATCTAGATAGGTGTCCTCCACACTCCACATCCGGTCCAACGGAGCAAACTTCGGATCGCAAAATTTTCTCCGCAACATGAAGGGTTTTCCAGCCGCAATCTGTTCGGCCTGACGGAGCTCCTCCTTCGCAGCTCTCGTTGCAGAGCGCGCGTCTTTGGCATCAGCAACGGCCTTCTCTAGGACCGCCTGCCTCGCCTGGTCTTCTTTCTCAAGAAGTCTGCAACGGTCTGCAGTGCTCTTTAACTTTTCGGCCATAGTAGCTATCTCTTCCTTGCTTCGGCAATGAGCAGCCTGTTCGGCTCTCACCTCTTCAAGGGCCTTCTTAGCAGCCGCATCACTTCTCCTGGCTTCATCTTTAGCTCGGGCAAGTTCTGCCCTAAGACTCTCCACGGCGGCCGCACCATCTGCGTCAAGCACACATATCGTAAGACACTAGCATAAAACTCTTCTTACCTAATGCTGCCCGAGGAATCACATACCTTGAGCCTCATCGAACCGCTTGTTGACAAGCGCGATGTCGGCATCTGCCACGTCCAGTTGTCGCTTTAGTTCGGCAAAACCAGTAGTTTGGCTTGATTCCAGACACCCTCCAGCCTACATTAAAAGGCGACATTTTGGACCTGGGATTATGATCCTCCGCGTGCCGTCATTTCTTGACGACACGCAGAGTCTCAGGGGCTACTGTCTACACAGGGTGCATCTTGATTATACGCAACTGACAAAAGTATACATTATCTAATGTACCTCAAAGCCCGTCAATAAACTTTCGACGGCCTCGCGCAATCCGCTCTCTGCGGACGAAATCCTTTAAATCACCGTGCCCATTAATGCATGGTGTTCCTCTGAAATAGAAACTCGCCCTAGCAGAACCTTTAGCTCCTTCGGCCGAGCACTAGAAGGTGCCGGACTCGTCCCACGACCTCTTTCGAAGGCCGGACAAAGAGAACTTCGGGGGGGGCCCATAGCTATCTTCCGCCCCTGCCAGACTCGGAGAAACCCTCTGTGACGACACCTCAGGGTCGCCCGCCTCGTTAGGCGGCATAGCAGAAGGAGGCGTCCCGCTCTCCATCATCTCCGGAAGAAGATCCCCTGAAGACGAGCTCTGCTGAGAAGGGCTGAGGTCCGAACTACAAGGGAAAAATTCAGTTAAATTCCTTAGATATAAATCACGAATTTCTCTCATCCCTCGAAAGGAAAATCTTTCTTTACTTACGACTCGCTGGAGGGCTGATCTCCTTGAGTACGTAGTCCGGCCGAGGAACTCCCCGACGTCGGACCCTCTGACGAGGATCTTTTCCCCCGCTTCGAGACCATGGTCTTTGGATCGTCAGAGGCGGCTCTCTTCTTTCCCCTAGGAGGGGAATTGTCGATTCCTCCCTTCGGAGCAGCCTCCTTCGAGGAGGCCATAGTTTCCTTGTCCTCCCCCTTGCTTCCCTCCAAAGGCACTACCTCCAGCATCCTGACTAGCACGGGATCCGGCCTAGTTTTGGGAAGGGGAGCCGGACACCTGATCAGCTTCGCCTTCGCTATCCACTCCTGTTTAAAAGGGGAGCTCTTTTAAGGGCAAGTTTATGATAATTATACGGATAGAAAGTCCGGGCACAAGGTTACTTACTTGAGTATCTGGGCGATTGCGGCTTAGGCCTGCGTCCTCGGTCAAATCCTGACACATTTCTTGTGATCCGAAGAACAGTTTATACATCTTCGCGGGCGTCGCGCTCATAAAATCCTGGAGAGCTCGTGGTCCCTCTGGATTGAACTCCCACAGGCGAAGGGGGCGACGTTTGCCGGGCAGTGTCCGGCGAATCAGCATGACCTGCGTCACCTTGACCAGGTTGAGGTCTCCTTCCAAGAGATCCTTAATGCGGCCCTGCAGCAAGGGTACGTCTTTGGGCAAACCCCAATCTAACCCTCTGTTGATCCACGACGCTAGTTGTGGTGGGGGACCCGAGCGAAAGGCAGGAGGCGCCACCCATGTGGTGCCCCGGGGAGCGGTGATATAAAACCACTCTCGTTGCCACAAGCCTAGCTCCTCTTGAAAAGAGCCCTCGGGCCATGGAGCATCGGCATTTTTTCTTATGACGGCGCCTCCGCACTCTGCGTGCCATCCCTCGATCATCTTCGGCTCCACTTTGAAGGTCTTGAGCCATAATCCGAAGTGAGGGGTAACATGGAGGAACGCTTCACACACAATGATAAATGAGGAGATATGGACGATGGACTCCGGAGCTAAATCATGAAAATCTAGCCCGTAATAAAACAACAGTCTCCTCACAAAGGGATCCATGGGGAAGCCTAACCCTCGGAGGAAGTGAGACATAAACACCACGCTCTCGCCGGGCTGGGGACTGGGAATAACCTGTCCTTGAGCAGGCAACCTATGCGAAATTTCGCCGGTCAGGAACTTAGCCTCCCTCAACCTTGATACGTCCTCCTCCGTGACGGAGGAAGGCGTCCATCGACCTTGAAGGTCAGAACCGGACATTGTCAAAGGTCCGAAGCGCCTGGAATCTGGAAGCCTGGGGTGTTGGAACTCGAGGTGACAGGCGAACTCGTTTGAGATTAAGAAAAGGAGCGAGGCCTTGGTCTCTTTATAAGAGGCTGAATACCAAGAGCCCTCCCCGTAACCGTTTTGGACTCGCCTTTAATCGAGGGAACATGCTAACGGGCACGATTGGGTTACCCACGTCCGTATTGATGAGAATCCCGTTAAAAGGGGCACACGATCTCTGCTTTGACAAGACGTGCCAAGGAAACCACCTCGCTAAAAACGTGCTGAGGTGGAAAAGTGAAAACAATTTGTATAAAGAACTTGGTCGTGGTGTGATGACGCACTGCGGAATACGTCAGCCGATTTGATTTGTGTTAATATTATTCTCTCTATGGCAATATGTGGAAACTTATTTTGCAGAGCCGGACACTATTTTTGGTGTCTACAATCTTCTATGAAGGACTTGGAGGAGGAACCCGCCTTGCAATGCCAAAGACAATCTGCGCGCCGGACTCGTCGTCATTGAAGCTTGGTTCAGGGGCTACTGAGGGAGTCCTGGATTAGGGGGTGTTCGGGTAGCCGGACTATACCTTCACCGGACTCCTGGACTATGAAGATACAAGATTGAAGACTTCGTCTCGTGTCCGGATGGGACTTTCCTTGGCGTGGAAGGCAAGCTAGGCGATGCGGATACTCAAGATCTCCTACCATTGTAACCGACTCTGTGTAACCCTAACCCTATCCAGTGTCTATATAAACCGGAGGGTTGTAGTCCGTAGGACGAACCACCATCATACACAATCATACCATAGGCTAGGTTCTAGGGTTTAGCCTCCTTGATCTCGTGGTAGATCTACTCTTGTACTACCCATATCATCAATATTAATCAAGCAGGAGTAGGGTATTACCTCCATCGAGAGGGCCCGAACCTGGGTAAAAACATCGTGTCCCTTGTCTCCTGTTACCATCCGACCTTGACGCACAGTTCGGGACCCCCTACCCGAGATCCGCCGGTTTTTACACCGACACCCGTCCCTGCATATTATTGAGTCCGCTCCTAGCGTGCCTTTTCCGGCCAGTCTCCCCTCATACCGCGATTTAGGGAGACCTATCTTCTTAAGGCCAGGAATGAAGTCAACACAAAACCCGATGACATCCTCTGTTTGATGGCCCATGGAGATGCTTCCTTCTGGCCTAGCGCGGTTACAGACATACTTCTTTAGGACTCCCATGAACCTCTCAAAGGGGAACATATTGTGTAGAAATACGGGCCCCCGAATGACAATCTCATCGACTAGATGAATTAGGACATGAGTCATGATATTGAAGAAGGATGGTGGGAACACCAGCTCGAAACTGACAAGACACTGCGCCACATCACTCCTTAGCCTTGGTATGATTTCTGGATCGATCACCTTATGAGAGATTGCATTGAGGAATGCACATAGCTTCTCAATGGCTAATCGGACGTTTTTCGGTAGAAGCCCCCTCAATGCAACCGGAAGCAGTTGCGTCATAATCACGTGGCAGTCATGAGACTTGAGGTTCTGGAACTTTTTCTCTGGGATATTTATTATTCCCTTTATATTCGACGAGAAGCCAGTTGGGACCTTCATACTGAGCAGGCATTCAAAGAAGATTTCTTTCTCTTCTTTCGTAAGAGCGTAGCTGGCAGGACCTTCATACTGCTTCGGAGGCATGTCGTCTTTTTCGTGCAAACGTTGCAGGTCCTCCCATGCCTCAGGTGTATCTTTTGTCTTTCCATACACGCCCAAGAAGCCTAGCAGGTTCACGCAAAGGTTCTTCGTCACGTGCATCACGTCGATTGAAGAGCGGACCTCTAGGTCTTTCCAGTAGGGTAGGTCCCAAAATATAGATTTCTTCTTCCACATGAGTGTGTGTCCCTCAGCGTCATTCGGAACAGCTAGTGCGCCGGGACCCTTTCCAAAGATTACGTGTAAATCATTGACCATAGCAAGTACGTGATCACCGGTACGCATGGCGGGCTTCTTCCGGTGATCTGCCTCGCCTTTGAAATGCTTGCCTTTCTTTCGACATTGATGGTTGGTCGGAAGAAATCGACAATGGCCCAGGTACACATTCTTCCTGCATTTGTCCAGGTATATACTTTCAGTGTCATCTAAACAGTGTGTGCATGCGTTGTATCCTTTGTTTGTCTGTCCTGAAAGGTTACTAAGAGCGGGCCAATCGCTGATGGTCACGAACAGCAACGCCTTTAGGTTAAATTCCTCTTGTCTATGCTCATCCCACGTACGTACATCGTTTCCATTCCACAGCTGTAAAAGTTCTTCAACTAATGGCCTTAGGTACACATCAATGTCGTTGCCGGGTTGCTTAGGGCCTTGGATGAGAACTGGCATCATAATGAACTTCCGCTTCATGCACATCCAAGGAGGAAGGTTATACATACATAGAGTCACAGGCCAGGTGCTGTGATTGCTGCTCTGCTCCCCGAAAGGATTAATGCCATCCGCGCTTAAAGCAAACCATACGTTCCTTGGGTCCTTTGCAAACTCATCCCAGTACTTTCTCACGATTTTTCTCCACTGCGACCCGTTAGCGGGTGCTCTCAACTTCCCGTCTTTCTTACGGTCCTCACTGTGGCATCGCATCGACTTGGCATGCTTTCCGTTTCTGAACAGACGTTTCAACCGTGGTATTATAGGAGCATACCACATCACCTTCGCAGGAACCCTCTTCCTGTGGGGCTCGCCGTGAACATCACCAGGGTCATCTCGTTTGATCTTATACTGCAATGCACTGCATACCGGGCATGCGTTCAGATCCTTGTATGCACCGTGGTATAGGATGCAGTCATTAGGGCATGCATGTATCTTCTCCATCTCCAATCCTAGAGGGCATACGACCTTCTTTGCTGCGTATGTACTGTCAGGCAATTCGTTATCCTTTGAAAGCTTCTTCTTCAATATTTTCAGTAGCTTCTCAAATCCTTTGTCAGGCACAGCATTCTCTGCCTTCCACTACAGCAATTCCAGTACGGTACCGAGCTTTGTGTTGCCATCTTCGCAATTGGGGTACAACCCTTTTTTGTGATCCTCTAACATGCGATCGAACTTCAGCTTCTCCTTTTGACTTTCGCATTGCGACCTTGCATCGACAATGACCCGACGGAGATCATCATCATCGGGCACATCGTCTGGTTCCTCTTGATCTTCAGCAGCTTCACCCGTTGCAACATCATTGGGCACATCTTATGGTTCCTCTTGATCTTCACCAGCTCCCCCCGTTGCAGCATCACCGTATTCAGGGAGCACATAGTTGTCATCGTACTCTTCTTCTTCGCCGTCTTCCATCATAACCTCTATTTCTCCGTGCCTTGTCCAAACATTATAGTGTGGCATGAAACCATTGTAAAGCAGGTGGGTGTGAAGGATTTTTCGGTCAGAGTAAGACTTCGTATTCCCACAATTAGGGCATGGACAACACATAAAACCATTCTGTTTGTTTGCCTCAGCCGCATCGAGAAACTCATGCATGCCCTTAATGTACTCGGAGGTGTGTCTGTCACCGTACATCCATTGCTGGTTCATCTGCGTGCATTATATATAATTAAGTGTTCAAATTAATAGAAGTTCATCATCACATTAAAACCAAAGTACATACATAGTTCTCATCTAACAACATATAGCTCTCCAGAGCATCTAATTAATTAAACCATACATTGAAACTATGTAAAACATTTTAATGCGAAAACAAAGGCGATCATAATCGCAACCAAGGTAACAATTGATCCAACGGCATAATGATACCAAGCCTCGGTATGAATGGCATATTTTCTAATCTTTCTAATCTTCAAGCGCATTGCATCCATCTTGATCTTGTGATCATCGACAACATCCGCAACATGCAACTCCAATATCATCTTCTCCTCCTCAATTTTTTTTATTTTTTCCTTCAAGAAATTGTTTTCTTCTTCAACTAAATTTAATCTCTCAACAATAGGGTCGGTTGGAATTTCCGGTTCACATACATCCTAGATAAATAAAATCTATGTCAAGTTGGTCCGCATAATTTTCATAAACAATAAATGAACCAATAGTTATAAAGATAATATATATACCACATCCGAATCATAGACAGGACGAGGGCCGACGGGGGCGGATACCAAAACCATCGCACTATATAAGATGCAATAATAAAAGTAAGAAAATTATACAAGTATCTATCTAAACATACAAGTAACAATATTTTTCCTTTCAGAAAGAAGATAAGAACAAGAGGCTCACCACGGTGGTGTCGGTGATGAGATCGGCGCGGGTGATCGACGGCGGTGAAGACGGGGGTGGGACGTGACAGACCGCTAAATCTAGACAAATCTCGAGGAAAATGGAGCTTTGAGGTCGAGCTTCGAGAGGAGAAAGCTTAACTGCTGTGGCTCGGGCATTTCATCGAACACCTCATGTGCATAGGAGGTGAGCTAGAGCACCACAAACCCCTCCCCTCGCCGGCCAGAGAAAAACAGAGCACTGGAATGCTCTGCTCGCGGGCGAGGGTATATATAGGCACTTCATTGGTCTCGGTTCGTGGCATGAACCGGGACTAAAGGGGAGCCTTTGGTCCCGGTTCATGCCATGAACCGGGACCAATGGTGGTGGGCCAGGAGCCAGGCCCATTGGTCCCGGTTCGTCCCACCAACCGGGTCCAAAAGGTCCAGACGAACCGGGACCAATGGCCCACGTGGCCCGACCGCCCCCCTGGGCTCACGAACCGGGTCCAAAGCCCCCATTGGTCCCGGTTCTAGATTGAACCGGGACTAATGGGCTGACCCGGCCTGGACCGTTGCCCCCTTTTCTACTAGTGTATGAGAAGTTCTGATGCAGAGAAGGATATTTGAGTAGTGTCTGGTCAGTGCCCGCGGACGCGCCCAGGCATCCAGAACGAAGAACCCTAGCCTAGCAACAAGAAACATATCCAGAACGAAGAACCCTAGCCTTCAGAATAATTTCGAAGTGGGAATTGATCCAGGAACTCTACCGCCGCATCACCGCCTCGGGAGGGCATCATCGCCATCTGTTTCATCATCACCGCCCTATGTCCATCTCTTTGTAATGCATTAGCCGGTGCAGATTCACTTTTGTATACTTTGACGCTATTGCCATGTTCATCATAATTCATCCCGTGATGTTTGTACCCTCCATATGCAAGTAGTTTCCCTAGTTCTCGGGTATATGGAGGAACCTTAGTATTGTCATGATTGAATGATAATAAGATTTGTGAACTTCTTTATATGTTTATAATTGTAATCTTCTTGATGTTGGTGAAGTCGGCCATCCAAAACATTCTTCTTTTGGACGAAAGCTTATTACTATTGGTGTGAAGGTGGGAAGCAGAGGTTGGTGGTGACAGTGATTATCGCTCTCATTCCCATATCATTGTAATAGGGGACAAACGGAGACTGCCTTAGCTGCGTCTAGCGAAAACCTTAATTACATTTGGTAACCAGAGAGGGAATGAATGGTAGTGACGTATGGGATACGGGGCTACTGCATGTATCCACGTATCTATACTTGGCTCCATCCACATGTAGAAAGATATAAAGTGGCTTAGGAATCTGACTTAGAATTATATATAGGCATCGGTCGTGTTAGACACGTACCGCTGGGTGATCCAAACTTGATTGGAACGCTTTAGTCATATTGATTTCAAGAACCGTTACTCGCGTCTCGCGCTCCTTTACTTTACGCATGTCATTTATTTTCTTGTTCGCAATAATCGTCCAAATATTTTAAACTTTGTTTCCCATTGCTATGGATCGCAACTAACTTGTTGGCACTATAATTTAAACCATCATGAAAGACAAAGACTAATTCATGTGCTTCCTATAGGACCGATACTCTTACTTTAGAAAGGCTGCAACTAAACCATTTACACTTGCAAGCCATCACCGTCTCAACTCCGTCCCCACTGAAAATCTCCGCTCGAAACAAACCCTACCTCACCCTCCGCTCCGGTGACCGCAAGGGCAAGGGACGGGCGAGGAAATCGTGATTACCGACGCTCTGTCTGTCTCCCTTTAAGGATTTAGTTATTTTAGTGGAAATCTATGTCCGTTTGCTAGCAATCAGTTGCCTCTTTTTATTCGATGAACTCTGAGGCTATGTCCATTTGGACTGTGAATCTATGCCTACTTTGTCTGTATTTTGTATGGTGATATCAATGTAGTTTTCTTTCACGTTGCATGGATAGCATGAATGCGCGGCGAATATGAGGTACACGTTTGCGGACGAGGGCATTTTTGGGTGATCGGCAACTGTATCGACAGGACAGATTAGCTACGTCCAGCTGTGGATGCTCTATGTTACATTACAGTTGTGGTTTCAACAGCACATGATCCCCGTCCCGAAGAATAATCTTGCCTGTGGGAGATAACCAAACGCTTTCCAGTTATTCTTCGGCGCCTCGTATGGTGCATCAGTCCGGGCGCCGCAGCCGCGTCATGGTTAATGCCACCGGATCGTCCCTGGACGGATCCATCATCGATCTGACATCCACCGGCATCGTCAGGGTTCCGGGCTCCGACGAGAAAGAGTAGGGCATGGGAGACGATGGCGCCTTGAGTCCCGTGAGCCGACTCGTGTCTCATGTCCTACTCTACCTCGCCGACGACCGAACCAACACTCTGAGGGCCGCGGCAAGCCGCCCGACATGAGCACGACGGAGTTGGATGAGCTCAGCTTAAAGACTGGTTTGCGCTGCATGTAATAGTATGATTTTGAGGTTTCTAATTTGAGGTATCCAGTTGTGGAATGAATTATTTGAGGCGTGGCTGGTCAATGTCTGCGGACGTGCTCGAGCGCGTTAGTGGCCGTTTGAGGGGTCGAGTTTGCCAAGCCCGGCTGTAGGTACTCTATGGACCACTATGAATCGCGGGATTTCCAAAACGCATGGACAGAATAAACTTAGTAATAGAGTTTCATGTCCCCTTGAGCATTACAGGATTTTAAGAGTATTTGATTGTGCACAGAAAAAGCAAAGAATTCTTTTGAAGAGGTTGGAGTGGATGAAAAAATTCATATGTAATCTAGTGCAAATGAATACTAAGAAAAAAAATTCCTATAGTGTGGAATCCTACAAATCAAACTACTCACATAGAAAATTTTCCTAAGAATTAGAATCCTCAAAACTTGCTTCGAGAATTATTTGAATCAAAGAAGCCCTGACTGTGCCGAGGGGATTTATTCACCCTGTGCGTTCGGTTTATTCGGTTTACATGGTTCGGTTTATACGGTTTTTCAGTTTGTACGGTATTAATACTTTGGTAAATACGGTATGAAAATAAAATACGGTTCGGTTTCGGTATATATCAAATTATTTTGGTATGGTTTCGGTATATACCATAAAAACCAAAGTTGACGCGAATTTGAAAATGACGTATAATGATTTGCAAATTTATGACTCAAAACACATACTATTTTACACAAATAGTGTATGACTACATATATAAGTATATATGAATGCTTTGATTCATCTGTTGATGGTTATGGAGGTGCTTAGCATTTTAAAAGGAGAAAAATGACTATGTTACAAGAAAATGTATGTGCTTAGTAGTGAATTTAACTCATGTATAAGAAAAATGACAACTTTTATGGTTGTTCATCTTAAGAAATATAAATTTATTTTTTACTTCGGTTTATTCGGTTAACTGTTCGGTTTTTCGGTATATACCATAAAAACCAAAGTTCAAATCGGTATGAAAAGTTCATACCATACCGAAACCAGAAACCATAAAAACCATAAAATCGGTTCGGTTCGGTTTATTTTCGGTATGGTTTTTCGGTTCGGTTTTCAAATGCACAGAGTGAGGATTTATTCCCTTCCTTGATACTCTCTCTGTTCGGAATTACTTATCGCAGAAATGAATGTATCTAGACGCATTTTAGTTCTAGATACATCCATTTTCGAGACAAGTAATTCCGAACGGAGGGAGTAGTATCTTTGAAAATGGAGCAGTACAGTCCAAAGAGCGCCACACGAGCGGGAACAGTTCGGTGGCCACACGAGCACCATAATGAGCAAACATGGCCACTGATCATCATCAAGACCGGTAAAACACGAATATTCTTGCGTCAAAAACAGACATATGATTGACAGTTTTGCTAGAACTTATCTAGATGAGATATAATTTGGTTCGATTCAACTTTTATAGCCATTTGATGTGATGCTATAAGATGCGTGTGTGCTGTCGTGAATTATATATGTTTTTATTTTTAAAGTGAATGAGACCAAATTATATCTTATCTAAATGAGTTATGGGTACTCCATATGATTGTCGCAGAAAAGGCACTACGAAGGCATGACCCGTCAATAAACAGTCTTTGCCTTCGTCTCAACGCCTGCCCACCGTCCCGAAAACGTCAACCGAGGGAGGGAGGTGGTTGGAGCGACGGAGCTGTCACCGCTGCTCGGATCATAACACTGCACAGCGAGCCGGCCAGTGGCGCACAGCATTTCCCACTCGGAGCCACGCCAGAACTTCCATGGTCCCCATGGACCGGCCGGAGACATGAGCCCCTTCTCTAGCTACCGTGCACGGGCGCTTAAATTATTGGCGCAGGCACCAAATCCAGCTTAATTAGAACGTACCACCACAGGAAGGAAGGAATTCTTGTGCAGGGCACGGGCAACTCTGAAGGAGCTACTGCTAGCATTCGCACAGCATAGCACAGCACAGCAAAGGGACTGACAGCTTGGAGGAAGGTACAGCGTACCATCGACTGTGTGGATGCTATAGGAGCGTGGCTGGATTGCTGTTGAAGAATGGCAACAAAACTATTTAGGGCCGTGACCACCCAACAGCTCCGTAGGCCAAGCATGGCCGTAGTTAAACGGGACTAGCGTCAGGATCAGATCATCACCGAGGCTCTGTTTCCCTTTGGTGCGTCCAGTCCAGTACATTCTTTTTCGGAAAATGCGTTCTGCCCATCTGGAATCTCATCGGCACGCTTCACAATTTCCTTTTATTTTCTTCAGTTAACATTCATTTTTTCTAACGTTAGGTCATATTAATCACCGACCGACTCATGGATCAAGGTCATGCTAGTAGTAGCACGGAGACAGCCAGACAATTTCTTCTGAGTAATCGCAATCGCTGGGTTCACAGCCACAGTGGCATACTATGCCGGTCGACAAAGACGTCAACTAGATGCCAGAATACGTCGATTGGAATACAATGCCAAACACGAGATGAAACACACCCCCCTGTCCGATGACGAACTGCTTGACAACTCGCCAGAGAGATAGATCCTCCCTGTTTGCCTCCATTTGTGCGTCCATTATGAAACGGGCCGAAAGCCGGGAGACGAGGACGGCACTATAGCACTAGTCTAGTGTATTACGGGCGGCGGGCGGAGCGCGGCCGAAGCCGGTGCGCGCCGTCCCCATCCGGCCATTACCAATCTAGAATAATTCAGCTCTAGTACATAATCAAATGTCAATGGTCTTGGAAAGGTCAGCACAGCACAGCACAGAGGCGTCGCCTCGCCGGCACTCACCGACGCCGGCCCCGCGCCCGTCTCTCAACATCACCCGGCGCTCACCTCCCGAAACGCCCGCGAAGACTTGGGAACCATTCCGCTCGGAGATCGCTGTGCCGTACGTACCGCGTGCGCCGTCCGTCCGCCATTCGGAGTTTCGGCGCTGTCATTGCGTCATCTGCACGCCGACGCCCGTGTGAGGACGGATTAGTTTATTCTCGAGCCTCCGCTTACAGGGGTGCTAATCTAGCACATTCCCGTGTCCTATTAGCAGGAGGATCACGGAATGCTGGCTTGTTTACGATAGAAGGTGGTGGTTAGTCGGAGCCAAATGGAACTGGGTTTTGCCCCGGCCTATGCATGTAGATCCAATGGCTACAGGACAGCTAGCTGCTTTAATTAACACAGGTAGCAGCAGCAAGCAGCTCATCGGATGCAGATAGGCCCCGGGCCTCCCTCAACAGACATACCAAACGGTCCACCCGCTGACACAGCGCGCAGGCGGCAGGCCGGCCACGCCTCTGCCTAATGTCACAGTGAACCGTACCACCAGTACTACCAAGGTCCCTGTTGCCACCGTGAGCCCGTGACATGCTTCCATTGCCATGCGCCCAAAACCTATTCCATCCGTGCACGATAGAAGATTTGCCTAGTGGTGCCTACGATCTTGCCACAGTTCACACAAACTTTGGGTGATTACTAGCAACTTACACTTCTTTTCGCGGGAACACCGGTACAACTTACACTTAACCAGTCACAGTCATTAATAGGAAAGTACTTTCTGACGGTAATAGCACCACAAAAGCTCAAACCTAACAAACTGCCGCTACACACCGACCGCAACACTGGTCACATGGCGGCAGGGTTCAGTACTTGACAGGCATGCCGAGCCGGTCCAGCCTGCCGGAGCCAGGGTAGGCCTTATTGGTGAACTTGGCGTGCAGGGACGCCGACGCCGACGACCTCTGCCCCGCCGCCGCCCCCGGCGCGAAGGCGTGCGCCGACGCCTTCCGCAGGGACCCGGACTTCTCGTACAGCGGCCGCTGCTTGGGCGCGCTCTGCGACCGCGCCTTGGCGCGGAACGACTCCGTGTTGGACATGTAGTTGGGGTAGTCGGAGTAGCCGCCGAAGAGGCTCCGCGCGCACTCGCTCTTGGTCGGCGTGAAGAAGGCGCCGCCCCGCTTCGAGCTCCCCGCCCGCGACGTCGCCGAGAAGAACTGCGGGCTCTCGTACAGCTCCGCCGCCAGGTCCGCTGGCAGGCGCAGCGGGCTCAGGGCCTCCGCCGCGCCCATGCCCACCGATGACGGGCTGGGCACGGACTGCTGCGCCGTGGTTGAGTCCCTCGACGGCGAGTCTGGCATCGTCGCGTAGCTCCGGCTGTTCTGCTCTGATGTCCTGGTCGAGCACGACGACTGGTGGTGGCCGCCGCCGCCGCTGTTTCGCCTCTTGGATGCGTGCCGGCCGGGCTTGCCGGGGTCCACCTCGAGAATCTTGGCGTTCTTCTCGTCATCCATGTACCTCTCCTCCACCCACCGATCCAGCCAGTTCCTCCCGCAGGATTCTGACCTCTCCCTGCTCATCCTCTCGCCGCCCGGTGTCTTTGACGAGCCTCCCTGCGTACACCGGCGCCATTGTCAGTCACCACGGCCATTGAAAATCCACACCCCACAGACGCAAACTGAAACAGAGAGAGCAAGGAAGGAATACCTTCAGTGAGCCGGAGCGGCCGTGCCTGAGCGCGCCATCGTATGCCGCCTGCTCGTACTTCTCCGGCGTCGTCGCGCCCTGCAATGGAAAGCCGGAAACCCATTAGAACGCGCCGAAGACATGGGAATTAATCGGCAAGAAATGGAGGGTGTTTGAAATTACCAGGTGTTCAGCGGCCTGGCGGGAGCGGGTGGCGCGGGTGGCGCGCGCGCGGGACTGCACGCTGACGAGCGCCTGCATGCACCGGAGCGTCTCGGCCGCCTGCCGCCGGACGATGTTGCCGCGGACCAGCGCCTGCAGCTTCACCAGCCCGCGGAGCGCCTTCAGTGCCCGCCTCGCCTTCACACGCAACGACAAGCATCAGCAGTGGTCCCGTCAATGAACATAACCATGGGCATCTCTGCATTGCAGGCCGGAGGTTGACATGCCAACCACCTCCGCCATTACTACTACCGCACTACCAGCAGCTTCCAAGAACAGTAACAGAGTCGCATTGTGCAAACGGCAAAAAAGAGGTGGCTCCCTTGTTCTTGAGAAGGGGATAGCGAAGTTAAAGCGGCGACGCCCAGCCCATGCCTTGCTTCCATAAAAGAAGCTCAGAGCTCAGAGACGAAGGGGCAGTAAATACATGGGAATGGCAGAGCAGATGAACAACGTGGGCGGCTCGCTTGTACACACGGCCACACGGGCACGGGAATTTCTTTCCGGAGGCAAGAATCCGAAAAAAAATGTAACAAAAATGTGAGCCGTTTTTTCGCTTTACACCCGTAATTTTCAGAAACTTGGCCTACAGAAAGTGGATTTTGGAGTGTAAAGGAGAGGAATTGGAGCCGAAAGGACGGAGGGGAGGAGCTTACCAGGTAGCCACGGAAAGCGGCCTGGATCCGGACGGCCGCCCACTCCTCGTGCTTCGCCCCGGCCGGCGGGCACCGCCCGCTGCTGGTCAGCCGCACCACGGCGGCGGCCGCCTGCGCCGCGGCAACGGCGGCCTCGGCCACCGCCGCCGTCGCCGCCGCCACGGCAATAGCGCGCTTGTTCTGCTCGTCGCCGCCGTCATCCGACGCCGCGTAGGTGCGGCGGGGCGTCGCCGCCCGCTGCACCGGCGGCGTCGGCGGCCGCACGGGGTCCTTCTCCCGGAAGGACTTGCCGAAGCCCCAGCGCTTCTTCTCCCTCTCCGGTTTGTGGTCGCCGGCCTTCTTGCCGCCGCCAAGCAGCCCGCGGAGCCACCTTGAAGCCCACCCCATCCCCTCCCTCCGGCTACTGCTCCTCCGCCGCCGCTGCCCCCATCGCCTTCTCTTGGTTCCAGCACTTGGCCGGAGCAGGGAGGGGGAAGAAAGAGCGGGAGATGAAACCCAAAACGGCGAGACGCGCGCAGGCACAGGCTTGCCAGAGAAGAAAAGGCTGCAGGACGGAGACGAAGAGTCTAGGCGAAGACTGGTGTGGGGGAGCTCTGTCTTATAGATGAAGCAGAGAAAGTGGGGCCCTTTTGTGTGAAGGTTGGTTCTTATTCGGGGTTGCTTCTGCTAATGCTTTCATGGTGAGATGGGATCAACTTGAGGGTGGTATGCGTAAAGTGGTGGGTGTTTGAGGGCCGGCTGCGTGACTGCTTCCTTGCTCAAGTGGTTGTTGTGGTAATAGCTAAACCATGTGTGTTAGGTGTTTTCCTTTTTTGGAATCATGTTTTTGCTGTTTGGGTTTATGTCCTTCTTGACATCGTTTTGAGCTATTTGCTATACTCTTGGACTGTGTGGTTAGTGGTGTGCTAACTGTGTGGTTCTGTTGGTGATGTGTTTGTTGTAAGCTGTAAGGTCAAGGTAATCCAATTTGTAGAAGATTATAAAAATTCTACTCAGAAACATAGTCTTTAGCAGGAATGAGCATATTAGAACTACAAAGCTACAAAATAAATTAAAGAAGCATGCCACTTCTAGTGAAAATATTAAACATATACGGAGGATAAAAAATGTTCGGGATAACGGATAGAGGGAAGGTGATGACCCATAGACATTGGAGATTGCAACAGTCTACGAGAGAAGTATTACAACCGAAATTATTGATTCAACGCAATGGGAGCCAACGAATATTTATAAGGTTTAGCAGTTGAGTCGTTAATTAAACTACACCTACAATAAATACTTGATTGCAAGAATTATTAGTAGCAATGACGATATGATGAATGGAGTGGTGTATTGTAACATTCCAAAATTCTAAATTTTGGAATGTCAAATTAATTAACTTTGAGTGTTTGATTGTGATGTGATTGATTGTGTGAAATTGAGTGAAAATTTGAAACTTTTTGAAAGTTGAATGAGAGGGAATGAAATGACTTTTCCAAACTTTCACTTTGTATTTTGACATCCATGAATTCAAATTCATTTCATCACGAAATTCATATTCATTTCATCACAAAATCCTAGAGTGAAGATGATATGACTTCTTCCATTGGAAGAGATGAAAAAGGGGTTTGAAAATGATTTGAATTTCATTTGAAATATTTTCAAACCAGGAACTTCATGCCACTCAATGAGTTTCATGGGAGAAGATAAAATGACTTCTTCCCACTGATAAACAGGTTCCTGATACGTGCCAGGTGACAGTGCCGGCTTAGGGACTAGGGATCGTGTCCGCTCCCAGTATGCATAAATGTCCCCGGGCATAATAATGTACCTGCCTGAATGAATATCGAACAAAGAAGGTGCAGGCAAAGTAATAATCTGACAAGTATCCGGACTGAATACTAGGTTGTAGAGGAGCCTCTTGTCATCATCTTTCATAATAAAATCGTGTGCTATCATACTAGCATAGTTTAAATACTTAGTGGGTAACAACATCTCCTCATCATCATCAAGCCTAATGGGTATCTCAAAATGCTTAGCTAGGCGGGAGGCATAGATACCTCCAAAAACAGGACCCTTCGAGCGGTTTGTGTTTAACCGACAAGCAACCATGGTGCCTAAACTAAAAGTTCTATCAGATTATAGAGCATGGCGCAAAATAGCAAGGTCGGGGGCATTAAGGCCTCCACTCTCCCCATCACCAATCAAACATCTCCCAGCAAATAATGAATAACAGCGTAAAACAGGAAAAATGTAAACTAGCCACTGTCGCCTTCGACACTCCTCTCTCTTCCCTCACAGTAGTTTCAGCAATAAAGTCCTCCACGTCTCTAGGACATGGTTCAGTGATACTGCCCCCATAGGGTAATTTGCAAACATCGCAAAAATCATAAAGTGTCATTCGCTTGGGGACATCATACAAGTGAAATTCTACCATAGGAGGATCCTTCCTAGCATGAAAGTGAAAATTTTGCACGAAGGTATTAGTGAGTGGGAGGTATTGGTCACACTTATCTTGGAAGAAGGCAGTGATGCTCGCATTCTCCGCCAAGTAATAGAAATCATCATAAATTCCAGCCTCCCTCAAGAATGTATCGCTTGGCCATTCACATGGCCGAAGCTCTGCGACGCGGGGAAGGTTGTACTTGGGCTTCTTCTTTTCCTCATTCTCATTTTCTCCTGAACTCCGGCTTGAAGAGCCTCTTAACCACCTCTTCATGGTTTCCTTTTCCACTGAAATTTTTAGTGACTCAAAATAAAAGGGAACAAAACTCAACTTGATTCATAGCAACTACTCCCATAAGTGTCTACAGGCTATATCATGCAACAAAACTACTTTGGACCACATAAATATGACATGCAAGCTCAAGAACAAGGTCACCACAGCAGCAAAAATCTGCAATATATAAAGCACTAGAACAAAAACTAATTGGACCATTGGAGAAGTCACATACCGAAGAACAATCTCCCAAATCAGTTTTGCAAATGGAGCTTTGAGCAATGAGATCGAAAATGGTAGCAAGATGAGCAAGAACACGGGTTTGAACAATGGGATGATTTTTTCAGGAGGAAGACGAAGTGGATGGGTGCTGGCATAAGTGAGGGGGACCCATGTGGGACCCACAAGCCCTATAGGTGCGCCCTGTGGGCTTGTGGCCCACTGGTGCACCTCCCTGAGGTGTTTTTAGTGCCAAAAATTCTTAAACATTAAGGAAAAAATCATACTAAATTTTCAGGGCATTTGGAGAACTTCTATTTTCTGGTTATTTTTTTATTACGCGGATAATTCAGAAAACAAAAAATAATAGTATTTTTACTTTATTAAATCTAAATAACAGAGAGTAAAAGTTGGGTACAGAAGGTTGTGCTTCCTAAATTCATCCATCACATGCCTGTCAAAAGGAATCCATTATAAGGTTGATCAAGTCTTATTAACAAACTTCTTTCGAATGACATGAAACCGGAGAATTTTCGAATAATACTAGGTTACCTCAATGGGGATATGCATGTCCCCAACAATAAGAATATCATATTTCTTTTTGACAGTAGGAAGAGGGAATTTAAAACCTTCAGTAGCAATTGTTGGAATTTCTCCAATAGAGTTGATACTATACACTTGAGGTTGTTTCTTCAGAAAGTGTACCGTATGCTCATTACCATTAACATGAAAAGTGACATTGCCCTTGTTGCAATCAATAACAGCCCTTGCAGTATTCAAGAAGGGTCTACCAAGAATGATCGACATGTTGTCGTGCACGGGTATATCAAGAATAACAAAGTCCATTAAAATAGTAACATTTGCAACTATGACAGGCACATCCTCACACATATCGATGGGTATAGCAGTTGATTTATCGGCCATTTGCAAAGAGATTTTAGTTGGTGTCGACTTATTCAAATCAATTGTACGATATAAAGAGAAATGCATAACACTAACACTGGCTCCCAAATCACATAAAGCAGTTTTAACCCAGTTTCTTTTGATGGAGCATTGTATAGTTGGTATTCCTGGATCTCCTAGTTTCTTTGGTATTCCACCTTTAAATGTGTAATTAGGAAGCATGGTGGAAATTTTAGCTTCTGGTATCTTTTATTTGTAACAATATCTTTCATATACTTTGCATAACAAGACATTTTTAGAATACCAGTCAAACGCATGCGCAAAAAGACGGGTCTAAGCATTTCAACAAAGCGCTCAAATTCCTCATCATCATTTTTCTTGGATGGTTTAGGGGGAAAGGCATGGGTTTCTGAACCCATAGTTCTCTTTCTTTACCATGTTTCCTAACAACAAAGCCTCTCTTATTATACCTTTTATTCTTAGGTTGTGGGTTATCAAGATCAACAGCAGGTTCTATCTCCACATCATTATCATTACTCGGTTGAGCATCAACATGAACATCATCATTATCATTTTTACTAGGTTCATGTTCATCACCTGATAGTGTTTCAACATCAGAAATAAAGATATCATTGGGGTTCTCAGGTGTGTCTATAACAAGTTCACTTGAGGCATGCAAAGTCCTATCATCTTTCTTTCTCTTTTTAGTTGGACTAGGTGCATCAGTATTAATTCTTTGAGAATCTTGTTCAACTCTCTTAGGATGGCCCTCAGGATACAAAGGTTCCCGAGTCATTTTACCACCTCTAGTCATAACTCTAACAACATGATCTTTGTTTGTATTGTTCATCTCATTAAGCAAATCATTTTGTGCCTTGAGAACTTGTTCTACTTGAGTTTTCACCATGGAAGCATGTTTACTAATAATCTTGAGATCATTAAAAGTTCTACACATATAATCACCCAAGTGTTCAAGCATATAAGCATTACGTTTCAATTGTCTACTAACATAAGCATTGAAGTTTTCTTGTTTAATAATAAAGTTATCAAATTCATCCAAGCATTTACTAAAAAAAATATTATAGGGTATATCACCTTCGTCAAACCTACAGAGAGAATTTACCTCTACTAGTTGTGTTGGAGTATTAAGACCGTGTATTTCTTCGATAGGTGGTAAATTCTTAACATCTTCAGCTTTAATACCCTTTTCTTTCATAGATTTATTTGCCTCTTGCATATCTTCAGGACTAAGAAATAGAATACCCATTTTCTTTGGAGTTGGCTTAGGAGGTCGTCCGGGAAGAGTCCAATCATTTCATTACTCATTATATTATTCAATAGCATTTCAGCTTGTTCAATAGTTCGTTCCCTCAAAACACAACCAGCACAACTATCTAGGTGCTCCCTAGAAGCATCAGTTAGTCCATTATAAAAGATATCAAGTATTTAATTTTTCTTGAGAGGATGATCAGGCAAAGCATTAAGTAATTGGAGAAGCCTCCCCCAAGCTTGTGGGAGACTCTCTTCTTCAGTTTGCACAAAGTTAAATATTTCCTGTAAAGCAGCTTGTTTCTTATGAGTAGGATTTTTTCATAGAAGTAATATATCATATCCTGGGGACTACGCACACAACTAGGAGCAAGAGAATTAAACCATATAGTAGCATCACCCTTTAATGAGAAAGGAAACAACTTAAGAATATAGTAATAGCGGATTTTTTCTTCATGAACAAATAGGGTGGCTATATCATTTAATTTAGTAAGGTGTGCCACAACAGTTCCAGATTCATAATCATGCAAAGGATCAGATTCAACCAAAGTAAGTAACTCAGGATCGGCAGAGAATTCATAATCCTTATCAGTAAAAAAGATAGGTGAAGTAGCAAACTTAGGATCATATTGCATTCTAACATTCATAGAATTTTCTTTCAACTTGACAAGCAATTTCTTAAGATCCTCTCTATCTTCACAAGCAAGAAAGTCCCTAGATAACTCTCCACCCATAACATAACCCTCAGGTATAATAGGAAGTTCATATCTAGGAGAGCTAGGTCTAGCAGGTGTTTCAAAGTGTTCAGTTTCAATATTTCATCAATTTCAGCATTCTCAATATCTTTAGCTCTAGCAAGTTGTTCATTAAGAAATTCACCTAGTGGCACAGTATTAACAAGCAAAGTAGTAGTATCATTATAAGCATCATGCATAGCAGAAGTAGCATCATTAATGACTTGTGACATATCAGAATTAATAGCATGTGTAGGTGTCGCAGGCTTACTTAAAACAGAAGGTGAATCAAGTGCAGAGCTAGATGGCAGTTCCTTACCTCCCCTCGTCCTAGAGGGAAAAATCTTGGTTTTGTTATCTTTCAGATTCCTCATAGTGATCAACAAATATCTATATCTATACCCCTATATAGTGTGCGAATAACTTTGAAAGTTGGTCGTTGGATGAAGCCAATCCGACGGTACAGAGATGGCAAATCCGAGCACTACTGGCCGTTGGATATCATCTACATTCCACCAGATCCTACCACATGTACAATCTAGAAGACTCCATGGTTGAACTTAAGCATAATGCACAAACCTCAAAACACAAGCACTTCTCCTTTGTTCTAGAATCTTCCATATCTTAATTGCAACCTTTTTTCTAAATGAATTGTCACTATTTGTTTTTACTATATGCTTTAAAATGCACAATTCCATGAATCTTAAAATAGATTTTTTATAAAACTAATTGATTTTGAATTAGATGAACTATAAGAATTAAACGAACATCTACATCATGCATATATGACTCAAAGCTTACATGCTATAGTTTGGTATTTATTCATAATTTGGTTACCAAATCTCATGCTTGAAATGCACGTTTACCTTGATAGTAAATCCCAAGTGACTTAGAGAATAGAGCTATGCTCCCCGGCAATGGCACCAGAAAAAGGTCTTGATAACCCACAAGTATAGGGGATCGCAACAGTTTTCGAGGGTAGAGTATTCAACCCAAGTTTATTGATTCGACACAAGGGGAGACAAAGAATATTCACGAGTATTAGTAGTTGAGTTGTCAATTCAACCACACCTAAAAGACTTAATATCTGCAGCAAAGTAATTAGTAGCAAAGTAGTATGGAAGTAACGGTAACAGTGGTAAAAGTGACAGTAACAGTTTTGTAGCAATTGTAACAGTGGTAACGACAAAGTAACTTAGCGAAGACCAATATGTGAAAAGCTTGTAGGCATTGGATCAGTGATGGATAATTATATCAGATAACATTCATCATGCAACAGTTATAACCTAGGGTGACACAGAACTAGCTAGCTCCAATTTATCAATATAATGTAGGCATGTATTCCGTATATAGTCATATGTGTTCATGGAAAAGAACTTGCATGACATCTTTTGTCCTACCCTCCCGTAGCAGCGGGTTCCTAATGGAAACTAAGGGATATTAAGGCATCCTTTTAATAGAAAACCGAACCAAAGAATTAGCACTTAGTGAATACATGAACTCCTCAAACTACGGTAATCACCGGAAAGGATCCCAATTATTTTCACCTTGGGGTATGCAGATCATAACTCATAATAGGTGTCTACAACTTGCAAGATCGGATCAAGAACACATATATATTCATGAAAAAATAATAGGTTCAGATTTGAAATCATGGCACTCGGGCCCTAGTGATAAGCATTAAGCATAGCAATGTCATATCAACATGAATCTCAGAACATAGTGGATACTAGGTATCAAACCCTAACAATAGCAACTCGATTACATGATAAATATCATCCAACCCATCAACGTACAGCAAGCCTACGAAGGAATTATTCACTCCCGGTGGTGAGCATCATGAAATTGGTAATGGAGGAAGGTTGATGATGATGATGATGGCGACCAATCCTCCTCTCCGGAGCCCCAAACGAACTCCAGATTAGCCCTCCTGGTGATGAACAGGAGGTGGCAGCGGCTCCGTATCGTAAAACGCGATGAATCCTTCTTGTGAGTTTTTTCTCCCTGAATAGGTACTTATAGAGTTGGAGTTAGGGTCGGAGGAGGTCCAGGGAGCCCACAAGCCAGCAGGGCGCGCCCCCAGGGCTTGTGGGTGCCCCCCCCTCTGGTTAATTCTTGCGCCAGTATTTTTTATATATTCCACTAAATCTCCGTAAATTTTCACGTCAATCCGAGAACTTCGATTTCTGCACAAAATGACACCATAGCAATTCTGCTGAAAACATCATCAGTCCAGGTTAGTTCCATTCAAATCATGCAAATTAGAGTCCAAAACAAGGGCAAAATAGTTTGGAAAAGTAGATACGATGGAGACGTATCAGACTTCTCTCTTGAAAGAAAACATATGGTGGGCGAACAAATTACTGTTGAGCAATTGATAGAAGAGCGCATAGTTATGACGATATCTAAGGCAATGATCATGAATATAGGCATCAAGTCCGTGACAAGTAGTGACGCTTTATAATTTTTTATTGTTCCATGCGGTTTTATTATCAATCTTGGATGCTTTATAATCATTTTATAGTCATTTTATATCATTTTTTGGTACTAACCTATTGACATAGTGCCAAGTGTCAGTTGTTGTTTTTTCCATGTTTTTTACATCGCAGAAAATCAATACCAGACGGAGTCCAAATGCAACGAAACTTCACGATGAATTTTTATGGACCAAAAGGAAGAAGTTGGGCCCTAGTTGCACCTGGGGGGAGTCCCGAGGAGGGGATAACCCACCAGGGCGCGCCAGGAGGCCCAGGCGTGCCCTGGTGGGTTGTGCCCACCTCGGGTGCCCCTCGGACCACCTCTTTGCTCTATAAATACCCCAAAATACTAGAACCCTAGGGGAGTCGACAAAATATTCATCCAGCCGCCGTAGTCCAGAACCACCAGATCCAATCTAGACACCATCTCGGATGGGGTTCACCACCTCCACTGGTGCCTCTTCGATGAAGCGTGAGTAGTTCTTTGTAGACCTTCAGGTCCGTAGTTAGTAGCTAGATGGCTTTCTCTCTCTCGCTGAATTCTCAATACAATGGTCTCTTGGAGATCCATATGATGTAACTCTTTTGCGGTGTGTTTGTTGGGATCTGATGAACTTTAAGTTTATGATCAGTCATATCTTTTTACATCCATGAAAGTTATTTGAGTTTCTTTGATCTCTTATATGCATGATCTCTTATAGCCTCTTATTTCTTCTCCGATATTCAGGTTTTGTTTGGCCAACTTGATCTATTTATCTTGCAATGGGAAGAGGTTAAGTTGTTAAGTTGTTAAACGGGTGATGTTTTTAAGTTGTTAAAAGAGAGGGGTACCTTAATCCATGAAAGAATAGAAGAAAGTCGGATCGATAAATTGGAAGAAATTTTTAGTAATCTAAGCACGTCTTTTACTACCACCAAAATTATTGATGAAACTCCCATAAAGAGTAGGAGATCTAAGAACAAGGGTGCAACTTCTAGTGATAGCAATAAAGGAGATCTTAAGATGATTAGTATCTACCTGGATTTTGTTGAAGTGATAAGAGATCCTTTTGCAAGAATGAAATCTTTAAATTTACTCCTAGAAGTGTTGCTACTGAAGGTCTTTATGCTAAATCTTTGAAGGATTCTAAGTGTTTGATTGAAGAGTTGGAAAAGGATTACAAAACTTAGATCCTTGCTTTATGCCTAGCTAAGGGCGTAAAACTATAGCACTTGTTGGGAGGCAACCCAATGAATAAATTTCATTTTGCTTTTTGCTTTCTGTTCTTGTGTGTTCACAAAATTATGCTACTGTTATGATTGTGTTTTTTGTGTTTTAATTAGTGTTTGTGCCAAGTAGAACCAATAGGATCTTCTTGGGTGATAGTTGTTTGATCTTGCTGAAAAAGACAGAAACTTTGTGCTCACGAAAATAATTGTTAAAAATCACCAGAACGATATAAAATGCCAATTCTTTTTGCACAAGATCAATATACAAATTATCCACGTTGTCCTAGTTTTTTAGAATTTTTGGAGTTCTATAAGTATTCGAAACAAATCAGATTTGTACAGACTTTTCTGTTTTGACAAAAATTTGTTTTCTTTGTGTTGTGTGCTTATTTTTATGGCTCTATGGTTCTCTTTGATGGATTTTTGCCACAGAAAAGTTGGAATACAGTAGATATAATACAAAAACAAAATATGAATTGGTTTGACACAGCATTTATAGTAGTAGTTTATTTTTCTTATACTAACGGATCTCACGAAGGTTTTGTTGAGTTTTGTGTGATTGAAGTTTTCAAGTTTTGGGTTATCTTATGATGGATGAAAGAAGGATAGAAGAGCCTAAGCTTGGGGATGCCCCGGCATCCCAAGCTATTATCTAAGAATGAGCAACCAACTAAGCTTGGGGATGCCCCCGAGTGGCATCCCCTCTTTCTTCTAACAACTATCGGTATTTTACTCGAGGCTATATTTTTATTTGTCACGTGATATGTGTTTTGCTTGGAGGGTCTTGTGTGATATGTGTCTTTGCTTGTTTTATTTTATGTTTTAAGTCATCAATCCTTGCTGGACACACCTATTTGAGAGAGCCAAAATTATATCATGACTTGTTAGAATTGCTCTCTATGCTTCACTTAAATCTTTTATGAGCTAGGACTTGCTCTAGTGCTTCACTTATATCTTTTTGAGCATGGTGTGCTTAGTATTTTTGAAGAAATGCTCTCTTGCTTCACTTAGATTTATTTGACAGTTAGTAAATTTTTTAAGAAATTATCTTTTGCTTCACTTAAATTATTTTGAGAGAAACAAAACTTGTTATGCTCATGATCTTCACTTATATTTGTTTGAGCTTATGAAAAGCAACACATGAAAATTAGTCCCAAAGTGATAGATATCCAAGAAGGATAAAAGAAATAAAGAAAAAATTGTCATGAAGACCATTGGACAAAATAAACTTGATTCTTAGTAATAGTTTTGAGATATGATGATGTGATATGTGAGTTATGTTGATGAGTAATTGTGCTCTAGTAAGAATATTGGTGTTAAGGTTTGTGATTCCCTATGCATGCACGAAATTCAATAATCATGCAATGAAAATTATATCCTAATTGTGGTGCATTATTCGGTGTTAATTATGCTTAATGCTTGCTTATGAGATTATTCGTTTCTTGGTTGGTCGCTTCCCAATCTTTTGCTAGCCTTCACTTTACACCAAGTATTATCTCTACTTGTGCATCCAAAATCCTTTAAACCAATTTTGCCACATGAGTCCACTATATCTACCTATATGTGGTATTCTTTTGTCGTTCTAAGAAAATTTACATGTGCCATCTCTAATTTTCAAAATAAACTTCTCTTTTTGTGTGTTTGTTTTGCTCGCGGAACGGTAACGGGTGGCTAATATTTTCCATGCTGGATGTGTTATTCTCAAGATGAGTGTTCATTCACTTGTCATTGCACGAGAGTAAGGCAAAGTGTCGGATTTCGGGTTCCGGCAGACCCTTAAGGTTCGAACTCTGGGGTGCGCACGAAGATCTTTCCCCTACCGACTCGCGCTTCTATGGCTCGCAAGAGATCTAGGCACGAAGGAAGAACACACAAGGGACACGAGGTTTATACTGGTTTGGGCCACCAATGTGGTGTAATACCCTACTCCAGTGTGTGGTGTGGTGGATTGCCTCTGGGGCTGATGATGAACAATACAGGGGAAGAACAACCTCGCGAGAGGTGTACTTGAGCTGATGCGGTGTGTTCTGCTTTCTCTCTCTCTCTCTCTCTCTCTCTCTCTCTCTCTCTCTCTCTCTTTCCTTCTGTTCTTCCCTCTTTGCCCTCTGTTTTTCTTATGGTGGCTAGTCCTATTTATAGAGGCCCTGGTCCTCTTCCCAAATAATGAGCGGGAAGGGCGCTAACAATTGGCCATTTTGAAGGGGAACATCCAGTACAAGTTATCCTAACCAAAGGTGGTCTTCGGCTGGCAAAAGCACTGGTGATGACGTCGTCTTGGGCTCCACGGTGACCTCCGTCCTACCACTCTGCTGGTCTTGGTCTTGTTGCCCCGGAATGGTAACCTTTGCCCGATGCCTTAGCCTGTGCTTGCTCCCTTTGCACCGAAGGGGAAACAAAGACACTGCGCAGGCCGGCGCCCGCCTGGTCTCGATCGTCATGGCTTGCGTCACGGGCTCCTCGCAAGGTGCCCCTGCCTTGATCTCTCCGCTTCCTCGCAAGCGTGCCTGATGAGGCTGCTCCTGAGGAAGCTTCCTATCGTCCGCCCCGCAAGGCTTGGCCCCTCGCGAGGGTCTTGAACTTGAGCTGATGAAACTGGGCTACACTGGGACCCCACTCGAGCCACGCTGCAGGCCGCAGGCAGGCAAGTCTGGGGACCCCCGTTCCCAGAACGCCGACAGTAGCCCCGGGCCCATGGTGCGCCCGGGCTTGGCTTAGCAGAGAAGCGAAGGGGTAAGCGCGAAGCACCGCGGGGCCCAATAGCCTGCGGCCTTGGGCGCCGTGTGGCGATTGATTGGACGTGGGTGTCTGTGCTTCCCCACGACGCCTCGGCAACCGCCCATCTGACAAAAGAGGTGTCCGGGCCAGACTTACTCGCTTTGTTCTTGTTCGCCTTCCCCTAGATCCCTTTCTCGTTCTTCTCCTTCCTGCCCCCGAAATCCTCCAGATCTGTCTCAATCCTTCCCATCCGGCACGCTATGGCGCCTTGCAAGTCCCCGATCAAGGCTTGGTACTCGCCGGCTCTAGATCCCTCGAACTTGTCGGAGAAGAACCTCGCTCTCACGCGCCTGATGACGGTGGCGCAGGGCAGGGAGGGGGTGACTGTGCTCAAGGCCGGCTCTGACCAGCCTGAGGGCAAGGGGAGCACCTTCTATCCGTTCTTTGTGAGCGCCATTATCGCTGGTCTGGTGCCTCCTTTTTCCGAGTTCTTCTTTGCTGTTCTCCGCCAATACAACTTGCAAGCTCTACATCTCCACCCCAACTCTGTTCTTCTCCTGGTGATTTTCGCCTACTATTGCGAGGCTCACGTTGGGATAAAGCCCTCGGTGGCCTTGCTGTGCCACTATTTTTTCCTTCGGGTTTCTCGTGCCCATGTCTCCGCATGCGCGAGCTTCAACGCATACTCCAACTCCAACGCCATCTCGAAGCCTGGGAAGAGGATTGAAGGCTTCCGGAGCAAGTGGGTCATGGTGGATGTCGGGTGCCTCCACCCCCGACTGGTGTTGCCTACGGGGTAGCCCAAGGCCGTTGACGCGTGGTCCCACGCAGAGCTCGTTGACCCCCACACGAGGGCGGTGCTGAAGAGGATGAACGCGGACCTGAGGCCAGGCAACTTAGGGGCGGCGAAGTTGACTGGGGCTACACTCCTGAGGGAGTTCTTGGAACACCGGGTGGCTCCACTCCAAAAACACTCGCTCCCATTGTGGAGGCTTGGGGAAGAGGACGCCACCCTGCGCCTAAGCTCTGAGGCCCTGACCGACGAGGATCTGGTTGCGGCCCTCCACTCCTTGGTTGGGGGAGACGTGGCGAGCCCGGTGGGCGCCCCTGTCCCCCTGTTCCTTCGCGGCGACTGGGAGCAGGTGGTGAAGACCATGCCCACCTTCAATGGTGAGGGGCTGGTGCCTGCGGAAGCTCCCGAGGATCTGGCGGCGCTGGCGATGGTGAACGTGTCCTCCGGTAGCTCCAACAGGAGTGAGGGGGAAGAAGAGGCGGAGGAGGAAGAGTCTGACTCTGAGGCGACTGGCGAGGAGTCGGGGGAGTCCTTCCCTCGGCACAGGTCCCGGGCCCTCCGCTCCATGCCGGATGACGACGAGGCTGGCGCCAGGCGAGGAGAGGAGGACTCTCCCTCAGTCGCAAGAAAGGGCAGGTCAGGGCTGGCCCTCCCAGGGTCCGCTCTGGTCCCCGGGCGGTCTGGGGTAAACCCCAGCCTTCCTGACGCGCCTTCAGCTTCCGGGCCCCCCAAGGCTGACCCCAGCTGCAGGCTCTCGGGCTTCAAGTACGGCCGGAAGCTTCTTGAGTCCGTGAACGACGACCAGTAAGTGCTCGATTCGTGCTTTACTTGCTTTCTGCCGCCGAGGCTTTGATGTCTGCATTCTTTTGCCAGGCCGGCACCTGCAGCGAAGAGGTTGAGAGGGGCTTCTGCGGCCCTGCTTGGGGTGAGTTCATCTACCGGGGTGGCGCCTTCATCTGCTGGGCAAAGAGGCGGCGAGGCTCGCGCCTCCCCTGCCCGATCGTCTTCGCGAGGCCAACTTGGATGCTCCGGCGAGGAGTCAGCCCCCGTGGCCCCGCTGACCCTGGAAGCGACTGCGCTCGATGCTGCAGCCGGGGTAGCCAAGGCCCAGGGGGCTCCTTCCTGCCAAGCTGTGATCACGCTGCCGCCTTCTCCACCTCCGCCACCGGTTCCTGTCTCTTCTGATCCCTCTGCCGCCGTCCTGGATCGGGTCGCCAACGAACTGAGCCAGCTGCGGGAGGATCTTCAGAGCGCTGACCCTCGCCTAGTGGCCGGGCGCCTGGAGCTAGCTTCTGGCTGGGCCCGTTCTGCTGCCTCCGTCCGAGCAGCGCTGAGCCAGGCCATGTCGGCCTCCGACGGGGAGAAGCAGGCCCCCAGCCAAGCCAAGGCCGCTCGCGACGCCGCCCTGAGCGACGTTGCGGCTGCCCAGGGCCGCTGCAAGGCGCTGGAGGTCGAGCTGCAGGGCCTGCGCGACGAGCTCGCCAAGGAGGTCCGCGGCCGCTAGGAGAAGGAGGAGGAGATGAAGGCTCGGGAGGCTGCCATCAAGGACCGGGACGCCAAGCTTGATGACCGCTGCGGTCGGTTGGAGACGCTGGAGCGGTCGCTGAAGGCGGAGAGGACCGAGCTATACGCCAAGGCGAAGGTCCTGGCCGAGGATCGAGTGGCCTTTGCGCAGCTGGAGGAGAAAGCTCGCGCCGTGCTGAAGACGCTTTACGAGTGCGGCTTGGAGGAGCCGTTGGCTGGTGCGGAGGACGACCCCGCCGAGCTACTTCCCTTCCTGGTCCGTGTGCTTGAAGACGTCGTAGACAGCCTCGGCCCCACGACCGAGGCTGAGGCACGTGCCCTGTCCTCCGCGGAGCTGACGCACGTCCTAAGCCACGTCTACCTGCGTGACCCCGACGTTGACTTCGACAGCCTGCTGGAACCCGTGAGCGGCGACCTTGCCGCGACTGCCGCTGAGGCCGTGAAAGGCCGAGCCGAGGCCTTGATGGGGAGGTTCCGCGCCTTCAGTACCTTGCCCGGGCGCGGTGCCGCCAGCTCCGCGGCCTCAGGAGGCGGAGTCGCCCAGCGTGACTCCACCACAGGCGGTGGCGCCACTGGAGAGTGATCCCTTCACGGCTTTTGTCCTGCTTTTACTCCTGCAATATGCACCATGCCTCGCGGAGGTGTTTAAACTTGTGTTTGGCGTCGTGAAACAATCTATGGCTTGTAATATTTTCTTTGAATTCCTGAAATTTGCATTTTCCCCTCCTAGTTGCTTGCGCTCTACGTCGGCAGGGCCCGGCCCCGCGCATACCTCAACCGCTGTTAGCCCCGACCGGAAACCAGGACGGGACTAAGGAGTGAGGGGCTACGTGGCAAGTTAGGCTCCTGAGTCGCGATGCTCAGGAGTCCCCCTTGACGCGCGGGCAACAAGTAGGAAGGGGGAGCAGAGGAGTGGATTTGTCGTTCTGCGTCGCAGGGCCCGGCCCCACGCATACCTCAACCGCCGTTAGCCCCGACCGGAAACCAGGACATGACTAAGGAGTGAGGGGCTACGTGACCAGTTAGGCTCCCAAGTCGCGATGCTCAGCAGTCCCCCTTGACGTTCAAACGGGTTTTCATACCTTGGGTCTACTCGGGGAGGGGCACGCGACGACCAGGTCCGAGGGATCTGGCTGGGTGGCGTGCGCTCGGGCATGGCCCGGGCGTAGCCCCCGTGTCCAGCTCCCTCGCGCGGCACTCCCGGGGGGAGGCGTTGCAAAGGTGCCGGACACTGAGCTCCGGGCTCCCTGAGGTTGGTATGGCCGTGGGCCGCCCTCAGTTGTTTATCACCAGCGCGGAGCATAGCGCTTCCGTACGTGTATATGCATAGCCGCTCCTCGACAGTGTCGTCAACCAGCGTGGAGCATGGTGCTTCCACTTGTACATGGGAGGGGGGCTCCCCTCCGGGAGGAGCCCCCGGGGCGTGTACAGCCCCGCCCTGACGCATGGCCGGCACGGTAGGGCTAGGAGAGGTGTATCTGGGCACTCGTGAGCCAGAGCGGGACTCACGAGGCCCTACCTCGAGGCGGGTTGCACCTGGCTCTGGGCCTTTTTCAATTGTGTGTTCCTGCAGGGTGGTTAGAATGCAAATGCTCTACGTCCTCAGGTCCCGGCCCTCGAGCGAGCTCAGCCGCCGCTGGTATGACAGGTCGCGATGCCGTGGGTCAAGGCCAGGGGGTGAGGGCTGGAGAGCTAGTAGGAGCCCATGAGTCGCGATGCTCAGGTACCCCCCTTTTAACGTGCAAGCGCTTTGCATGAGAGCGGAGGAGTTCGCGATAAGCAGCAAATGACAATCATGGGAACCAGATCAAGCGAGGAGCAATTCATTTCAGGTAGATGCGGGAAAAGCAAACGCCACTGGGCCAGGCCCAGGCAGCTTGGGGATGATGCAGCCCGAGGGGCGCCCCCCAACAAGGTAAGTAAAAGAGCATAAGCAAAACAGATACATGCCGCAGGGACGGACCCACGCGACCTGGGAACGACGCGGCCCTGTGGGTGCTCCCAACTAAAAATGGAACTTTGAAAGATGTCACCTTATGCCGTTGGAGATGAAGTGATGCCGATGAAGCGGGCGGCGCGCGGTGAAGACGTCGATCCTCACGAGCCCCCAGACCCAGGAGCCTCGGGAGGCTCTAGGGGCACAGGTGGGTCTTCGAGGGCCATCTCCATCTCCGCCAGGACCGCACAACGCCCGACCTCCTAAGCTTCTAGAATGCTCCTTAGTAGGCGCTGGTGAGCGGCGACCGCGTTCGGCAGGCTGAAAGGCATGCGAATGTAGCTGTGAGGCGGACCCTCGCAACGCCTGGCGCGCGAAGGCCAGAGACGCTCCTGAGACGTGGCTTGGTTAAGCCCTGGCACGTCGATGCAGACGCGTAGCCCACAATCCTAGCCTGGATGTGGGGCTGCGGCGGGTAGGCGGCGGCTGCCGCGCATGACTCTCGACTCCTGTAGCTCCTGGGTATTTCTTGCGACGAACTCCTGAGGGTTTGGTTCTCCTTGCCTCGTACCTTCATGAGGGAAACGTGCCTGGAAGCACCCCTCTAAGTGGTGCCCGAGCACCTCCCTCGTGACCTTGGCAAAGTCGGTGGCCCTCCAAGAAAGAGCCCCCGAGCCCTGCCTGAGGAGGGCGTCGGGCGCGCCTTCCTATGCGACAGAGGGTGGCGCTCCTTGAGCGGGCGCAAATCCTGACGCAACACCTCCGGGGGCGCCTACCTCCTCATGGCTTGGGCCAGGCGAAGCCTTCTTCTTCTTAGGGGTCGTCTTGGGAAGCCTTCCGCTCCTATGATCTGGGTCTTCGATTTCTGCGGCTTGGAAGGCACGCTCAAGTGAACACACTGCGTCCCTTTCCTCACAGGGTATTGTGATGACTCCACCGCTTCCTGGCATCTTGAGGACATTGTAGCCATGGTGAGTCACTGCCATGAACTTGGCTAGGGCTGGGTACCCGAGGATGGCGTTGTATGGCAGCCGAATGTGGGCGCCGTCAAAGTCGATGAGCTTGGTGCGGTAGTTGTTGCGTTGCCCGAAGGTGACTGGAAGCCGAACCTGCCCTATCAGGACAGTGGAACCATCAGTGACTCCTGAGAAAGGCTTGGTCGGCTGAAGCTGATCATACGACACTTGGAGATGGTCGAACGTCTCGACGGACAGGACATTGAGTCCTGCTCCGCCATCGACGAGGGTCCTGGTGACCTGCACATTGCTGATGACTGGGGAGCAAAGCATCGGGAGGACTCCGACCGTTGCCGCGCACTTGAGTTGATCCACTGAGCTAAACGTGACAGCACACGCAGACCACCTGAGAGGGTGCGTGGCCTCAAGCTTGGGGAGGACTGCATTCACCTCACGAGCAAACTTCTTGAAGATGTGCTGTGAGGCTGGGGCCTAGGCGCCACCCAAGATGCAAGCGATTGCGCGCGACCCCTGGAAGCCCCCAGCCCCTCGTCTTGATGCTGGTCTTCATTCCTCCTTGTCGGTGGCGGTAAAGGAGGGAGGCCTGCGTTGCCGTGCGGGCGATCCTCATGAGGCTGATCCCTCCAGCCTCCCTCGCGAGGCTGGTCCTGCCAGCGATCCTCGCGAGGTCGGTCACGCCACCCTTGGCAAGGGCCACGGTCTTCCCATCGTCCTCCACCTCTTCCTCCTCCTCGGCCATAGCCTCTGTCGTTGCGCTCGGGGCGTCGGCTGATACGCCCATCTTCCATGGCCCTGAGCTCTTGGCATTCATTGGTGTTGTGGGTGTGGAGGTCATGGTACACGCAGTATCAACTGCCCTTGAATGACTCCGGCTGATCCCTTCCTCGCTTGGTGTCTGGTTCCGCTGCGAGCACGGCAGCTCCCTTACGCTTCACGTCCTTGGCCTTGAGCTTTTTCTCTTCTGGGTCGGCAGCTGGGAGCTCGAGGAGGGAGAGGCGCCCTTCCTCAGCCCTGGCGCACTTGGTCGCCAAGTTGAACAGATCAAGGGATGTGCACATGTCTTCATGGATTGCTAGCTCCTCCTTCATCTTGATGTCGCGCACGCTATCGGAGAAGGCGGAGATAATGGCTTCCTCAGTCACCCTGGGGATCTTGAGGCGAGCATTGTTGAAGCGCTGGATGTATTTCTGCAGGGTTTCCCCTGGCTGTTGCTTGATGCGGCGCAGGTCGCTCATGGCCGGGGGCCGGTCGTGAGTGCCGTGGAAGTTGGCGATGAAGCGAGTGCGCATCTCATCCTAGGAGGAGATCGTGCCAGGAGCCGGGTGCGGGCGCCGTCCTTGAGCGCCATGGGAAACCAGTTCACCATGACCTTTTCATCTCCGTTGGCGGCTTCGATGCCCAGCTCATAGAGCTGTAGGAATTCCGCAGGGTCCGCCGTGCCATCGTAGCAGGGGGGGGGGAGATTAGGCTTGAACTTTCCTGGCCATGCGACGCCGCGTAGCTCGGAGGTGAAGGCGCGACAGCTTGCTGTGGCCACCGGCGCCCTTTGCTGGTGCTGGGCTTGCTCCTGAGGGTTACCACGCGCCGCCGCTTGGAGCAGCGCGGGGTCTTGGCGTGGAGGCGCAGGGACGCGGTCCTGGCGCGCCGGTGCTGGGAGCACGCGAGCACCTTCTTGGGGACGAGGGATCTCTTGGCAACTCCCTTCTTGGCACGCAGGCGCCGGACGTGGAGGGTCTCGCCCTGGGGCCGCGCGCCTTGAAGCTAGGGCGCCTTCTTGAGGAGGAGGCGGCGGAGGCGCCTCCTGATCCTCGCTCCTGTGCGGAATGGAGGGCGAGGCAGCGAGAGGGACGGCAAGGGAGAGCCCCCTGCGGCGCTGACGAGCTCGATGATGCGAGCGAGCTAGTCTTCGTAGAGGTCGTCGACGGGGCGGTAGTGCAGGAGATATCTTGCTAGGAGCAGCGCGGCGTGCGCGTCCGTGGGGGTGCGACGGGCGTGGGACGACGAACCGGCTGGAGTTAGCGACGGGGTGGCGGTGCGGCCTTCCCGCCGCACCGAAGGATGCAGGGACGAGGCCTGCTGCTCGTTCCCCGCCGAACCGGTGGCGGCGTTGGCGGCAGGCGACGGGGAACAGCGAGGGCGTCCACCGACGGGCGCCGTCTGGGCGACACAGGCAGCGAGAGCGGCCCGGCGCTCAGCGCGAGCCCGACGAGCGTCGGCCATGGCCACGACGGACGATCACACTCGAACAACGGAAGAAAGATTCCGGCGCACCCCTACCTGGCGCGCCAAATGTCGGATTTCGGGTTCCGGCAGACCCTTAAGGTTCGAACTCTGGGGTGCGCACGAAGATCTTTCCCCTACCGACTCGCGCTTCTATGGCTCGCAAGAGATCTAGGCACGAAGAAAGAACACACAAGGGACACGAGGTTTATACTAGTTCGGGCCACCAATGTGGTGTAATACCCTACTCCAGTGTGTGGTGTGGTGGATTGCCTCTGGGGCTGATGATGAACAATACAGGGGAAGAACGGCCTCGCGAGAGGTGTTCTTGAGCTGATGCGGTGTGTTCTGCTTTCTCTCTCTCTCTCTCTCTCTCTATCTATCTATCTATCTATCTCTCTCTCTCTTTCCTTCTGTTCTTCCCTCTTTGCCCTATGTTTTTCTTATGGTGGCTAGTCCTATTTATAGAGGCCCTGGTCCTCTTCCCAAATAATGAGCGGGAAGGGCGCCAACAATTGGCCATTTTGAAGGGGAACATCCAGTACAAGTTATCCTGACCAAAGGTGGTCTTCGGCTGCCAAAAGCACTGGTGATGACGCCGTCTTGGGCTCCACGGTGACCTCCGTCCTGCCGCTCTGCTGGTCTTGGTCTCGTTGCACCGGAATGGTAACCTTTACCCGATGCCTTGGTCTGTGCTTGCTCCCTTTGCACCGAAGGGGAAACAAGGACACTGCGCAGGCCGGCGCCCGCCTGGCGCCCGCCTGGTCTCGATCGTCATGGCTTCGTCACGGGCTCCTCGCGAGGTGCCCCTGCCTTGATCTCTCTGCCTCCTCACGAGCGTGCCTGATGAGGCTGCTCCTGAGGAAGCTTTGTGCCGTCCGCCCCGCAAGGCTTGGCCCCTCGCGAGGGTCTTGAACTTGAGCTGATGAAGCTGGGTTATGCTGGGCCCCCACTCGAGCCACGCCGCAGGCCGCAGGCAGGCAAGTCTGGGGACCCCCGTTCCTAGAACACCGACACAAAGGTCTTAGGGATGCCCAGTCCCGAAATGCAAAAATGAATTTACTTTATGTTGTCAAATAATAAATTCCTTGGAAAGTGTTGGTATGGAGGCACCCGTGGATCCGCTTAGCCATGGAAAGTGAAAGTATGGTGGAAAAGGAATAAACTTCATTTTCTGTTTGGGAACCGCCTATTGTTGGAAATATGCCCTAGAGGCAATAATAAAAGCATTATTATTATATTTCCTTGTTCATGATAATTGTCTTTATTCATGCTATAATTGTGTTATCCGGAAATCGTAATACATGTGTGAATAATAGACACCAACATGTCCCTAGTAAGCCTCTAGTTGACTAGCTCATTGATCAACAGATAGTCATGGTTTCCTGACTATGGACATTGGATGTCATTGATAACGAGATCACATCATTAGGAGAATGATGTGATGGACAAGACCCAATCCTAAACATAGCACAAGATCGTATAGTTCGTTTGCTAGAGTTTTCCAATGTCAAGTATCCTTTCCTTAGACCATGAGATCGTGTAACTCCCGGATACCGTAGGAGTGCTTTGGGTATACCAAACGTCACAACATAACTGGGTGACTATAAAGGTATACTACGGGTATCTCCGAAAGTGTCTGTTGGGTTGACATGGATCGAGACTGGGATTTGTCACTCCGCATGACGGAGAGGTATCACCGGGCCCACTCGGTAATGCATCATCATAATGAGCTCAATGTGATCAAAGTGGTTGATCACGGGATCATGCATTACGGTATGAGTAAAGTGACTTGCCGGTAACGAGATTGAACGAGGTATTGGGATACCGACGATCGAATCTCGGGCAAGTAAAATACCGATTGACAAAGGGAATTGTATACGGGATTAATTGAATCCTCGACATCGTGGTTCATCCGATGAGATCATCGTGGAGCATGTGGGAGCCAACATGGGTATCCAGATCCCGCTGTTGGTTATTGCCCGAGAGCCGTCTCGGTCATGTCTGCATGTCTCCCGAACCCGTAGGGTCTACACACTTAAGGTTCGGTGACGCTAGGGTTGTGAAGATATGTATATGCAGTAACCCGAATATTGTTCGGAGTCCCGGATGAGTTCCCCGACGTCACGAGGAGTTCCGGATTGGTCCGGAGGTGAAGAATTATATATAGGAAGTACAGTTTCGGCCATCGGGAGTGATCTAGGGGTCACCGGTATTGTACCGGGACCACCAGATGGGTCCCGGGGGTCCATCGGGTGGGGCCACCCATCCCGGAGGGCCCCATGGGCTGAAGTGGGAGGGGGGCCAGCCCTTAGTGGGCTGGTGCGCCCCCCAAGGCCCACCCCCTGCACCTAGGGTTGGAACCCTAGGGTGGGGGGGGGGGGGCGCCCACTTTCCTTGGGGGGCACTCCACCCCCCTTGGCCGCCGCCCCCTCTAGAGATGGGATCTCCAGGGGCCGGCGCCCCCCAGGGGGCCTATATAAAGGGGGGGAGGGAGGGGCAGCCGCACCCTTGCCCCTGGCGCCTCCCTCTCTCCCTGTTACACCTCTCCCTCTCGCAGTGCACGGCGAAGCCCTGCTGTTGTGACGCCCTACATCCACCACCACACCGTCGTGCTGCTGGATCTTCATCAACCTCTCCTTCCCCCTTGCTGGATCAAGAAGGAGGAGACGTCACGCTGACCGTACGTGTGTTGAACGCGGAGGTGCCGTCCGTTCGGTGCTAGGATCTCCGGTGATTTGGATCACGTCGTGTACAACTACCTCATCCCCGTTCTTTTGAACGCTTCCGCTCGCGATCTGCAAAGGTATGTAGATGCATCCGATCACTCGTTGCTAGATGAACTCATAGATGGATCTTGGTGAAACCGTAGGAAAATTTTTGTTTTCTGCAACGTTCCCCAACACCTATGGCATATCTAGCATGGAAAGTGTTGGGAACTGTGAGTCGTTTTCGTTGGTGAGATGGATACTCCTCCCAAAATGTTTTTATCTCTAATTTTTTCGCTTTGAGCTCTGGCACCTCTACAAATCCCTACTTCGCTCTGCGAATGGCCTTTCTTTTACTTTATGCAATTTTTATTTTGAATTTGAGTCTCCATCTTCTCTCATAAAAAGCACCAACTAGGAGGCAATATGATCGTACTTAAGTATTGGGTGTAGTTAATATTCGAGTGTGTTTCACGAATGGATCGATGTTTGAGCATGATGGGCTAGGGATAACTTATTTTAGCATTGATATTTTGAAAGATATGGTTGCTTGTTGATATGCTTGAGTATCTAAATTATTATGTCAAAACTAGAATATTTCTTTGAATCGCATAAAAGTCCAAATGTCCATGATATAAAGAAAAGAATATGATATGACATGATGAACAACACTCCACATCAAAAATTCTGTTTTTATCACTTACCTACTCGAGGACGAGCAGGAGTTAAGCTTGGGGATGCTGATACGTCTCCAACGTATCTATAATTTTTTATTGTTCCATGTTGTTTTATTATCAATCTTGGATGTTTTATAATTATTTGTAGTCATTTTATATCATTTTTTGGTACTAACATATTGACATAGTGCCAAGTGCTAGTTGTTATTTTCCATGTTTTTACATCACAGAAAATCAATACCAGACGGAGTCCAAATGCAACGAAACTTCACGATGATTTTTTATGGACCAAAAGGAAGAAGTTGGCCCCTGGTTGTTGGGGATCGTTGCAGAAATTAAAAAAAATTCTACGCATCACCAAGATCAATCTATGGAGCTTACTAGCAACGAGAGGGGAGTGCATCTTCATACCTTTGAGGATTGCGATGCGGAAGCATTGTTAGAACGCGGTCGGCAGGGTCATACACGAAGCGATTCAGATCGCGGCTGAATCCGATCTAAGCACCGAACAACAGTGCCTCTGCGTTAAACACACGTGCAGCCCGGTGACGTCTCCCGCACCTTGATCCAGCAAGGAGAGAGGGAGAGGTTGGGGAAGACTCCGTCCAGCAGCAGCACGACGGCGTGGTGGTGGTGGAGGAGCGTGGCACTCCAGCAGGGCTTCGTCAAGCACTGCGAGAGACGAGGAGGGAGAGGGGTAGGGCTGCGCCAAGAGAGAGGGAGACTCGTGTCTCTGGCAGCCCCAAAACCCCCACTATATATAGGGGGAGGGGACGGTGGCCCCCGGGGCGGTGCCCCCTAGGGTTTCCACCTAAGGGGGGGCGGCCCCTCGGGGGGGGGGGACAGCGCCCCCCTTAGGGTTTCCAAGTAGGGGGGCAGCGGCCCCCTAGGGTTTCCAACCCTAGGCGCCTTGGGCCCTTGGGGGGGGGGGCGCACCAGCCCACCAAGGGGCTGGTTCCCACCCAACTACAACCCATTAGGTCCTTCGGGGCAGGTGGACCCTCCCGGTGGACCCCCGGAACCCCTTCGGTGGTCCCGGTACAATACCAATGAACCCCCGAACCCTTCCGGTGACCGTATGATGACTTCCCATATATATATCTTCACCTATGGACCAATCCGGAACTCCTCGTGACGTCCGGGATCTCATCCGGGACTCCGAACAACATTCGGTAACCACGTACAAACTTTCCCTATAACCCTAGCGTCATCGAACCTTGAGTGTGTAGACCCTACGGGTTCGGGAATCATGCAGACATGACCGAGACATCTCTCCGGCCGATAACCAACAGCGGGATCTAGATACCCACGTTGGCTCCCACATGTTCCACGATGATCTCATCGGATGATCCACGATGTCGAGTATTCAATCAATCCCGTATATAATTCCCTTTGTCAATCGGTACATTACTTGCCCGAGATTAGATCGTCGGTATCTTAATACCTCGTTCAATCTCGTTACTGGCAAGTCACTTTACTCGTTCCATAACTCATCATCCCGTGACCAACCCCTTAGTCACATTGAGCTCATTACGATGATGTCTTACCGAGTGGGCCCAGAGATACCTCTCTGTCATACGGAGTGACAAATCCCAGTCTCGATTCGTGCCAACCAAACAGATACTTTCAGGGTTACCCGTAGTGCAACTTTATAGCCACCCAGTTACGTTGTGATGTTTGGCACACCCAAAGGACTCCTACGGTATCCGGGAGTTGTACAATCTCATGGTCTAAGGAAAGGATACTTGACATTAGAAGAGCTCTAGCAGACGAATTATACGATCTTTGTGCTATGCTTAGGATTGGGTCTTGTCCATCACATCATTCTCCTAATGATGTGATCCCGTTATCAATGACATCCAATGTCCATGGTTAGGAAACCGTAACCATCTATTGATCAACGAGCTAGTCAACTAGAGGCTCACTAGGGACATGTTGTGGTCTATGTATTCACACATGTATTACAATTTCTGATTAACACAATTATAGCATGAACAATAGACAATTATCATGAACAAGGAAATATAATAATAACCATTTTATTATTGCCTCTAGGGGATATTTCCAACAGTCTCCCACTTGCACTAGAGTCAACAATATAGTTACATTGTGATGAATCGAGCACCCATAGAGTTCTGGTGTTGATCATGTTTTGCTCGTGGAAGAGGTTTAGTCAACGGATCTGCGACATTCAGGTCCGTATGCACTTTACAAATATCTATGTATCCATCTTGAACATTTTCACGAATGGAGTTGAAGCGACGCTTGATATGCCTGGTCTTCTTGTGAAACCTGGGCTCCTTGGCCAGGGCAATAGCTCCAGTGTTGTCACAGAAGAGAGCCATCGGGCCCGATGCATTGGGAATAACTCCTAGGTCGGTAATGAACTCCTTCATCCAGATTCTTCATGTGCTGCCTCCGAGGGTGCCATGTACTCCGCTTCACATGTAGATCCCGCCACGACGCTTTGCTTGCAACTGCACCAGCTGACTGCCCCACCATTCAAAATATACACGTATCCGGTTTGTGACTTGGAGTCATCCATATATGTGTCGGAACTAGCATCGACGTAACCCTTTATGACGAGCTCTTCGTCACCTCCATAAACGAGAAACATATCCTTAGTCCTTTTAAGGTACTTCAGGATATTCTTGACCGCTGTCGAGTGTTCCATGCCGGGATTACTTTGGTACCTTCCTACCAAACTTACGACAAGGTTTACATCAGGTCTGGTACACAACATGGCATACATAATAGACCCTATTGCCGAGGCATAGGGGATGACACTCATCTTTTCTCTATCTTCTGCCATGGTCGGGCATTGAGCCATGGTCAATCTCACACTTTGCAATACAGGCAAGAACCCCTTCTTGGACTGATCCATATTGAACTTCTTCAATATCTTGTTAAGGTACGTGCTTTGTGAAAGACCAATGAGGCGTCTCGATCTATCTCTATAGATCTTGATGCCTAATATGTAAGCAGCTTCTCCACGGTCCTTCATTGAAAAACACTTATTCAAGTAGGCCTTTATGCTTTCCAAGAGTTCTATATCATTTCCCATCAATAGTATGTCATCCACATATAATATGAGAAATGCTACCAAGCTCCCACTTACTTTCTTGTAAGCACAGGCTTCTCCATAAATTTGCGTAAACCCAAACGCTTTGATCATCTCATCAAAATGAATGTTCCAACTCTGAGATGCTTGCACCAGCCCACAGATCGAGCATACCTTGTCAGCATTCTTAGGATCGACAAAACCTTCCGGCTTCATCATATACAATTCTTCCTTACGGAAACCATTAAGGAATGCCATTTTGACGTCCATTTGCCATATCTCATAATCATAGAATGCGACAATTGCTAACATGATTCGGACAGACTTCAGCTTCGCTACGGGTGAGAAGGTCTCATCGTAGTCAACCCCTTGAACTTGTCGATAACCCTTAGCGACAAGCCGAGCCTTATAGATGGTTACATTACCATCCGCGTCTGTCTTCTTCTTAAAGATCCATTTATTTTCTATGGCTCACCGATCATCGGGCAAGTCAGTTAAAGTCCATACTTCATTTTCATACATGGATCCTATCTCGGATTTCATGGCTTCAAGCCATTTGTCGGAATCCGGGCCCGCCATCGCTTCTTCATAGTTCGAAGGTTCACCATTGTCTAACAACATGATTTCCAGGACAGGGTTGCTGTACGACTCTGGTGCGGAACGTGTCCTTGTGGACCTACGAAGTTCAGTAGCAACTTGATCTGAAGTTTCATGATCATCATCATTAACTTCCTCTCTAGTCGGTGCAGGCACCACAGAAACATTCTCTTGAGCCGCGCTACTCTCCGGTTCAAGAGGCAATACTTCATCAAGTTCTAGTTTCCTCCCACTTACTTCTTTCAGGAGAAACTCTTTCTATAGAAAGGATCCATTCTTGGCAACAAAGATCTTGCCTTCGGATCTTAGGTAGAAGGTTTACCCAATAGTTTCCTTAGGGTATCCTATGAAGACGCATTTTTCCGATTTGGGTTCGAGCTTTTCAGGTTGACGTTTCTTGACATAAGCATCGCATCCCCAAACTTTCAGAAACGACAGCTTAGGTTTCTTCCCAAACCACAATTCATACGGTGTCGTCTCAACGGATTTCGACGGAGCCCTATTTAAAGTGAATGAGGCAGTCTCTATAGCATAACCCCAAAATGATAGCGGTAGATCGGTAAGAGACATCGTAGATCGCACCATATCCAATAGAGTGCGATTACGATGTTCGGACACACCATTACGCTGAGGTGTTCCAGGCGGCATGAGTTGTGAAACAATTCCACATTTCCTTAAGTGCATGCCAAATTCGTGACTCAAATATTCCCCTCCATGATCTAATCGTAAGAACTTTATTTTCTTGTCACGTTGATTCTCAACCTCACTCTGAAATTCCTTGAACTTTTCAAAGGTCTCAGACTTGTGTTTCATCAAGTAGACATACACATATCTACTTAAGTCATCAGTGAGGGTGAGGACATAACGATAACCACAATGAGCCTCAACACTCATTGGACCGCACACATCAGTATGTATGATTTCCAATAAGTTGGTTGCTCACGCCATTGTTTCGGAGAACGGAGTCTTGGTCATTTTGCCCATGAGGCATGGTTCGCATGTGTCAAATGATTCATAATCAAGAGACTCCAAAAGTCCATCTGCATGGAGTTTCTTCATGCGTTTGACACAAATGTGACCAAGGTGGCAGTGCCACAAGTATGTGGGACTATCATTATCAACCTTACATCTTTTGGCATTCACACTATGAATATCTGTATCATCATGTTCGAGATTAAATAAGAATAAACCATTGACCAGCGGGGCATGACCATAAAACATGTCTCTCATATAAATAGAACAACCATTATTCTCAGATTTAAATGAGTAGCCATCTCGCATTAAACGAGATCTAGATACAATGTTCATGCTCAAAGCTGGTGCTAAATAACAATTATTGAGGTTTAAAACTAATCCCCTAGGTAAATGTAGAGGTAGCGTGCCGACGGCGATCGCATCGACCTTGGAACCATTCCCGATGCGCATCGTCACCTCATCCTTCGCCAGTCTTCGCTTATTCCGCAGCTCCTGTTTTGAGTTACAAATATGAGCAACTGCACCGGTATCAAATACCCAGGAGCTACTACGAGCACTGGTTAGGTACACATCAATAACATGTATATCACATATACCTTTGGTATTGTCGGCCTTCTTATCCGCTAAGTACTTGGGGCAGTTCCGCTTCCAGTGACCATTTCCCTTGCAATAAAAGCACTCAGTCTCAGGCTTGGGTCCATGCTTTGGCTTCTTCCCGACAACTGGCTTATCGGGCGCGGCAACTCCCTTGCCGTCCTTCTTGAAGTTCTTCTTACCCTTGCCTTTCTTGAACTTAGTGGTTTTATTCACCATCAACACTTGATGTTCCTTTTTGATCTCCACCTCCGCTGATTTCAGCATTGAATATACCTCAAGAATGGTCTTTTCCATCCCCTACATATTGAAGTTCATTACAAAGCTCTTGTAGCTAGGTGGGAGGGACTGAAGAATTCTGTCAACAACCGCATCATCCGGGAGATTAACTCCCAACTGAGATAAGCGGTTGTGCAACCCAGACATTTTGAGTATGTGCTCGTTGACAGAATTATTCTCCTCCATCTTACAACTGTAGAACTTGTCGGGGACTTCATATCTCTTGACCCGGGCATGAGCTTGGAAAACCATTTTCAGCTCTTGGAACATCTCATATGCTCTATGCTTCTCAAAACGCTTTTGGAGCCCCGGTTCTAAGCTGTAAAGCATGTCGCACTGAACCAGGGAGTAATCATCACTACGCGACTGCCAGGCGTTCATAACGTCTTGAGTTGCTGGGAAAACAGGTGCATCACCTAGCGGTGCTTCAAGGACTTATGCTTTCTTGGCAGCTATGAGGATAATCCTCAGGTTACGGACCCAGTCCGTGTAGTTGCTACCATCGTCTTTCAGCTTGGTTTTCTCGAGGAACGCGTTGAAGTTGAGGGCAACATTAGCGTGGGCCATTTGATCTACAAGACATATTGCAAAGATTTTTAGACTATGTTCATGATAATTAAGTTCATCTAATCAAATTAATTAATGAACTCCCACTCAGACAGACATCCCTCTAGTCATCTAAGTGATACATGATCCGAGTCAACTAGGCCGTGTCCGATCATCACGTGAGACAGACTAGTCATCATCGGTGAACATCTTCATGTTGAACGTATCTTCTATACGACTCATGTTCGACCTTTCGGTCCTCCGTGTTCCGAGGCCATGTCTGTACATGCTAGGCTCGTCAAGTCAGCCTAAGTGTATTGCGTGTGTAAATCTGGCTTACACCCGTTGTATGCGAACGTTAGAACCTATCACACCCGATCATCACGTGGTGCTTCGGAACAACGGACCTTTGCAACGGTGCACAGTTAGGGGGAACACTTTCTTGAAATTATTGCGAGGGATCATCTTATTTAAGCTACCATCATTCTAAGCAAATAAGATGCAAAAACATGATAAACATCACATGCAATCAAATAGTGACATGATATGGCCAATATCATTTTGCTCCTTTTGATCTCCATCTTCGGGGCGCCATGATCATCATCATCACTGGCATGACACCATGATCTCCATCATCATGATCTCCATCATCGTGTCTTCATGAAGTTGTCTCGCCAACTATTACTTCTACTACTATGGCTAACGGTTAGCAATAAAGTAAAGTAATTACATCGCGTTTTCAGTGACACGCAGGTCACACAATAAATTAAGACAACTCCTATGGCTCCTGCCGGTTGTCATACTCATCAACATGCAAGTCGTGATTCCTATTACAAGAACATAATCAATCTCATACATCACATATATCATTCATCACATCCTTTGGGCCATATCACATCACACGACATATGCTGCAATTACAAGTTAGACGTCCTCTAATTGTTGAGGTTTCTAGCAAGAACGTTTCTTACTTACGCCAAAACCACAATGTGATATGCCAATTTCTATTTACCCTTCATAAGGACCCTTTTCATCAAATCCGATCTGACTAAAGTGGGAGAGACTGTCACCCGCTAGCCACCTTATGCAACTAGTGCATGTCAGTCGGTGGAACCTGTCTCACGTAAGCGTACGTGTAAGGTCGGTCCGGGCCGCTTCATCCCACGATGCCGCCGAACCAAGATAAGACTAGTAACGACAAGTAAATTGACAAAATCGACGCCCATAACAATCTTGTGTTCTACTCGTGCATAGAAACTACTCATAGACCTAGATCATGATGCCACTGTTGGGGATCGTTGCAGAAATTAAAAAAAATTCTACGCATCACCAAGATCAATCTATGGAGCTTACTAACAACGAGAGGGGAGTGCATCTTCATACCTTTGAAGATCGCGAGGCGGAAGCGTTGCAAGAGTGCGGTCGGTGGAGTCGTACACGAAGCGATTCAGATCGCGGTCGAATCCTATCTAAGCACCGAACAACGGTGCCTCCGCGTTCAACACACGTGCAACCCAGTGACGTCTCCCGCGCCTTGATCCAGCAAGGAGAGAGGGAGAGGTTGGGGAAGACTCCGTCCAGCAGCAGCACGACGGCGTGGTGGTGGTGGAGGAGCGTGGCACTCCAGCAGGGCTTCGCCAAGCACTGCGAGAGACGAGGAGGGAGAGGGGTAGGGCTGCGCCAAGAGAGAGGGAGACTCGTGTGTCTTGCAGCCCCAATACCCCAACTATATATAGGGGAGGGGACGGCAGCCCCCGAGGCGGCGGCCCCCTAGGGTTTCCACCTAAGGGGGGGGGGGCGCGGCCCCTCGGGGGGGGGGGCAGTGGCCCCCTTAGGGTTTCCAACTAGGGGGCAGCGGCCCCCTAGGGTTTCCAACCCTAGGTGCCTTGGGCCCTTGGGGGGCACCAGCCCACTAAGGGGATCTGGATACCCATGTTGGCTCCCACATGTTCCACGATGGTCTAATCGGATGAACCACGATGTCGAGGATTCAATCAATCCCGTATACAATTCCCTTTGTCAATCGGTACGTTACTTGCCCGAGATTCGATCGTCGGTGTCCCAATACCTCGTTCAATCTCGTTACTGGCAAGTCACTTTACTCGTTCCATAACACATCATCCCATGACCAACCCCTTAGTCACATTGAGCTCATTACGATGATGTCTTACCGAGTGGGCCCAGAGATACCTCTCCGTCATACGGAGTGACAAATCCCAGTCTCGATTTGTGCCAACCCAACAGATACTTTCGGGGTTACCCGTAGTGCAACTTTATAGCCACCCAGTTACTTTGTGACGTTTGGCACACCCAAAGTACTCCTACGGTATCCGGGAGTTGCACAATCTCATGGTGTAAGGAAAGGATACTTGACATTAGAAAAGCTGTAGCAGCTGAACTATACGATCTTTGTGCTATGCTTAGGATTGGGTCTTGTAGATCACATCATTCTCCTAATGATGTGACCCCGTTATCAATGACATACAATGTCCATGGTTAGTAAACCGTAACCATCTATTGATCAACGAGCTAGTCAACTAGAGGCTCACTAGGGACATGTCCGATTAACACAATTATAGCTTGAACAATAGACAATTATCATGAACAAGGAAATATAATAATAACCATTTTATTATTGCCTCTAGGGCATATTTCCAACACTGGTTGCACCTGGGGGGAGTTCCAAGGATGGGACAACTCACCAGGGTGCGTCAGGAGGCCCAAGCGCGCCCTGGTGGGTTGTGCCCACCTCGGGTGCCCCCTAGACCGCCTCTTTGCTCTATAAATAACCCAAAATACTAGAACCCTAGGGGAGTCGAGAAAATATTCATCCAGCCGCCGCAGAGTCCAGAACCACCAGATCCAATCTAGACACCATCTCGGATGGGGTTCACCACCTCCATTGGTGCCTCTCCGATGATGCGTGAGTAGTTCTTTGTAGACCTTCGGGTCCGTAGTTAGTAGCTAGATGGCTTTCTCTCTCTCACTGAATTCTCAATACAATGATCTCTTGCAGATCCATATGATGTAACTCTTTTGCGGTGTGTTTGTAGGGATCTGATGAACTTTGAGTTTATGATCAGTCATATCTTTTTATATCCATGAAAGTTATTTGAGTTTCTTTGATCTCTTATATGCATGATCTCTTATAGCCTCGTATTTCTTCTCCGATATTTGGGTTTTGTTTGGCCAACTTGATCTATTTATCTTGCAATGGGAAGAGGTGCCCGATAGTGGATTCGATCTTACGGTGCTTGATCTCATTGACAGAAAGGGAACCGACACGTATGTATCATTGCTACTAAGGATAAAAAGATGGGATCTATATCTAACGCCATAGATAAACGGATCTTGTCTACATCATGTCATCGTTCTTATTGCATTACTCTGTTTTTCCATGAACTTAATACACTAGATGCATGCTGGATAGCGGTCGATGTGTGGAGTAATAGTAGTAGATGCAGGCAGGACTCGGCCTACTAATCTTGGATGTGATGCCTATGTAATGATCATTGCCTAGATATCGTCATAATTATTTGAGGTTTTATCAATTGCCCAACAGTAATTTGTTTACCCACCGTTTGCTATCTTTCTTGAGAGAAGCCACTAGTGAAACCTACGGCCCCTGGTCTTCTTTCTCATATATTTGCTTGCAATCTACTTTTCCTTTGCAATTTTACTCAGATCTATTAAACCAAAAATACAAAAATACTTTGCTGCACTTTATTTATTTGCGATCTATTATTTCAATCTACTACAATTTTCTGGCATCATTACACGAAAGGGATTGACAACCCCTTTAATATGTCAGGTTGCGAGGTGTTGTTATTTGTGTGCAGGTGATATTTACATTGTGTTGCTTGGTTCTCCTACTGGTTCGATAACCTTGCTTTCTTCACTGAGGGAAATACCTACCATCGTTGTGCTGCATCATCCCTTCCTCTTTGGGGAAATACCGACGTAGCTTAGAGAGCAATCAAGTAGACCAAAACGATTCTGCATCTACTACTATTACTCCACGTATCAACCGACTCCTGCCTGCATCTAGAGCATTAAGTTCAAAAGAACAGAGTAACGCATTAAGCAAGATGACATGATGTAGAGGGATAAACTCAAGCAATATGATATAAACCCCATCTTTTTATCCTTAATGGCAACAATACAACACATGCCTCGCTCCCCCTATTGTCAATGGGTGAGGAACCACAAGATTGAACCCATCACAAAGCACCTCTCCCATGGCAAGATAGATCAATCTAGTTGGCCAAACCAAATCAATAGATCAGAGAGAAACAAAAAGCTATTTAAATCATGCATAAAAGAGTTTAGAGAAGATGATACGTCTATTTTGCATCATGTTTTCCTACTGTTATCTATAATATTTTTATGCATAATAATGCTTTTGGGAGTAACTCTAGTGTCTTTTCTCTCATAATATGCAAGGTCTACACAAAGAGGGAGAATACCGGCAGATGGAAATCTGGACCTGAAAAAGTACGTCAGAGCTACCTATTCTGCACAACGCCAAATAAGCTGAAACTTCACAGAGATTTTTTATGGATTATTTAGGAATTATCGGAGCAAATAACTACCAGAGCGGGTCCACCAGGTTGGCACAACCCACCTGGGCACTCCAAGGAGCCCAGGCGTGCCCTGGTGGGTTGTGCCCTCCTCGGCCCACCTCCAGTGCCCCTCTTCTGGTATATAAGTCATTTTGACCTAGAAAAAAAAATAAGGGGAGGACTTTCAGGACGAAGCACCGCCGTCTCGAGGCGGAACTTGGGCAGGAGCACTTTTGCCCTCCGACGGAGCGATTCCGCCGGGGAACTTCCCTCCCGGAGGGGGAAATCATCGTCATCGTCATCACCAACAACTCTCCAATCTTTGGGAGGGAAATCTCCATCAACATCTTCAACAACACCATCTACTCTCAAACCCTAGTTCATCTCTTGTGTTCAATCCTTGTATCGGAACCTTAGATTGTTGCTTGTGGGTGACTAGTAGTGTTGATTACATCTTGTAGTTGATTACTATATGGTTTATTTGGTGGAAGATTATATGTTCAGATCCATTATGGTATTTAACACCCCTCTTATCTTGATCATGATTATTATTTGTGAGTAGTTACTTTTGTTCTTGAGGTCACGGGAGAAGTCATGTTGCAAGCAATCATGTGAACTTGATATGTCTTTGATATTTTGATGATATGTATGTTTTGATTTCCTTAGTGGTGTCATTTGAATGTCGACTACATGGCACTTCACCATATTTCGGCCTAAGGGAATGCATTGTGGAGTAGTTATTGGATGATGGGTTGCTAGAGTGACAGAAGCTTAAACCCTAGTTTATGTGCTACTTCGTAAGGGACTGATTTGAATCCAAAAGTTTAATGCTATGATTAGATTTATCTTAATACTTTTCTCGTAGTTGCGGATGCTTGCGAGGGGGTTAATCATAAGTAGGAGGATTGTTCAAGTAAGAACAACACCTAAGCACCGTTCCACCCACATATCAACTTATCAAAGTAGTGAACACGAATCAAGCCAACATGATGAAAGTGATATGATGAAATTCCCGTGTACCCTCAAGAACGCTTTCCTTATTATAAGAAACCGTTTTTTCCTGTCCTTTGCCTCAAAAGGATTGGGCTACCTTGCTGCACTTTTTTTACCGTTACCGAACAACTTGTTACCGACTATTTCAGTGCTTGCAGTTAATACCTTGCTGAAAACCACTTGTCATTTCCTTCTGCTCCTCGTTGAGTTCGATACTCTTACTTATCGAAATGACTACAATTGATCTCCTATACTTATGGGTCATCAAGGCTCTTTTATGGTGTCGTTGCCGGGGAGTGAAGCGCTCTTGGTAAGTGGAAACTGGTAAGGGAAAATTATTACTACGTGCTGAAATTTATTGTCACTTGTTACTATGGAGAATCATCCTTTGAGGGGTTTGTTTGGGGTATATTCACCTTGACCGGAACCACAATTAGCCGCCCCTCAACCTACTGCACCTACGGAAAATATTGGTTATGAAATTCCTTCTGGTATGATAGAACAACTGCTAGCTAATCCTTATGCAGGAGATGGAACTGAACATCCTGATATGCATTTGATATATGTGGATGAAATTTGTGGATTATTTAAGCTTGCAGGTTTGCCCAGAGATGAATCTAAGAAGAAGGTTTTCCCTTTATCTTTGAAGGGAAAAGCATTGGCATGGTATAGGCTATGCGATGATATTGGATCTTGGAACTAGAATCAATGGAAATTGGAATTTCACCAAAAAAAATTATCCTATGCATCTAGTTCATCATGATCGGAATTATATATATAATTTTTGGCCTCGTGAAGGAGAAAGTATCGCCCTAGCTTGGGGGAGGCTTAAGTCAATGTTATATTCATGCCCCAATCATGAGCTCTCAAGAGAAATTATTATTCAGAATTTTTTTGCTCGACTTTCTCATGATGATCGATCCATGCTCGATACTTCTTGTACCGGTTATTTTATGAAGAAGACTATTGAACGCAATTCTGAAGATTGGGAACTCGACGAAGGTAAAGAGTCGGGTATTAAGCTTGAATTTCATTGTGTTAAATCTTTTACGAATACCAATGCTTTTCAAAAGTTTAACACTAAATATGCACTTGACTCTGAGATAGTAGCCTCTTTCTCTGAATCATTTGCTAGTTATGTTGATCTCCCTAAGGATAAGTGATTTAAATATCACCCACCTATTAAAGAAGGAATTAAAGAACCCGACATAGCTAAAGATAAACTATCGTTTACAATGTTGACCTAGTTGTTCCTACTGCTTATATTGAAAAACCACCTTTCCCTGTTAGGATAAAGGAACATGCGAAGGTTTCAACCATGGTCAATAAAAGTAATATTAGAGCACCTAAACTTGCTGGACAAATTAAAGTAGAACCTAGTGTTACTATGGTTAAAGATCTCCTGGTACAAAATATTGATGGGCATGTTATTTGCTTCTGTAATAAAGCTACTAGAATTGCCAAACCCGATGATAAAGATAAACATAGACCAGTTGTTGGCATGCATGTTGTCTCAGTTAAAATTGGAGATCATTGTTATCATGGTTTACGTGACTTAGGTGCTAGCATGAGTGCTATTCCTTTTACCTTATACCATGAAATTATGAATGATATAGAACCCGCTGAAAAAGAAGACATAAATGTCACTATTAAACTTGCTAATAGATACACCATCACACCGCTTGGTATTGTTAGAGATGTTGAAGTCTTGTGTGGGAAAATAAAATACCCTACTGATCTTTTAGTTCTTGGTTCCCCATCAGATGACTTTTGTCCCATTATCTTTGGTATACCTTTCTTGAACACCGTTAACGCTAAAATAGATTGTGAGAAGCAAACCGTCGGTGTTAGTTTTGGTGATGAGTTTAATTATTCCTAGTTTAATAGAAAACCTCACAAGAAGGAATTACCTAGTAAGGATGAAATGATTGGTCTTGCTTCTATTGCTGTGCCTCCTACTAATCCACTAGAACAATATTTGCTAGACCATGAAAATGATATGCATATGCATGAAAGAAATGAGATAGATAAAATCTTCTTTGAACAACAACCTCTGCTCGAACATAATTTGCCTATTGAAACTCTAGGAGGTCCTCCTCCACCTAAAGGTGATCATGTGTTTGAATTGAAGCAGTTGCCTGACACTTTGAAATATGCTTATCTTGATGAGAAAAAAGATATATCATGTTATCATTAGTGCTAACCTTTCAAAACATGAAGAAGAAAGGTTATTAAAAATTCTAAAGAAACACCATGCTGTTATTGGATATACTCTTGATGATCTTAAGGGCATTAGTCCCACTCTCTGTCAGCACAAAATTAATATGAAGCCTGTCGGGGATATACCTCGCGGTATGACTAGACCGGAAGTATGACCCGGCTGGACTTGGCGACTCACTAGTGACCCGCCCTGACTTGGAGACTCACTAAGTGACCCGCCCGGATCTCTCGACTCACTGATGACCCGGCCGGGCCTGGTGAATCATTGGTGACCCTGCAGGTGGGTCATAGGAAGACCCGGTGGCCCAGAAGGCAGTTCATGGAAGGCCGACTTATGTCATGGTAGGCCGGCTTAATAGGAAATGAATAAGTAATATTCCCTTACAAAGGAAGCAATACTAGGACTCCACTTTAATAGAGTAATCCTAATCCTACTAGGAATAGTCATGTAACCCGTCCCTTCAACTTATATAAGGAGGGGCATGGCACCCTAAGAGGGACAAGTTTTGAGCTCTCAATATCCGGTTCAAGGGATATCTCTCTCCCACAATGTTTTGAGCTCTCAATATCCGGCTCAATGCCCGGTTCAAAAAGAATTCATCTCTCGCAAGTTCGAGTTATCAGAAAAACTAAAGGTTGCCAAAGAGAACTTGCTGCACTGCACGGTTCAAACATGGGCATCCTACCTTATGGGATTTTCTTATTATGGTCACTTGGGGGCTTCCTGCTCACCGAACATAGCTGTGTTTACCCTCTTGATCCGGCTTGCACGCCTTGTTACAAATCACTTGGGGGCTTCCTGCCCTAATCAAAGGTTATGAAAGAGAACTTGTTGCAGTACGCGGTTCAAACATAGGTATCCTGCCTTGAGGGCTCATTATAGGTCACTTGGGGGCTTCCTGTTCAATGAACATAGCTTTATTTACCCTCTTGATCGGCTGGTATGCCAGGTGTACAACACCGAAATCCAGGTTATCCTGCCTATATGTTTGCCACTCCGCCCAGGCAATCCTGGAATGACCCGTCATACTTTTGAAAGTCAATCTTGTCATAAAGATCCTCAACTTGTCAAAGGTTAAAACGACGGTTGGTCATGTGAGGCCCGGCTTATTGGTTTGAATGAAGGATTAACTTAATGGTTGTGCGGCCCATGAAAGCCTTGTTTATTTTGATTTGTTATTTTCTCTTAACTTTTTTTGGATTCATATCCTTGTTCCATATTAACATATGGTTTAAAAACACTTCAGGCCATGTAGCCTTAATTTTTATGACTCATATTTGAGATTCTTGGGTTAATAACCCGCCCTGATGAGAAGACTTTAAGTCGCCAGGATATTTTTGCCTTGAGCAATCAAAATCATGACATTTCATGCCTACGGGTCAATACCCAGTCCGGATTATAATTATCAAGGTATCACCATGGTATCAATCTATAGGTATGTTATCCTATAATTGTATGAATATTTGGGTTTCATAACCCACCCTGGCTATGGACTTTAAGTCGCCAGCATACTTTGGATTGCGCAATTGGAATCATGTGCTTATAAATCTTTGGGTTGTCACCCTCACTGAACATGGCAATGTAAGCCGGCAGTATAAGTTTTACAGGTATGTTTTCCTGGTTATATAATGTGCGAGGTTTGATAACCCACCCTAGCTTCGGGCTTTAAGTCGCCAGTATATTTTGGCTTCGATGGCCTTAATTTCAGTCTTTTCTATAATTGTATAAGACTATATTATGTTTGGGTTGTTATCCACCCTGGCTTTTGACATTAAGTCGTCAAGGCATATGTTGTTTAAACTTTGTGCAGGACATATAGGGCTATGGCTTACATAAATGATTAAGTTCAAGCCCATCATCAAAGATTAAAATTGATGTTTCAAAAGGGTTATCAATTCTTGATTTTTACAAAGGCTATAAGCCGCCGGGTTGCAAAAGTCCCGGATTACAATGAACGCGCATTAAGTCGCCATCAGCCAAGAGCCACTGAGTATTTAAACTCTGGATTTACTCGTCAACAGACAAGATCTTGTGATTCTTTTCACACCAGATTATATTATTCCAATCTTAAATAGCCAATATGGCTGGATTTTTATTATGGTTATTAATAACCAGTATTACGATGAAGGTTTTCAAAAGCCATTTCAGAGCACTGGCTATTATTTCTTCATCCGAGAATACCGGCTCACACCAGAGAGCATGGTTTAATATCGAATATGCAAAGGCTTTCAGCAACATCATCCGGATAATGGATATGATTTTATTTTACAATGGAAGGAATAGTCCCGAGTCGCTGGAGGCACACAACCCGGCACTTGGGGGCTACATTATTCAAATCATGATTATATCAAATATGGAAGTTCCATGTCGCTGCTAACATGCACCATGACACTTAGGGGTTAATGCAAGGTCATTTTTAACTCAGCTTATTAAAGACCCGAATCATCACCGAAGGAAATATGCCCTAGAGGCAATAATAAAGTTGTTATTTTATATTTCCTTATATCATGATAAATGTTTATTATTCATGCTAGAATTGTATTAACCGGAAACTTGATACATGTGTGGATACATAGACAAAACACCATATCCCTAGTAAGCCTCTACTAAACTAGCTCGTTAATCAAAGATGGTTAAGTTTCCTAACCATAGACATGTGTTGTAATTTGATGAACGGGATCACATCATTAGGAGAATGATGTGATGGAAAAGACCCATCCGTCAGCTTAGCATAATGATCGTTCAATTTTATTGCTATAGCTTTCTTCATGTCATATACATATTCCTTTGACTATGAGATTATGCAACTCCCGGATACCGGAGGAATGCCTTGTGTGCTATCAAACGTTACAACGTAACTAGGTGATTATAAATATGCTCTAGATGTGTCTTCGAAGGTGTTTGTTGGGTTGGCATAGATCGAGATTAGGATTTGTCACTTTGAGTATCGGAGAGGTATCTCTGGGCCCTCTCGGTAATGCTCATCACTATAAGCCTTGCAAGCAATGTGACTAATGAGTTAGTTGCGAGATGATGCATTACAGATCGAGTAAAAAGACTTGCTGGTAACGAGATTGAACTAGGTATGAAGATACCGACGATCGAATCTCGGGCAAGTAACATACCGATGACAAATGGAATGATGTATGTTGTCATTGTGGTCTGACCGATAAATATCTTCATAGAATATGTAGGAACCAATATGATCATCCAGGTTCCGCTGTTGGTTATTATTCGGAGATGTGTCTCGATCATGTTTACATAGTTCTCGAACCCGTAGGGTCCACACGCTTAACGTTTGATGACGATTTGTATTATGAGTTATGTGTTTTTGTGTCCGAAGATTGTTCGGAGTCCTGGATGAGATCACGGACATGACGATGAGTCTCGAGAAGGTCAAGAGGTAAAGATTGATATATTGTACGATAGTATTCGCACACCGGAATGGTTTTAGAGTGATTCGTATTTATCGGAGTACCAAGGGGTTACCGGAACCCCCAGGTGTAATTAATGGGCCACTATGGGCCATAGGGGAGAGAGAGTGCAGCCCACAAGGGGTGGCGCATGCCCCCCCATGGGCAGTACGAATTGGACAAGGGGAGGGGGCGCGACCCCTCTTTCCTTCCTCCTCTCCCTCTCCTTCCCCCTTTCCATCTCCAAGAGAAGGAAGGGCGGGAGACTAGGACTTGTAGTCCTAGTAGGTTTTGCTACCTCTTGAGCATGCGTAAGTATTTTCCTCAGTTTTTGAGAACCAAGGTATCAATCCAATAGGAGGTTACACGCAAGTCGCCTTGTACCTGCACAAACAATCAAGAACCTTGCAACCAACGCGATAAAGGGGTTGTCAATCCCTTCACGGCCACTTGCAAAAGTGAGATCTGATAGATATAATAAGATAAATATTTTTGGTATTTTTTGTTATACAGATTGGAAAGTAAAGATTGCAAAATAAATGATGGAAGAAATAGTAAATTGATAGGAAAATAATATGATGGAAGATAGACCCGGGGGCCATAGGTTTCACTAGTGGCTTCTCTCCAGATAGCAAATTCTATGGTGGGTGAACAAATTACTGTCGAGCAATTGATAGAGTGCATAGTTATGAGAACTAGTCGCCAACCCGTGCGTCGCACGGGCTAGTTAATCAATATTGCATTCTAATCTATATTATGATATTTCCCAAAGACCAACTCAACTCGGAGAAATTATTCATTCTATTCTTTGCCAAAACACAGAGACAAAGACAAAGAATATTAATTTTCATATCTAACATTAAATACGATCACATACTCATCAAGCATCGATCGTCACCATGTTGTGTATTCATCCTTGGCCACGACATAGTGCAAGCAAAAAATTTGTGTGCGTCATCACCCACATATGCTGATCGGGCATGAGAGAAATTAAGGAGACACTGGAAAGACATGGATTTTTAGCACATATTGTTGCAATCTCAATTGAAGGTCACAGTGGTAACTAAGAGAGCCAAGAAGAAAAAATATGTAGCCACCTTGAACAACCTCAGCACAGCCCTGATGATGGCTAACACATCTCCATATGCTTAGAAATGCCTAATGTAAATCTACTAATTATGTGTCTTTACAGTACGTACAGTTGGACACATTGGCCTGGAGTCGACCCATGTATGCATGACGATGCTGTAGGCATTCATTTATCAATGCTGGTGACTTCGATGAACATCCAACCATAGATCACTGGCTAAATTTTTGTCTGACATACCATGCATATATACTGGAAAGAGAGAATGTGAAAAAAAATTATATGAAAAGGATGTGTGAGATTTCCTTGTGAAGAAGACAACAAAAAGACTAAAAATAGACAATGTAGTGGAAGTACTCGATAACAATTGATCTAAAAAAGCGCTTGATAATATGATATATGCTCCACATGTTGTCAAAGAGATGAAAACCACCATATTGATTTGTTAATTCATCAACATCAGTAGCTATTCTACATGAGACGCTCATTATCAGGCACAATGAGCTGGGCGACAAACCCTCACAATACTGCATGAAGGTAGCATTGGTAATTAAGTGAGCCAATAAGAGAAAATACATGGACACGGCTTGAACAACATCAACACAACTCTGATTAAGGTTAACGCATCTCCATATGCTTAGAATTGACTAATGTAAAACATGCTAATTATGTGTATTTACATACCTACAGTTGAACACATGGGCTTGAGTCTTGACCGGTGTACGCATGACGCTGCTGCATGCGTCGATTGAACGACACTGGTCACTCCAATGAACATCCAACCACAGATCATTGTTTGACTTTTTGACTGGCAAACTATGCATATATACTGGAAAGAGAGAATGGGAACAAATTTAATAATTTATATCAAAAGGAATGTGTGAGATTTCCTTATGGACTACATCGATGATGGACATATGTGGCAAAAACTTACTTCCATGAGGGCCCGGATGAGTGCATCGGATTTTCCTCTTGTATAAATTGCTCTTGATTTCTTGGTTATAGTAAGAACTATAACAGGGCTTGCCGGACAAAGCCACGCTGCTGTTGCTAGCTTATGTTTTCTTCCTGTCTTCCAAACTGAACTACAAAGTTATCATGCGATTGTCTATAAACAGTGGGACAAACCAAATTCCTCTAAGAGGTTAGGGAGAACGTCCAGGCTATATAAAACTACAGAATTAGCAACATGCAGGTTATCGATCAGTTGCTACAGAGTCCGAGTGCAGGGAATATGTTCTAAAAAAACACAACAAATTCTCGTTGTTAAACTAAGCATCATCCTGCACATCTCGAACATTAGTAAATACATTGATTTTATCAAGCAGGTCGTAATCCAACCCCGCAAAGGCATGGATGCAGTGCAAACCTGCTGATAGTTGTTCATCGCATTTGGGTGGATTCCTTGCCGGAATACGGCTGGCCACCGACACTGGGCTGTTTACTGCAACTTCTCTGTACAATCTGTTTGTAACCGGAAATCATACTCCCAGCCATATAAAGGCATGGATGCTGTGCAAACCTAATACATGTTCATCGTGTTTGGTTAGAATACATGCCGGAATCGGCTGGCCTAAGGCGCTGGGTCGTTTACTCGGCCTTCTTTGTATGATCCGTAGATTGGCAATTAAGACAGGGTGGATGGAGCTGCAGGGCAAATAGGGCAACGCGAGTCTGTGAGGATACCGTGATGGCATAGAAGAAGAGTGGATCAACCACTCTAGATTGCTGAGACAAAGCTGCTACAGATGGCACCTGACCAAAACTGAAAGGCAGGCATGGCGGCGGCATGAGGACGGCAAGCCGGCAGCCTCGCTGGGCCTTTTCTCTGATCAATTGGGATTATTCATGTCTGGAGATTTTTTTAGGGATGTTATATATTCAGAAGAGATGACGTGAAGACATCAGCCTCTCGCTGGCCTTCTTTTTTTAATTCTCGGTTGGTTATATATTCAGAAGAGATGACGTGAAGACATGAGCTTCTCTCTGGGCTTCTTTTTTTAATCCTTGCTGGTCCATTGAGATGAAAGAGATAAATAGAAATAACTTTTTTTACGATAACACATGACGTGTAAACAACCTGATTGCATAGGCAAATAACTTTTGTTATTACATGACGTCCAAATAAACCGATGGCATAGGTGGGTAATTTTTAACTAATTCTTTTATGGGCTAATCTAAACCGTAATAACTCGGCCCCACCAAATTAACGGCTCCTAATTACTGATTAACGTGAGAATTTCTGGGAAGTCAAGAATTAGTATAGGTATAGATATCTAGGCATGACCATGTATATGGGTGCTACCTCTTGAGCACTGCGTTGGATTTCCTTGAAGAGGAAAGGATGATGTAGCAAAGTAGCATAAGTATTTCCCTTAGTTTTTGAGAACCAATGTATCAATCCAGTAGGAGGCTACGCGCGAGTCCCTCGTACCTACACAAAACAAATAAGTCCTCGCAACCAATGCGATAAGGGGTTGTCAATCCCTTCACGGCCACTTACGAGAGTGAGATCTGATAGAGATGATAGATAATATTTTTGGTATTTTTGTGATAAAGATGCAAAGTAAAATAAAAAGAAAAGTAAAAAGCAAAGGCAATAATAAAGTGATGGAGGGTTAATATGATGAAGATAGACTCGGGGGCCATAGGTTTCACTAGTGGCTTCTCTCAAGAGCATAAGTATTTTACGGTGGGTGAACGAATTACTGTTGAGCAATTGACAGAACTGAGCATAGTTATGAGAATATCTAGGTATGATCATGTATATAGGCATCACGTCCGAGACAAGTAGACCGACTCCTGCCTGCATCTACTACTATTACTCCACTCATCGACTGCTATCCAGCATGCATCTAGAGTATTAAGTTCAAGAAAACAGAGTAACGCCTTAAGCAAGATGACATGATGTAGAGGGATAAATTCATGCAATATGATAAAAAACCATCTTGTTATCCTTGATGGCAACAATACAATACGTGCCTTGCTTCCCCTACTGCCACTGGGAAAGGACACCGCAAGATTGAACCCAAAGCTAAGCACTTCTCCCATTGCAAGAAAAACCAATCTAGTAGGCCAAACCAAACTAATAATTCGAAGAGACTTGCAAAGATAACCAATCATACATAAAAGAATTCAGAGATTCAAATATTGTTCATAGATAATCTTGATCATAAACCCACAATTCATCGGTCTCAACAAACACACCACAAAAAGAAGATTACATCGAATAGATCTCCACGAGAGAGGGGGAGAACATTGTATTGAGATTCAAAAAGAGAGAAGAAGCCATCCAGCTACCTACTATGGACCCGAAGGTCTAAGGTAAACTACTCACACTTCATCGGAGGGGCTATGATGATGTAGAAGCCCCCTCCGGCGGAGCTCCAGAACAGGCCCCAAGATGGGATCTCGTGGGTACAGAAGGTTGCGGCGGTGGAATTAGGTTTTTGGCTCCGTCTGTGATCGTTTGGGGGTACGTAGGTATATATAGGAGGAAGAAGTACGTCGGTGGAGCAACATGGGGCCCACGAGGGTGGAGGGCACGGCCTGGGGGGGGGGGGTGGGCACGCCCCCCTACCTCATGCCCTCCTCGAAGCTTCCTTGACTTAGGGTCCAAGTCTCCTGGACCACGTTCGGTTAGAAAATCACGTTCCTGAAGGTTTTGATTCTGTTTGGACTCCGTTTGATATTCCTTTTCTGCAAAACTCTGAAATAGGCAAAAAAACAACAATTTTGGGCTGGGCCTCCAGTTAATAAGTTAGTTCCAAAAATAATATAAAAGTGGATAATAAAGCCCTAGATTGGCCAAAACAGTAGATAATATAGCATGGAGCAATAAAAAATTATAGATACGTTGGAGACGTATTAATGGGCATCACGGTCGCGACAAGTCGACCGAAACAATTCTGCATCTACTACTATTACTCCACACATCGACCGCTATCCAGCATGCATCTAGAGTATTAAGTTCATAAGAACAAGTAACGCATTAGGCAAGATGACATGATGTAGAGGGATAAAATCAAGCAATATGATATAAACCCCATCTTTTTATCCTCGATGGCAATAATAAAATACGTGCCTTGCTGCCCGTGCTGTCACTGGGAAAGGACGCTGCAAGATTGAACCCAAAGCTAAGCACATCTCCCATTGCAAGAAAGATCAATATAGTAGGCCAAACCAAACTGATAATTCAAAGAGACTTGCAAAGATAACAAATCATACATATAAGAATTCAGAGAAGAACCAAATATTGTTCATAGATAATCTTGATCATAAACCCACAATTCATCAGATCTCGACAAACACACCGCAAAAAGAATTACATCGAATAGATCTCCAAGAGAATCGAGGAGAACTTTGTATTGAGATCCAAAGAGAGAGAACAAGCCATCTAGCTAAAAACTATGGACCCGAAGGTTTGTGGTAAACTACTCACACATCATCGGAGAGGCTAAGGTGTTGATATAGAAGCCCTCCGTGATCGATTCCCCCTCCGGCGGAGCACCGGGAAAGGCCCCAAGATGGGATCTCATGGGTACAGAAGGTTGCGGCGGTGGAAATAGGGTTTCGTGGTGCTCTCGGATGTTTTCAGGGTATATGAGTATATATAGGCGGAGGAAGGAGGTCGGTGGAGCCACGAGGGGCCCACGAGGGTGGGGGCGCGCCTACCCCCTGGGCGCGCCTCCCTGCCTCGTGGCCGCCTCGTTGCTTCCTTGACGTCCACTCCATGTCTCCTGGATTGCGTTTGTTCCAAAAATAACTCTCCCGAATGTTTCATTCCGTTTGGTATTCCTTTTCTGTGAAACACTAAAATAGGCAAAAAACATCAATTTGCACTGGGCCTTTGGTTAGTAGGTTAGTCCCAAAAATAATATAGAAGTGTATAATAAAGCCCATTAAACATCCAAAACAGATAATATAATAGCATGGAGCAATCAAAATTATAGATACGTTGCAGACGTATCAGGTTTCCCCCCACTTAGCGCGCCCCCTAGGGCCGGCATCCTTCCTCTCCTCCTTTATATACAGGGGAAGGGGGTACCCCAAAGCACATCAATTGTTCTCTTAGCCGTGTGCGGTGCCCCCCTCCATAGTTCACTCCTCCGGTCATATTGTCGTAGTGCTACGTTCCCCATCAGTGGCATCCGAGCTAGGTCTATGCGTAGATGATATGCACGAGTAGAACACAATGAGTTGTGGGCGGTAATAGTCATACTGCTTACCACCAACGTCTTATTTTGATTCGGCGGTATTGTTGGATGAAGCGGCCTGGACCAACCTTACATGACCACGTTCATGAGACCGGTTCCATCGACAGACATGCAACTAGTTTTGCATAAAGGTGGCTGGCGGGTGTCTGTTTCTCCAACTTTAGTTGAGTCGAATTTGACTACGACCAATCCTTGTTGAAGGTTAAAATAGCAAACTTGACAAAACACCGTTGTGGTTTTGATGCGTAGGTAAGAACGGTTCTTACTAGAAGCCCGTAGCACCCACGTAAAACTCACAACAACAAAGTAGAGGATGTCTAACTTGTTTTTGCAGGGCATGTTGTGATGTGATATGGTCAAGACATGATGTGATATACGTTGTTGTGTGAGATGATCATGTTTTGTAAAATTTATAGGCAACTGGCAGGAGCCTTATGGTTGTTGCTTTACTGTATGAAATGCAAACGCCATGTAATTGCTTTACTTTATCACTATGCATTAGCGATAGTTGTAGAAGCAATAGTTGGCGAGACGACCATGACACTACGATGGAGATCAAGGTGTCAAGCCAGTGACGATTGTCGGGGTAAATGACCACGGGTAGCCTAACCGGCCCCCTTTGGCACTTCAGAAAAAATTACAAGCCAATCTGGCCTCCAAGGAACCAAGACGTTGGGCCGCCTTCGCTGTGCCGACTGCCTCTCAGGCCGACTGTCGGAAGGTGGCCCGGCCTCCAGCTTCACGAAGAAAGCTGCGGGAGGGCCGGCTCCGAGAAGCCGGCCTCGAGAAGGCCGACTCCAAGAAGCCGGCTCCCGCGGCACGGTCAAGATCGTACCCTCGAGGTCCGCAACCACATAACGGCGATGGGACGGGGCGTGGCTACAGTGAAGCCTGCCACCCCCGAAACCCGGAGCACGCCTGGCACAGTGCGCCGTACGGGGTAGCCCTGTCACGTCCGGCGCGGCACTAGTGCCATGATGCCTATGGCGTCATACGCGGCGGGCTGTCAACGCAGCCCGCGGGCGGTGGGCCCCTCTGGGCAGAGAGACACCCGAAGGCGGCCAGGCCTCCCCCAGTCGGCCAAGACATGGCCGGCTTCCCCAAAGCCGGCTTGCTCCTTCCCTCGAAGGAGGCGCCCCATTAAGAAGACAAGACGACGTGAGGCTACAGTGATCGCCTGCCAGGCGGTGGTACTGTAGCCACGCTTACCTCGATAAAGCCCTCATCATCAGGATTGAGGCAACAATAATCGGCCGCCGACAGGGCCCTAGGCAGTAGGGCCTGCCTGTCGCCCAAGATGCCAGCAGCCGACGGGACCCACCAGCCGGCGGGCCCCGGTAGTCGGCGCAGAAGCCGGCGAGCGTAGACGCTGACGGCTGGGACCCGCTCCCAGCCGGATTACCATTGTACCCCCGGGGGGTAGGCCTATATAAACCCCCCGGGGCACCCATGCAAAGGGTTGATCTCATCTAGGTTATCACATACACAGAGAGAGGAGTAGAGCTAGCCTTGCCCTTCTTCTTCCTCTCGCCAAACAGCTCAAGGAGCGCTTTGTAGTTACCTGTTCACTGAGTGATCATGCGGAGACCCCGCAGAGCAGCAGTAGGGGTGTTATCTCCATGGAGAACCCCGAAGCTGGGTAAGATTTGCCGGCGTGCATGTCTTCGCCTTATCCCGCTTCCAGGCACCGGCGACGTCTTACTAGCTCCCACACGGATAAGCCACCCGTTGGCATATGTCGCACCAACCACCCGACATTTGGCACCCACCATGGGGCCAGGTGCACCGTCGTCCGGAGACCTGTTCTGGACGGGAACCTTCTTCCTCCCCAGCGAGCGTAGCCAGCCCGGCACGCCCGATGGCGCTTGCCACGACGCGCTGCAAGGCATCACCAACGCTTGCGCAGCAAGCAACCTCGCCGATCCCCTTGGCGAGGCCCTCATCCCCGACGAGCCCGCTTCCGACGCGGGCACCGACCGCCTCATCGACCTCCTCGGCCAGCTCCACGTCTCCAGCGAGCCTGCTGTGGGCCGGGAGTCTGTTGGCTCCATCGACCCGATGCATGTCGACTCCGACACTGCCTCGCTCGACGCCTTCCCCGCCAACGTCATGATCTACGACAACCTGCTTCCCCGAGCCGATGGCTATGACGTTGCCACCGCCGAGGTGATGGTCATCAGCCACGACGGTGCTTCTGGCGAGAACGCCCACGACGCCCGCAAGCAGCGATCCACGATCTGTCCATCCCCCTCCCAGCCGATGCCGACGCCGGAGCACTGGAGGCTCGCCGCCTCGCCCTCATCGCGGAGGGCCGGAAGCTAGCTTCCGTGAGACGCCTCACCGAGGCCCACCAGCGCGAAGTCGACCGCGCCGCCTTCGGCACGCCACCTCCTGGCGGGCCAAGCTGAGTCGGCGTCGTCAGACAGCGCGGCGCTGTCATCGCCGACTTGCTTGGGGTCGACCGCCCAGTCTATGCCACCCCACTCGAGAACCTGTGCGCCACCCAGGCGGCCGTAGGCGAGCTGGATGGACTGGGGGCCGATGAGCTCCCCTACATGACCAGACGCATCCAGCAGTTAATCGATGCGGCCGCGCAGCGGCACGAGGCTGACGTCCGCGAGGAAAGCCCTCCACCGCGCCGAGAGCACGGCGCGACATCCCGGACGCCGACTGCAAGTAAAACCCGCGCGCGACACGAGAAGGAGCCGGCTGCCAGCCGAAGCCGAACCCGGATCTCCATCGAGCAAGACGCAGAAGGCCACCCTCGAGCCGTGGAGCGGCGGGGCAACCCGCCTCCGCCTCCGCCTCGTGGGGAAAGGTATCCCACCCCACCGCCTGTCACGCATCCGCCTCTCAGCGGCCGACTGGGTCGCCGCGAAGGAGTCGGCGAGAACGACGTCCGCCATCGGATCGACCGCCTAGCGCGATCCCTGGCGCTAGAAGAAGAAGATGTTGTCGGCCCGCCTTGCTTTGGCCCCCGCATCCACGACGAGCCCTTCCCCAAAGGGTTCTCGCTCCCAAGAGACACGCCCAAGTAAAACGGCTCCGTGAAGCCGGAAGATTGGTTGATCGACTATTCCACCGCAGTACGCATCGCGAACGGCAACCGGCGCGTTGCCATGAAGTACGTGCCCCTCATGCTCCAAGGCACGGCACGGACCTGGCTCAACAGCCTCAAGCCATACAGCGTCAACAGCTGGCTAGACTTCACAGAAGCCTTCGTCCGCAACTTCACCAGCACCTACAAGCGGGCTCCCAAGCCCAGACATCTCTCCTTGTGCGTACAAGGCCCCGCCGAGTCCACTCGCGACTACCTCACGCGTTGGGCCGAGCTCCGCAACTCTTGCGAAGGAGTGCACGAAGTGCAAGCCATCGAATACTTCACAGCCGGGTGCCGAGAGGGCACCCTCCTCGAGCACAAGCTCCTCTACGACGAACCGACTACCCTCGACGAGCTCCTGGTCATAGCAGACAAGTACGCCACCGCCGACTCCTCAATGAAGACTGAACTTCGAGTTGACGCGTCCGGAAAGGTACTCAACCCGGCGCCCAAGACGCCGGCTGGGGACCCCGGCCGACGCCCGTACCAAAACGACCACAAGCGCAAGGGCCCCATGCCGCCTTCCACCAGTCGGCAGGTGGCCATGGTCGAGGGCGAGGAGCCCGAAGGGCGGCCCGCGCCCAAGAAGCAGAAAGGCGGCCGGCCGGCTTGGCAGCCGGCCTTCTCCTACGAGCAAACCCTCGACGCCCCATGCAAGTTCCACAGCGGCGCGAAGCCGTCCAATCACACAACCCGGAAGTGCCACTGGCTCACCCGAATCTCCAAAGGCGAAGGGCTCGTGCCGCCTCCACCTGCTGGTCCGCCGCCTCCGGCTCCGCAGCAGCCGGCCGCTCGGCCAGTAGTTGCAGCCGTGCACGACGAGTTCCCCGACGAGCATGCCACCTATGTCGTCTTCACCAGCCAGCTCGAAGACCGGCGCAGCAGGCGCCGCGAGCACCAAGAAGTCAACGCGGTTGCCTCCAATCCCTCCGAGCACATGCACTGGTCTGAAAAACCCATCAGCTGGAGCCGGGCCGACCACCCAGAGGTGATGCCATCTCCCGGCTCTTATGCGCTGGTTCTGGTTGCCACCCTTGCAACAGACAGACGGCGGGAGCAGCATCAACATCCTGTACCTCGAAACCCTGAAGAAGCTCAACGTCAGGACGAAGCAGCTCACGCCTACCCGGACTGTGTTCCACGGCATCGTACCCAGGCTGTCCTGCTCCACCATCAGCAAGATCAAGATTGATGTCCTCTTTAGGGACAAGGATCATTTCCGCAGGGAGGCCGTCTGGTTTGAAGTGGTGGACCTTGAGAGCTCTTACCATGCACTGCTTGGCCGACCTGCCTTGGCCAAGTTCATGGCTGTTCCCCACTATGCTTACCTCAAGATGAAGATGTGTAGGATCTAGAAGTAGGTGTGTCTAGAGGGGGGGTGATTAGACACTTAGTAATAAAGTTGCAGTTTTTAAGCCTTTTTGGTTTGAGTGAAGTTTTAGGCACAATTTCAGCACATACAATACATATCAAGTAAGCATGCAAAGAGTGTATAGGCAGCAGAAAGTAAAGCATGCAACTTGCGAGAATGTAAAGAGAAGGGTTTGGAGAATTCAAACGCAATTGGAGACACGGATGTTTTTCCCGTGGTTCGGATAGGTGGTGCTATCCTACATCCACGTTAGTGGAGACTTCAACCCACGAAGGGTAACGGTTGCGCGAGTCCATGGAGGGCTCCACCCACGAAGGGTCCACGAAGAAGCAACCTTGTCTATCCCACCATGGCCATCGCCCACGAAGGACTTGCCTCACTAGCGGTAGATCTTCACGAAGTAGGCGATCTCCTTGCCCTTACAAACTCCTTGGTTCAACTCCACAATCTTGTCGGAGGCTCCCAAGTGACACCTAGCCAATCTAGGAGACACCACTCTCCAAGAAGTAACAAATAGTGTGTTGATGATGAACTCCTTGCTCTTGTGCTTCAAATGATAGTCTCCCCAACACTCAAGTCTCTCTCATAGGATTTGGATTTGGTGGAAAGAAGATTTGAGTGGAAAGCAACTTGGGAAAGGCTAGAGATCAAGATTCATATGGTAGGAATGGAATATCTTGGTCTCAACACATGAGTAGGTGGTTCTCTCTCAGAACATATGAGTTGGAAGTGTAGATGTGTTCTGATGGCTCTCTCCACGAATGAAGAGGAGGTGGAGGGGTATATATAGCCTCCACTTAAAATCCAACCGTTACACACAATTTACCAATCTCGGTCGGACCGAATCAACAAACTCGGTCGGACCGAAAAGGTAAACCTAGTGACCGTTAGATATTTTCGGTCGGACTGACATGCAACTCGGTAGGACCGATATGGTTAGGGTTTGGGCATAACGTAAGCTCGGTGAGACCGATTACACAAACTCGGTGAGACTGATTTGGTAATTAGCTAACCAGAGAGTTGATCAGGCAAACTCGGTGGGACCGATTACTAAACTCTGTGAGACCGATTTTGGTAATGAGTTAACCAGAGAGTTTGCATTGTAATCTCGGTAGTACCGATTGCCTAAACTCGGTGAGACCGATTTTGACAATGGACATACACAGTGAGATTGCAATCCCATCTCGGTGAGACCGAGATCCCTATCGGTAGAACCGATTTGCTAGGGTTTTGGCAGTGGCTTATGACAAGTGAAAACTCAGTGGCGCCGGATAGAAAGAATCGGTATGATCGAGTTTAGCTTAGGGTTTAGGTCATATGTGGATATGGGAAAGTAGCTGAGGGTTTTTGGAGCATATCATTAAGCACATGGAGCAAAAGGCTCATTAAACAACACCTCATCCCTCCTTGATAGTATTGGCTTTTCCTATGGACTCAATGTGATCTTGGATCACTAAAAGTGTAAAATGAAGAGTCTTGAGCTTGAAGCTTTAGCCAATCCTTTGTCCTTAGCATCTTGAAGGAGTTCCCACAACCTTTAGTCCATGCCACTCCATTGTTGAACTGATCTGAAACATACTAGATAAAAGTGTTAGTCCAACAAAAGATATGTTGACATTAATTACCAAAACCACCTGAGGAGCACTTGAGCTTTTAATCTCCCCCTTTTTGGTAATTGATGGCAACATACATCAAAGCTTTAGATAAAGATACAAAGAATAGCAAGTAAATCTTTGGAAGAACATGTAACAAGCATAGGCTCCCCCTACATGTATGCAATCATGTGAATATAGAAAATAGAAGCATGTGAGAGCATAATCATGACAGAGTAGGCAATGTGTTACATGTATCTTGGCCATATGCATCAGAGCAAAAGATTATTAAGAGAAATACCTTCATGCTTATGAGTCCTTCTTGCAAACAGTATGTACAAAAGCAAGAATTCCTCATACTCATGATTCTGATGCATATACTTACCTTGCAGTCTTGAGTTGACTTAGGATGGAATGAACCTGCACAAACAAGGTTAGATAACATAGGTACATCCAATAGCCAGAGCAAACCAAAAGAAACCACAAGAATACCAAGACTGGGATGACATGTAAAGAGTGAGTACAAGGTACCACATTGAATTAGACATGTCCCCGAGAGTAAAGATATGCAATGAATTTGAATGATTTCTTTCCCTTTGATGTCTTGCTCCCCCTGAATCAGACATGGGATGTTGGGAGAAGATAGGGAACAGAAAATCAGAGCTGAAAGCTGAAAAATATGAATAGAACTTAATTCAAATGAGTACATATGAACATGTATTTCCCCCAAAAAGACATGTGGCATCTCTCCTCTTGAACATCAAGCATCTGGGATCCTTGAGTATTCTCTCCCCCTGGAGATTTCTTTCTCCCCCTTAATATTTGGGATCCTTGAGTATTCTCTCCCCCTTAGTACTTTATTTGGGATCCTTGAGTATTCTCTGCCCCTTAGTACTTTCTCCTTTGTAGGTGATAAGTTTAATGTGATCTCTTTCTCCCCGATGATAAGCTTTGATGTGATCTCTCTCCCCCCTTTGACATCAATTTCCAAGAAGGTTTTTCCTGGAATCCGTCGAATAGGTTTGGTCCTTGAGATCCAGCACAAAGCAATGGATAAAACTGTGATGCTTGTAGAGGACAAGATTCATTGAATGGAGCTGGATTAGAAGAAATATAAAATAAGTGGCAAACTGTTTTTCCTATTATGAAATCGGTGACACCGAGTGGCATGTTTCGGTGGTACCGAAGGGATTTGGTTGGACCGAAAATTACAATTCGGTGAAACCGAGTTCATCACAGAGAAAACACTTGTCACCTCAGCTCACTAGTCAAGTAAAATCTCTCAAAGATTTGCAATGAATTAACTAAAGGATTTGCAAGGAATTTAATGCAGAAATATGCAGAACTAGAAGCAAAAAGAAAAGAATGAAAGTTCTAGATGAAGTTTATTTTTTTGAAAAACGAGGGAAACAAATATGCAAGGGACAAATGCAATAACACAGAAAAGAACACACGAGAACTTCATCTAGAACTGGGCGGTGACATAGTCACCTTTGTTAGAGTATATTGACTTAGGAGTCAAGTGAGAACACTTGATCATGGGTCATACTCATCGTTTAAGCTCAAAATGGGGTTACCATTTTTCGTTTAAGCATCTTGATGTATTCACATCTTGTCGAGTTGCTTTGACTCATGACTTTGAGTAAAGCTTCTCTAAGATGGAATATCATACCTTGGGTGGTGGAGTCGATCTTGTTCATGTAGTTGAACTTGTGTGGGTGCTCGAAGTTGATGTAGATCATCAAGAGTTGGGAGCACCATTTGGAGTTTAAGTTCATATACCTACATGGGTTAGTTCTTGCAAGGAAAAGCACTTGTATATCCAAAAATGACAATCATGAAGCTCAACATAGAATTTGTCAAAGGATATGTTCGAATGGTTTCGTGCTTCCTTGTCGTCAACCACCGTTGTGTAGAGACTTGGTGATGTAGAGATTACTCAAGATGTGAGAGAGTTGCAATATCATAGAAATAGATTCATCCAAGTAACTACATGGATTAGATAACATGCAAGATGCAAATATATCCAAGACATTAGATAGTCATCATAAGAGATATATCAAGGATTAGTCATAAGCTCATGTCTTGCATGTATCCAATGGAGTTTCTACTCCAAGTTTGAAACATCAATGATGTTCAATTCTCCTCTCAACCTGCAAAACACTTTCTCATCAAGCGGTTTAGTGAATATATCCGCTAATTGCTTATCGATGCGAACATGTTTAAGATCAATGTCACCCTTTGCAACATGGTCTCGAATGAAATGAGGACGAACTTCAATATGCTTAGTTCGAGAATGTTGCACAGGATTATGACCAATTTTGATAGCACCTTCATTGTCACAAAGCAATGGAACATGTTTCACATAGACCCCATAATCTTTAAGAGTTTGGGTCATCCAAAGTAATTGAGCACAACATGAACCAGCGGCAATGTATTTCGCTTCGGCGGTGGATAAGGATACCGAGTTTTGTTTCTTGGAGGACCAAGACACAAGAGATCTACCAAGAAATTGACATGTACCCGAAGTGGACTTTCTATCAACCTTGTCTCCGGCATAATCCGAGTCGGAATACCCAACAAGATCGAAAGAGGACCTCTTAGGATACCAAATGCCAAAATTTGGTGTATGGATTAAGTATCTCACTATCCTTTTCACGGCTTTAAGATGACATTATTTAGGAGCAGCTTGATATCGTGCACACATGCACACACTTAGCATAATGTCGGGACGAGAGGCACATAGGTATAACAATGAACCAATCATAGAGCGATAAACCTTTTGATCAACCGGTTCACCATCTTTGGTCAAATCATTATGTTCACTAGTAGGCATGGGTGTAGACATACCTTTGCATTCTTGCATATTGAACTTCTTGAATAGGTCTTTGGTGTACTTCGTTTGAGAGATAAATGTACCTTCCTTAGTTTGCTTGATTTGCAAATCGAGAAAGAATTTGAGTTCACTCATCATTGACATCTCAAATTTCTTTGACATAAGCTTTCCAAACTTTTCACTAAAAAGAGGGTTAGTAGAACCAAATATGATATCATCAACATAAATTTGGCATACAAATAGTTCTCCATTAACTCTTTTAGTAAAAAGTGTAGAATCAATTTTTCCAATTTCAAAACCACTTGCAATAAGGAACTTAGTCAAGCATTTATACCATGCTCTAGGAGCTTGTTTAAGACCATAAAGTGCTTTGTGAAGTTTGTAAACATGATTAGGTTTCTTAGGATTGACAAAGCCTGGAGGTTGTTCGACATAAACTTCCTCCTCTATTTCACCATTTAGAAAAGCACTTTTAATGTCCATTTGGTACAAGGTGATATTATGATGATTAGCAAAGGCAAGTAAGATGCGAATGGACTCAAGTCTAGCAACGGGAGCATATGTCTCACCGTAGTCCATACCTTCGACTTGTGTGTACCCTTGGGCGACGAGACGTGCTTTGTTGCGAACCACTTGTCCATCTTCATCTTGCTTGTTGCGAAACACCCATTTGGTATCGATGATGTTGTGGTTGTTGTCGGGCTTCTCAACCAATGTCCAGACTTGGTTTCTCTCAAAGTTGTGTAGCTCTTCATGCATAGCGTTTATCCAATCCGGATCTTCCAATGCTTCTTCAACCTTCATAGGTTCAATGCTAGAGATGAACGAATAGTTTTCACAAAAGTTAGCTAAATGAGTTTTAGAGCGAGTGATTCTCCCGGTTTGGATATCATTGTAGATTTGTTCGACGGGATGATCTTTGGCAATTCTTCCTCGAACTCGTGAAAGCTTTTGCTTGGGTCTTCGTTGAACTTCTTCTTCATGATCTTCTTCATTGTTGACGTTGTTGTTCTCTTGTCGTGGTGGAGAAGGAGGTTGTTGATGTTCGTCTTGATGCGTTTCCTCGTTTTCTTCATCTTGGTGTGTCCCACTTGTGGATGCTTCCGTGTCAACTCTTGGTTCACCTTGTCGTGAAGTAGAAGCTTCCACTTGGACGGACGAGGTATTCTCCTTCACCTCCGTTGGACGAATTTTGCCAATAGACAAGTCTTGAATTGCTTCCGAAGGGTCTTTGTCTCCTACATCAATTGGCAATTGCTCTACTTGCGAGCCATTAGATTCATCAAACTTCACATCTACCGTTTCTTCAACCTTTCGGGTGAAATTGTTGTAGACACGGTAAGTGTGAGAGTTTGAGCCATAACCAAGTAGGAAACCTTCATGAGATTTAGGAGCAAACTTTGAACGACGATGCTTATCTAGAATGTAGCACTTTGAGCCAAATACTCGAAAGTATCCAACTTGGGGTTTGTTACCGGTGAGGAGCTCGTATGCCGTCTTGCTGAGTAGCTTGTGAAGATACAAGCGATTTGTTGCATGACAAGCCGTCTCAACCGCTTCTGCCCAGAAGTGCTTCGGCGTCTTGTACTCATCAAGCATCGTTCTCGCCATTTTGATGAGCGTCCGGTTCTTCCTCTCAACAACTCCATTTTGTTGAGGTGTGTACGTAGCCGAGAACTCATGTGAAATCCCTTCTTCATCAAGAAAGGTGTCCACATTTGCGTTCTTGAACTCCATTCCGTTGTCGCTCCGAACCTTCTTGATCTTCACGTCAAACTGATTTTGGGCCTTCCTAGCGAAGTTTTTGAAGATCTTTTGGACCTGCGATTTATCATCAAGAAAGAACACCCACGTAAATCTTGAAAAATCATCAACTCTGACTAGACCAAAAGAATTTCCACCGAGACTCTTGTAGGCATTGGGACCAAAAAGATCCATACGAAGTAGCTCGAGTGGCCTCCTTGTGGTTATGATGTTCTTCACGGATGCCTTCCTCCAACCTGTTTACCTGCTTGACAAGCACTACAAAGTCTATCCTTATCAAATATGACATCGTTAACTCCAAGGATATGATTTCCTTTAATAAGCTTGTCAAGGTTTCTCATGACAACATGACCTAGTCGTCTATGCCACAACCAACCTTTTGAGGATTTAGCAATAAAGCAAGTTTTAGGTTGTGCCTTTTTAGAGAAATCAACAATATAAAGGTCACCTCTACGTATACCGGTAAAGACCATTTTATGATTGTCTCGTCGAAACACTTGGCAATCTACCTCAGTAAATAGGACATTCAAACCGAAATCAGCAAGTCTAGATACTGAAAGTAAATTGTACCCAAGAGATTCAACGAGCATGACATTTTGAATGGAGCTATTGTGTGAGATGGCCACCTTACCAAGGCCAACCACCTTACCCTTTGAATTATCACCAAAGGTGACATATTTTCGAGGGCCGTCATTTTCAGCAAGCTCACGGAACATCTCTTCATCTCCGGTCATATGATCAGTACATCCACTGTCGAGAACCCATTCCTTTCCTCCTGACACATATCCTCGAAGATTAGCCATAAGACCAAAGTGTCTCATTGCATCATCAAGATCGGAGTCACTATCATCATCTTTATCATAGTATCCATGTTCAACATCATCTTGTGATTGATCATATCCTAGAGAGGGTAATTCATTAGATAAATGATCATAAAAGTGGTCACTTTTATGAATTCTTATGGATTCGGTTATGATATCACCAATGATTCCAACATTTCCTTTAGCACGCATGAGATTAGTAAGATCAAATAGACAATTACCAAAACTAGGATCACTAGAGTTCATCTTACTCAAGGCAATAGATTTATGGAGAATTTCATCCAAATTTTTCAAGGAATAATTGGGAAATCGTTCCTCAAGAAATTTCCATATAGTATAGGCACAATTAAGAGTAGGTAGACTAGCAATCAAGTTCTTGGGCAATCCTCTAATGATGAGCTCAACGGTTCTAAGATTGCGAATCATGTTAATATCTTCATCTAGTGTGGGGTGCATAGGATCAACATGAGGAGCACAAGGACTAGCAATATACTTGTTCAAATGATATTGATTGAAAATCACAAGCATCTCATTTTTCCACTCATGAAAATACTCTCCATCAAGAATAGGCACTCTATGTCTAAGACTCCCTAAAGTAGACACATCCATCTTCCTCCAATGGTGATTAAACCAAGGCAATGGAGACCAAAGCTCTGATACCACTTGTAGGATCTAGAAGTAGGTGTGTCCAGAGGGGGGGGGGTGATTAGACACTTAGTAATAAAGTTGCAGTTTTTAAGCCTTTTTGGTTTGAGTGAAGTTTTAGGCACAATTTCAGCACATACAATACATATCAAGCAAGCATGCAAAGAGTGTATAGGCAGCGGAAAGTAAAGCATGCAACTTGCGAGAATGTAAAGAGAAGGGTTTGGAGAATTCAAACGCAATTGGAGACACATATGTTTTTCCCGTGGTTCGGATAGGTGGTGCTATCCTACATCCACGTTAGTGGAGACTTCAACCCACGAAGGGTAACGGTTGCGCGAGTCCACGAAGGGTCCACGAAGAAGCAACCTTGTCTATCCCACCATGGCCATTGCCCACGAAGGACTTGCCTCACTAGCGGTAGATCTTCACGAAGTAGGCGATCTCCTTGCCCTTACAAACTCCTTGGTTCAACTCCACAATCTTGTCGGAGGCTCCCAAGTGACACCTAGCCAATCTAGGAGACACCACTCTCCAAGAAGTAACAAATGGTGTGTTGATGATGAACTCCTTGCTCTTGTGCTTCAAATGATAGTCTCCCCAACACTCAACTCTCTCTCATAGGATTTGGATTTGGTGGAAAGAAGATTTGAGTGGAAAGCAACTTGGGGAAGGCTAGAGATCAAGATTCATATGGTAGGAATGGAATATCTTGGTCTCAACACAAGAGTAGGTGGTTCTCTCTCAGAACATATGAGTTGGAAGTGTAGATGTGTTCTGATGGCTCTCTCCACGAATGAAGAGGAGGTGGAGGGGTATATATAGCCTCCACTTAAAATCCAACCGTTACACACAATTTACCAATCTCGGTGGGACCGAATCAACAAACTTGGTCGGACCGAAAAGGTAAACGTAGTGACCGTTAGATATTTTCGGTGGGACTGACGTGCAACTCGGTAGGACCGATATGGTTAGGGTTTGGGCATAACGTAATCTCGGTGAGACCGATTACACAAACTCGGTGATACCGATTTGGTAATTAGCTAACCAGAGAGTTGGTCAGGCAAACTCGGTGGGACCGATTACTAAACTCGGTGAGACCGATTTTGGTAATGAGTTAACCAGAGAGTTTGCATTGTAATCTCGGTAGTACCGATTGCCTAAACTCGGTGAGACCGATTTTGATAATGGACATACACAGTGAGATTGCAATCCCATCTCGGTGAGACCGAGATCCCTATCGGTAGAACCGATTTGCTAGGGTTTTGGCAGTGGCTTATGACAAGTGAAAACTCAGTGGCGCCGGATAGAAAGAATCGGTATGACTGAGTTTGGCTTAGGGTTTAGGTCATATGTGGATATGGGAAAGTAGCTAAGGGTTTTTGGAGGATATCATTAAGCACATAGAGCAAAAGGCTCATTAAACAACACCTCATCCCTCCTTGATAGTATTGGATTTTCCTATGGACTCAATGTGATCTTGGATCACTAAAAGTGTAAAATGAAGAGTCTTGAGCTTGAAGCTTTAGCCAATCCTTTGTCCTTAGCATCTTGAAGGAGTTCCCACAACCTTTAGTCCATGCCACTCCATTGTTGAACTTATCTGAAACATACTAGATAAAAGTGTTAGTCCAGCAAAAGATATGTTGACATTAATTACCAAAACCACCTGAGGAGCACTTGAGCTTTCAAGATGCCAAGCACCAAGGGCATCATCACCATAGTCGGCGACTACAAGAAATCAGCCGAGTGCGCGGCGGCCAGCAGCCGGCTGGCCGAGTCCCTGGTGATTGCCGAAGAGAAGAAGAAGTTGGACCAGATCGTGGCCATGGCTGGCAAGCAGCCGACCCTGTCCCCCGATCCCAAAGAATGTGATGCCCAAGGTTCCTTCCAGCCGGCCAAGGAAACAAAGAAGATACCTCTTGACCCCGAGCACCCGGAGAGGTTTGCCGTCATTGGGGCAAACCTAAACAGCAAATAGGAAGGCGAGCTCGCCGATTTCCTCTGTGAGAATCGGGGCATCTTCGCATGGTCCCCCAAGGACATGCCGGGTGTCCCGAAGGATTTCGGCGAGCACAAATTACATGTCCGAGAAGGTGCAAAGCCGGTCAAGCAACCCCTCCGCCGACTGTCAGAGGAAAAGAGAAGGATTGTAGGAGAAGAGATAGCCCGGCTTCTGGCTGCCGGCTTCATCATAGAGGTGTTCTTTCCGGAGTGGCTTGCCAACCCGGTCCTCGTGCTGAAGAAGAACAACAAGTGGCGCATGTGCATAGACTACACGAGCCTCAACAAGGCCTGCCCCAAAGATCCTTTTGCCCTGCCAAGGATAGATCAAGTGATAGACTTCACAGCCGGATGCGAGCTACTGAGTTTTTTGGATGCTTACTCCGGGTACCATCAGATAAAGTTGGACCCGGCCGACCGCCTGAAGACCGCCTTCATCACGCCATTCGGAGCCATCTGCTACCTGACTATGACATTCGGCTTGAGAAATGTCGGTGCCACTTTTCAGCGTTGCATGCAGAAGTGCCTCCTCAAGCAACTCGACAGAAATGCCCACGTCTACGTAGACGACATCATGGTGAAGGCGGAGAAGCATGGCACCTTGCTAGAAGACCTCAAGGAAACATTCGAGAACCTGCGCCGGTTCCGGATCAAGCTCAACCCCGAGAAATGCGTGTTCGAAGTACCAGCCGGCCAGCTCCTAGGCTTCCTGGTCTCCGAACGCAGCATCGAGTGCAACCCAGTGAAGATCAAGGCCATTGAGAGAATGTCGATCCCCACCAAGCTGCGAGACGTCCAGAAGTTCACCGGATGCTTGGCTTCCCTGAATTGCTTCATCAGCCGGCTCGGAGAGAAGGCTCTCCCCCTCTACCACCTCATGAAGAAGACCACTCACTTCGATTGGAACGACCAAGCCGACCAAGCTTTTCACGAGCTGGAGAAGATGCTGACCACGCCGCCTGTCTTGGCCGCGCCGACTGAGAAGGAGCCCATGGTCCTCTACATCTCTGCAACCAGCCGGGTGGTCAGCACCGTCGTCGTAGTCCAGCGCCCAGAGGAGGGCCGAGCCCAGCCGGTCCAGAGGCCGGTGTACTATTTGAGCGAGGTGCTGTCTACCTCAAAGCAGAACTACCCGCACTACCAGAAGATGTGCTACGGCGTGTACTTTGCCGCCAAGAAACTGAAGCCCTACTTCCAAGAGCATCCCATCACGGTCGTATGCACCGCCCCGCTTGCCGAGATCATAGGCAGCCGGGACGCATCCGGCCGGGTGGCGAAATGGGCCATCGATCTAGCCCCTTACACGATCTTCTACCAGCCTCGCACCGCCATCAAGTCCCAAGCACTGGCCGACTTCCTCGTCGACTGGGCCGAGACCCAGTACCTGCCGCCGGCTCCGGACTCCACTCACTGGCGCCTGCACTTCGACGGGTCCAAGATGCTCACCGGCTTGGGAGCCGGCGTCATCCTCACCTCTCCCAAAGGCGACAAGCTCAGATACACGCTGCAAATTCACTTCGCCGCCTCCAACAACGTGGCCGAGTACGAGGCGCTCGTACACGGGCTCCGGCTTGCCAAAGAGCTTGGCATACGCCGGATCCTGTGTTACGGCGACTCAGACTTGATAGTCCAGCAGTCATCCGGCGTTTGGGACGCCAAGGGCGCAAAAATGGCGAGCTACCGCTTCCTCGTCCAGCAGATCAGCGGGTACTTTGAAGGATGCGAGTTCCTTCACGTACCACGAGCCGACAACGGGCCAGCAGATGCCCTGGCCTAACTAGGCTCCACTCGGCAGGCAATTCCAACCGCGTCTCTCTGCAACGCCTCCTCAAGCCGTCTATCAAGCCATCTCCAGAGTCCGATTCCATCTTCGTGCCGCCTAGCCCCGATGCAGCCGGATCCGGCTTGAAGAGCCAAGCAGGCGGCCCGGGGACTTCGGTAGGCGGCGCGGGGACTTCAGCAGGCGGCTCGGGGACTTCCGTAGTAGCAGCCAACCCAAGGACTTCTGAACCCGGCTCGGGGACTGCGGCAGTCGGCCCGGGGACTGCACCAGCACCACAGGCGGCGGCCAACCCCAGCATTTCACAACCCAGCCCACCCACCCTGGTTGCAGTAGCCGCGTTGGCAATAGAAGAAGTCACAGCTCCATCATGGGCCCAGCCCATCCTCAACTTTCTGACAAACCAAGAACTGCCGGCTGACGAGACAGAGGCAAGACAAGTCTAGCGCCGAGCCGGAGCATACACCATCGTCAACAGAGAGCTCGTCAGGCGCAGCGTCACTGGAGTCTTCCAGCGATGCGCTGAACAAGAGAAGGGCATAGCAATCCTCAGAGACATTCACCAAGGTGAATGCGGCCACCACGCGGCCTCAAGATAACTAGTCGCCAAAGCTTTCCACCATGGATTCTTTTGGCCGACTGCTTTGGACGACGCCAAGGAACTAGTCAAGCATTGCAAAGGGTGCCAGGTCTTCAGCTCCAAACAACACCTGCCGGCTTCGGCACTCAAGACCATTCCCCTCACTTGGCCCTTTGCCGTTTGGGGTCTGGACATGGTGGGCCCATTCAAGACGGCGCGCGGCGGCATGACACATCTGCTTGTCGCCATAGACAAGTTCACCAAGTGGATCGAAGCAAAACCGATCAAGAAACTGAATGGGCCGACTGCCATGACATTCATTGCAGATATAACAACTCGGTACGGCGTACCGCATAACATCATCACCGACAACGGCACAAATTTTGCCAAAGGAGCCTTGGCACATTTCTGCGCGATGTAGGGCATCCGACTGGACTTAGCGTCCGTTGCCCACCCGTAGTCAAACGGCCAAGTCGAGCGAGCCAACGGCCTCATCCTTTCCGGCATCAAGCCCCGACTGGTCGTGCCACTGGAGCGTTCGGTCGGCTGCTGGCTCGATGAGCTGCCGGCCATCATCTGGAGTCTGCGCACTACCCCAAACAGGTCAACCGGCTTCACTCCTTTCTTCCTCGTATATGGTGCCGAGGCGGTCATCCCAACCGACATCGAGTTCGACTCGCCTCGGGTGAACATGTACACGGAGGCGGAGGCCAAGGAAGCACGAGAAGACGGCGTCGACCTGCTGGAAGAAAGCCGATTGTTAGCCCTCAGCCGGTCCGCCATCTACCAGCAAGGTCGGTGTCGCTACCACAGCCGGAAGGTCAAGCCAAGATCTTTCAAAGAGGGCGACCTTGTGCTCCGGCTGATCCAGCGAACAGCCGGCCAGCACAAGCTCTCGGCCCCTTGGGAAGGCCCCTTCATCATCAGCAGAGCGCTAGGAAACGACTCCTACTACCTGATCGACGCACAGAAGCCGAAGGCACGAAAGAGAGACGACTCCGGCAAGGAGTCGGAACGACCATGGAACGCCAACCTCCTCCGAAGATTTTATAGTTGAAATGCAGTATGTATCACGCTAACTTTTGTACTAAGTACGAGACAATAGGCCCCCCGAGGAGAACTCGGGGACTGCCATCTTTCATCTATGAATGAAGAGTACCATGCTTATGATTATGTCATTTCATTCACTTCTCTCGTCCGACATCGGGTTCGACTAGTCGGCCCGGGGACTGGCCGCCTTAAGTTATATTAGAAGTCCTACCCGTGGTCAGACAAGTAGTGTGCCGGCTCCAAAGCCCTCTCTTGCCAAAAGTCGCAGCTCAAAGAATCGGCTGTCCGGATGGCAAGAGCCAAAGGCAGGAAAGGACGCCCACACGAAAAACGGCTAGGGACTAACAGACTAATATAACAAAAGCCGGTTTTTTTCACCGCCGACCGACTACAAGAGTAGCCGGCCGGCCGGTTTCCATTCACTTCGCTACAATCTAAGAAAGCTCGAGTACTTGCCTTCCCCAAAAAAGATAGCCGAGTTCTTCCTTAGCCACAAACTGCAGAGCAGCTGCCGGCTGGGAAGGCAGCAATCAGGGGAAGGCGGCAAAGGAAATAGCCTAAGGATAAAATGCATACGAGAATGGAAGCCAAACACATGCATGAGTATATTTACACAAAAGGCTTCGCAAAAGCCAACATTCAACATAGTTTGAATACACCCCCAGTGGGTGGAACTGCGCGAACTTAATAAATATTGTTCAAAGAGTAACAAACAGGAAAAATAAAGACGGCAGATCAAGCCAAGGGAACGACCGGCGTGTCGGGCAGGTCGGCGGAGACAGCAGCGCCGGCTGGAGGAGTGGCTGGCTGATGAACCTCGGCACGATCACCGCCTCCCGCAGAGGGCGCGCTAACCCGCGCCTCGTTGCTGGAGGCACGGTCATGCTGAGGCGGGCTGGTCGCTTCACCAGCCGGCTCGATGTCTTCGCCCTCCTCCCCTTCTTCGTCTTCACCCTCATCGCTGGAGGCGACCTCCTCCGCGGAGTCTTCACCCTCCGCCGGGTCCAGCCCGAACCACTCCTCCGGCTGGGCGACTGTAGCGACCCGACCTCAGATGGTCAAATCTCTGTGCTCCGGTGTCATCCCTGGATCAGTAATGCTGACACCACACAGTACTTCGAAGAATTTATAACAGAGTAGCAATCACACACTTATTACAACGATGTCTCAAAGAGAACTTATTACAATAAATATGGCTTAAGGCCATCTAATAACGATAACAGCGGAAGACTTGGAAGATAAGTGAGTCCATCAACTCCAACGGCATCACTGAGTATAGAACCACGACCTAAAAGGCACCTTACTCGTCGTCTGAAAAGTCTGCAACATGAAAGATGTAGCCCGAAACGGGTCAGCACATGGAATATGCTGGCAATGTAACACATACAGAGTAATGAATGATAAGTCTATACTACATGCATATATGGCTGGTGGAAAAGCTCTATGGTTACAGTTTTGCGTAAAGCCAATTTTTCCCTACTGCAAAGGAATAAATTTATTTAACTATCATGGTGGTTGAAACATCGAGAATGGTTGACAGCACTCCGATCCCAATTAAAAGTAATCATTAATAACCCAACAATATTAATTAGAAGTAACATGATGAGATTCACATGATATTCAAGTACTAGATACTCAAGATGTCCATAACCGGGGACACGGCTAATCATGATTAGTTTGTACACTCTGCAGAGGTTTGCGCACTTTTCCCCACAAGACTCAATCGCCTCCGTTGATTTCTCGCACTACATGGTGTTTGAGAAACGGATGACCGAGACATAGTCTTTCGGAAGCGCTAGCACCTTACGTTTGGATAGACAGGTACACCTACTTTCCCCTACATCTGCTAGTCTACCCTGTAAGAGTTCGCACGACTTAGTCAACTATGCCAGAGCCCATAATGGCTTGTGGCTGCACACGGAAGTTACTAGCATGAATGATCTTATGATCCCTTTGAGCCTGGGTGGCGGTCCAAAGAAAAACAGGCAAGTCCTGATAGAAACCAGGTGCCTCAATCCACCCAGATGTGTGTTTAAGTTGCCACCTTAAGTAAACCATTAAAATTAACAAACTCACATCTGTCATGGATGTCACCCACCCAATCCACGTCTACTAGCATAGCATGGCAAAATAAGCAAACGTAGAAGTAACTCCCAAAGGTTTCATAAGTAAAACAGGTAATAGGTACTACCTCAACTACTTCCCATCCCACAGTTTAATCAGATCCTAATCATGCAATGTGTGAGGATTGATCTAATGCAATAAAAACTGGGCAATGAGAAGGTATGATCAAAGTGTTACTTGCCTTACTGAGGATCCGCGAAACCTAGAGCTTCGAAATAACAGGCGGCGCACTCCGGGTGATCTATCGCAGACAAACAACAAGCATACAATAAGTACTCATCTAATGCACAGGGAAAAGTCGAACAAGAGATCGAACTAGAAAGTTCAACTTAAGAACTCCGGTTGCAAAAGAAAACGAACCGAACAAAGCAACGGAAAACAAAAAGCGGAAGAAAACAACTTGGTTCTAGCAAAGTGAAACTAGGTCAAATTTTACCGTAGCAAAACTTTGTTTAAGTTGATTACTCGGAACGGCGGTTTCGAAACGAAACTCCAGGCGCTTGAATCACCTGATTTCGATAAACGAGCGAGAAGATAAACTAAAACGAAGATCGGATCTGAAATCGCGATCAGAAAAATCGCAGAATAAATCCGATGAAAAAGAAAACGACGAACGGTTAAACGAACGGACGTTTGTTAACCAGGGCTAACCGGTGATCACGTTCGTTAAGACGAACGGTCCGGCGAACGCTCGCTATTTAACAAAACCGAAAGAAAAACCGATCTAGGGTTTTCGAAAAAAACCGAAATATCGAAAAATAAACCGGAACGGTTTTTATAAAAAAACCGAACTGAGGGGGGGGGGGGATTGGCGCAGCACGGCGCGGCGGCTACCTCGTCAGCGAGGGGCTCCGGCGGGGCGGCGGGGTTGCGCGGGGCGAGGCGCGGCAGGCGGCGGCGGCGACGCTGGCGGCGGCGGGCGAACGACGGCGGCGCGGGCGGCAAGCGGCGGCGGCGGCGGCTGCGCTGCTGCTGCGGGGGCGGGGCTGGCGGCGGTTTGGGGAGGAGAGGGGGAGGCGGTATATAAAGGGGGGGAGGGTGGCTTGGGGGAGGGGGCAAGCTAGGGAGGAGGAGTCCTCCCCGGACTCGGGCGGCGGTGGCGGCGGCAGTGCCGCGCGCGGGCGCGCACGCGAAGGCGCGCGCGCGCGAGGGCGGCGGCAGGCGGGCCGGTTCGGCCGGCTGGGCCTTTGGCCCAGCTCGGCGCTGCGGTATTTTTTTTAAAATAATTTCGCGAGGAGAAAAACGAAGAAAAGTAAAATCTAACGAGCTCCAAAATTTGCAAAGTAAATTTTCCCCGACTCCTAAAAATGAGTCGAACAAAATGAACTTTTATTCGGGGCCTAAATGCAATTTTTGAAAACACGCATTTGTCCCTAATTCAAATAAAATGAAAATAAACTCCGGAAAATTTTAAAATTTGATTTATTTATTAAATCTTTATTTTTCCTAAATTTTGGGAAAGTCATCTTATTCCCTCTCATATATATGATATTGGAAAAATAATTGAAGATAAAATAAATAAAATCAAATGATCCTCTTTTCAAAATTTGAGAAAACTCAAATATGAAAATAACGAAATCTCCAACTCTCTCCGAGGGTCCTTGAGTTGCGTGAAATTTCTAGGATCGACCAAAATGCAGGAAAATATGATATGCATGATGATCTAATGTATAACATTCCAAATTGAAAATTTGGGATGTTACAAACCTACCCCCCTTAAGATGAATCTTGTCCTCGAGATTCGGGTTGGCTAGAAAATAGGTGAGGGTGGTCCTTGAGCAAATCTTCTTCTCTCTCCCAGGTGGCTTCATCCTCTAAGTGGTGGTTCCACTGAACTTTGCAAAACTTGATAACCTTGCTGCGGGTAACTCTGCTGGCATACTCAAGAATCTTGACTGGTTTCTCTTCATACGTTAAGTCATCCTTCAACTGAATTGCTTCAAGCGGCACTGTAGCGGTACCTCCGCCATTTCGGCGTGACATTTCTTCAGCTGAGAAACATGGAATACATCATGAACTCCTGACAGTCCTTCTGGTAATTCCAAGTTATAAGCGACTTCTCCCATGCGTTGCAAAATCTTGTAAGGTCCAACGAAAAGCGGTGCTAACTTTCCCTTGACTCCAAAGAGCTTAACTCCTCGAAGTGGGGATACTCGGAGATAAACTCTGTCTCCGGTTTCATAAACTGTCTCCTTGTGTTTAGAATCTGCGTAGCTCTTCTGCCTTGATTGGGCTATCTTGAGCCTATCGCGAATCAACTTAACTTTCCGTTCAGACTCCTTGATCAGATCTGGTCCAAAGAACTGACGGTCTCCAACTTCGTCACATGACAACGGTGTCCTGCACCTCCTTCCGTATAAAGCTTCGAAAGGTGCCATCTTCAAACTGGTTTGGTAACTATTGTTATAAGAAAACTCCGCATACGGCAAGTTATCGTCCCAACTAGATCCATAATCTAGTGCACAGGCTCTCAGCATATCTTCCAAAATCTGATTGACTCTCTCAGTCTGTCCATCCGTCTGTGGGTGAAAAGCTGTGCTGAATTCTAGTCTGGTTCCCAAAGTTTCATGCAACTGATTCCAAAACTTTGAGGTGAACTGGGTTCCTCTATCTGATACGATACTCCTCGGAACTCCATGCAAACAAATGATCCTGGTCATGTATATCTTTGCCAACTTAGCACTGGTGTAAGTGGTCTTACCTGGGATGAAATGTGCTACGTTCGTCAAACGGTCAACTACTACCCATATCGAGTCATAGCCTGCCTTCATCCTGGGTAGTCCTGTGATGAAATCCATGCCTATCTTATCCCACTTCCATTCGGGTATCGGCAATGGTTGTAACAATCCTGCGGGCTTTTGATGTTCTGGCTTCACTCTTTGACACACATCACAAACTGCTACATATGCTGCAATGTCCTTCTTCATTCCGGTCCACCAGAATGTTTCCTTCAAATCCAAATACATCTTGGTATTTCCTGGGTGAATCGAATAGGGTGAATCATGTGCCTCTTGTAGAATTAACTTCCTGATCTCTGGGTCATTTGGCACATAAACACGGTCCTCAAACCATAGGGTATCGTGCTCATCCTCACGAAATCCCTTTGCTTTTCCTTCGCTCATTTTCTCTTTTATAGAAGCAATCTCCTTGTCAGATTTCTGAGCCTCTCTGATTTTATCCATCAATGTTGATTGAATCTCCAATGCTGCTATATAGCCTCTCGGAACTATCTCCAAGCACAGTTCTCGAAGATCCTCGGCTAACTCCTTTGGTATTTCTCCCGTCATCAATGTATTGACATGGTCTTACGGCTCAATGCGTCAGCTACAACATTAGCCTTTCCTGGATGGTAATGCAATCTCATATCGTAATCCTTAATGAGCTCCAACCATCTACTTTGTCCGAGGTTTAACTCCTTCTGCGTGAAAATGTACTTCAAACTCTTGTGATCCGTGTACACCTCACAATGATTTCCAATGAGGAAATGTCTCCATGTCTTCAATGCATGCACTACGGCTGCTAACTCCAAATCATGCGTAGCATAATTTAATTCATGGGGTTTCAGTTGTCGTGAGGCATACGAAACAACTCTTCCTTCCTGCATAAGCACTGCTCCATGTCCTCGACGTGAAGCGTCGTAATACACCTCGTAATCCTTGGTCTGGTCTGGCAGAATCAACACTGGTGAGGAAACCAATCGTTTCTTCAACTCCTGAAAACTGGCCTCACATTCCTCAGTCCAAATGAACTTGGTATCCTTCTTCAACAATTCAGTCATAGGCTCTGCAATCTTTGGGAAATTCTCAATGAATCTCCGGTAGTATCCTGTGAGTCCAAGAAAACTCCGGATCTCTCCAACTGTCGTTGGCGCTTCCCATTCGGTTACGGTCTCAACCTTGGTGGGGTCAACTACTATCCCTTCTCCGGATATAACATGTCCAAGAAATCCAACTTCCTTTAACCAAAACTCACATTTGCTGAATTTGGCATATAACAGATGTTCTCTTAGCTTCTCCAAAACCAAATGCAAATGTTCCTTATGCTCTTCTTCATTCTTTGAGAAAATCAGAATGTCATCAATGAACACTACGACGAACTTATCCAAAAACTCCATAAATACCTTGTTCATCAGGTTCATGAAATAGGCAGGTGCGTTAGTCAGTCCAAATGACATAACGGTATACTCATACAATCCGTATCTCATGGTAAAAGCTGTCTTGGGTATGTCCTGCTCTCGAATCTTCAACTGATGGTACCCTGATCGCAAGTCGATCTTGGAAAACACTTTAGCTCCTTGCAAACGATCAAACAAATCATTTATCATTGGCAGTGGGTACTTGTTCTTGATGGTTACTGCATTCAATCCACGGTAATCGACAACCATCCTTAACAATCCATCCTTCTTCTCCGCTAGAAGTACTGGTGATCCCCAAGGCGAAGAACTTGGGCGAATATAACCTTTTTCTAGTAACTCCTTGATCTGCTTCTTAATTTCCACCAAATCTTGTGCGGGCATCCTGTACGGTCTCTTCGATATTGGCCCAGTGCCTGGCAAAAGCTCAATCAAAAACTCAATGTCTCTATCCGGTGGCATGCCTGGCAATTCTTCGGGAAATACGTCAGGAAAATCCTTTACTACTAGTACTTCTTCCTGTACGACTCCTGATAAAGAATTTACTTGTGTCCTGTTTGGCGTATGTCTAGATACATACTTGATCCTTCTTCCTTCTGGCGTCGTGAGCAAAATCGTCTTACTGGCGCAATCGATGTTTCCTCCATACATCGACAGCCAATCCATACCGAGAATTACATCCAGACCTTGGGATTCCAGAATGATTAAATCCGTTGGGAAAACATGCCTTCCTATACTTAATGGTACTTGAAAACATCCTTGTCTGGCCATGTACTCTGCTCCTGGCGAGCTTACTAGCATAGGTGTCTTAAGAATCCTAGTGGGCAGGTTATACCTTTCCACGAATCCCCTTGATATGTATGAATGCGATGCACCAGTATCGAAAAGAATGAGTGTAGTAAATGACTTAACCAAAAACTTACCGATTACTGCATCAGGCTGAGCTTCAACCTCCTCCACGCTAACGTGGTTCACCTGTCCCCTGTTGAAAGGGTTTGGCTTCTTCCCAGAGCTTCCATTGCCATTCTGGCCTTTAGGACATTCGTTGGCATAATGTCCGGTCTTGGAACACTTGAAACAGGTGACTTGACTCAGATCTCTCTTGGCTGGGGTTGATGGGGTGGTATGGTTCTGGCCGTTGCTTCCTCCATTCCCATTACCATTTTTGTGGCCATTATGGTTGTGCGAGCTACCTCCTCCATGGGTATGTTGAAACTGAACTCCCGGTTTAGGGGTAAAACGGGGCTTCTGCTGGGCTCCAGAGTTATACTTCCCCTATCCATACTTCCTCTTGCGGTTCTCAATCTGCTGTTGCTTTCCTTCAATCATGATGGCGCGATCTACCAACTCCTGGTAGTTTTTGAAACTTGCTACCATCAACTGCATGCTTAGCTCATCATTCAATCCTTCCAGGAACTTCTCCTGCTTAGCGGCATCCGTAGCAACGTCATCTGGGGCATAATGTGCTAACTTGCTGAAGTCATCAACATACTGGCCAACTGTCCTTCCTCCTTGGCGTAAGTTGCGAAACTCACGCTTCTTCATGGCCATAGCTCCTGCTGAAACATGGGCAGTGCGGAAAGCTTGCTGAAACTGATCCCATGTGACGGTGTCAACTGGGTAAGTGGCTGTGAAATTCTCCCACCATGCTGCCGCGGGTCCGTCAAGCTGATGTGCGGCAAACTTCACCTTCTCAACATCTGTGCATCCTGCAGTGGTCAACTCCCTTCCTATCTTGCGGAGCCAATCGTCTGCTACTATTGGCTCGGTGCTACTGGAAAATACCGGCAGATTCAGCCTAAGGAAACGGGCTAGGTGATCAACTGGTGGCGGCGGCGGAGGGTTGTTGTTGTTGTTGTTGTTGTTGTTGTTGTTGTTGTTGTTGTTGTTGTTGTTGTTGTTGTTGTTGTTGTTGTTGTTGTTGTTGTTGTTGTTGTTGTTGTTGTTGTTGTTGTTGTTGTTGTTGTTGTTGTTGTTGTTGTTGTTGTTGTTCTGCTGATTCTGGACTAACAACTGCATCAATTGGTTCTGCTGCTGGATCAACTGGGTGAGCTCCGGTGGGAATCCATTGTCACGTCTCGGAGGCATCTGAGGGGTTTAGAAAAGATGAGAATTAAGAATAGAGTGAGGTCTAAGGGAAAACACTACCCAAATGTACATGAGACAAATTCACACAAAATCACTTCATTCAATTCAAACAAGGGCATACAAACGGTCTAGAACTATCGCAAAAGTGCGTGGACTATAATGTTTACATGGAGGAAATAATGCTACTAATATATGGTGGTCATCTATTAATTTGAATCGGTGGAAGACTCCATGATGTCTGCTCCAGCTTCGTCTTCAAAGTCGGGTTCACTTGGATCCGAATCGGTGTCGTCGATGATGATGTAGTTGCTCGGGCATGCGACGTACTTGTCTTCATTCTTGAATGCTATTTTCCCCTTGAGGTCTTCAATCTCCTGCTTAAGATCGCGATTGTGCCTTGCTAGAGCTACGATCTCGTCCATGTAGTCCTTGCGTGTACCCTTCAGTTCTCCTTCTAGCTCGATGATCCTTGCCTTTGCATTTTTCAACTCTATCATATGATTGCACATCTGGTTCTCTTGGCGTCGAATGTGCTGGTTTAACTCCTGGATGAAAGCTGCAATGGATCTATCCTTCTTGATGCTGACTATCTCCCATTCTTCATCTCGGCGTCCACAAATCTGGTAGATAGTGTCCTTGAGGTCTTCTTGATAAACTTCTCCAATGCGTCCCATGGTGATATGAGCTGCCATGCACTTTCCCAGACTCCAGGTTGGTGCACTGAAAACACTATCTATGGGCTTCGTGATTGGCGCGAATGTCCTTCCTGGAACGCGAGCTTGAATCTTCCAGCGCTCCTCTTCAGGCAGAATGGCGTTAAATGTCCCGGTGAAGCTAGGTAGTCCAAAATGTGTGCCTTCATCCGGTTGAGCGTACTTGATCTTCGCGTCCGTCATCCTAAAAGAGTAGAAAAGATGAGGAGTTAGAAAATGAGAGGAGGATAGTGATCTATGGCTTTAACTTAGTGGTCGTGTCCTACAGTCAGCGTGTGCTCTGATACCATCTCTGTAGCGACCTGACCTCAGATGGTCAAGTCTCTGTGCTCCGGTGTCATCCCTGGATCAGTAATGCTGACACCACACAGTACTTCGAAGAATTTATAACAGAGTAGCAATCACACACTTATTACAACGATGTCTCAAAGAGAACTTATTACAATAAATATGGCTTAAGGCCATCTAATAACGATAACAGCGGAAGACTTGGAAGATAAGTGAGTCCATCAACTCCAACGGCATCACTGAGTATAGAACCACGACCTAAAAGGCACCTTACTTGTCGTCTGAAAAGTCTGCAACATGAAAGTTGCAGCCCGAAACGGGTGAGCACATGGAATATGCTGGCAATGTAACACATAGAGAGTAATGAATGATAAGTCTATACTACATGCATATATGGCTGGTGGAAAAGCTCTATGGTTATAGTTTTGCGTAAAGCCAATTTTTCCCTACTGCAAAGGAATAAATTTATTTAACTATCATGGTGGTTGAAACATCGAGAATGGTTGACAGCACTCCGATCCCAATTAAAAGTAATCATTAATAACCCAACAATATTAATTAGAAGTAACATGATGAGATTCACATGATATTCAAGTACTAGATACTCAAGATGTCCATAACCGGGGACACGGCTAATCATGATTAGTTTGTACACTATGCAGAGGTTTGCGCACTTTTCCCCACAAGACTCGATCGCCTCCGTTGATTTCTCGCACTACATGGTGTTTGAGAAACGGATGACTGAGACATAGTCTTTCGGAAGCGCTAGCACCTTCCGTTAGTCTACCCTGTAAGAGTTCGCACGACTTAGTCAACTATGCCAGAGCCCATAATGGCTTGTGGCTGCACACGGAAGTTACTAGCATGAATGATATTATGATCCCTTTGAGCCTGGGTGGCGGTCCAAAGAAAAACAGGCAAGTCCTGATAGAAACCAGGTGCCTCAATCCACCCAGATGTGTGTTTAAGTTGCCACCTTAAGTAAACCATTAAAATTAACAAACTCACATCTGTCATGGATGTCACCCACCCAATCCACGTCTACTAGCATAGCGTGGCAAAATAAGAAAACGTAGAAGTAACTCCCAAAGGTTTCATAAGTAAAACAGGTAATAGGTACTACCTCAACTACTTCCCATCCCACAGTTTAATCAGATCCTAATCATGCAATGTGTGAGGATTGATCTAATGCAATAAAAACTGGGCAATGAGAAGGTATGATCAAAGTGTTACTTGCCTTACTGAGGATCCGCGAAACCTAGAGCTTCGAAATAACAGGCGGCGCACTCCGGGTGATCTATCGCAGACAAACAACAAGCATACAATAAGTACTCATCTAATGCACAGGGAAAACTCGAACAAGAGATCGAACCAGAAAGTTCAACTTAAGAACTCCGGTTGCAAAAGAAAACGAACCGAACAAAGCAACGAAAAACAAAAAGCGGAAGAAAAAAACTCGGTTCTAGCAAAGTGAAACTAGGTCAAATTTTACCGTAGCAAAACTTTGTTTAAGTTGATTACTCGGAACGGCGGTTTCGAAACGAAACTCCAGGCGCTCGAATCACCTGATTCCGATAAACGAGCGAGAAGATAAACTAAAACGAAGATCGGATCTGAAATCACGATTTGAAAAATCGTAGAATAAATCCGACGAAAAAGAAAACGACAAACGGTTAAACGAACGGACGTTTGTTAACCAGGGCTAACCGGTGATCACGTTCGTTAAGATGAATGGTCCGGCGAACGCTCGCTATTTAACAAAACCGGAAGAAAAACCGATCTAGGGTTTTCGAAAAAAAACCGAAATATCGAAAAATAAACCGGAACGGTTTTTATAGAAAAAACCGAACTGAGGGGGGGGGGGATTGGCGTGGCACGGCGCGGCGGCTACCTCGTCTGCGAGGGGCTCCGGCGGGGCGGCGGGGTTGCGTGGGGCGAGGCGCGGCAGGCGGCGGCGGCGGCGCTGGCGGCGGCGGGAGAACGGCGGCGGCGCGGGCGGCAAGCGGCGGCGGCAGCAGGCGGCGGCGGCGGCTGCGCTGCTGCGGCTGCTGTGGGGGCGGGGCTGGCATCAGTGTGAGGAGGAGAGGGGGGGGGGCGGTATATAAAGGGGGGGAGGGTGGCTTGGGGGAGGGGGCAAGCGAGGGAGGAGGAGTCCTCCCCGGACTCGGGCGGCGGCGGCGGCGGCAGTGCCGCGTGCGGGCGCGCGCGCGAGGGCCGCGGCAGGCGGGCCGGTTCGGCCGGCTGGGCCTTTGGCCCAGCTGGGCGCTGCGGTATTTTTTTAAAATAATTTCGCGAGCAGAAAAACGAAGAAAAATAAAATCTAACGAGCTCCAAAATTTACAAAGTAAATTTTCCCCGACTCCTAAAAATGAGTCGAACAAAATGAACTTTTATTCGGGGCCTAAATGCAATTTTTGAAAACACGCATTTTTCCCTAATTCAAATAAAATGAAAATAAACTCCGGAAAATTTTAAAATTTGATTTATTTACTAAATCTTTATTTTTCCTAAAATTTGGGAAAGTCATCTTATTCCCTCTCTTATATATGATATTGGAAAAATAATTGATGATAAAATAAATAAAATCAAATGATCCTCTTTTCAAAATTTGAGAAAACTCAAATATGAAAATAACGAAATCCCCAACTCTCTCCGAGGGTCCTTCTGTTGCGTGAAATTTCTAGGATCGACCAAAATGCAGGAAAATATGATATGCATGATGATCTAATGTATAACATTCCAAATTGAAAATTTGGGATGTTACAGCGACGCCGTTGTCGTCCACCGCAGGAGCGAAGGCGCTGGTGTCGGTAAACTCGGCAAGAGCCGAGGCACGCTGGATGATAGCCGGCCGCACCTCCACCAGCTCCTCGTCAGCCTCCGCCTGCCAAGTCCTCAGCTGTTCCAAATTCAGCCCGGGGTACCAGGCCCGGACGAACTCCAGCGCCCGCCTGGCGCCAGATTGGGCAGTGGAAGCCTTCCAGGACTCGAAGCGGCCGACTGCCACCTCCAGCCAGTCGGCAGTCCGGCTCGGGGTGCGGGGAATCGCATCGTCTGGCCAGAGGGCGGCCAGCACCTGCGCTCCGGCACGCTGGAGACGGCGGAGCATGCGGTGTGCCGGCCGCAGCCGGGCTTGGATCGCCAGAAGCTGCTCCTCGAGTGTCCGGTTCGCGTCCGGTGCGATCTCAACTCCTGCCTGACGGCGTGCCTCGCGGTGGGCCTCGATGGCCTGAGTGGCCGCGACGGAGTGGCGGGGGAAGTAGTCTGCGCAAAGAACAAAAGCAGCACAAATCAGAGGGCAAGGGGGCAAGCAAGGAGTAAGGGAGGCGGCTTACCGTCGATCAGGTCCTCAATCCGGCTGTAACCCTTGCTGAGCGCCTGCTTCGCCTCAGCCCAGCTCGCCGCTTCGGTCTCAAACTCGGCTTTGAGGGCGGCCTCGCTCTCATGTGCCTTCTTCAGGGCCGCCTTGTGGCCCTCTCCTGGTCGGCCAACTTCTTGGCCAGGCAGTCGCACTGCTAGACTAAGGCGTTGAGCTCGGCCTCCTTGGCGCGAAGGGCGGTCTGGGCCCCGCCGAGCTGCTCCCTCAAGTCGGCGCTGGCCCCTACAAGCATGAAGATGAAGGAAGAATCAATAAGGAAGAAGTCATCGGGGAATATCCGACCCGACTGCTCTAGAGTCGGCCCGGATCTCGGGGACTACACCCAGTGGGTGCGCTGACGCGCCCCCACAGGATACAAAGGAAACAAAGCACGTACTCCGGCTGTTGGTCAGATCTTCGCTCTTCTGACGCAGCTCCCGAGCCTGGGAGTCGAAGGCGGCAGCACTCCGGTTATGGTACTCCTGAAAAATCAGACAAGATGTGAGAATAAGATAACTATCAGGACCTAGTAAGTTTCGAGCCGCCTGCTCAGCAGCCGACTCGGAACTCGGGGACTACACCTAGTGGGTGCGCTGACGTGCCCCCACGAAAGAAATAAAAAAGCTAAAGCAGCCAAGACCAGAAGACTCACCCGAACGACGGCCCGCGTCGCAAGGAAATCGCAAGTGTATCGCTGCAGCGCGGTGGCATGGGCCTGAAGCTGGCTCCGGACCTCCTGGGCCGACGCGTTCAGTTCGCCTGTCTCCTTGTTGGGCGTCCACTCGGACGTGCTGGAGCTGGCCGCCTCCAAGGCCTCCGCCGTCTGATGGGCGGTCGCAGCTCTATCCGGCTCCGGCACGGGGGCGGCTTCCCCTGCACGCGGGCGTGATGACGGCTGCACCGCCAGGCCGGCTCCCGCTGCCGGCTCGTTCCCGGCCGGCTGCCCCGGCGCCGCAGCCGGCTGGTCGCCCTGGCCCGCTCCAGTCGGTGCCGTCCGCGACACCTCCTCCAAGACGACCACATCATCCTCCCTCCGCTCTGTCGCCGCCTGGCCGCGGTCGGCTTCCTCAGACGGAGGCACGGGGGCGTTGGGAGCCACACTCCTCAGGGGGATGACAAGCTGTGGAGGCCGGTTGCGCGAGGCCTCCGCCTCCCTCTCCGCAGCCGTCGCGTCTGCCTGGGCCTTGTCCGCCGCGTCGGCCTACTCCTTCGCCGCCTGGGCGGCTCTCCGCTCCGACGCTTCCCGCTCCTCCTGCGCCTCCCGCGCATTCCGCGCCGTGGCTTCCTTGAGGTCGGCGCGGGGGTCCACACGGCAGGAGCTCGAAGAACCTCCGGCTGAGTCAATCACGGAGCCGGCAGGACCTCCGGCTGAGTCAACCAAGAAAGGATTCATAAAAGAACTTCAATCAAGAAAGCACGACGAGAATGCAAGACGATGGACACTTACGCCGAAACCGCCTGCGGCCGCTTCACGACCTTCTGGAAGCGGGCCGCCTTCGCGGCCGCCTCGTCCCGCTTGGTTGCTACGGCGGTGCCCCTGGGCTTCTTCGGCCGGCTGCCGAAGTAGGTCGATGCGGCCCGGCGCTTCGGTGCGGCGCCACGGGCGGCCGGCGCGGCAGAAGAGCCCGCGCCATGAAGATCCGGCACCAGCTGGCGATGCGGGACGGTTTCGACCTCGTCGTCTACCCCCTAGTCCTGGAGGCCGGCTCCAAGCCCGGAGCCGCCTGCCTCACCGCCTCCCCCCTCGGCGGCGTCCTCCATGGCGGCCGCTCCGAGGTCCGTGTCGTCGACGTCATCTACCGTGCGGTCGGGGAGAAACGGGCGTTCCGCCCCTGCGGTCCCGGCGGCCGGCGGAAGAAGAGGATTCTGCAGAAGACAAGCCGGCTGGTCAGAGGACGGCTACCAAGCGACCGACTACCAAAAAGAAAAGGAAAGAAGAAATACTTACGGAAGGCGGAGGTCTGGCGCGAGAGTACGGCTCCTTGCCGAATCGCCAGTCCTCGGCGAGCTTGCAGTTGGCGATGTAGTTCACCAGGTATGACACCTCGGCGTGAGGCATCTCCCTGGTGCTCAGCCGGCACGGGTCGAAGCGGCCGCTCATTTGACAGATCATGTGCGGCCGGCCTTGGAGCGGGAGAACCTGACGCTCCACGAAGGCGGCCACGAGGTCGGATCTGACCAGGCCCTCCGACTGCACCATCACCCAGAGTCGGGCGACGGCGGCGTTCCCGGCCTGGGACAACGTCCTGGCCCGGTAGCTCCATGAGGCCGCCCTCGAGGCCGGCGGGCCGGCTAAGTAAGGCGGCAGATTGACGAAGTCGCCTTGCGGGGCGACATTCTTCACGTAGAAGTACGACTTCTGCCAAATCTTCACCGACTGGATCAGCGGGATCGAGGGGAACGGATTGACCTCACCTGTCCGCCTCATCATGATGTAGGCCCCGCAGGGGGCGGGCACGCCAGCGACGACGGTGCCGAGCTTGCTCTGGAAGAACTCCCCCCAGAGCTCTGTGGTGGGGAGGACGCCAAGGAAACCCTCGCAGAGGGTGACGAAGGCCGACAGCGGCATCACGGCGTTGGGGGTGAGGTGATGCGGCTGAAGATGGTAAAACTCGAGGAACGAGCAGAGGAATCCGCTCGCCGGGAGGCCAAAGCCGCGTATGCAGTGCGAGCGGAAAATCACCCGCTCGCCTTCCTCCGGCGCCGTCGGAAGCTCCTCCTCCGGCGCGCGCCGGACCCGCACGTAGTTCTCGCCGGGCAGACGCCGCGTCCGGCGGAGGAACTCGACGTGCTCGTCGAGGACGTTGGAGCCGTCCCACGAGCTCGACAGCGCCATTGGAGCAAGGCGCGGCGAGAAGCAAGGCGCGGTGGCGGCGGAGAGAAAGAGAAGAAAGAAGACAAGGGAGGGTGGAGCGAGATAGAGCGTGCGAGCCTCTGCCGCTCCCTCTCCTCCCCCTACTTATAGGCTCTTGCGGCGGAGCCGAGGAGGCGTGGTGTGGGGGACGTGGGATTAACTGCGCCCACTCCCCCACGTCCCGCTATTACTGCGCCTCGACGGCATGGTGAAACTGTCGCGGGAAGGCAAACCGTCCACCCTGGGCCAAAGAAGATCCGCGCCTGGGCCTAGGCCGGGCATGGCAGGCCCGGGCCTGCGGCGCCGTCCCATCGCGCACGCGCCTTGGCAGGCCTTTCCTGCCACGTGACATGCGGGGAGGCGCGCGGTCAGCGCGCGAGTTGGTCCACTTTCCCGTTGACGGGACCACGGCGCCCATCCAAGGCGGCGCGCTTAAGCCGAGCCGGCTCCCAGCTGCCGGTTCCTCAAGATGGGAAGCTGACCGAGCTTCTCGTTCCCCTTGCCGACCTCGAAGCGCGACCAGCTTCGGGGACTACTGTCGGGGTAAATGACCACGGGTAGCCTAGCCGGCCCCCTTTGGCACTTCAGAAAAAATTACAAGCCAATCTGGCCTCCAAGGAACCAAGACGTTGGGCCGCCTTCCCTCTGCCGACTGCCTCTCAGGCCGACTGTCGGAAGGCGGCCCGGCCTCCACCTTCACGAAGAAAGCCGCGGGAGGGCCGGCTCCGAGAAGCCGGCCTCGAGAAGGCCGACTCTAAGAAGCCGGCTCCCGCGGCACGGTCAAGATCGTACCCTCGAGGTCCGCAACCACATAACGGCGATGGGATGGGGCGTGGCTACAGTGAAGCCTGCCACCCCCGAAACCCGGAGCACGCCTGGCACAGTGCGCCATACGGGCTAGCCCTGTCCCGTCCGGCGCGGCACTGTTGCCATGATGCCTATGGTGTCATCCGCGGCGGGCTGTCAGCGCAGCCCGCGGGCGGTGGGCCCCTCTGGGCAGAGAGACACCCGAAGGCGGCCAGGCCTCCCCCAGTCGGCCAAGACATGGCCGGCTTTCCCAAAGCCGGCTTGCTCCTTCCCTCGAAGGAGGCGCCCCATTAAGAATACAAGACGACGTGAGGCTACAGTGATCGCCCGCCAGGCGGCGGTACTGTAGCCACGCTTACCTCGATAAAGCCCTCATCATCAGGATTGAGGCAACAGTAATTGGCCGCCGATAGGGCCCTAGGCAGTAGGGCCTGCCTGTCAGCCAAGATGCCAGCAGCCGACGGGACCCACCAGCCGGCGGGCCCTGGCAGTCGGTGCAGAAGCCGGCGAGCATAGACGCTGACCGCTGGGACCCGCTCATAGCCGGATTACCATTGTACCCCCGGGGGGTAGGCCTATATAACCCCCCCGGGGCACCCATGCAAAGGGTTGATCTCATCTAGGTTATCACATACACAGAGAGATGAGTAGAGCTAGCCTTGCCCATCTTCTTCCTCTCGCCAAACAGCTCAAGGAGCGCTTTGTAGTTACCTATTCACTGAGTGATCATGCGGAGACCGCGCAGAGCAGTAGTAGGGGTGTTATCTCCACGGAGAGCCCTGAAGCTGGGTAAGATTCACCGGCGTGCATGTCTTCGCCTTATCCCGCTTCCAGGCACCGGCGACGTCTTACTGGTTCCCACACAGATAAGCCACCCGTTGGCATATGTCGCACCAACCACCCGACAACAATGGAGATCATGATGGTGCTTCGGAGATGGAGATCAAAAGCACAAGATGATGATGGCCATATCATGTCACATATTTTGATTGCATGTGATGTTTATCTTTTATATGCATCTTATTTTGCTTAGTATGTCGGTAGCATTATAAGATGATCCCTTCACTAAATTTCAAGGTATAAGTGGTCTCCCTGAGTATGCACCATTGCGAAAGTTCTTCGTGCCGAGACACCACGTGATGATCGGGTGTGATAGGCTCTACGTTCACATACAATGGGTGCAAGACAGTTTTGCACATCCGGAATACTCAAGTTGAACTTGACGAGCCTAGCATGTACAGACATGGCCTCAGAACACTAGTTGGAGCAGAATACTCCTAGCAGCGGAACAACGACGAAGGTGGTGAACTCCCCTCCGCAGGGACTCTAGCTGGGACACGATCTAGCTCGCACACACGGTAACTGCTACCTCTTGAGCATGCGTTGGTTTCCCCTTGAAGAGGAAAGGGTGATGCAGCAAAGTAGCGTAAGTATTTCCCTTAGTTTTTGAGAACCAAGGTATCTATCCAGTAGGAGACTACACGCAAATCTCCTAGTACCTGCACAAACAATCAAGAACCTTGCAACCAACATGATAAGGGGTTGTCAATCCATTCACGGCCAGTTGCAAAAGTGAGATCTGATAAAGATAATAAGATAAATATTTTTGGTATTTTTTTGTATAGATTGGCAAGTAAAGATTGCAAAATAAACGGCGATAGAAATAGCTAGTTGACGGGAAAATAATATGATGTAAAAATAGACCCAGGGGCCATAGGTTTCACCAGTGGCTTCTCTCAAGATAGTATATCTTACGGTGGGTGAACAAATTACTATCGAGCAATTGATAGAAAAGCGCATAGTTATGAGAATATCTAGGCATGATCATGAACATAGGCATCACGTCCGTGACAAGTAGACCGGAACGATTCTGCATCTACTACTATTACTCCACACATCGACCACTATCCAGCATGCATCTAGAGTTTTAAGTTCATAAGCACAGAGTAACACATTAGGCAAGATGACATGATGTACAGGGATAAACTCAAGCAATATGATATAAACCCCATCTTTTTATCCTCGATGGCAACAATACAATACATGTCGTTTCCCTTTCTGTCACTGGGATCGAGCACCGCAAGATTGAACCCAAAGCTAAGCACTTCTCCCATTGCAAGAAAGATCAATCTAGTAGGCCAAACCAAACTGATAATTCGAAGAGACTTGCAAAGATATTAAATCATGCATATAAGAATTCAGAGAAGAATCAAATATTGTTCATAGATAATCTTGATCATAAACCCACAATTCATCGGATCTCGACAAAACACACCGCAAAAAGAATTACATCGAATAGATATCCAAGAAGATCGAGGAGAACTTTGTACTGAGATCCAAAGAGAGAGAAGAAGCCATCTAGCTAATAACTATGGACCTGAAGGTCTGTGGTAAACTACTCACACATCATCGGAGAGGCTATGGTGTTGATGTAAAAGCCCTCCATGATCGATTCCCCCTCCGGTGGAGCGCCGGAAAAGGCCCCAAGATGGGATCTCACGGGTACATAAGGTTGCGGTAGTGGAAAAGGTGTTTCATGGCTCTCCCCGATGGTTTCAGGGTATAAGAGTATATATAGGCGAAAGAAGTAGGTCGGTGGAGCTGCGAGGGGCCCACGAGGGTGGGGGGCGCGCCTACCCCCTGGGCGCGCCCTCCTACCTCGTGGCCGCCTCGTGGCTTCCCTGACCTCCACTCCAAGTCTCGTGGATGGCGTTTGTTCCAAAAAAAGATCCTTGTGAAGGTTTCATTACGTTTGGATTCCGTTTGATATTTCTTTTCCGCGAAACACAGAAATAGGCAAAAAAAACAGCAATTTGTACTAGGCCTTCGGTTAACAGGTTAGTCTCAAAAATAATATAAAAAGGTATATTAAAGCCCATTAAACATCCAAAACAGATAATATAATATCATGGAACAATAAAAAATTATAGATACGTTGGAGACGTATCAAGCATCCCCAAGCTTAATTCCCGCTCGTCCTAAAGTAGGTAAATGATAAAAACAATTTTTTTGATGTGGAATGCTACCTAGCATAATTTTCAATATAATTTTCTTTATTGTGGCATGAATGTTCAGATCCGAAAGATTCAAGACAAAAGTTTAATATTGACATAAAAATAATAATACTTCAAGCATACTAACTAAGCAATTATGTCTTCTCAAAATAACATGGCCAAAGAAAGCTTATCCCTACAAAATCATATAGTTTGGCTATGCTTCATTTTCGTCACACAAAAATGCTCTCATCCTGCACAACCCCGATGACAAGCCAATCAATTGTTTCTTACTTTAGTAATCTCAAACCTTTTATCAACTTTCACGCAATACATGAGCGTGAGCCATGGACATAACACTATGGGTGGAATAGAATATAATGATGGGGCTTGTGTGGAGAAGACAAAAAAGGAGAAAGTCTCACATTGACGCGGCTAATCAACGGGCTATGGAGATGCCCATCAATTGATGTCAATGCGAGGAGTAGGGATTGCCATGCAAGGGATGCACTAGAGCTATAAATGTATGAAAGCTCAACAAAAGAAACTAAGTGGGTGTGCATCCAACTTGCTTGCTCACGAAGACCTAGGGCATTTGAGGAAGCCCATTGTTGGAATATACAAGCCAAGTTCTATAATGAAAAATTCCCACTAGTATATGAAAGTGACAATATAAGAGACTCTCTATCATGAAGATTATGGTGCTACTTTGAAGCACAAGTGTGGGAAAAAGGATAGTAGCATTGTCCCTTTTTTTTTCTTTTTTTGGCCTTTCTTTTTTTTCTTTTTTTCGGGACAATGCTCTATTAATGATGATCATCACATTTCTATTTATTTACAACTCAAAGATTACAACTCGATACTAGAACAAAGTATGACTCTATATGAATGCCTCCGGCAGTGTACCAGGATGGGCAATGGATCAAGAGTGACATGTATGAAATTATGCATGGTGGCTTTGCCACAAATACGATGTCAACTACATGATCATGGAAGGCAATATGACAATGATGAAGCATGTCATAATAAACGGAATGGTGGAAATTTGCATGGCAATATATCTCAGAATGGCTATGGAAATGCCATAATAGGTAGGTATGGTGGCTGTTTTGAGAAAGATATAATGAGGTTTATGTGTGATAGAGCGTATCATGTCACGGGGGTTGGATGTACCGGCAAAGTTTGCACCAACTCTTCAGGTGAGAAAGGGCAATGCACGGTACCGAAGAGGCTAGCAATGATGGAAAGGTGAGAGTGCGTATAATCCATGGACTCAACATTAGTCATAAAGAACTCACACTTATTGCAAAAATCTACAAGTCATCAAAAACCAAGCATTACACGCATGCTCCTAGGGGGATAGATTGGTAGGAAAAGACCATCGCTCGTCCCCGACCGCCTCTCATAAGGAGGACAATCAAAGAAACACCTCATGCTTCACATTTGTCACACAATGTTTACCATACGTGCATGCTACGGGACTTGCAAACTCTAACACAAATATTTCACAAATTCACAACTACTCAACTAGCATGACTCTAATATTACCATCTTCATATCTCAAAACAATCATCAAGTATCAAACTTCTCATAGTATTTAATGCACTCTATATGGAAGTTTTTATTATACCCATCTTGGATGCCTATCATATTAAGACTAATTTTATAACCAAAGAAAATTGCCATGCTGTTCTAAAGTACTATCAAAATAATATAAGTGAAGCATGAGAGATCAATAATTTCTATAAAATAATACCACCACCGGGCTCTAAAAGATATAAGTGAAGCACTAGAGCAAAGTTATCTAGCTCAAAAGATATAAGTGCAGCACATAGAGTATTCTAATAAATTCTAATTCATGTGTGTCTCTCCAAAAGGTGTGTACAGCAAGGATAATTGTGGTAAACTAACAAGCAAAGACTCAAATCATACAAGACGCTCCAAGCAAAACACATATCATGTGGGAATAAAAATATAGCCTCAAGTAAAGTTACCGATGGACGAAGACGAAAGAGGGGATGCCTTCCCGGACATCCCCAAGCTTAGGCTTTTGGTTGTCCTTGAATTTTACCTTGGGGTGCCTTGGGCATCCCCAAGCTTAGGCTCTTGCCACTCCATATTCCAGAATCCATCAAATCTTTACCCAAAAACTTGAAAACTTCACAACACAAAACTCAACAGAAAATCTCACGAGCTCCGTTAGTATAAGAAAACAAACCACAACTTTAAGGTAATGTAATAAACTCATTCTTTGTTTATATTGGTGTTATGGTTCATACCCCCCCCCCCCCGATACTAGCCATAGATTCATTAAAATAAGCAAACAACACACGAAAAACAGAATCTGTCAAAAACAGAACAATCTGTAGCAATCTGATTTGTTCGAATACTTCTAGAACTCCAACAATTCTGAAAAACTAGAATAACATGGACAATTTGTATATTGATCTACTGCAAAAAGAATTAGTTTTTTTATCATGTTCTGGTGAATTTTAACAATTATTTTTGTGAGCGCAAAGTTTTTGTCTTTTTTAGCAAGATCAAACAACTATCACCCAAGAAGATCCTATTGGTTCTACTTGGCACAAACACTAATTAAAACATAAAAGCACATCCAAACAGAGGCTAGATGAGTTATTTATTACTAAAAAACAAAAAGCAAGAAACAAAAAATTAAATTGGGTTGCCTCCCAACAAGCGCTATCGTTTAACACCCCTAGCTAGGCATAAAAACAAGAATAGATCTAGGTATTATCATCTTTGGTATGCAATCCATAAGTGGCTCTCATAATAGATTCATAAGGTAATTTAATTTTCTTTCTAGGAAAGTGTTCCATGCCTTTCCTTAATGGAAATTGGAATCTAATATTTCCTTCTTTCATATCAATAATTGCACCAATCATTCTAAGGAAAGGTCTAGCAAGAATAATAGGACAAGTAGGATTGCAATCTATATCAAGAACAATGAAATCTACGGGCACATAATTCCTGTTTTCAACAATAAGAACATCATTAATCCTTCCCATAGGTTTCTTAATGGTGGAATCCGCAAGATGCAAATTTAAAGAACAATTATCAAAATCACGGAAACCTAACACATCACACAAAGTTTTTGGAATCGTGGAAACACTAGCACCCAAATCACATAAAGCATAACATTCATGATCTTTAATCTTAATTTTAATAGTAGGTTCCCACTCATCATAAATTTTTCTAGGGATAGGAACTTCTAATTCAAGCTTTTCTTCATATAATTGCATTAAAGCATCAACGATATGTTTAGTAAAAGCTTTATTTTGATCATAAGATGAGGAGAATTTAACACGGATTGCAACAAGGAAATACAATCTATCAAAGATCAATTATTATAATTAAATTCCTTGAAATCCAAAATAGTGTGTTCATTGCTATGTAAAGTTTTGACCTCTTCAATCCCACTTTTACCAATTTTTTCATCAAGATCTAAAAACTCCGAATCATTGGGACGCCTTTTAACTAAAGTTGACTCATCTCCAGTCCCATCTTTATCAAGATTCATATTGGAAAACAAAGATTTAATAGGGGACACATCAATCACTTTTAGATCTTCATTATCATTGTCATGAAAATTAGAAGAACACGCTTTCACAAAGCAATCTTTTTTAGCACGCATCCTAGCGGTTCTTTCTTTGCACTCATCAATGGAAATTCTCATGGATTTGAGAGACTCATTGATATCATGCTTAGGTGGAATAGATCTAAGTTTCAAAGAATCAACATCAAGAGAAATTCTATCCACGTTCCTGGCCAACTCATCAATCTTAGGCAATTTTTCTTCAAGCAAAGCGTTGAAACTCTTTTGTGAAATCATAAATTCTTTAACACTAGTCTCAAAATCAGAGGGCAACTTATTAAAATTTCCATAAGAGTTGTTTTAGGAATTACCATAACTATTAGAGTAATTACTAGGGAACGACCTAGAATTAAAATTTCCTCTATATGCGTTGTTACCAAAATTATTCCTACCAAGAAAATTCACATCCATAGATTCATTATTATTTTCAATCAAAGTAGACAAAGGCATGTCATTAGGATCAGAAGAAGCACTCTTATTAGCAAACAACTTCGTAAGTTCATCCATCTTTCCACTCAAAACATTAATCTCTTCTATCGCATGAACCTTTTTACTAGTAGATCTTTCGGTGTGCCAATATTATCTAGGAGTTTAGTAGCTTCTCCTAAAGTGATTTCCATAAACATGCCTCCCGTGGCCGAATCTAAAAGATTTCTAGAAGCAAGATTCAATCCAGCATATTTTTTTGTATAATCATCCATAAATTCAAACCATGTGTAGGGCAATTACGTATCATTAATTTCATCCTCTCCAAAGCTTGTGCAACATGCTCATGGTCAAGTTGCTTAAAATTCATAATATCGTTTCTAAGAGAGATGATCTTAGTGGGAGGAAAATACTTAGAGATAAAAGCATCTTTGCACTTATTCCATGAATCAATACTGTTTTTAGGCAAAGAAGAGAACCAAGTTTTAGAACGATCTCTAAGTGAAAACGGAAATAGCTTCACTTTAACAATATCATTATCCACATCTTTATTCTTTTGCATATCACACAAATCAACAAAGTTGTTTAGATGGGTAGCGGCATCTTCACTAGGAAGGCCAGAAAACTGATCTTTCATAACAAGATTCAACAAAGCAGCATTAACTTCACAAGATTCAGCATCGATAATAGCAGAAATCCGAGTGCTAATAAAATCATTGTTGTTTGTATTGGAAAAGTCACACAACTTAGTATTATCTTGAGCCATCGCGACAAACAATCCAACACACAAACACAGAAGGAGCAAGCGAAAAGAGAAGGATGAAAAAAGAGGGCGAATAAAACGGCAAAGGTGAAGTGGGGGAGAGGAAAACGAGAGGAAAATGGCAAATAATGTAATGCGAGGGAGAAGAGTTTGTGATGGGTACTTGGTATGTCTTGACTTGTGCGTAGATATCCCCGGCAACGGCGTCAGAAATCGTTCTTTCTACCTCTTGAGCATGCGTTGGTTTTCCCTTGAAAAGGAAAGGGTGATGCAGCAAAGTAGCATAAGTATCTCCCTCAGTTTTTGAGAACCAAGATATCAGTCTAGTAGGAGACTACACGCAAATCGCCTAGTACCTGCACAAACAATCAAGAACCTTGCAACCAACGCAATAAAGGGGTTGTCAAAATCCCTTCACGACCACTTGCAAAAGTGAGATCTGATAAAGATAGTAAGATAAATATTTTTGGTAATTTTGTTGTATAGATTGGAAACTAAAGATTGCAAAATAAATGGCGACAGAAATAGCTAGTTGACGGGAAAATAATATGATGTAAAAATAGACCCAGGGGACATAGGTTTCACTAGTGGCTTCTCTCAAGATAGTATATCTTGCGGTGGGTGAACAAATTACTGTCGAGCAATTGATAGAAAAGCGCATAGTTATGAGAATATCTAGGCATGATCATGAACATAGGCATCACGTCTGTGACAAGTAGACCAATACGATTCTGCATCTACTACTATTACTCCACACATCGACCGCTATCCAGCATGCATCTAGTGTATTAAGTTCATAAGAACAGAGTAATGCATTAGGCAAGATGACATGATCTAGAGAGATAAACTCAAGCAATATGATACAAACCCCAGCTTTTTATCCTCGATGGCAACAATACAATACGTGTCGTTTCTCTTTCTGTCACTGGGATCGAGCACCGCAAGATTGAACCCAAAGCTAAGCACTTCTCCCATTGCAAGAAAGATCAATCTAGTAGGCCAAACCAAGCTGATAATCCGAAGAGACTTGCAAAGATATTAAATCATGCATACAAGAATTCAGAGAAGAATCAAATATTGTTCATAGATAATCTTAATCATAAACCCACAATTCATCGTATCTTGACAAAACACACCGCAAAAATAATTACATTGAATAGATCTCCAAGAAGATCGAGGAGAACTTTGTATAGAGATCCAAAGAGATAGAAGAAGCCATCTAGCTAATAACTATGGACCCGAAGGTCTATGGTAAACTACTCACACATCATCGGAGAGGCTATGGTGTTGATATAAAAACCCTCCATGATCGAATCCCCCTCCGGCGGAGCGCCGAAAAAGGCCCCAAGATGGGATCTCACGGGTACAGAAGGTTGCGGCGGTGGAAAAGGTGTTTCGTGGCTCCCGCCGATGGTTTCAGGGTATAAGAGTATATATAGGCGAAAGAAGTAGGTCGGTGGAGCTACGAGGGGCCCACAAGGGTGGGGGGCGCGCCTACCCCCTGGGCGTGTCCTCCTACCTCGTGGCCGCCTCGTGGCTTCCTTGACCTCCACTCCAAGTCTCCTGGATTGCGTTTGTTCCAAAAAAGATCATCACGAAGGTTTGATTCCGTTTGATATTCCTTTTCTGCGAAACACTGAAATAGGAAAAAAACAACAATTTGCATTGGGCCTTCAGTTAATAGGTTAGTCCCAAAAATAATATAAAAAAGTATATTAAAGCCCATTAAACATCCAAAACAGATAATATAATAGCATGGAACAATAAAAAATTATAGATACGTTGGAGACGTATTAGTAACCTCGACAAGCAATCATGGCATCACCTGCAATCTGGCATGACGCGCGAGGTCAGTACATTGAATGTACTTGCAAGCTCACAACAATCAAAAGAATTAAGGCAAAACAACAACATAACATTAGCAGGTTAATTAAATTAACAACTACCATGATAAAACAACTACTAAACATGATATGAAACTACTACCATACTGATAAACCACCATCTTAATATCAATGAACCTTCTCACGCTTGGCTATTACGGCCAAGTAATATACCACCTCGATCACCTCGTGATCAATACCTCCACGTGATCACCGCGAGACCACATCACAAACTGAATGATCATCCTCTAGATCATCCCAGTATCATCATCTGCATCGTGCAAACTGTTACTACTCAAATATATCACATATAAATCATCTAAAGTCATTCCGTCATGTGAGTGTTGATCAAACGGTGTGACCTAGTATGAACTTGTGCCCATGACCGAGTACGCGACATCGATAGTTTAAACACATACACTCTGCAGAGGTAGCACACTTTACCCACACCACAGAACCCATGGCCTCACACTCCCATTCGGGTGGACCAACGGCATTCCGACAAAACCGACCTACTGCCATGCCATCTTCCCGCCACTCCGACCAACACCCCCTCTGGATTCAGTCCTGGGTGGCCCCGTGCCTACCAAAGGCATCAACGGCCACCGTCGTGGCAAAACAAAAACGGCCCCAAACGGGGACAAGAGCGCTCAAACCAACATGGACACACAAGGTTATGTCTACTTACCGGGCCAGGGTAACGCACGCCCATAACCTTCCCTCGTTGGAGGCACCGGCAAGAGACATGACAATAGACCGCATTAGGGCATCCCAATAAAAGGCAAATGTGGTTGCACTGGAAAAAGCCCGTTTTAGTGGCACCTGGCCAACTAAATGACGGAATCTGTCCCCAAAAATAACAACGATAACTGATACTCCAATATCGTCTATCAACCTGTAATCCAAGTCGTAGAAATATCCAACAAATAATCCAAAGCACACTATCGACATATCAAACTACTCCAAGGATAGTACTACTACCATAATGAATCCAAGAACGATATTACTACTACCCAAATATCAAGAACAAGCTATCCAGCTAAGATCCACATGCAAGCATCATTTAATAAACCATACTCCAAAACATAATATCAACTATCATCATGATGAAAATAATACTAGCCACTAGTAATCCAAAGGCAACATGACATTCAAAGTAATACTCCATAATAATACCAGATTTCAACATGAAAACAATCATAACATGGGCCACTAATAATCCAATGGCAAGATTTCATCCTCATAAGCTGCAAAATATTAGCATCATAAGCATACAAGCATCATAAGCTTCATACAAGCATCATAAGCTACCATACAAGCATCATAAGCTACCATGATAGTACTACTACCATACAAGCATCATAAGGTGCAAAATATTAGTCCAAGAACTCCAAACAATATCATGGCAATATCAAGATCAAACAATACTCCGAGAAATGCCATGAACAAATGACAAGTAGCTAAAACAATATTTTAAACCAGTTCAAATCATTTAAACCATGGCATTGCATTGCAATCATGCAAATCGAGGGTGTGGCTTGCCTGGGGTGGAGGGATTCATCGGGAAGAAAGTGCGAGAAGATCGCGGAAAGAATCGCTGGAAAACATTCTCTCTTGGAGGGGGATGATTTAGTGTAAGGGCAATATGGACATTTTCAGAAGACTAAAACATGGTGAAAATGATACCAACAGAACGGACTCGACGAGACGAAGAAGTGGGCTTTGGAATCACCTCATTTGGAGTTATAGTTGAAAAGTTATAAGGGTTTTTCTGCGAGGAACCTATCTATAATAAAATCATCACGAAAAGGCCCTTAACAGGTAAAACAGAACGCGCCTTTGACGGAATACGTCTTCCAACTAAGAAAATGATACGTCCATTTTGCATCATGCTTTTAAATCGATATTTATAGAATTATGGGTTGTTACTACACATTATGTCACAATACTTAAGCCTATTCTCTCTTATTTTACAAGGTTTGCATGAAGAGGGGGAATGCCGGCAGCTGGAATTCTAGGCTGGAAAAGGAGCAAGTATTAGAGACCTATTCTGCACAGCTCCAAAAGTCCCGAAACTTCACGGAGGCAGTTTTTGGAATTAATAAAAAATACTGGCGAAAGAATCAACCAGAGGGGGGCCACCCACCATCCACGAGGGTGGGGGCGCGCCCCTGCCTCGTGGCCCCCTGGCAGGCCTCTGGTGCCCATCTTCTGCTATATGAAGTCTTTTACCCTGCAAAAAATCAGAAGGAAGCTTTCGGGACGAAACACCGCCGCCACGAGGCGGAACCTTGGCAGAACCAATCTAGGGCTCCGACGGAGCTGTTCTGCCAGGGAAAGATCCCTCCAAGAGGGGGAAATCATCACCATCGTCATCACCATCGATCCTCTTAGCGGGAGGGGGTCAATCTCCATCAACATCTTCACCAGCACCATCTCCTCTCAAACCCTAGTTCATCTCTTGTATCCAATCTTTGTCCCAAAACCTCAGATTGGTACCTGTGGGTTGCTAGTAGTGTTGATTACTCCTTGTAGTTGATGCTAGTTGGTTTATTTGGTGGAGGATCATATATTCAGATCCTTTATGCATATCAATACCCCTCTGATTATGAACATGAATATGATTTGTGAGTAGTTACGTTTGTTCCTGAGGACATGGGAGAAGTCTTGCTATAAGTAGTCATGTGAATTGGCTATTGGTTTGATATTTTGATGAGATGTATGTTTTCTCTCCTCTGGTGGTGTAATATGAATGTCGACTACATGACACTTCACTATTATTCGGGTCTAGAGGAAGGCATTGGGAAGTAATAAGTAGATGATGGGTTTCTAGAGTGACAGAAGCTTAAACCCTAGTTTATGCGTTGCTTCGTAAGGGGCTGATTTGGATCCATATGTTTCATGCTATGGTTAGGTTTACCTTAATACTTCTTTTGTAGTTGCGGATGCTTGCAATAGGGGTTAATCATAAGTGGGATGCTTGTCCAAGGAAGGGCAGCACCCAAGCACCGGTCCACCCACATATGAAATTATCAGAGTAACGAACGCGAATCATATGAGCGTGATGAAAACTAGCTTGACAATAATTCCCATGTGTCCTCAGGAGCGTTTTCCTTCATATAAGAGTTTGTCCAGGCATATCCTTTGCTACAAAAAGGATTGGGCCATCTTGCTGCACCTTATTCACTTTCATTACTTGTTGCCCGTTACAAATTACCTTATCACAAAACTATTTGTTACTGATAATTTTAGTGCTTGAAGAGAATACCTTACTGAAAACTGCTTGTCATTTCCTTCTGCTCCTCGTTGGGTTCGACACTCTTACTTATCGAAAGGACTATGATAGATCCCCTACACTTGTGGGTCATCAAGACTCTTTTCTGGCGCCGTTGCCGGGGAGTGAAGCGCCTTTGGTAAGTAGAATTTGGTAAGGAAAAGTTTATATAGTGTGCTGAAATTTACTGTCACTTGTTACTATGGAAAGTAATCCTTTGAGGGGCTTGTTCGGGGTATCTTCACCCCGACCAGTAGAGCAAAGAGCTGCTCCTCCACCTACTGAACCTACTAAAAATGTTTACTTTGAAATTCCTTTGGGTATGATAGAGAAACTTCTAGCTAATCCTTTCACAAGTGATGGAACATTACATCCTGATTTGCACCTAATCTATGTGGATGAAGTTTGTGAATTATTTAAGCTTGTAGGTATGCCCGAGGATGTTATCAATAAGAAGGTCTTCCCTTTATCTTTGAAGGGAAAGGCATTGACATGGTTTAGGCTATGTGATGATATGGGATCATGGAACTACAACCGATTGAAATTGGAATTTCATCAGAAGTTTTATCCTATGCATCTTATTCATCGTGATCGTAATTATATATATAATTTTTGGCCTCGCGAATGAGAAAGCATCACTCAAGCTTGGGGGAGGCTTAAGTCAATTTTATATTCCTACCCTAATCATGAGCTCTCAAGAGAAATTATTATTCAAAATTTTATGCTCGGCTTTCTCTCAATAAACGCTCCATGCTCGATGCTTCTTGTACTGGCTCTTTTATGATGAAGACTATTGAATTCAAATGGGATTTATTGGAAAGAATTAAATGCAACTCTGAAGATTGGGATCTCGACGAAGGTAAGGAGTCAGGTATAACACCTAAGTTTGATTGTGTTAAATCTTTTATGGATACCGATATTTTCCGTGAATTTAGCACTAAATATGGACTTGACTCTGAGATAGTAGCTTCTTTCTGTGAATCCTTTGCTACTCATGTTGATCTCCCTAACGAGAAGTGGTTTAAATATAATCCTCCCACAGAAGTAAAATTAGTTGCACCTATTAAAGTTGAAGAAAAGACTATCACTTATAATGTTGATACTGTTGTTCCTACTGCTTATATTGAGAAACTGCCTTTCCCTATTAGAATAAAGGATCATGCTAAAGCTTCAACGGTGGTTCGTAAGAGTAACACTAGAACACCTACACCCCCTGAGAAAATTAAAGTTTAACCTAGTATTGCTATGGTTAAAGATCTCTTGGATGATAATATTGATGGGCATGTTATTTACTTTTGTGATGAAGCTGCTAGAATTGCTAGACCTGATACTAGAAATAAACATAGACCTGTTGTAGGCATGCCTGTTATTTCTGTTAAAATAGGATATCATTGTCATCATGGCTTATGTGATATGGGTGCTAGTGCTAGTGCAAGTGCAATACCTCATTCCTTATACAAAGAAATTATGCATGATATTGCACCTGCTGAGATAGAGGAAATTGATGTTACAGTTAAGCTTGCCAATAGAGACACTATTTCACCAGTTGGGATTGTTAGAGATGTTGAAGTCTTGTGTGGGAAAGTTAAATATCCTACTGATTTTCTTGTTCTTGGTTCCCCACAAGATAACTTTTGTCCCATTATATTGGGTAGACCCTTCTTGAATACTGTTAATGCTAGGATAGAATGCAAAAAGGATGTTGTTACTATTGGTTTGGGGAATATGTCTCATGAGTTTAATTTTGCTAAATTTCGTAGACAACCCCATGATAAAGAATTGCCTAGTAAAGATGAAATTATTGGTCTTGCTTCTATTGCTGTTCCTCCTAATGATCCTTTAGAACAATATTTGCTCGACAATGAAAATGATATGTTTATGAATGAAAGAAGGGAAATAGATGAAGTATTCTTTAAACAGGGACCTATTTTGAAACACAACTTGCTTGTTGAAATCCTAGGGAATCCTCCTCCACCCAAGGGTGATCCCGTGTTTGAGCTTAAACCATTACCTGATACTCTTAAATATGCTTATCTTGATGAGAAAAGATATATCCTGTTATTATTAATGCTAACCTTTCAAAGCATGAAGAAAAGAGCTTATTGAAAACTCTGAAGAAGCACCGTGCTGATATTGGATATACTCTTGATTATCTTAAGGGCATTAGTCCCACTCTATGCCAACACAAAATAAAATTGGAGAAAGACGCTAAAACGGTTGTTGATCACCAACGACGGTTAAATCCTAAGATGAAAGAAGTGGTAAGAAAAGAAATACTAAAGCTTATGGAGGCAGGCATAGTTTATCCCGTTGCTGATAGTGAGTGGGAAAGTCTTGTCCATTGTGTCCCTAACAAGGGAGGTATTACTAATGTTCCTAATGATAAAGATGAATTGATCCCACAAAGAATTGCTACAGCTTATAGAATGGTAATTGATTTCCGCATACTAAATAAAGCTACCAAAAAGGATCATTACCCTTTACCTTTTATTGATCAAATGCTAGAAAGATTATCCAAACATACGCATTTTTGCTTTCTAGATGGTTATTCTGGTTTCTCTCAAATACCTGTGTCAAAAGAGGATCAGGAAAAGACCACTTTACTTGTCCTTTCGGTACCTTTGCTTATAGACGTATGCCTTTTGGTTTATGCAATGCACCTGCTACCTTTCAAAGATGCATGATGGCTATATTCTCTGATTTTTGTGAAAAGATTGTTGAGGTTTTCATGGATGATTTCTCCGTATATGGAACTTATTTTTGATCATTGCTTGAGCAACCTTGATCGAGTTTTGCAGAGATGTGAAGAAACTAATCATGTCTTGAATTGGGAAAAGTGCCACTTTATGGTTAATGAAGGTATTGTCTTGGGGCATAAAATTTCTGAAAGAGGTATTGAAGTTGATAAAGCTAAAGTTGATGCTATTGAAAAGATGCCGTGTCCCAAGGACATTAAAGGTATAAGAAGTTTCCTTGGTCATGACGGTTATTATAGGAGGTTCATTAAGGACTTCTCTAAAATTTCTAGGCCACTAACTAATCTCTTACGAAAAGATGTTCCTTTTTTCTTTGATGATGATTGTGTAGAAGCGTTTGAAATACTTAAGAAAGCCTTGATTTCGGCACCTATAGTTCAGCCACCTGATTGGAATTTACCCTTTGAAATTATGTGTGATGCTAGTGATTATGCTGTAGGTGTTGTTCTAGGACAAAGAGTTGATAAGAAATTAAATGTTATTCAATATGCCAGTAAAACTCTAGACAGTGCCTAGAGAAATTATGTTACTACTGAAAAAGAATTTTTAGCAGTTGTATGCTGCTATTAAATATCTTATGGAAAAGAAAGATGCTAAACCTAGACTTATTATATGGGTTCTCCTACTACAAGAATTTAATTTGCATATTATTGATAGAAAGGGAGTTGAGAACCCCGTTGCGGACAATTTGTCTAGGTTGGAGAATGTTCTTAATGACCCACTACCTAGACAATTAAGAACAAGTTCCATGGTATACGAGAAGCTTCCCTGATGAACATTTAGCTAATTGTTCATCAGGGAAGCTGTCATAAATGCTTCTCGTGCTGCTCCATGGTATACTGATTATGCTAATTACATTGTTGCTAAATTTATACCACCTAGTTTCACATATCAGCAAAAGAAAAAGTTCTTCTATGATTTAAGACATTACTTCTGGGATGAACCACACCTTTATAAAGAAGGAGTAGATGGTGTTATTAGACATTGTGTACCTCAGCACGATCAGGAACATATCCTATGCAAGTGTCACTCCGAGGCTTCTGGAGGACACCACACTAGAGATAGAACTGCACCTAAGGTATTGCAATCCGGTTTTTATTGGCCTACTCTCTTGAAGGATGCCCGTGAGTTTGTTTCGTCTTGCGACGAATGTCAAAGAATTGGTAATATTAGTAGACGTCAAGAAATGCCTATGAACTATTCACTTGTTATGGAACCATTTGATGTTTGGGGCTTTGATTATATGGGACCGTTTCCTTCCTCTAATGGCTATACACATATCTTAGTTGCTGTTTATTACGTTACTAAGTGGGTACAAGCTATTCCAACTAGTAGTGTTGATCATAACACCTCTATTAAGATGCTTAAAGAAGTTATTTTTCCGAGGTTTGGAGTTCCTAGATATTTAATGACTGATGGTGGTTCACATTTTATTCATGGTGCTTTCCGTAAAATGCTTGCTAAGTATGATGTTAATCATAGAATTGCATCTCCATATCACCCATTGAGGGAGTCCTGGATTAGGGGGTGTTCGGGTAGCCGGACTATACCTTCAGCCGGACTCCTGGACTATGAAGATACAAGATTGAAGACTTCGTCCCGTGTCCGGAAGGGACTTTCCTTGGCGTGGAAGGAAAGCTAGGCGATGCGGATACTCAAGATCTCCTACCATTGTAACCGACTCTGTGTAACCCTAATCCTATCTGGTGTCTATATAAACTGGAGGGTTGTAGTCTGTAGGACGAACCATCATCATACACAGTCATACCATAGGCTAGCTTCTAGGGTTTAGCCTCCTTGATCTCGTGGTAGATCTACTCTTGTACTACCCATATCATCAATATTAATCAAGCAGGAGTAGGGTATTACCTCCATCGAGAGGGCCCGAACCTAGGTAAAAACATCGTGTCCCTTGTCTCCTGTTACCATCTGGCCTTGACGCACAGTTCGGGACCCCCTACCCGAGATCCGCCGGTTTTGACACCGACACCCGTAGTCTAGAGGTCAAGTAGAACTGAGTAATAGAGAGCTCAAATTAATTTTGCAAAAGACTGTTAAGAGATCTAGAAAGAATTGGTCCAAGAAACTTGATGATGCATTATGGGCCTATAGAACTGCATATAAAAATCCTATGGGCATCTCTCCATATAAAATGGTTTATGGAAAAGCATGTCACTTACCTCTCGAACTAGAACATAAGGCATATTAGGCCATTAAAGAGCTCAATTATGATTTCAAACTTGCCGGTGAGAAGATGCTATTTGACATTAGCTCGCTTGATGAATGGAGAACTCAAGCCTATGAGAATGCCAAACTGTTTAAAGAAAACGTTAAAAGATGGCATGACAAAAGGATACAAAAACGTGAGTTTAATGTAGGTGACTATGTGTTGCTATTCAACTCTCGTTTAAGATTTTTTGTAGGAAAACTTCTCTCTAAATGGGAAGGGCCTTACATTATCGAGGAGGTCTATCGTTCTGGTGCCATAAAAATCAACAACTTCGAAGGCACAATCCGAAGGTGGTGAACGGTCAAAGAATTAAACATTATATCTCAGGTAATCCTATAAATGTTGAAACTAATGTTATTGACACCGTGACCCCGGAGGAGTACATAAGGGACACTTTCCAGAACGTTTCAAACTCCGAAAAGGAATAGGTATATGGTACGGTAAGTAAACCGGCTCCAAAATAGTTCTAATGGCAATTTTTCTCTGTTTTGGAATATTTAAGAAAATAGGAAAATAAGAAGTAGTCCAAAAGGGACACGAGGCGTCCACGAGGGTGGAGGGCGCGCCCTACCCACCTGGGCGCGCCCCTACCTCGTGGGCACCTCGTGTGCTCTCCGCACTCTGTTTTCTTGCACGATACTTCTTTTGGTTGGTAAAAATTCATTATATAATCTCCCGAAGGTCTTGACCACCGTACCACGCAAATATCCTCTGTTTTTGTTTTGAGCTGTTTTCTGCCAGAGTTGTCAAGGCCAGGCATCATGTCGTCCCTCTCCTCCAACAATGAGGGCAACGATGCTTGGCTAATGAAGATAGAGCTGAAGAGAGAAGAACCCGGGGAGATCAACAAGGATGATGGGATCAAGAAGGCCATGGAGGATCAAGCTCCGGCAACAGAAGACGAAGACATCCTCCAACCTCATTACAATCTTATTACCCCAACAGAAATTGAAGCTTTCAAGGTGATTGAGTTAGCTCGCATACAAAATAAGTATCTCACACGTGAAAATATTTTGTTGAAGGAGTATGTCACCGCACTCATGGGCATTATCCGCAAATTGTAGGATCTCCTACGTTCGATGTGCGACTATCCATCATCACCACCATCTTCTTCACCAGCAAAGGAGAACTGAGTACATGGGTATGGGCACTCCCCTTGGCAACTGCCAAGCTTGGGGGAGGTGCCCCGATATAGTATCACCAGCACACTCCTAACTTTACCGTTTCTTAGTTTGATCCTTTTAGTAATATCTTGATCTAGTAGAATAAAGTTTCAGCATGATCTAGTTTTGAGCTTTGCTTTATGATCCTTCTATGTAATCGAGTCCGGGAGCTATATATAATAAAGATTAGTTTTGAGTCAAGGGCTTGATTATCTTGCTATGATCGTGATGGAATAAAAGAAAATAAATAAATAAAGAAATAAAGAGATCATAATGATCCTATGGAGAGTAATGACTTCACATATAAAGAGTATGATGAATACAAGTTGTTGAGAGTTGACAAACATAGTTTTGGTCATCGTTGCAATTAATAGTAAGTAATAAAGAAAGAGGGGTTTTCACTTATAAATACACTATCTTGGACATCTTTTATGATTGTGAGAACCCGTTAAAATATGACATGCTAAAGAGTTGATGTTGGACAAGGAAGACAACGTAATGGGTTATGTTTTCTTATATCTGAAATAAAGTATATTGTCATGGATCATCCAACATGTTGAGCTTGCCTTTCCCCCTCATGCTAGCCAAATTCTTTGCACCAAGTAGAGATACTACTTGTGCTTCCAAATATCCTTAACCCCAGTTTGGCCATGAGTGTCCATCATACCTACCTATGGATTGAGTAAGATCCTTCAAGTAAGTTGTCATTGTTGCATGCAATAAAAATTGCTCTCTAAATATGTATGATTTATTAGTGTGGAGAAAAAAAACTTTATACGATCTTGTGATGTGGAATCAATAAAAGCGACAGACTGCATAATAAAGGTCCATATCACAAGTGGCAATATAAAGTGACGTTCTTCTGCATTAAGATTTCGTGCATTGCAAGGGCCTATCTTTTATTCTTGCCTTATACCCTATACAAGAGTCATGGTGATCTTCACCTTTCCTTTTTACATTTTATCCTTGGGCAAGCACACTGTGTTGGAGAGATCTAGATATATATATATATATATATATATATATATATATATATATATATATATATATATATATATATATATATATATATATCCACTTGGTTGTGAGTTATCATGAACTATTATTGTTGACATTACCCTTGAGTAAAAGGTTGGGAAGCAACACTATAAGCCCCTATCTTTCTCTGTGTCCGATTAAAACTCCATACCCATAAGTATTGCGTGAGTGTTAGCAATTGTGAATGTAGCTACTCGACCTCAGACAGTCAAGTCTCTGTGCACAAGTGTCATCCGTGGATCGGTAATGCTGACACACACAATACTCAAAGGATTTATAACAGAGTAGCAATCACACACTTATTACATCGCTAGTCTCCAAAGAGAACTTTTATTACAATAAATATGGCTTAAGGCCATCTAAATAAGATAACAGCGGAAGGCTTGGAAGATAAAGTGAGTCCATCAACTCCAACGGCATAGCTGAGTGCACAACAACGGCCTAGCGAACCTTACTCTTCGTCTGAAATGTTTGCAACATGATACGTTCAGCCCGAGAACGGGCCAGCACATGGAATATGCTGGCATAATAACATAGTAGAGCAATTAACAGAATAATGGTATCACTACATGCATATATGGCTGGTGGAAAGCTCTATGTTTATTTTTGTGTAAAGCCAAATTTCCCTACGACAAAGGAATATATTTTATTTAACTATCATGGTAGTTGAAACAACATTTAGAAGTTTCCTCCAACTCAATCCCAAATTAAAGTAATTATTAACCCAATCAAATTAATTTAAATATAGTGCTGAGATCAACAGGATAATTCAAGAACCAGATACTCAAGATGTCCATAATCGGGGACACGACTAACCATGATTAGTTTATACACTATGCAGAGGTTTTCGCACTTTTCCCCACAAGACCCGATCTCCTCCGTTGAATTTCTCGCACTATAAGGCGTTTGAGAAACGGAAGACCGAGACACAGTCTCTCAGAAACATTAACTCTTTACTCTGGGTGGACAATTACACCTACTTTCCCTCTACACCTGCTAGCCCATCACTGAAAGAGGTCATGCAACCTACTCAACTATGCTAGATCCCATAATAGCTTGTGGCTGCACACGGAAGTTTCGAGCATGAATAATCTTATGATCCCTTTGAGCCTGGGTGGCGGACCGTAGGATGATCACACAGGTACTCCGAGATATCCTAGGACAACACTGGATTCTCCAGGCGCCCACAAGCAATCCACCCAGATGTGTATTAAAGTTGCCACCATAAGTTTAACCATTAATTAACAACTCACATCTGTCACAGTTACACTAAAACCCAATCTACGTCTACGAGCATAGCATGGCAATATAAGCATAACGTAGAAGTAACTCCCAAGGGTTTGATAATTAAACAGGTAATAGGTTCTACCTCATCATCTACTTGCCAGACCCACATGTTAAGAGATCCTACTCGTGCAATGTGAGAGGGTTGAAACTAATGCATAAAAACTGAGTAATAAAGGGATATGATCAATGTGTTACTTGCCTTGATGACGATCCGCAAAACCTAGTGACTCGTAGTAGCACGCTTTGCACTCCGGGAATTCTATCGCAAACAAACAATAGCATACATAAGCACTCAAGCAAATATGCATGAGTAAAACTCAAATAAGAAGTTCTAACCAGAAAGATCAACTGAAGAACTCAGGTTTGCAAAAAGAATCAAATCAAACGGAGCAACGAAACTCAAACTATGAAAGAAACAAGATCCATTTACTAATCTCGACTAAAGTCAAATTTTACAGTACCAAAATCTTGTTCAAGTTGGTTAAACAGAAAGAGAACTTCGAGACGAAGATCCAGGTGCTTGTTTCACCTGATTTGGCTAAGCGAGCGAAAAGATAAACTAAAACTAAAATTAGGACAGGAATCGCGATCGGAAATAATCGCGGAAAAACCCTGGAAAAAGAAAACCTGACGAGCAGGCTAACGAACGAATGTTCGCTATCTGCGACTAACGGATGAACAGCGTTCGTTAAAATGAACGTATGGACGAACGCCTGCTATTTAACTAAACAGTAGAAAACCGAACAAAAACCGATCTAAATAAAAAAACCGTTCTTAGGGTTTTATGAAAGAAACCGACCGGTCAAACAGTCAACGGAGGCGCGGGCAGCGACGACGGCGCTGACGGCGGCGGCTTAGGGTTAGGGTTTGGGGCGTGGCGGCGGGCTTCTGTGGGCTGGGGCCTCGGGCGGGGCGGCTTATAAAGCCTGCCCCGGCTAGAGTCCGGGTCGGTTACGGCCCGTTAGGTCGGTCCAACTTTTTTTCTAAAAATCCTGACGCGGAAAAAATATAAAAGAAATACTAAACGGAGTCTAAAAGTCCTGAAATAAATTTTTACGGTCTCTAAATAATATTGTGGACAAGGTGAACATTTATTTGGGCCTCTAATGAAATTTTAAAAACGCATAATTTTCCTAATTCAAATCAAATAGCAACAAAAGCCCAAAAAAAATATTTATTTGATTTTAATATTTTTCCTCCAATATTCCCTTTATTTTGGAGAATTCATATTATCTCCTCTCTTATATTTAATATGAAATATTTTTGGAGAGAAAAATAATTAAAACCAAAGTGATCCTTGTTTAAATATTTGATAAAATTCAAATATGTAAAACGTGAAATCCCCAACTCTCTCCGTGGGTGCTTGAGTTGCTTAGAATTTCGAGGATCGCAAAGCAACAATGCAGTAAAAATATGATATGCATGAATGACATATGTATAACATTCCAAATTGAAAATTTGGGATGTTACAAACCTACCCCCCTTAAGATGAATGTCGCACTCGAGATTCGGGTTGGCTAGAAAATAGGTGTGGGTGGTCCTTGCGTAGATCATCCTCCCATTCCCAGGTGGCTTCATCCTCGGTATGGTGGCTCCACTGAACTTTGCAAAACTTGATAACCTTGCTGTGTGTAACTCGGCTGGCAAACTCGAGAATCTTGACAGGTTTCTCCTCATAGGTCAAATCACTGTCCAACTGAATTGCTTCCAGGGGCACTGTGTCTCTCAAAGGAATATCGGCCATCTCTGCATGGCACTTCTTCAACTGAGAAACGTGAAACACATCATGAACTCCTGACAATCCTTCAGGTAACTCCAATTTGTAGGCAACCTCTCCCATACGTTGCAAAACTCGGTATGGTCCTACAAATCTCAGGGCTAGCTTTCCCTTAACTCCAAAATGCTCAACTCCTCGCAGAGGTGACACACGAAGATATGATCTGTCTGTAACTTCATAGACCACCTCCTTGCATTTCGTGTCTGCATAACTCTTCTGTCTGGACTGAGCTACCTTCAGTCTATCTCGAATCAGCTTAACCTTCTCTTCGGACTCCTTAATCAAATCCGGTCCAAACAACTGACGGTCTCCAACTCCATCCCACATTAATGGTGTTTGGCATCTTCTTCCATATAGGGCTTCAAATGGTGCCATCTTCAAACTGGCCTGGTAACTATCGTTGTAGGAGAACTTTGCGTATGGCAAATTGTCATCCCAACTAGATCCATAGTCCAGTGCACAAGCTCTCGACATGTCCTCCAGAATCTGATTGACTCTCTCAGTCTATCCATCTGTCTGCGGATGAAAGGTTGTACTAAACTCTATCCTGGTACCCAGGGTCCGGTGCAGCTGGTGCCAAAACTTTGAAGTAAACTGTGTTCCTCTATCTGATACAGTGGTCCTCGGAACTCCATGCAGACATACGATCCTGGTCATGTATATCCTGGCCAACTTCGCACTTGTATAAGTGGTTTACAATGGGATGAAGTGAGCTACTTTGGTAAAGCGATCCACTACTACCCAGATGGAGGCATATCCCGATCGGGTCCTGGATAACCGGTGATAAAATCCATGCCAAGCTTGTCCCACTTCCATTCGGATATCGACATAGGCTGTAGTAATCTTGCTGGCTTCTGATGTTATGCCTTCACTCTCTGACATACATCACATACGGCTACATACTCGGCAATATCCTTCTTCATACCAGTCCACCAGAAACGCTCCTTCAAATCCAAATACATCTTAGTGTTTCCGGGGTGTATCGAGTATGGTGAGTCATGAGCTTCCTGAAGTATCAACTTCCTGATCTTTGCATTATTGGGTACATAAACTCGGTCCTCGAACCACAAGGTGTCGTGCTCATATTCACGAAAACCTTTGGCTTTTCCTTTGACCATTCTCTCCTTTATCTCGGCAACTTCCTTGTCATCCTTCTGAGCTTCACGAATCTTTCCCAACAATGTAGATTGAACTTCCATCGCTGCAACAAAACCTCTAGGAACAATCTCCAAACTAAGCTCCCTGAGATCCTCGGCTAACTCCTTTGGCAATCCTCCTGTTAGGAGAGTATTAACATAACGGTTCCGGCTCAAAGCGTCTGCTACGACATTGGCCTTTCCTGGATGATAGTGCAGTTTCATGTCATAATCCTTTATAAGCTCCAACCATCTCCTCTGCCTAAGGTTCAGCTCCTTATGTGTGAAAATGTACTTCAAACTCTTATGATCCATGTACACATCACAACGGTTTCCAATTAGAAAGTGTATCCAGGTCTTGAGTGCATGCACTATGGTTGCTAACTCCAAATCATGAGTGGCATAATTCAACTCATGCGGTCGAAGTTGACGTGAGGCATATGAAACAACTCTTCCTCCTTGCATAAGTACTCCTCCAAGTCCTAAGCGAGAAGCATCACAGTACACTTGGAAATCCTTGCATATATCCGGCAGAATCAACACTTGGGCTGTAGTCAATCGTTTCTTCAACTCCTGAAAACTAGCCTCACATTCTTCTACCCATTTGAACTTAGTGTCCTTCTTCAACAACTCCGTCATGGGCTTCACAATTTTAGAGAAATTCTCGACAAATCTCTGATAATATCCCGCGAGTCCAAGAAAACTGCGGATTTCTCCAACTGTGGTGGGTGATAGCCATTCGGTGACTAACTTAACCTTGGTGGGGTCTATTGCTATACCTTCTCATGATATAACATGTCCAAGGAATCCAACTTCCTTCAACCAAAACTCACATTTGCTGAACTTGGCATACAACTTATGTTTCCTGAGCTTCTCGAGAACTAATCGCAAATGCTCCTTGTGTTCTTCTTCATTCTTCGAGTATACCAAGATATCATCAATGAACACCACAACAAACTTATCCAAGAACTCCATAAACACCTTATTCATCATGCTCATGAAGTTGGCAGGGGCATTAGTCAATCCAAATGACATAACCGTATACTCATAAAGCCCGTACCTTGTGGTGAAAGCTGTCTTAGGTATATATTTTTCTCGAATCTTCAACTGGTGGTATCCTGATCGCAGGTCGATCTTCGAAAACACTTTAGCTCCTTGCAGCTGGTCAAACAAATCATTGATCATCAGCAGTGGGTATTTGTTCTTGATCGTTACTTCATTCAACACACGATAATCAACAACCATCCTTAATGATCCATCCTTCTTCTCAACCAAGAGTGTTGGGGCTCCCCATGGTGATGGACTTCGTCGAATGTAACCTTTCTCCAATAACTCCTTAATCTGCTTCATGATCTCTTCCAGATCATTCGCGGGCATCCGGTATGGTCTCTTCGATATAGGCCCGGTGCCTAGCAACATCTCTATCAAAAACTCAATGTCTCGATCTGGCGGCATGCCTGGTAGTTTCTCTGGAAACACATCCGGTTAATCCTTCACTACAGGCACTTCCTCCTGAACAACTTCTGAGAGGTAATTTACTTAGGTTCTCCTGGGCGCATGCCTGGATACATACTTGATCCTTTTTCCCTCCGGGATAGTAAGCAGAATTGACTTGCTGGCGCAACCGATGTTTCCTCCATACATCGACAGCCAATCCATTACTAGTATCACATCCAATCCTTGGGATTCCAAAATTATCAAGTCGGAGGGGAAAACATGAGTACCTATGGTTAATGGAATTTGAAAACATCCACTGCTTGCCATATACTAAGCTCTGGGTGAGGTTACTAGCATAGGTGTCCTAAGAACTTTAGTGGGCGACCTATACTTATCCACAAATCCCCTTGATATGTATGAATGTGATCCACCAGTATCAAAAAGAACGATTGCAGTAAATGACTTAACAAAAAACTTACCGATAACTGCATCTGGCTGCTCTTCAACCTCCTCCATGTTCACGTGGTTCACTTGTCCCCTGTTGAAAGGGTTGGGCTTCTTCCCAGAGCTTCCATTGTCGTTCCCATTCTTCGCTTCAGAGCACTCAGTGGCGTAGTGTCCAGTCTTCCCGCACTTGAAACAAGTAATGTGACTTAGGTCCTTCTTGGCGGGTGTGGCTGGATTGGAGCGGTTCTGATTGCTGCTTGCTCCATTCCCATTCCCATTCTTGGGGCCATTGTGATTATGAGAACCTCCTCCATTGTGAGTGTGGCCTCCATGGTTATGGGTAATTCCTCCCGAGTTCGGGGTAAAGCGAGGCTTCTGCTGAGCTCCTGAATTGTACTTTCCTTGTCCATACTTCCTCTTGCGGCTCTCAATCTGCTGCTGCTTCCCTTCAATCATGAGAGATTTATCTACCAACTCCTGGTAGTTGTTAAATGTTGCCACCATTAACTGCATGCTCATTTTATCATTCATCCCTTCCATAAACTTCTCCTGCTTCGCGGCATTTGTGGCCACATCATCAGGGGCATAGCGAGATAATTTGCTAAACTCATCCACGTACTGCCACATCATCCACGTACTGGCATAAGTTGCGAAACTCACGCTTCTTCATGCTCATAGCTCCAGTTGAGACATGGGCTATGCGAAATGCTTGCGGAAACTGCTCCCAAGTGACATTGGCTATAGGAAAATTGGCTGTGTAATTCTCCCACCATGAGGCTGCTGGCCCATCCAATTGATGTGCGGCAAAACGCACCTTCTCAACATATGTGCAACCTGCGGTGGTCAACTCTCTTCCAATACGGCATAGCCAGTCATCAGCAACTATTGGCTCGGTGCTACTGGAAAACATCGGCGGCTACAGCCTCAGAAACGGGCTAGATTGTCAACTGGAGGTGGTGGCGGTGGGTTGTTGTTGTTGTTGCCTTGGTTCTGAACTAACAACTCGATCAACACATTCTGCTGCTGGATCAACTAAGTGAGCTCCGGTGGGAAGACAAATCCGGTATCATGTCTCGGAGGCATCTCATGGGTTTAGAGGGAAGATATTAGAATAGAAATGAGGTCTAGTGAGAAAGCACTACCCTTATGCACATGAGACAAACACATTCATATCATATCACTCAATCAATCAAGCAAGGGCATACAATCGATCTAACTATCGTTACAGTGTTCGGACTATACTATTTACATGGGGGAATACTACTGATCATATGGTGGTCTGCTAGAAATTTTGATCGGTGGAAAATTCCATGATATCCGCTCCAGCTTCGTCCTCGTAGTCATCATCACTGCTGTCGGGTCGGAGTCGGTGTCATCGATGATGAAGTAGTCTTCAGAACGAATGTCATCAGGATGATCATCATCTCCCCCTGGCGCGGGGTCTCCCATGAATACTCCTAGCTTCCTCGTCACGTCGTCATTCTTCTCCACGAGTATCGTCATTTCATCCTCATATCCATCGCGTGTAGACTTGAGTTCCTCTTCTAGCTCTGTGATACTGGTCATTGCCTTCTTCAAATCTATTATGCCTGCGCACATCTCGTTCTCCTGGCGTCGAATGTGCTGGTTTAATTCCTGGATGAAAGCTGCAATGGACCTGTCCTTCCTGGTGCCAATCATCTCCCATTTCTTGTCTCGGCGCCCACATATCTAGTACATAGTGTCCTTCAGCTCCTGTTTGTAGACTTCTCCATTACGTCCCATAGCATGTTGGCTGCCATGCTCTTGCCTAGACTCCAGGTTGGTGCATCAAAAGAAAACTCTACGGGCTCAGTGACTGGCGTGAATGTCCTTCTTGGAACTTGAACTCGAATCATCCAGCGCTCCTCTTGTTGTAAAGTGGCGGTGTAGGTCCCGGTGAAGCTTGGTATTCCGATGTTCAGGTACCTAGTGACTTCCTTCAAGTGTCGTCCAAAGGGTGTGTCTTCATCTGGTTGTGCAAACTTGTTTCTTGAGTCTGCCATCCTATAGAGTAGAAAATGGAGAGGAGTCAGAAATGAGTAGAGAAGAGTGACCTATGGCTTATCTTAGTGGTCTGATAGCCTCTTTCGATAAGTAAGAGTGTCGAACCCAACGAGGAGCTAAAGGTAGAACAAATATTCCCTCAAGTTCTATCGACCACCGATACCACTCTACGCACGCTTGACGTTCGCTTTACCTAGAACAAGTATGAAACTAGAAGTACTTTGAAGGTGTTGTTGGATAGGTTTGCAAGATAATAAAGACCATGTAAATAAAACCTAGGGGCTGTTTAGATAAAGACACAATAAAGTAAATATAGCGAGTGTGGAAAAGTGGTGGTAGGAGTTGCGAAATTGTCCCTAAGCAATTGACTACTTTACTAGACCGATAACAAGTTTTATGTGGGAGAGGCCACTGCTAGCATGTCATCCCTGACTTGGAATTCTATGCACTTATGGTTGGAACTACTAGCAAGCGTCCGCAACTACTAACGCTCATTAAGGTAAAACCCAACCATAGCATTAAGATATATTGGTCCCCCTTCAATCCCGTATGCATCAATTTCTATGCTAGGTTGATGCTTCTGTCACTCTTGCCCTCCAATACATAGTCCTATCAACATACAACTAACCCTATGGTGTGATCCACGCATGCGCTCATATGATGGGCACCAAAGGATAGCAACATAACCATAGGCAAATTAAATCAATCATAGCAATTCATAAACCACTGATAGGACAACGAAAATCTACTCAGACATCTTAGGATGGCAACACATCATTGGATAATAATATCAAGCATATAGCACCATGTTCAAGTAGAGGGTAAAGTGGGTTGCGGGAGAGTGGACCGCTGTAGATAGAGGGGGGAAGGTGATGGAGATGTTGGTGAAGATGGCGGTGGTGTTGGTGAAGATCGCGGTGATGATGATGGTGGCCACGGCGGCGTTCCAAGGCCACCGAAAGAGAGGGGGAGAGGGGCCCCCTTCTTCTTCTTCTTCCTTGACCTCCTCCCTAGGGAGAAGGGTTTCCCCTCTGGTCCTTGGCCTCCATGGCATGGAGGGGCGAGAGCCCCTCCGAGATTAGATTTGTCTCTCTGTCTCTCTCTGTTTCTGCGTTCTGTTCTTCTGCCCTTTCACCGTTACGTATATATATGAAGATCCGTAACTCCGATTGGATTGAAACCTTCGACGAGATTTTTTCCTGAAAATTAGCTTTCTTGCGGCCGAAGAAGAGCAGCAACCGCCTTACGGGTGGCCCACGAGGGCCAGGGGCTCTCCCAGGGGGGCAGGCGCGCCCCCTGCCTCGTGGCCACCTCGGGCACCATCTCGCATTGATTCTTCTTCCCATATTCTCCAAATATTCCAAAAATATTCTCCGTCTGTTTTATCCCGTTTGGACTCCGTTTGATATGGATTTTCTGCGAAACAAAAAACATGCAACAAACAGGAACTGGAACTAGGCACTGGATCAATATGTTAGTCCCAAAAATAGTATAAAAAGTTGCCAAAACTATATGAAAGTTGTATAATATTGGCATGGAACAATAAAAAATTATAGATACGACGGAGACATATCAGCACCCCAATCTTAATTCCTGCTCGTTCTCGAGTAGGTAAATGATAAAAAGATAATTTTTGATGTGGAATGCTACCTAGCATAATCTTGATCATGTAATCTAATCATGGCATGAATATGAAGACACGAGTGATTCAAAGCAATAGTCTATCATTTGTCATTAAGACAATAATACTTCAAGCATACTAACCAAGCAATTATGTCTTATCAAAATAACATAGCCAAAGAAAGCTCATCCCTACAAAATCATATATTCTGGCTATGCTCCATCTTCACCACACAAAGCATTCAAATCATGCACAACCCCGATGACAAGCCAAGCAATTGGTTCATACTTTTTAACGCGCTTCAGCCTTTTCAACTCTCACGCAATAATGAGCGCAAGCCATGGATATAGCACTATAGGTGGAATAGCATATGACGATGGAGGTTGTGTGGAGAAGACAAAAAAGGAGAAAGTCTCACATCGACGCGGCTAATCAACGGGCTATGGAGACGCCCATCAATTGATGTCAATGTGAGGAGTAGGGATTGCCATGCAACGGATGCACTAGAGCTATAAGTGTATGAAAGCTCAAACTGAAACTTAGTGGGTGTGCATCTAACTTGCTTGCTCATGAAGACCTCGGGCATTTGAGGAAGCCCATAATCGGAATATACAAGCCAAGTTCTATAATGAAAATTCCCACTAGTATATGAAAGTGATAACTCAAGAGACTCTCTATATGAATAACATGGTGCTACTCTGAAGCACAAGTGTGGTAAAAGGATAGCAACATTGTCCCTTCTCTCTTTTCTCTCATTTTTTTGGTGGGCTTCTTTGGCTTCTTTTTTTATTTGGGCTTCTTTGGCCTCTTTTATTCTGATAACCTCACATGGGACAATGTTCTAATAATGATGATCATCACACTTTTATTTACTTACAACTCAATATTAGAACTCAATGTCTAGAACAAAGTATGACTCTATATGAATGCCTCGGACGGTGTACCGAGATGTGCAATGATCTAGCGTAGCAATGACATCAAAAAATGGACAAGCCATGAAAACATGATGCTAGCTGTATTACGATCATGCAAATCAATATGACAATAAATGCTCAAGTCATGTATATGATGATGGAAGTTGCATGGCAATATATCTCGGAATGGCTATGGAAATGCCATGATAGGTAGGTATGGTGGCTGTTTTGAGGAAGATATAATGAGGCTTATGTGTGATAGAGCGTATCGTATCACGGGGTTTGGATGTACCGGCGAAGTTTGCACCAACTCTCGAGGTGAGAAAGGGAAATGCACGGTACCGAAGAGGCTAGCAATGATGGAAGGATGAGAGTGCGTATAATCCATGGACTCACATTAGTCATAAAGAACTCATATACTTATTGCAAAAGTTTATTAGACCTCGAAGCAAAGTACTACTACGCATGCCCCTAGGGGGATAGATTGGTAGGAAAAGACCATCGCTCGTCCCCGACCGCCACTCATAAAGAAAGAAATGAAAGAACACCTCATGCTCTAACTTCGTTACATAACGGTTCACCAAACGTGCATGCTACGGGACTTGCAAACCTCAACACAAGTATTTCTCAATTTCACAATTACAACTAGCACGACTCTAATATCACCTCCTTTATATCGGAAAACTATTGCAAGGAATCAAACATATCATATTCAGTGATCTACAAGTTTTATGTAGAATTTTATGACTAACCATGTGAATGACCAGTTCCAGTCATCTATCTAAATAGATATAAGTGAAGCAAGAGAGTTTAATTCTTTCTACAAAAGATATGCCCACGCTCTAACAAATATAAGTGAAGCAAAAGAGCATTCTACAAATGGCGGCTTTCTATGTGAAGAGAAACAGGCAATCCAAACTTCAAATGATATACGTGAAGCACATGAAGCATTCTATAAAAGCCATACACAAAAGATATAAGTGAATTGCAATGCGCATTCTATAAATCAACCAAGGACTATCTCATACCAGCATGGTGCATAACAGAAAAGTGAAAACTAAATGCAAAAGACGCTCCAAGATTGCACATATCGCATGAACGAAACGAATCCGAAAACATACCGATACATGATAACTCATATACCTCTACTTCCCTCTGCGAAGGGCCTATCTTTTATTCTTGTCTTATACCATGTACAAGAGTCATGGTGATCTTCACCTTTCCTTTTTACATTTTATCCTTTGGCAAGCACACTGTGTTGGAGAGATCCTGATATATATATATATATATATATATATATATATATATATATATATATATATATATATATATATATATATATCCACTTGGTTGTGAGTTATCATGAACTATTTTTGCTGACATTACCCTTGAGTAAAAGGTTGGGAAGCAACACTATAAGCCCCTATCTTTCTCTGTGTCCGATTAAAACTCCATACCCATAAGTATTGTGTGAGTGTTAGCAATTGTGAATGTAGCTACTCGACCTCAGACAGTCAAGTCTCTGTGAATGAGATTTCATATTAAAATAAATAAGAATTTTATTTGGAGTTTTATCGCTATTTTATTAGAATTAGGAAAAATATGCGTTTTTCAAAATTGCATTAGAGTCCCAAATAAATGTTCACCTTGTCCGGTAGATTTTTAGAGGACGGGGAAAATTTATTTCAGGATTTTTGGATACAGTTTATTATTTATTTTCTTCGTTTTTTTGCACGGAATATTTCTTTAAAGAGAAACTGACCTAACCGGTCCGTGTCCGACCTGGACACTATCCCGGAGGCCCGAGCCGCAGCCCCCGCACCGCAAACCCTAGTCGCTGCCTGATCCCGCCGCTGCCGCAGGAGTCTCGCCGCACCGCCGCACCGCCCGTCCGACGAACCGCTGCCGCCCGTCCCGAGCCCCGCCGCCGCCGATCTTGCCGCCAGCGCCGGAGCCGTCGCCGCCGGAGTATCGCCATGCCGCCGCACCGCCCGTGCCGCCCGTCCACCGAACCGCCGCCGCTCGTCCCGAGCCCCGCCGCCGCTGATCTCGCTGCCAACGCCGGAGCTGCCGCCGCGGTTTTTGTTAGAAAACCGTCAGTTTTTTTAGAACCCGCGGTTTATTTTTTAGAATGTTTTTTCGGTTTAGTTATTTAGCAAACGCCCGTTCATTCGTTTGTTTTAACGAACGATTTTCACCATTTAGCCGCAGACAGCGAACGTTCGTTCGTTAGCCAGTTCGTCAGTTTTTCTTTTTCTTGGATTTTTCGCGATTATTTTCGATCATGATTTCTGATCCGATTTTTGTTTATTATAACTTTTCACTCGTTTATCGGAATCAGGCGAGTCAAGCGCCTAGAGTTTCGGCTCTAAACCCTCTTTCTGTTTAATCAGCTTAAACAAGTTTTGCTACTGTAAAATTTGACTTTAGTCCAGATTAGTAATCGAAGCTTGTTTCTTTCGCAGTTTAAGTTTTGTTGCTTCGTTTGATTTGATACTTTTTGCAAACCGGAGTTCTTAAGTTGATCTTTCTGGTTAGTTCTTCTTATTGGAGTTTTACCCATGCATCTTTGTTTGACTGCTTCTTGTATGCTTGTTTGTTTGCGATAGAGTACCCGGAGTGCGAAGCGTGCTACTATGAGTCTCTAGGTTTCACGTATCATCAGCAAGGCAAGTAACACTTAGATCATACCTTACTACCCAGTTTTATTGCATTATATCAATCCTCAAACAATTGCATGGTTAGGATCTGATTACATTGTGGGTTTGGGAAGTAGATGAGGTAGTACCTATTCACCTGTTTATTATCAAGCCTTTGGGAGTTACTTCTACGTTGCTTATATTGCTATGCTATGCTCGTAGACGTGGATTGGGTGAGTGAATCCATGACACATGTGAGTATTGTTAATTAATGGTTAACTTAAGGTGGCAACTTTAATACACATCTGGGTGGATTGAGGCACCTTGGGAACCCAGTGTTGTCTGTATTTTTGTAAATCCCGGGGTACCGTGTGATTCTCCTATGGACTGCCACCCAGGCTCAAAGGGATCATAAGATTATTCATGCTAGAATCTTCCGTGTGCAGCCACATGCCATTATGGGCTCTGGCATAGTTGACTAAGTTGTGGGAAACCTTTCCATGATGGGCTAGCAGATATAGGGTATTGTAGGCGTACAGGCCTATCTATCGGTTAAGGGGACCTATTCGGAAAGACTGTGTTTCGGTCATCCGTTTCTCAAACAACTTGTAGTGTGAGAAATCTAACGGAGGAGGTCGAGTCTTGTGGGGAAAAGTGCACAAACCTCTGCAAAGTGTATAAACTAATCATGGTTAGCCGTGTCCCCGGTTATGGACATCTTGAGTATCTAGTTCTTGGATTATCATGTGGATCTCATCACTTTTAATATAATTTGATTGGGTTTAATGATGATGCTTAATTGGGATTGAGTTGGGTGAACCTTCTCAATGTTTAACAACTACCATGATAGTTAAATAAAATTTATTCCTTTGTTGTAGGAAAAAATTTGCTTTCTGCAAAACTTATTAACCATACAGCCTCCACCAGCCATATATGCATGTAGTGATAGCTTTATTCTGTTCATTACTCTCTTGTGTTACATTGCTAGCATATTCCATGTGCTGACCCGTTTCGGGATGCAACGTATCATGTTGCAGACTCTTCAGATGACGAGAAAGGAGCCTTAGGTCGTGGTCTTTCACTTAGTGATGCCGTTGGAGTTGATGGACTCACTTTATCTTCCAAGCCTTCCGCTGTTATCGAATTAGATGGCCTTAAGCCATATTTATTGTAATAAGTTTCTCTTTTGAGACATTTGATGTAATAAGTGTGTGATTGCTACTCTATTATAAATCCTCAAGTACTGTGCGTGTCAGCATTACCGATCCAGGGATGATACTGATGCACAGAGATCAGACTATTTGAGGTCTGGTCGCTACAAGATGGTATCAGAGCACACACTGACTGTAGGACACGACCACTAATCTAAAGCCCTAGATCACTACTCTCTTCTCATTTCTAACTCCTCTCCTTTTTTCTACTCTTTAGGATGGCGGATGCAAGGATCAAGTTCACGCAACCGGATGAAGACACCCCTTTTGGACGCCACTTGAAGGAAGTCACTAGGTACCTGAACATCGGAATACCAAGCTTCACCGGGACTTACAATGCCACTTTACCAGAAGAGGAGCGCTGGATGATTCAAGTTCAAGTTCCAGGAAGGACATTCACGCCAGTCACTGAGCCCATAGAGTTTTCCTTTGATGCACCAACCTGGAGTCTAGGAAAGAGTATGGCAGCCCACATCACCATGGGACGCATTGGAGATGTTTACCACAAGGATCTCAAGGATACTATCTACCAGATTTGTGGGCGCCGAGATGAGCAATGGGAGATGATCAGCACCAGGAAGGATAGATCGATTGCAGCTTTCATCCAGGAGTTAAACCAGCACATTCGACGCCAGGAGAACCAGGTGTGCGCAGGCATGACAGATTTGAAGAAGGCGATGACAAGGATCATGGAGCTGGAGGAAGAACTCAAGGCTACACACGAAGATTATGAGGAGGAAATAGTCATACTAGTGGAGAAGAATGACGACCTGACAAGGAAGCTGGGATTATTCATGGGAGACCCCGCGCCAGGAGGAGAAGATGACGGTTCCACTTGCCCGGAGAACTACATCATCATCGACGATACCGACTCGGACCCCGACGATAGCGATGATGACTTTGTCGATGAAGCTGGAGCAGATATCATGGAGTCCTCGACCGATCAATTTTTCTAGTCAACCACCATGTCAGTAGTAGTATTCCACCATGTATATAGTATATTCCGAGAACTTTTGTAATGATAGTTCTAGACCGATTGTATGCCCTTGCTTGATTGATTGAGTGATATGTTTGTGTTTGTCTCATGTGCATATGGGTAGTGTTTTCCCCCTAGACCTCATTCTACTCTGTTATCTCACCTTTTCTAAACCCAGCAGATGCCTCCGAGACGCGACAATGGATTTGCTTTCCCACCGGAGCTCACTCAGTTGATCCAGCAGCAGAATGCATTGATGTAGATACTAGTCCAGAATCAGAATCAAGGGAACAACAACAACAACAACAACAACAACAACAACAACAACAACCCACCACCACCACCCGTTGATCACTTATCCCGTTTTGTAAGGCTGAATCCGTCTGTGTTCTCCAGTAGCACCGAGCCGATAGTCGCAAATGATTGGCTCCGCAAGATGGAAAGGGAGTTTACCACTGCAGGATGCACAGATGCGGAGAGAGTGCGTTTTGCCGCACATCAGCTTGATGGACCCGCAACATCATGGTGGGAGAATTTCACAGCCACTTACCCCATCGACACTGTTACATGGGACCAGTTCTAGCAAGATTTTCGCACTATCCTTGTATCAACAGGAGCTATGGCCATGAAGAAGCGTGAGTTTCGCAACTTACGCCAAGGAGGGCGCACCGTTGGCTAGTATGTGGATGACTTTAGTAAGCTAGCACGTTATGCCCCAGATGATGTCTCTACGGATGCAGCTAAGCAGGAGAAGTTTCTGGAAGGACTGAATGATGAGCTGAGCATGCAGTTGATGGTGGCAAATTTCAATAACTACCAGGAGTTGGTAGATAGAGCTCTCGTGATTGTAGGGAAGCAACATCAGATTGACAACCGCAAAAGGAAGTATGGACAAGGGAAGTATAATTCTGGAGCTCAGCAGAGACCCCATTTCACCCCGAACTTGGGAGGACTTGTCCATAACCATGGAGGCCACACTCACAATGGAGGAAGTTCAGACAACCATAGTAGCTCCAAGAATGGGAATTGTAATGCAGGAAGCAACGGACAGAACCGTTCCAACCCGGCAACGCCAGCCAAGAAAGATCTAAGTCACTTTACTTGCTACAAGTGCCAGAAAACTGGACATTATGCCAACGAATGTCCTGAAGCTAAGAATGGAAATGACAATGGAAGCTCTGGGAAGAAGCCCAACCCATTCAACAGGGACAAGTGAACCACGTTAATGTGGAGGAGGTTGAAGCCCAACCAGATGCAGTAATAGGTAAGTTTCTGGTTAAGTCATTTATTGCCGTCGTTCTTTTTGATACTGGTGCATCGCATTTATACATATCAAGGGGATTTGTGGGTAAGTATAAACTGCCCACCAAATTTCTTAGTACACCTATGTTAGTGAGCTCGCCGGGAGCAGAGTATATGGAAAGCCAAGGATGTTTTCAGTTGCACTTGACCATAGGTAGGCATGTTTTCCCCTCAGATCCGATAATTTTGGAGGCGCAAGGTTTGGATGTGATTCTGGGCATGGATTGGCTATCGATGTACGAAGGAAACATCGATTGCGCCAGTAAGACGATTCTGCTCACCACCCTAGTAGGAGGAAGGATCAAGTATGTATCCTGGCATGTGCCGAATAGGACTCAAGTAAATTGCTTATCAAGAGTTGTATCGGAGGAAGTACCAGTTGTGAAGGATTTCCCCGATGTATTTCCAGAAGAGTTGCCAGGCATGCCACCGGATAGAGACATTGAGTTTTTTATTGAGCTTTTGCCAGGCACAGGGCCAATATCTAAGAGACCGTACAGAATGCCCGCAAAGGATTTGGAGCAAACGAAGAAGCAGATTAAGGAGTTACTGGATAAAGGTTATATTCGCCCAAGTTCGTCACCTTGGGGATCCCCAGTGCTTCTAGTGGAGAAGAAGGATGGGTCGTTAAGGATGGTTGTTGATTATCGAGGATTGAATGATGTGACGATCAAGAACAAGTACCCACTGCCGATGATAAATGATTTGTTTGATCAGCTGAGAGGAGCTAAGGTGTTTTCCAAGATCGACCTGTGATCAGGGTACCACCAACTGAAGATTCGAGAGCAGGATATACCTAAGACAACTTTTAACATGAGGTACGGGCTATACGAGTATACCGTTATGTCATTTGGCCTGACTAACGCACCTGCCTACTTTATGAACATGATGAACAAGGTGTTTATGGAGTTTTTGGATAAGTTCATCGTGGTGTGCATTGATGATATTCTGGTCTACTCGAAGAATGAAGAGGAGCATAAAGAGCATTTGCGTTTAGTAGTTGGGAAGCTCAGAGAACATCAGCTATATGCCAAGTTCAGCAAGTGTGAGTTTTGGTTGAAGGAAGTTGGATTCCTTGGACATGTTATATCCGGAGAAGGAATAGCGGTAGACCCCACCAAAGTTGTCACTATAACAAATTGGGAGGCACCCACGTCAGTTGGAGAGATCCGAAGTTTTATTGGACTCGCAGGATACTACCGGAGGTTCATTGAGAACTTCTCGAAGATTGCAAAGCCTATGACTGAGTTGTTAAAGAAAGACACCAAGTTCAAATGGACCGAGGAACGTGATGCCGGTTTTCAGGAGTTGAAGAAACGCTTGGTTACATCACCAGTGTTGATTCTGCTAGATCAACACAAGGATTATGAAGTGTACTGTGACGCTTCTCGTCGAGGACTTGGAGCCGTACTTATGCAGGAGGGAAGAGTTGTTTCATATGCCTCATGACAGCTTAAACCCCATGAGTTAAATTATGCTACACATGATTTGGAGTAAGCAGTAGTAGTGCATGCGTTGAAGACGTGGAGACATTTTCTCATCAGAAACCGCTGTGTGGTATACACGGATCACAAGAGTTTGAAGTATATCTTCACCCAGAAGGAATGAATCTCAGAGAAAGGAGATGGTTGGAACTCATTAAGGATTATGATATGAGATTACATTATCATCCCGGAAAGGCTAACGTAGTAGCTGATGCGTTGAGCCGCAAGAGTCATGTCAATGCACTCATGACCGGAGAGTTACCCAAGGAGTTAGCAGAGGATCTTCGCGAGCTATGTTTGGAGATAGTTCCGAGAGGCTATGTAGCAGCTTTGGAGATTCAATCTACTTTGATGGATAAGACCAGAGAAGCTCAGAAGACGGACAAGGAGATAGCCGAGATAAAAGAAAGGATGAGAAAAGTAAAGGCTAAAGGATTTTGTGAGGATGAGCACGATACCTTATGATTTGAGGACCGTGTATATGTGCCAAATGATCAGGAGATCAGGAAGCTGATTCTGTAGGAGGCCATGATTCGCCATATTCGATTCACCCAGTTAATACCAAGATGTATTTGGATTTGAAGGATAGTTTCTAGTGGACCGGAATGAAGAAGGATATTCCGGAGTATTAAGCAGTTTGTGATGTATGTCAGAGAGTGAAGGCAGAGCATCAGAAGCCAGCAGGGTTGCTACAACCATTGTCGATACCCGAATGGAAGTATGATAAGCTAGGCATGGATTTTATCACGGGATTGCCCAGGACGCGTTCAGGGTATGACTCGATATGGGTTGTAGTCGATCGTTTGACGAAAGTAGCTCATTTCATCCAAGTGAAGACCACTTACACCAGTGCTAAGTTGGCAAAGATATACATGACCAGGATCATATGTCTGCACGGAGTTCCAAGGACCATTGTATCAGACAGAGGAACCCAATTTACCTCAAAGTTTTGTTATCAGTTGCATGAAACTTTGGGAACCAAGCTAGAGTTCAGTACAAATTTTCACCGCAAACGGATGGACAGACTGAGAGAGTCAATCAGATTCTGGAGGACATGTTGAGAGCTTGTGCACTAGACTATGGATCTAGTTGGGACGACAATTTGCCTTATGCGGAGTTCTCTTACAACAACAGCTATCAAGCCAGTTTGAAGATGGCCCCTTTCGAAGCATTGTACGGAAGGAGGTGCAGGACATTGTTGTTGTGGCATGAAGTTGGAGACCGTCAGTTGTTTGGTCCGGATTTGATTAAAGAGTCTGAAGAGAAGGTTAAGCTAATTCACGATAGACTCAAGATAGCCCAGTCTAGGCAGAAGAGCTATGCGAATTCTAAACGCAAGGAGACAGTTTACGAAGTCGGAGACAGAGTGTATCTTCGTGTATCACCACTCCGAGGAGTTAAGCGTTTTGGAGTTAAGGGAAAGTTAGCACCACGTTTTGTGGGACCATGCAAAGTTTTGGAACGTATGGGAGAAGTTGCTTACAAGTTGGAATTGCCCGAAGGATTGTCAGGTGTTCACAATGTGTTCCACATTTCTTAGTTGAAGAAGTGCCACGCAGAGATGGCTGACATTCCTCTGAGAGATACAATGCCACTGGAAGCGATACAGTTGGATAGCGATTTGACCTACGAGGAGAAGCCAGTCAAGATTCTTGAGTTTGCCAGCCGAGTAACACGCAACAAAGTTATCAAGTTTTGCAAGGTTCAGTGGAGCCACCATACAGAAGATGAAGCCACCTGGGAACGAGAGGAAGACCTACGGAAAGATCACCCTAACCTATTTTCTAGCCAACCCGAATCTCGAGGGCGAGATTCATCTTAAGGGAGGGTAGGTTTGTAACATCCCAAATTTTAAATTTGGAATGTTATGCATTAGATCATCATTGCATATCATATTTTGTTGCATTTTGGTTTGATCCTAGAAATTCTACGCAACTCATGGACCCACGGAGAGAGTTGGGGGTTTCGTTATTTTCATATTTGAGTTTTCTCAAATTTTGAACAGAGGATCGTTTGATTTTAATTATTCTCTCTTCGAATATTTCTTTTAAGAAAATAAAAGACAGAGTTTAAAATGACTGCCTCAAAATAAAGAAATATTGGAGATTTAATATTTCTTTTAAGAAAATAAAAGACAGAGTTTAAAATGACTGCCTCAAAATAAAGAAATATTGGAGATTTAATATTGGAGGACGGGGAAAATTTATTTCAGGATTTTTGAAGTTCGTTTAGTATTTCTTTTCTTTTTTTTCTGCGCAGAATATATATATATGTATTTAAAAAAAGAGGAACCGACCTAACCGGGTCGTGTCTGACCTGGACACTAGCCCGGGCGGCCCTTATAAGCCACGGAGGCCCGAGCCGCAGCCCCCGCACCCGCAAACCCTAGCCGCCGTTCGATCCCGCCGCCGGAGTCTCACCGCGCCGCCGCCCGCGACGCCGCCCCGCAGCGCACCGCCACGCTGCCGCACCGCCCGCGCCGCCCGTCCGCCGCACCGCCGCCGCCTGTCCCGAGCCCCGCCGCCGCCGATCTCGCCGCCAGCGCCGGAGCCGCCGCCGATCTCGCCAACGCCGCCGTCAAGGTAGCCGCCGCCGCCGCGGTTTTTGTTAGAAAACCGTCGGTTTTTTCTAGAACCCACAGTTTATTTTTTTAGATTGTTTTTTTTGTTTTAGTTATTTAGCAAAGCCCGTTCGTTCGTTCGTTTTAACGAACGATTTTCACCGTTTAGCCGCAGACAGCGAACGTTCATTCGTTAGCCTGCTCGTCAGTTTTTCTTTTTCTCCGATATTTCGCGATTATTTTCGATCATGATTTCTGATCCTATTTTCGTTTTAGTATAACTTTTCGCTCGTTTATCGGAATCAGGCGATTAAAGCGCCTAGAGTTTCGTCCCAAAACCCTATTTCTGTTTAATCAACTTAAACAAGTTTTGCTACTGTAAAATTTGACTTTAGTCCAGATTAGTAATCGAAGCTTGTTTCTTTCGCAGTTTGAGTTTTGTTGCTTCGCTTGATTTGATTCCTTTTGCAAACCGGAGTTCTTAAGTTGAACTTTCTTTTTAGTTCTTCTTATTTGAGTTTTACCCGTGCATCTTTGTTTGACTGCTTATTGTATGCTTGTTTGTTTGCGATAGAGTACCCGGAGTGCGAAGCGTGCTACTACGAGTCTCTAGGTTTCATGTATCATCAGCAAGTCAAGTAAAGCTTTGATCATACCTCTTTACTACCCAGTTTTATTGCATTAGATCAATCCTCAAAGAATTGCATGGTTTGGATCTGATTAAATTGTGGGTTTGGGAAGTAGATGAGGTAGTACCTATTCACCTGTTTATTATCAAACCTTTGGGAGTTACTTCTACATTGCTTATATTGCTATGCTATGCTCGTAGACGTGGTTTGGGTGAGTGAATCCATGATAGATGTGATTATTGTTAATTAATGGTTACCTTAAGGTGGCAACTTTAATACAGATCTGGGTGGATTGAGGCACTTGGGGAACCCAGTGTTGTTTGTATTTTTGGAAATCCCTAGGTACCGTGTGATTCTCCTATGGACTACCACCCAGGCTCAAAGGGATCATAAGATTGTTCATGCTAGAAACTTCTGTGTGCAGCCACATGCCATTATGGGCTCTGGCATAGTTGAGTAAGTTGTGGGAAACCTTTCCATGATGGGCTAGCAAATGTAGGGGATTGTAAGTATAGGCCTATCTATCGGTTAAGGGGACCTCTTCGGAAAGACTGTGTCTCGGTCATCAGTCTCTAAAACAACTTGTAGTGCGAGAAATCTAACGAAGGAGATCGAGTCTTGTGGGGAAAAGTGCACAAATGTCTACAAAGTGTATAAACTAATCATGGTTAGCCGTGTCCCCGGTTATGGACATCTTGAGTATCTAGTTCTTGGATTATCATGTGGATCTCATCACTTTTAATATAATTTGGTTGGGTTTAATGATGATGCTTAATTGGGATTGAGTTGGGTGAACCTTCTCAATGTTTAACAACTACCATGATAGTTAAATAAAATTTATTCCTTTGTTGTGGGAAAAAAATTGATTTCCGCAAAACTTATTAACCATACAGCTTCCACCAGCCATATATGCATGTAGTGATAGCTTTATTCTATTCATTACTCTCTTGTGTTACATTGCCAGCATATTCCATGTGCTGACCCATTTCGGGCTGCAACGTATCATGTTGCAGACTTTTCAGACGACGAGTAAGGAGCCTTAGGTCGTGGTCTTTCACTCAGTGATGCCGTTGGAGTTGACGGACTCACTTTATCTTCTAAGCCTTCCGCTGTTCGCTGTTATCGAATTAGATGGCCTTAAGCCATATTTCTTGTAATAAGTTTCTCTTTTGAGACATTCGATGTAATAAGTGTGTGATTGCTACTCTGTTATAAATCCTCAAGTACTGTGCGTGTCAGCATTACCGATCCAGGGATGACACTGATGCGCAGAGATTAGATTGTTTGAGGTCTGGTCGCTACAAGAAGGTTCCTCCAACTCAATCCCAAATTAAAGTAATCATTAACCCAATCAAATTAATTTAAATATAGTGTTGAGATCAACAGGATAATTCAAGAACCAGATACTCAAGATGTCCATAACCAGAGACACAGCTAACCATGATTAGTTTATACACTCTGCAATGGTTTGCGCACTTTTCCCCACAGGACTCGATCTCCTCCATTGAATTTCTTGCATTACAAGGCGTTTGAGAAACGGATGATCGAGACACAGTCTTTCAGAAACATTAACTCTTTACTCTGGGTGGACAGTTACACCTACTTTCCCTCTACATGTGACGCCCGGGTACTTAAGCTACAGTAAAACTCTGCTAATGATGCCACATCACCTCGATTCATTGTTGCTAATCTCGCGTTAGTTCGAAACCGGTTCGAATTCAAATTTAAAATCAAGTCAAACTATAAAAAGATTTCGAATATTAAAACTAAAACGTTCAGGTGGTGCCAAATAATGCATAGGTAACTATGGTGGTCAAACCACACCTTTATAAAATGTTTAAACACTCTAAAAGAAATAAAATAGCAGCAACAATAATTATATAAATGCTTTTAAAATAATAAACAATTTCAAAACTATTTTATTTTAGTGCTCAGTTGTTTGTGGCTGTGGCATAAATTGTAACATCTATTTTGGGTGCCACTTTAGTATTTTTTTTCTAAAACTAAAAATAAAAGAGAATTAAATGAAAAAAAGGAAAGGCCAGGCTATAAAGAAAAACAAAATAAGTAAATAAAAACAAAAGGCCCCCTCCCCCCACTGGGCCTCTTGGCCCAGTCGGCTCAGCCGACCAGGCCGGCCCAGCTCCCCCTGGCCCAACCAGCCTCCCCACTCCCCCATTAACCCCCCGAAACCCTAACCCCCCTCACCCACGACTCCCACTGCCCCCACGACCCCCCCTCGTCTCCTCCCTCCCCCCCGATCTGGATCGGGGGGCGCACGCCCGATCCTGGCGCTCGCCCCTCAACCCCGACGCCCGCAACGCCCCGCCGCTGATCCCCGATGCCGGCGCCCTGCGGCCCACCTCGTCGGAGAACCCACCCCCTCGTCGCACCGGACCGCGCCGTCCCCGCCTCTTCTACCCCCTTCCGGGCTGGACGCCATCGCCCCGCCGCCCTCGTCGCCGGCGGCCCGGACGCCGCGCCGACCGCACCATCGTCGCCCGCTTCCACGTCCTCGTCCCCGATGGCCCCTCCTCTCCCCTGCAAGCGCACGTGAGCGCCCCCCTCCTTCCCTCCTGCCCCGCGGTCACCGTCGCGCGTTTGCGCCCCGCCCCTCGCCATGGCCACGCCCGGACCCGCAGATTGCGGTGGACTGCGCGCGCTCACAGCCGCGTCGACAGCGTCGTTGTCCCCCCCCCGCAGCCCCGTGCCCTCGCCACAAGCTCACGCACGCCCCCGCCGGCGCCCTTTGCCTCCATCACGCCACGGCCGCGCCGCACCTTGCGCCCGCTTGCCGCGTGCCTCGTGCGCCTCTCCCCCTGCTCGCTGCTGCTCCGGCGCGGCTCTGCCAGCGCAGCCGCCCGGTCCGGCCCTGACCGCGCAACCGTCCGACGACCCAACCACGACGCCTCCCGCCTTGCGCCCCACCTCGTCGCCTCGCCACTCCACCAGCGGCGCTGCAACTCCGGCGCATCGCCTCATCACCCCCACCTCTGGTCTGGCGAGCCCGCCCCGCCGTGGCTTCGCCCTTGTGGCCTCAGGCGACTGACCTCGCCCCGCTCAACCTCAGGCGGGCGCAGCCCAGTGCGGTTGCGCCCAGCGCCCGCACCCGCATCGCCTGGGTAGTCCCCGCGGCACCCGAACCCAATATGGCCCTGGCCCATTGACACGTGGGGTCCGCCCCCTGTTAGATAATGTAAACAAAAAAAAGGGATTAAAAATAATAATAATAATAATTAATTAATTAGTTAATTAGTTAACTAACTTGATTAATTCTGTTAACTAACTATTAAACCAATTTAACCTGCTAATTAATCTAACTAAATAATTAGTTAGTTATTTAGGCAATGACATGCGGGACCGACATGTCAGGTTGACCAGGTCAACTGCTGACGTCATGCTGACGTCATGATGACGTCAGCGAGCACTATTCTGGATAATGTTAAATTTAAATAATTAATTAAATCCTAAAAATGATTTAAATCTTTTAAAATTAATAGAAAACAAACCGTAGCTCAGATGAAAATGCTTTCTACATGAAAGTTGCTCAGAACGACGGGACGAACCCGGATACGCAACCCGATCATCCGCCACGCATCCCTAGCATAGCTAACTCGCAACTTTCCCCTTCCGGCTCTTCTGCCTGAAAACGCGAAACACCGGGGATTCTTTCCCGGTTGTTTCCCCGCTTCACCGGTATCGCCTAGTACTACGTTAGGGCACACCTAGCACCGCATATTGCCGCGTCTTGCTTTGTGTTACATTTGATTGCTCTGTTATTTATTGTGTTCCCCCTCCATTACTTCTTTCCGGTAGACTCCGAGACTGATGCTGATGCCCCTGTGGTCGACTACGTCACCGACGATCCCTCTCTCTTGCCAGAGCAACCAGGCAAGCCCCCTCCTTGATCACCAGATATCGCCTACTCTCCTCTATACTGCTTGCGTTAGAGTAGTGTAGCATGTTACTGCTTTCGTTATTCCTATCCTGATGCATAGCCTGTCTTTGATACTGTTGTTGATACCTTTACCTGCAATCCTACTGCTTAGTATAGGGTGCTAGTGTTCCATCAGTGGCCCTACACTCTTGTCCGTCTGCCATGCTATACTACTGGGCCGTGATCACTTCGGGAAGTGATCGCGGACATATACTATATACTTTACACTATTACATTACCTGTGATACTGTTCAGAGATGGGGCTGAAGGGGCAGGTGGCTCCATCCCGGTAGAGGTGGGTCTGGGTTCCCGACGGCCCCCGACTGTTACTTTGAGGCGGAGCGACCGGGCAGGTTGAGTCCACCTAGGAGAGAGGTGGCCTGGCCCTGGTCGGCGTTCGCGGATACTTAACACGCTTATTGAGATCTGGGTATTTGATCAGAGTCTGGCCATTTGGTATATACGCAGTAACCAACTACACGGGAAAGATATGGGCACTCGGCGTTGTGGTATCAGCCAAAGCACTTTTGACGTCAGCGACTAAGCGGCGCGCGCCGGGTTGGACCGCGTAACGTGACTTCCGTTGTACTGGAGGTTGCTAGGTCTGCTCACCGGCCGCGTTCGCAACGTGCAGGTGTGCTCAGGGCGATGGGCCCAGACCCCTGCGCGCATAGGTTTAGACCGGCGTGCTGACCGCTCTGTTGTGCCATGGTGGGGCTGCGACGTGTTGATCTTCCGAGGCCGGGCATGACCCAGGAAAGTGTGTCCGGCCAAATGGGATCAAGCGTGTTGGGTTATGTGGTGCACCCCTGCAGGGAAGTTTATCTATTCGAATAGCCGTGTCCCTCGGTAAAAGGTCGACCCGGAGTTGTACCTTGACCTTATGACAACTAGAACCGGATACTTAATAAAAAACACCCTTCCAAGTGCCAGATATAACCCGGTGATCGCTCTCTAACAGGGCAACGAGGAGGGGATCGCCGGGTAGGATTATGCCATGCGATGCTACTTGGAGGACTTCAGTCTACTCTCTTCTACCTGCTGCAAGACGGAGGCGACCAGAAGCGTAGTCCTCGATAAGACTAGCTATCCCCCTCTTATTCTGGCATTCTGCAGTTCAGTCCACTTATATGGCCCTTTACACATATATCCATGCATATGTAGTGTAGCTCCTTGCTTGCGAGTACTTTGGATGAGTACTCACGGTTGCTTTTCTTCCCCTTTTCCCCCTTTCCCTTCTACCCGGTTGCCGCAACCAGATGCTGGAGCCCAGGATCCAGACGCCACCGTCGACGACGCCTACTACCCCGGAGGTGCCTACTTCTACGTGCTGCCTGCTGACGACGACCAGGAGTAGTTAGGAGGATCCCAGGCAGGAGGCCTGCGCCTCTTTCGATCTGTATCCCAGTTTGTGCTAGCCATCTTATGGCAACTTGTTTAACTTATGTCTGTGCTCAGATATTGTTGCTTCCGCTGACTCGTCTATGATCGAGCACTTGTGTTCGAGCCCTCGAGGCCCCTGGCTTGTATTATGATGCTTGTATGACTTATTTTATTTGTAGAGTTGTGTTGTGATATCTTCCCGTGAGTCCCTGATCTTGATCGTACACATTTGCGTGCATGATTAGTGTACAATTGAATCGGGGGCGTCACACTACATCTGCTAGCCCATCACTGAAAGCGGTCATGCAACATACTCAACTATGTTAGAGCCCATAATAGCTTGTGGCTGCACACGGAAGTTTCTAGCATGAATAATCTTATGATCCCTTTGAGCCTGGGTGGCGGACCGTAGGATGATCACACAGGTACTCCGGGATATCCTAGGACAACACTGGATTCTCCAGGTGCCCACAAGCAATCCACCCAGATGTGTATTAAATTTGCCACCTTAAGTTGAGCCATTAATTAACAACTCACATCTGTCATGGTTACACTCAAACCCAATCTATGTCTACGAGCATAGCATGGCAATATAAGCATAACGTAGAAGTAACTCCCAAGGGTTTGATAATTAAACAGGTAATCGGTTCTACCTCATCATCTACTTCCCAGACCCACATGTTAAGAGATCCTACTCATGCAATGTGAGAGGGTTGAAACTAATGCATAAAATCTGGGTAATAAAGGGATATGATCAATGTGTTACTTACCTTGCTGACGATCTGCAAAACCTAGTGACTCGTAGTAGCATGCTTCGCACTCCGGGAATTCTATCGCAAACGAACAATAGCATACATAAGCACTCAAGCAAAGATGCACGAGTAAAACTCAAATAAGAAGTTCTAACCAGAAAGTTCAACTGAAGAACTCCGGTTTGCAAAAAGAATGAAATCAAATGGAGCAACGAAACTCAAACTACGAAAGATACAACATCCATTTACTAATCTGGACTAAAGTCAAGTTTTACAGTACCAAAATCTTGTTCAAGTTGGTTAAACAGAAAGAGAACTTTGAGACGAATATCTAGGCGCTTGTTTCACCTGATTTGGATAAATGAGCGAAAAGATAAACTAAAACAAAAATTAGGGCAGAAATCGCGGTCGGAAATAATCGCGGAAAAACATTAGAAAAAGAAAAACTGACAAACAGGCTAACGAACGAACGTTCGCTGTGTGCGACTAACGGATGAACAACGTTCGTTAAAAAAAATGTACGGACGAACGCCCGCTATTTAACTAAACCATAGAAAACCGAACAAACGTCGATCTTAGGGTTTTTTGAAAGAAACCGACCGGTCAAACGGTCAACGGCAGCGGCTCGGCGAGATCCGGCGACGGTGGGCGGCGGCGGGCAGTGGCGGCGGCTTAGGGTTAGGGTTTGGGGCGCGGCGGCGGGCTTCGGTGGGTTGGGCCCTCGGGCGGTGCGGCTTATAAAGCCTGCCCCGGCTAGAGTCCGGGTCGGTTACGACCCGTTAGGTCGGTGCAACTTTTTGTTAAACTTGACGCGGAAAAACAAATAAAAGAAATACTAAACGGTGTCAAAAAATCCGGAAATAAATTTTCACAATCCTCTAATAATATTGCGGACAAAGTGAACATTTATTTGTGCCTCTAATGCAATTTTGAAAGACGCATAATTTTTTTAATTCAAATTAAGTAGCAACAAAAGCCCAAAAAATTATTTATTTGATTTTAATATCTTTACTCCAATATTCCCTTTATTTTGGAGAAGTCATATTATCTCCTCTCTTATATTTTAATATGAAATATTTTTGGAGAGAAAAATAACTAAAACCAAAGTGATCCTTGTTTAAATATTTGATAAAATTCAAATATGTAAAACCTGAAATCCCCAACTCTCTCTGTGGGTCCTTGAGTTGCTTAGAATTTCGAGGATCGCAAAGCAACAATGCAGTAAAAATATGATATGCATGAATGACCTATGTATAATATTCCAAATTGAAAATTTGGGATGTTATAGTGAAAGACTAAATGATAGTTGAGTATGTGGACTTGCTGAAAAGCTCTTATAATGACTCTTTCCGATGTTATGATAAATTACAATTGTTTCAATGACCGATATTATAGTTTGCTGGTTTTCAATGAAGTTTCTGATTCATATTTTACATTGTGAATAGATTATTACTTGAGCATAAGAAATCATATGACAATATTTATATATGTTGCTGTTATAAGAATGATCATGGTGCCCTCATGTCCGTATTTTATTTTATCGACACCTCTATCTCTAAACATGTGGACATGTTTTTCATTATCGGTTTCCGCTTGAGGACAAGCAAGGTCTAAGCTTAGTGGAGTTGATACGTCCATTTTGCATCATGCTTTTATATTGATATTTATTGCATTATGGGCTGTTATTACACATTATGTCATAATACTTATGCCTATTCTCTCTTATTTTACAAGGTTTGCATGAAGAGGGGGAATGGCGGCAGCTCGAATTCTGGGATGGAAAAGGAGCAAATATTAGAGACCTATTCTGCACAGCTCCAAAAGTCCTGAAACTTCACAGAGGCAATTTTTTGCATTAATAAAAAATACTAGCGAAAGAATCAACCAGAGGGGGCCACCCACCATCCACGAGGGTGGGGGGCGCACCCTACCCCCTGGGCAGGCCCCCTACCTCGTGGACCCCTGGCAGTCCTCCGGTGCCCATCTTCTGGTAGATGAAGTCTTTTACCCTGGAAAAAATTAGAAGGAAGCTTTCGGGACGAAACACCGCCGCCACGAGGCGGAACCTTGGCGGAACCAATGTAGGGCTCCGGCGGAGCTGTTCTACCGGGGAAAGATCCCTCCGGGAGGGGGAAATCATCACCATCGTCATCACCATCAATCCTCTCAGCAGGAGTGGGTCAATCTCCATCGACATCTTCACCAACACCATCTCCTCTCAAACCCTAGTTCATCTCTTGTATCCAATCTTTGTCCCAAAACCTCAGATTGGTACATGTGGGTTGCTAGTAGTGTTGATTACTCCTTGTAGTTGATGCTATAGTTGGTTTATTTGGTGGAAGATCATATGTTCAGATCCTTTATGCATATTAATACCCCTCTGATTATGAACATGAATATGATTTGTGAGTAGTTACGTTATTTTCCTGAGGACATGAGAGAAGTCTTTCTATAAGTAGTCATGTGAATTTGGTATTCGTTCGATATTTTGATGAGATGTATGTTGTCTCTCCTCTAGTGGTGTTATGTGAACGTCGACTACATGACACTTCACCATTATTTGGGCCTAGAGGAAGGCAATGGGAAGTAATAAGTAGATGATGGGTTGCTAGAGTGATAGAAGCTTAAACCCTAGTTTATGTGTTGCTTCGTAAGGGGCTGATTTGGATCCATATGTTCATGCTATGGTTAGGTTTACCTTAATACTTCTTTTGTAGTTGTGGATGCTTGCAATAGGGGTTAATCATAAGTGGGATGATTGTCCAAGGAAGGTCAGCACCCAAGCACCCGTCCACCCACATATCAAATTATCAAAGTAACGAACGCGAATCATATGAGCGTGATGAAAACTAGCTTGACGATAATTCCCATGTGTCCTCGGGAGTGTTTTCCTTCATATAAGAGTTTGTCTAGGCTTGTCCTTTGCTACAAAAAGGATTGGTCCATCTTGCTGCACCTTATTTACTTTCATTACTTGTTGCCCGTTACAAATTATCTAATCACAAAACTATCTATTACCGACAATTTCAGTGCTTGCAGAGAATACCTTACTGAAAACCGCTTGACATTTCTTTCTGCTCCTCGTTGGGTTCGACACTCTGAACTATCGAAAGGACTACGATAGATCCCCTACACTTGTGGGTCATCAGATAACGTAAATCGGGACGAAACAGAGCCAAAGTACACTTTCAGAAAGGGAAGACATATACTCAGGAATACGCTTCCACTTATCCTAGTCAGCAGAGGCGGGGCCGGGCGCTGACTCAGTGCTAGGTGGGGCCCGCTGCTAACATCTCCCTCTCCTGCTCCTCCTTCTTCCCCGACGCTGTTCACGGACCAGTGGGAGGTCGACTATCGTCTGGGCTACTTTGGCCATCCCCGGCGATGCCCCGGCCACCGGAGTGACTAGGAGAGCGAGCCGCACCCGTCCCCGCACCATACGGATGCCGTAGAGCTCGGGGATGAGACACACTCTGTCCGCGTAGGAGGAGGGCTTCGGCCGGGGGCCAGGTCATGGCAAACGGCCACTGTAGGAGGAGAAGAGGTGTTGGGGTGGCTCCGGGGTGAGAATGGAGGTCTCTGGTGGTGGTTGATGTCTACTACACAAACTTCCTGTTGTAGACGTTGTTGGGCCTCCAAGTGCAGAGGTTTGTAGGACAGTAGCAAATTTCCCTCGAGTGGATGACCTAAGGTTTATCAATCCATGGGAGGCATAGGATGAAGATGGTCTCTCTCAAGCAACCCTGCAACCAAATAACAAAGAGTCTCTTGTGTCCCCAACACACCCAATACACTGGTAAATTGTATAGGTGCACTAGTTCGGCGAAGAGATGGTTATACAAGTGCAATATGGATGGTAGGTATAGGTTTTTGTAATCTGAAAATATAAAAACAGCAAGGTAACTAATGATAAAATTGAGCACAAACGATATTGCAATGCGTTGAAACAAGGCCTAGGGTTCATACTTTCACTAGTGCAAGTTCTCTCAACAATAATAAAATATCTAGATCATATAACAATCCCTCAACATGCAACAAAGAGTCTCTCCAAAGTCACTAATAGCGGAGAACGAACAAAGAGATTATTGTAGGGTATGAAACCACCTCAAAGCTATCCTTTCTGATCGATCTATTCAACAGTCCGTAGTAAAATAACACGAAGCTATTCTTTCCGTTCAATCCATCATAGAGTTCGTACTAGAATAACACCTTAAGACACAAATCAACCAAAACCCTAATGTCACCTAGATACTCCAATGTCACCTCAAGTATCCGTGGGTATGATTATACGATATGCGTCACACAATCTCAGATTCATCTCTTTTCAACCAGCACAAAGAACTTCAAAGAGTGCCCCGAAGTTTCTACCGGAGAGTCTGGACAAAAATGTGTGCCAACCCCTATGCATAAGTTCTCGAGGTCACGGAACCCGCAAGTTGATCACCAAAACATACATCAAGTAGATCACTTGAATATCCCATTGTCAGCACAGATAAGCAGATGCAAGACATACATCAAGTGTTCTCAAATCCTTAAAAACTCAATACAATAAAATAACTTCAAAGGGAAAACTCATTCCATTACAAGAGAGTAAAGGGGAAGAAACATCATAAGATCCAACTATAATAGCAAAGCTCGCGATACATCAAGATCCTGCCAAATCAAGAACACGAGAGAGAGAGAGAGAGATAAAAAACATAGCTACTGGTACATACCCTCATCCCCGAGGGTGAACTACTCCCTCCTCATCATGGAGAGCGCCGGGATGATGAAGATGGCCACCAGCGAGGGTTCCCCCCTCCGGCAGGGTGCCGAAACGGGTGTAGATTGGTTCTCGGTGGCTACAGAGGCTTGCGGCGGCGGAACACCCGATCTAGGTTATGTTCTAGGGGTTTCTGTATATATAAGAGGTTTTGGCGTCGGGAACAAGTCAGGGGGCCTCCGGGCTGTCCACGAGGCAGGGAGGCGTGCCCAGGGGGGTGGGCGCGCCCCCACCCTCGTGGGCAGCCTCAAACTCTTCTGGCCCAACTCTTTACTCCATGGCCTTCTTCTGGTCAAAAAATAAGCTCTATCAAGTTTCAGGTCAATTGGACTCCGTTTGGTTTTCGTTTTCTGCGATACTAAAAAATAAGGAAAAAACACAAACTGGCACTCGGCTCTAGGTTAATAGGCTAGTCCCAAAAATCATATAAAATAGCATATAAATGCATGTAAAACATCCAAGCTTGATAATATAATAGCATGGAACAATAAAAAATTATAGATACGTTGGAGATGTATCAAGCATCCCCAAGCTTAATTCTTGCTCGTCCTCGAGTAGGTAAATGATAAAAACAGAATTTTTGATGTGGAATGCTACCTAACATATTTATCAATGCAATATTCTTTATTGTGGCATGAATATTCAGATCCATAAGATTCAAAACAAAAGTTTAATATTGACATGAAAACAATAATACTTCAAGCATACTAACATAGCAATCATGTCTTTCTCAAAATAACATGGCCAAAGCAAGCTATATGACAATGATGGAGCATGAATCAAGAGTGACATGTATGAAAGAATTATGAACGGTGGCTTTGCCACAAATACGATGTCAACTACATGATCATGCGAAGCAATATGACAATGATGGAGCGTGTCATAATAAACGGAATTGTGGAAAGTTGCATGGCAATATATCTCAGAATGGCTATGGGAATGCCATAATAGGTAGGTATGGTGGCTGTTTTGAGGAAGGTAGATGGTGGGTGTATGATATCGGCGAAAGGTGCGCGGTATTAGAGAGGCTAGCAATGGTGGAAGGATGAGAGTGCGTATAATCCATGGACTCAACATTATTCATAAAGAACTCACATACTTATTGCAAAAATCTATTTGTTATCGAAACAAAGTAATACACGCATGTTCCTAGGGGGATAGATTGGTAGGAAAAGACAATCGCTCATCCCCGACCGCCACTCATAAGGAGGACAATCAATAAATAAATCATGCTCCGACTTCATCACATAACGGTTCACCATACGTGCATACTACGAGAATCACAGACTTTAGCACAAGTATCTCTCAAATTCACAACTACTCAACTAGCATGATTCTAATATCACCATCTTCATATCTCAAAACAATCATAAGGAATCAAACTTCTCATAGTATTCAATGCACTTTATATGAAAGTTTTTATTATATCCCTCTTGGATGCCCATCATATTAGGACTAAATTCATAACCCAAGCAAATTACCATGCTTTCCTAAAGACTCTCAAAATAATATAGGTAAAGCATGAGAGTTCATCTATTTCTTCAAAATAAAACTACCGCCATGCTCTAAGAGATATAAGTGAAGCACTAGAGCAAACAACAAACTACTCCAAAAGATATAAGTGAAGATCAATGAGTAGTCGAATAATTATGCAACTATGTGAAGACTCTCCTATTTAATAATTTCAGATCTTGATATTTTATTCAAACAACAAGCAAACCAAAAGAAAATAAAATGACGCTCTAAGCAAAACACATATCATGTGGTGAATAAAAATAAAGCTCCAAGTAAAGTTACCGATGAACGAAGACGAAAGAGAGGATGCCATCCGGGGCATCCCCAAGCTTAGGCTCTTGGTTATCCTTGAATATTACCTTGGGGTGCCTTGGGAATTCCGAAGCTTAAGCTCTTGCCACTCCTTATTCCATAGTCCAACGAATCTTTACCCAAAACTTGAAAACTTCACAACACAAAACTTAACAGAAAACTCGTAAGCTCCGTTAGTATAAGAAAATAAAACCACCACATAGGTACTGTTGTGAACTCATTCTAAATTCATATTGGCGTAATATCTACTGTATTCTAACTTATCTATGGTTCATTCCCTCCGAAACCACTCATAGATTCATCAAAATAAGCAAGGAACACAATGAAAACAGAATCTGTCGAAAACAGAACAGTCTGTAGTAATATGTATCAAACGTATACTTCTGGAAATCCAAAAATTCCGAAATAAATTGGTGGACCTGAGGAATTTGTCTATTAATAATCTGAAAAAATAATCAACCTAAAATGACTCTCCATTAAGAAATGGCAGCTAATCGGGTGAGCGCTAAAGTTTCCATTTTTTACAGCATGATCATAAAGACTTCACCCAAGTCTTCCCAAAGGTTCTACTTGGCAGAAACACTAATTAAAACATAAAACCACATCTAACTAGAGGCTAGATAGATTATTTATTTCTAAACAGGATCAAAAAGCAAGGAACAAAATAAAATTGGGATGCCTCCCAACAAGCGCTATCGTTAACGCCCCTAGCTAGGCATGATGATTTCAATGATGCTCACAGAAAACATAAGAATTGAAACATAAAGAGAGGACCATGAAGAATATGGCTAGCACATTTAAGTATAACCCACTTCCTGTGCATAGGGATTTTGTAAGCAAACAACATATGGGAACAATAATCAACTAGCATAGGAAGGCAAAACAAGCATAACTTCAAAGCTTTAAGCACATAGAGAGGAAACTTGATATTATTGCAATCCCTACAAGCATATATTCCTCCCTCATAATAATTTTTAGTAGCATCATGAATGAATTCAAAAATATAACCAGCACCTAAAGCATTCTTTTCATGATCTACAAGCATAGAAATTTTATTACTCTCCACATAAGCAAAATTCTTCTCTTTCGGAATAGTGGGAGTATCATAAGAGACTCGAATACTATAAATTGTTTCCACATTAAAAGAGTAATGTTCAGAAGAAGGGTAATCATAATCATGACAAGTTTTATAAATATAATCATCACTACTTTTTATAGCATAAGTGTCATCACAATAATCATCATAAGTAGCAACTTTGTTCTCATCATAATCGATTGAAACCTCTTCCAAGATAGTGGAATCATTACTAAATAAAGTCATGACCTCTCCAAATGCACTTTTATAATTATCACAATTAGATTCAACACCCTCCAAAATAGTGGGATCATTACTTCCTAAAGTTGACACTCTTCCAAACCCACTTTCATCAATATAACCATCATAAATAGGAGGCATGCTATCATCATAATAAATTTGCTCATCAAAACTTGGGAGGCTAAACATATCATCTTCATAAAACATAGCATCCCCATGCTTGGGACAAACATTAATTGCAGCAAATATATTCTCAAACATGTCATTCTCATCAAACATAGCATCCCCAAGCTTGGGCCTTGTTGGTGTCAAAACTGGCGGATCTCGGGTAGGGGGTCCCGAACTGTGCGTCTAGGCGGATGGTAACAGGAGGTAGGGGACACGATGTTTTACCCAGGTTCGGGCCGTATTGATGGAGGTAAAACCCTACGTCCTGCTTGATTAATATTGATGATATGGGTAGTACAAGAGTAGATCTACCACGAGATCAAGGAGGCTAAACCCTAGAAGCTAGCCTATGGTATGATTGTTGTTCTGTCCTACGGACTAAAACCCTCCGGTTTATATAGACACCGGAGAGGGTTAGGGTTACATAGAGTCAGTTACAATAGTAGGAGATCTACATATCCGTATCGCCAAGCTTGCCTTCCATGCCAAGGAAAGTCCCTTCCGGACACGGGACGAAGTCTTCAATCTTGTATCTTCATAGTCCAGGAGTCCGGCTGAAGGTATAGTCCGGCTATCCGGACACCCCCTAATCCAGGACTCCCTTAGTAGCCCCTGAACCAGGCTTCAATGACGACGAGTCCGGGGCGCAGATTATCTTCGGCATTGCAAGGCGGGTTCCTCCTCCAAGTACTTCATAGAAGATTTTGAACACAAAGGATAGTGTCCGGCTCTGTAAAATAAATTTCCACATATTGCCATAGAGAGAATAATATTTACACAAATCTAATCTGCTGACGTATTCCGTAGCGTGACATCACACTACGGCCAAGCCTTTATTTGAATCGTTTTTACTCCCCCACCTCAGCGCGTTTCGCGAGGCGGTTTCCTTGGCACGTCTTGTCAAAGCAGAGATCGTGTCCCCTTTATTTACGGGATTCTCATCAATACGGACGTGGGTAACCCAACCGCACCATTGATTACGGCGCTTGGGAGATAAGCGAGTTTTATCAGGCCGGTGGGGACGCATAGCCGCATCCGCCCATATAAGGGGATAAGGATCCACCTTCTTACCTACGTCTTCTTCCTCCTTTGCCTATCCATCTTCCGCGCACTCGAGCTCTAGCGCCCAAGCCCGCATTTCCCACCTCGACCTTCTCCAGCCATGTCTGGAGCGGGAGGCAAGTGGATGGTCTCCTCCGTTACGGAGGGACACATCAAAAAACTGATGAAGGCCGGATACTTGTCTAACGACATCGCGCACTGGCTTCCCGAAGAGGGGCAGCTCCTCCCCACACCAAGGCCCCATGAGAGGGTAGTGTTCCTTCCCCACTTCCTCCGCGGACTGGGCTTTCCTCTCCTCCCATTCGTCTGGGGACTCATGTTCTACTATGACCTGGATTTCCACGATCTGGCCCTGAACTTCATCCTCAACATCTCGGCGTTTATCGTCGTGTGCGAGGCTTTCCTCTGCATCCGCCCCCATTTCGGCCTATGGCTCAAGATTTTCAATGGCAAGCCGAAGGTGGTGCACGGCAACTAGGCGGAGTGCAGAGGTGCCATGGCGGGCAAGATGCCCAACGTTCTATGGCTCGAGGGCTCCTTTGTGGAGACCCTGAAGGGGTGGCAATTGGGGTGGTTTTACATCACTGAGCCGCGCGACCCTGAGTGGGTCGCAGCCCCCGAGTTCTGGTCCGGACCCCCTACGCGGCTCACGTCCTGGAAAGAGATGGGCCTGTCGTGGGGCAGCAAAGAAGAGGTGACTGGACTGCAAAAACGCATCCAAACCTTGGTGAACAAGCAGCTCAAGCTTGTCAATGTAGTCTAGGTTATGCTCATCCGCCGAATCCTCCCGTGTCAACAACGGGCCTTCAATCTGTGGGAGTTCAACTCGGCACAACACCGAACTCTTAACAGGCTCTTCGACACGACATACGAAGATGCCTGGAAGGTGCTTTTTAAGGGTGCCGAGGCTCCCGCATCCGCTTCCGAGGATCGCGGATTCAGCACGCAACGTCATGCTAGTGCGGTAAGCCATTTGTACCTTTTACAGGGCATTAGTTTTTCATTGTTTGACTCTATGCGGGATCTAAGCTCCCTTACCTTTGACAAGATTGGCAGGCGAAGTCCGGACAGATCGACTATCCGGCTCCTTTGCCCGAAGACCCAGCCGATGCTCGCTTGGCGAAGCTGCTGGTTCCGGCACCCTATGTGGTGCTGGAGAAGAAGGCCAAGAAGAAGGCCACAGGGACTCGAAAGAGTGCCCGGCGCCTGGAGGTGTCGGATTCATCATCCGACGACTCCGAGATGCACTCCTCCCGTGAAAAAGAGGAGGAGGATGAAGAAACTTCTCCCCCCAAGCGGAGGGAGGAAAGAAGAGGAAGGCCGCCCCGACCGGGGAGGCCAAAGGGTTCCAAGAAGGGGAAGACCCTTCCCTCGGACTACTCCACCGACGCCGACGACGGCGAAGAGGAGTGGCCGCACAGGGCCAAGCGCCCAACGAGATCGGAAGTGTTTGGACACCAGAGTAACTTGTAGTGTTCCTTTATTGCACAACCTTCCCTTATGTCGAATATATCTATGCAGTCCGCCCAAGGCCGGGCTCGACGAGTTGTCGAGCGGCTCCCTGGATTCGTCGGACGTGAATTCACTTCCGCCCGCTACCTCCCCGGACGATGCTGGGGTGGCGTTCCGACAGGTTCCAAGCCAAGAGAGGGTGGTCCTGGAGGAGCCGCAAGGCGACCTCCCGGACTCCAGGAGTAAAGGGGATAGATCCCCCCAGGGCTCCAAGTCTGGCCCTAGGCCGGACACTGCTCCGGAACCTTCAAAGGTTCCAGAGTCCGGCGCGCGACCTCCTTCCAAGAGGAGCAAGCCCATCGAGCCGGTGACCCCTGTCCAACCGGAGGCGCCGGACAATCTGTTGGAGGTGCTTAAGGGTGCCTACATCGACGAGGGGCACCGCACCATTATGAGTGCGGTGGTCCAGAAGGTTCAGTCCGCCAAGAGCGGACTGACTGAAGCTTGTGCGAGGCTTTTAACAGGATTTGAGGTAAGTAAAGAATGTGTAAAAATATTACCGCATAGACAATAGCCCCTGATGCTCTGTGTGGCGTCCGGGAAGAAAAGCCGAATAGAGGATCAAATAAAATTCACAGGAGTCTAACAGAAAGGAGTCAATATGCGTATGCAGGCTTCTCCGCTGGTGTCCGCCGCACTGACTGCGGAAGTGGACGCGCTAAAGCAGAACCTCGAGAGGTCCGAGCAAGAGCTCGGGCTTGCCAAGAAGCAACTCTAGGACAAGGAAGGTAAGAAATACCTTGTTTAAATATATAAAAAGGTGCAATTGCAAAAAATGACAGGATTAACGTGGCTATTGTAGGGGTCACGTCTGAGGTGGCGACCCTTAAGCAAGCGTTGTCCGAGGCCGAGGAGAGGGCGGCCGTGGAGCGCACCGAGCGGGAGAAGTATGAGGCCCAGATTGGCGAGGTGCGGCAAGAGCTCTAGGCTCTCATGAAAAAACATGAGAGTTTGGAGCTTGACTCAAAGACGCGAGCGTCTGAGCTCGCGACGGCAATTGAAAATGCCAAGTCTGCCAAGGCCGAATCCTAGAAGGCCTTCCAGGAGTTGGATGCGGTGAAAAAGATAGTGGCGGGTAAGGCATTCTTTATGCAAAGCAAACACATAAGAGTGAGTTACTTGTTACTTACCCGAATCCGGAGCTCTCCAGGAGCATTCGCAGATCTTCCCCGTAGCGTGTCCGATGCCGCCGCATTCTATCGAGCCGAGGAGGGCAGCTCGACAGAGAAGGTGTTCTGGTCTCAGTATGCTGAGGCCGGACACCCTGTGCCCCTGAGCGACCAGCTGAAGCAACTGGTCGAGCTCCACAAGGTGGCCGAACATGCCATGAAGGGCCTCATAGTTCGGCTGTGGCCTGGAGAGGCCCTGCCTGGGAGCTACTTCGGGCTGGTGCGGCGGCTGGTGGAGGCCTGTCCAAGGCTCGAAGTCATCAAGCACTCCGTCTGCATCAAAGGTGCCCGTAGGGCCCTTGCCCGCGCTAAGGTGCACTGGGCCAAGCTGGATGCTGAGAAGCTTGAGAAGGACGGGCCACCGCCGGGGAAAGAGCATCGCAAGCCCGAGAATTATTAAAAGGATGTTCTGAAGGGTGCCTGCCTTATGGCAGATGAATGTTCCAAGGATGTATTTTTTGAGTAAAACTCGCTCGTTTTGTCCTGTGCGCTGAAAACTTGTTCATATGCGCTAAGCAATGCTTTTTGAATTTAAAATATTACCTTTTATGTGGCTGTTTATCAAATTTGAGAGATGGCAAGTCGTCGGCTTCTGCCCCCGTGCCACTAGTGCTGGGGTGTTCGGGATAAACCTGAGCGCTCTTTTCCCCATGTTTGGGTCCTTCGAGGGAGGCGCTCAGCACAACGAACAAGGCAATCGGACTATAATGCTTGAACACTCTCACTTAGCCATAGAATTCTATAATTTTAAATTTTGGCGAAGCCCCTGGTATTCGGAAGACCGAGTTCGGGGCGCTATCCACGCCTTGGCCGGACAGAGCCGACTCCTCGCTCTAAGCGGCATAAGTCTTTATGGACTCGAAAAACCTCTCGAACAGCGACCAGCTCTCGCTTCATCATGACAGTCAGTTTTAGCTTTCTCTACTGAGGTGCTTAGCCCAGCTCAACTGGGGCACAATCGCAGTAGTTTTCCTAGTGCTACCTTAGCCGATATAGCGGAACGTAAGGCACCAAAACATAGGAGCCGGGCAAACCCAACTATTGACCCAAGACATGATTCAGAGCCGATGCATATAATGCTATCAGTTCGGGGTGCCGCACTTGTTAAAGTGTTCGGGCTTCTCACACCATATTGAGGGGTACTAAAGCCCCTGGCGTATTTGGTCGTACCAAAGTGTACGGGTGCAACATGTCGTTAATGAACATATATTTGTAAAGAAGAGTAATGCAAAAATAGACAAAAGCTATGCATTGTTTATTAAAAAGGGCTGCGATCAAGGAAGAACGATACAAATGACGCGATAAGCAAAAGGTTGGACTATTTAACATGTTCGTTCCAGGGGCAGGCTGCGGAATGGTATGCGAAACAGGTATACTTCTCGTGATAGAGACCACCTGGGAGTTCCGTTTAATGCGGCATGGCTTGTCTGCTTCCCTGGTTCTTGCATCGTTTGTGCGGCAATTGTACTGCCGGATAGGCCTTCTGAAGAATGGAGTCCTGAAAGTAAGATAAAAGTAAAAAAAATCGGCAGCCCCTAGTGCGGTTTAAACCGTGTTTTGGGTGTGCCGTGATGGTGCCCCTCCCCCTGTACCCATGGTATTTCTAGAGAGTAGTTATGTACGTGAAGCACTGGTGTCGCATTTTCGCAAGGGCTGGGGTTGGGGCCGCATTGCTACGCCTGCTCGGAACGTGCCAGGCGGTCTTGTTGTAGGTTACTCCGTGCGCGCTTGACGGTGTCCGGAAGTTTAATGGCCGGACTGGAGAATTGCCTGGAGAGGCTGCTTTGTACTTCCACTGCAAGGGCCGCCGTGTGCTCCTCTGTTCGGAGGGAGCGTTGGTGTTTCCATTGACCAGAATTACTCCTCGAGGGCGTGGCATCTTGAGCTTAAGGTATGCGTAGTGCGGTACCGCATTGAACTTGGCGAATGCGGTTCGCCCGAGCAGTGCGTGATAGCCACTGCGGAACGGGACTATGTCGAAGATTAACTCCTCGCTTCAGAAATTATTCGGAGATCCGAAGACCACTTCAAGTGTAACTGAGCCCGTACAATTTGCCTCTACACCTGGTATGACGCCTTTAAAGGTCGTTTTGGTGGCCTTAATCCTCGAGGGATCTATGCCCATTTTCTGCACTGTATCCTGGTAAAGCAGGTTCAGGCTACTGCCGCCGTCCATAAGGACTCTAGTGAGATGAAATCCATCAATGATTGGGTCTAGAACCAATGCGGCGAATCCGCCATGACAGATGCTAGTGGGGTGGTCCCTTCGGTCAAAGGTGATCGGGCAGGAGGACCATGGGTTGAACTTCGGGGCGACTGGCTCCATCGCGTATACGTCCCTTAACGCGCGCTTCCGCTCCCTCTTGGGGATGTGGGTTGCGTATATCATGTTCACCGTCCGCACTTGTGGGGGAAAACCCTTCTGTCCACTGTTGTTCGGTGGCCGGGGCTCTTCGTCCTCATTGCTATGCAGCCCCTTGTCTTTATTTTCGGCATTTAACTTGCCTGCCTGCTTGAACACCCAACAATCCCTGTTGGTGTGATTGGCTGGACTTTCGGGGGTGCCATGTATCTGGCACAAGCGGTCGAGTATTCGGTCCAGACTGGACGGGCCCTAAGTATTTCTTTTGAATGGCTTTTTCCGCTGACCGGATTTATAGCCTTTGAATCCGGCATTAACTGCCGTATCCTCAGCATTGTCGCCGTTAATGCGACGCTTCTGCTTGTTGCGACGCGACCTGCCACTATTGTCTCTAGTATCCTAATTACCAGGGTTCTTGGTCATATTGTTGCTACGAGCAAGCCAGCTATCTTCTCCCGCGCAAAAGCTGGTCATGAGTGTCGTGAGTGCTGCCATAGATTTCGGCTTTTCCTGTCCTAGGTGTCGGGCAAGCCACTCGTCATGAATATTGTGCTTGAAGGCTGCTAGGGCCTCTGCGTCCGGACAGTCGACTATTTGATTTTTCTTTGTTAGGAACCGTGTCTAGAATTGCCTGGACGATTCCTCTGGCTGCTGAATTATGTGGCTTAGGTCATCGGCGTCTGGTGGTCGCACATAAGTTCCCTGGAAATTGTCAAGGAATGCGGCTTCCAGGTCCACCCAACAACTGATTGATTCTGCTGGCAAGCTGTTAAGCCAATGCCAAGTTGGTCCTTTAAGCTTGATGGCGTGTAGATCATCGCCACGGGCCATGTGGATATGAAGGAGATAATCCTCGATCCATACCGCAGGATCTGTTGTGCCATCATATGATTCGATGTTTACGGGTATGAAACCCTCGGGGATTTGATGATCCATTACTTCATCTGTGAAGCATAGTGGGTGTGGGGTGCCTCTGTACTGGGCTATATCACGACGTAGCTCCAATGAGCTTTGTCTGCTGTGTTCGGCCCTACCGGGTTTGTTGTATCCAGCGTGACAGTTATCGTCTCGAGTCGTGGGGCGCCCACGCGATCCGTAGACCGATCTTGTTTTCCTTGCCTTGTCCTCCAATATATCGCGCAAGTCTGGCGCATTTTCCCATGCCTTGGTATATTTTGAGGCGCCGGGGTGCGGCTTGAGTGGAGGGCCGAGAGGCCTCTCTGTCGCGGCCACGAGGTGGCCGGTCGGCCGTATCATGTGCTGGTGATGCAGGTTTAGGTGCTTCCTCCTCTGATCAGGGTAGCAACCTGCGCTTTGGGTAGCTCTTGGAGGGGTGTTCGAGTTCATACTCTTCGGCCGCAAGGACTTCACTCCATCTATCGGCTAGCAAATCTTGATCAGCTCTAAGCTGTTGCTGTTTTTTCTTGAGGCTGCTTGCCGTGGCCATAAGCCTGCGTTGAAAACGCTCTTGCTCGACGGGATCCTCTGGCACGACAAATTCGTCGTCGTCGAGGCTTGCCTCGTCTTTGGAGGAAGGCATATAATTATCGTCCTCGACCTCTCTGTCTGCTGCTCTCTCATGTGGGCTGGCTTCTCCATCCTCCTGTGCTGAATCTTGCTGGAGGGGGTTTTCTTCGGCACTCTCCAGAGTATGATTATCTCCCGTGCCGGAATCACCGTTTTTGCTTTGGCGGGATTTTGAGCGGCGCCGCTGACGCCGATGCTTGGTCTGTTTCTTGGAGGCGTCATCCTCCGCTGTTCCATCGCCATCTCCTTCTTTTGGGGTGTCCACCATGTATATGTCATATGACGATGTGATTTCCAGTGCCCCATAGGCGCTGGTTCTTGATCGTCTCCTGCATCGGCGTCCATACCGTCGATATCTTCGGAGTCAAAGTCGAGCATGTCAGTTAAATCATCGACAGTGGCTACAAAGTGGGTGGTGGGTGGGCTTTGAATTTCTTCATCGTCCGTATCCCAACCTTGCTGACCGTAGTCCGGCCAGGGCTCTCCTGATAAAGAGAGAGACTTTAGTGATTTCAGGATATCGCCGAAGGGCGAGTGCTGAAAGATGTCCGTGGCGGTAAACTCTAGGATCGGCGCCCAATCGGATTTGATCGGCAGGTGCGCGGAGGGCTCGGAGTCCGGAGAGAAGTCCGGCTACTTGGATTCACGAGCCTCGCGGAGCGCGGGGCTGGTGTTCGGCTCGATCGCCGTTGGGATCATAGCCCCAGAGGCGGCGTCCAACCACCCATCCTCGATCGGTGCTGTTGGCTCCGAATTAAGGGTCGAAGCCGATGCGGGTGGGGCCTCCAAGGCAATGTTTGGCGGCACAACTAGATCATGCCCGTCGTGATAGTGCGGCGCGCTCGGCAGTGGCTCGAATCCGTCGAGGATCAAGTCCCCGCGGATGACAGCCGTGTAGTTTAAACTTCCAAATCTGACCTGATGGCCAGGGGCATAGCTTTCGATCTGCTCCAGATGGCCAAGTGAATTGGCCCGCAGTGCGAAGCCGCCGAAGACGAAGATCTGTCCGGGGAGAAAGGTCTCACCCTGGACTGCGTCGCTATTGATGATCGGAGGAGCCATCGGGCCTAAAAGTGATGACACAGAGGAACTCTCAATGAAAGCACCAATGTCGGTGTCAAAACCGGCGGATCTCGGGTAGGGGGTCCCGAACTGTGCGTCTAGGCGGATGGTAACAGGAGGTAGGGGACACGTTGTTTTACCCAGGTTCGGGCCCTCTTGATGGAGGTAAAACCCTACGTCCTGCTTGATTAATATTGATGATATGGGTAGTACAAGAGTAGATCTACCACAAGATCAAGGAGGCTAAACCTAGAAGCTAGCCTATGGTATGATTGTTGTTCTGTCCTACGGACTAAAACCCTTTGGTTTATATAGACACTGGAGAGGGTTAGGGTTACATAGAGTCGGTTACAATGGTAGGATATCTACATATCCGTATCGCCAAGCTTGCCTTCCACGCCAAGGAAAGTCCCTTCCGGACACGGGACGAAGTCTTCAATCTTATATCTTCATAGTCCAGGAGTCCGGCTGAAGGTATAATCCGGCTATCCGGACACCCCCTAATCCAGGACTCCCTCAGGCCTTTTCATATCATAAGCATAATCACTCTCATCATTAATAGTATGGATAGCTCCAATAGTATAGCAATTATCATCATCACAATGAGTAATAGGAGATACATCATTTGGGAGGGATACCTCTCTACCTTTGCTTCTCCGTCTTTTCTTTTTATTCTTCACATCATGTGTGGGTTTAACCCTCTTTTTCGAGCTCCTTATTAATGAGATTGGTTGAATAGAAGGCTCCTCCTCGTTACCTGATTCATCATAAGAAATAATAGGAAGATATTGGGAAGTATCTTCCCTTTCATTAGTATTCTCTTCATCTTCTATTTGTTTTCTTGTCTTTATGTAATTGGAAATATAAGGTTTTTAATGGAATTCACCGCACAATACATAAAAATTTCTTCTATATCAAAATCAAGAAATCTATCAAGGACAAATTATGGCATATCCTTAGTCATATGTTTCATTTCTTCATAACCCAAAAACAAACTAAGTTGATTATGATGTGTAAGGGAAATCAAGTCATCACAATTTTTGGACACGATACGATCATGAAACAATTTGCATTGGGATTTAAATGATCACGTTCATTGAAAAGTTCACAAGGATGGCAAAGAAATTTTAAATTTTTAGCACAAGCATCTAGCCTCTCTTGCAACCATTTAGTTTCTAAATATTTATGCCTCTTGCAAAATCTATCTCCCCTATTTGGTGTGTACTTGCAAACTCTATGCACTCCACCAAAATTGACGTGCTTATAAGAGACATTTTCATCATGACTAGTGCAATCATCATTAGTACTATGGATATTAAAAGAGTTCATACTAACAACATTGCAATCATGCTCATCATTCACATATTTATGCCAAGCATTCTATGTAATTCTTCTTCTACTACTTGAGCACAATTTTCCTTCCCATCATTTTCACGAAAGACATTAAAAAGATGAAGCATATGAGGCACCCTGAATTCCATTTTTTTGTAGTTTTCTTTTATAGACTAAGTTAGTGATAAACCAAGAAACAAAAGGATTCGATTACAAGATCTAAAGATATACCTTCAAGCACTCACCTCCCCGGCAATGGTGCCAGAAACTGCTTGATGTCTACTACACAACCTTCTTCTTGTAGACGTTGTTGGGCCTCCAAGTGCAGAGGTTTGTAGGACAGTAGCAAATTTCCCTCAAGTGGATGACCTAAGGTTTATCAATCCGTGGGTGGTGTAGGATGAAGACGGTCTCTCTCAAGCAACCTTGCAACTAAATAACAAAGAGTCTCTTGTGTCCCCAACACACCCAATACAATGGTAAATTTTATAGGTGCACTAGTTCGGCGAAGATATGGTGATACAAGTGCAATATGGATGGTAGATATAGGTTTTTGTAATCTGAAACTATAAAAACAGCAAGGTTACTAATGATAAAAGTGAGCACAACTGGTATTGCAATGCGTTGAAACAAGGCCTAGGGTTCATACTTTCACTAATGCAAGTTCTCTCAACAATAATAACATAATTAGATCATATAACAATCCCTCAACATGCAACAAACAGTCACTCCAAAGTCACTAATAGCGGAGAACAAACGAAGAGATTATTGTAGGGTACGAAACCACCTCAAAGCTATCCTTTATGATCGATCTATTCAACAGTCCGTAGTAAAATAACACGAAGCTATTCTTTCCGTTCAATCCATCATAGAGTTTGTACTAGAATAACACCTTAAGACAATGATCAACCAAAACCCTAATGTCACCTAGATACTCCAATGTCACCTCAAGTATCCGTGGGTATGATTATACGATATGCGTCACACAATCTCAGATTCACCTCTTTTCAACCAGCACAAAGAACTTCAAAGAGTGCCCGGAAGTTTCTACCGGAGAGCCTGGACAAAAATGTGTGCCAAACCCTATGCATAAGTTCACGAGGTCACGGAACCCTCAAGTTGATCACCAAAACATACATCAAGTAGATCACGTGAATATCCCATTGTCACCACAGATAAGGACATGCAAGACATACATCAAGTGTTCTCAAATCCTTAAAGACTCAATCCGATAACTTCAATGGAAAAACTCAATCCATTACAAGAGATTAGAGGGGGAGAAACATCATAAGATTCAACTACAATAGCAAAGCTCGCAATACATCAAGATATGCCAAATAAGAACACGAGAGAGAGAGAGAGAGATCAAACACATAGCTACTGGTACATACGCTCATCCCCGAGGGTGAACTACTCCCTCCTCGTCATGGAGAGCGCTAGGATGATGAAGATGGCCACCGGTGAGGGTTCCCCCCTCCGGCAGGGTGCCGGAACGGGTCAAGATTGGTTCTCGGTGGCTACAGACGCTTGCAGCGGCGGAACTCCTGATCTGGGTTATGTTCTGGGGGTTTCCGTATATATAAGAGGTTTTGGCGTCGGGAACAAGTCAGGGGGGTCTTCGGGCTGTCCACGGGGCAGGGAGGCGCGCCTAGGGGGGTGGGCGCGTCCCCCACCATCGTGAGTAGCCCGGGACTCTTCTAGCCCAACTCTTTTACTTCGTGGCCATTTTCTTGTCCAAAAATAACCTCCGTCAAGTTTCAGGTCAATTGGACTCCGTTTTGTTTTCCTTTTCTGCGATACTCAAAAACAAGGAAAAAACAGAAACTTGCACTAGGCTCTAGGTTAACAGGTTAGTCCCAAAAATCATATAAAATAGCATATGAATGCATATAAAACATCTAAGGTTGATAATATAATAGCATGGAATAATAAAAAATTATAGATACGTTGGAGAAGTATGAGTGGTGGAAGTGAGGGAGGGGCTCGGGATCGTGCCAATTTAGGAGGAGGGGACCAGCGGCCATGGAGGTCGAGGAGGGACTCTGGTACTCGGGGAAGAGGATGGGTGGTGCTAGAGGGGGTGCAGGAGACGAGTGGTGAGGTCGAGAGGCCTCGGGGGCGGCTTATATAGCCAGAGAGAGGCGGTTGGGCGATGGCCGAGGTCATGTGCCGTCGCTCGAGCTCGGCCAACACTCTGGCGCGCTCAGCGAGCACGGCGGGCACGGCAACACGACAAGGGATTGATGCAGGGGGTCACGGAGAAGAAAGCGGCGCCGGGGAGCAGAGGAAACAGACGGGAAGAGCTCGGAGACAAACCGGACACAGTGCGCCCATGGTCGCGCGTCGGCTAGCTCCGGCGAGGTGGTTCTGGAAGGGGGCAAGGGGTCGAGGGCGACGTGAGAGGCACGGGGAGTCAGGTCGGCACCAGCGGACACACGAACTCCATCGAGACAGAGCTAACCGACGCGTCCCGACGCCAAGAGCGCGGCCAACGCTGCCAAAGCGCGTGAAACGCCATGCCAAGGGGACAGTCGCCACGGGCACTAGAACAAAGAGGACAAGGGAGGCTGCAAGGAGTTGTCAAGTGACTAGTGCCTGCATAATAGAGGCTGAAGGAGTTGATGGATCAGCAAAAGGAGCCAAGGAGAGGAGTGTGGCATCGCTGCAAGTTTGATGCATCAAACTTGGTAGTGCACTGCTGATCAACAGGAACTTGATTGGGTCAAATGGTGTTGTCTGGGGTGTTTAGATAAGGAAGTACTACGATCCTGTTAAGTTTGATGGGAAATGGACCAATATAAATCCTAGTTGCTTCACAACTGCAGATTTGGTCCAGAATCAAGGTCATGATGATGCAGTCACATGGAGTGATGAAATGGGATGAAACTTTGCAAAGCCTCATGATATGGACATATGAAGATGCTGTAAAAATTTCATACCAATTGGACATGCCAAAATGGTACTTGCTTCACAAGCATCCTCACTGTCCAGAAACTTGCAAAACTTCTAGAGGAATATGGGCTTGATGAATTGATCCCAAATTTGGTGTAGAGATGTTATAAGGGTAGGAGAACAATCTGGTAATTTCTAAGAATTAATGAAGCAATAAAAATTATACTTGCTTCACAACCAGAAAATATTAACAAAAACAAAGATTTGATCCTGTGCTCACATAGATCAAAGGATGGATCTGAAATTTGGAGGAGTGTGCTCATATGAGAACATGAAGGAGTGTGCAAAATTTCATCTCATTTGGAAACTTCTAGCTTGTATTTCCTTCACAATGCCTTTTGTTTGATAGAAAGTTTGAAAAATTGTTGAGGAAGATTGGCTAGGCAAATAAATCTGAATTTTTGCTTGATGCAATGATTTGGATGAAATAGCATGCCCAAAAAGTTTGGGTGCAATCAAGAAAGGTAGGTGTCACTTCCTTCACAGAAAGCCACACTGGACAGAAATGAAGAATAATTATTGGGGAATTATTGTTGGTCTAGGACAGAAAAGTTTGGCCATATTTAATCAACATATGACCCAAGGAAATTATGAGAATTATTTGGGAATTTTGGGAGTGACAGAAATATAGGTTGCTTCACAACCTAGGGCAAGTAAGGTTATTCCTTTAATGGAAAAAGGAATATTCCCTAGAAAAGGATTTTAGGGTTTGGGCTAGGGTGGAAATGGCATGATCATGGGTAAGTTTAGAGGATGATGAGTGACTTGGGAGAGGAAATGATGATGATCTCCCAGGTGGCAAGGCCACAGAACCACTCCAAAAGAAAATCAGAGGAAAAAACAATAAATCAAAAAGAGAAAGAAAAGGGCCAAAAACCCAAGTCTTCCCAAAGGTTCTACTTGGCACAAACACTAGTTAAAACATAAAACCACATCTAACCAGAGGCTAGATAGATTATTTATTACTAAATGGGAGCAAAAAGTAAAGAACAAAAATAAAATTGGGTTGTCTCCCAACAAGCGGTAACGTTTAATGCCCCTAGCTAGGAATGATGATTTCAATGATGCTCACATATAAGATAATAATTGAAACATAGAGAGAGAGCATCATGAAGAATATCACTAGCACATTTAAGTCTAACCCACTTCCTATGCATAGGGAATTTGTGAGCAAACAACTTATGGGAACATGAAATAACTAGCATAGCAAGGTAAAACAAGCAAATCTTCAAGATTTTCAACACATAGAGAGGAAACTTGATATTATTGCAATATTTAGAAGAATATGATCCTCTCTCATAATAATTTTCAGCAGCATCATGAATGAATTCAACAATATAACCATCACATAAAGCATTCTTTTCATGATGCACAAGCCTTGAATTTTTATTACTCTCCGCATAAGAAAATTTCTTCTCATGAATAATAGTGGGAGCAAACTCAACAAAACAACTATCATGTGATTGAAAATTAATATCAAGATGACAAGTTTCATGGTTATCATTATTCTTTATAGCATACGTGTCATCACAATAATCATCATAGATAGGAGGCACTCTTTCATCATAGTAAATTTTCTCATCAAAGCTTGGGGGACAAAAAATATCATCTTCATCAAATATAGCATCCCCAAGCTTGTGGCTTTGCATATCATTAGCATCATGGGTATTCAAAGAATTCATACTGACAACATTGCAATCATGCTCATCATTGAAAGATTTAGTGCCAAACATTTTAATGCATTCTTCTTCTAACACTTTGGCACAATTTTCCTTTCCCTCATACTCGCGAAAGATATAAAAAGATGAAGCGTATGAGGCAAACTCAATTCCATTTTTTCGTAATTTCTTTTATAGAATAAACTAGTGATAAAACAAGAAACTAAAAGATTCGATTGCAAGATCTAAAGATATACCTTCAAGCACTCACCTCCCCGGCAACGGCGCCAGAAAAGAGCTTGATGTCTACTGCACAACCTTCTTCTTGTAGACGTTGTTGGGCCTCCAAGTGCAGAGGTTTGTAGGACAGTAGCAAATTTCCCTCAATTGGATGACCTAAGGTTTATCAATCCGTGGGAGGCGTAGATTGAAGATGGTCTCTCACAAGCAATCCTGCAACCAAATAGCAAAGAGTCTCTTGTGTCCCCAACACACCCAATACAATGGTAAATTGTATAGGTGTAACATCCCAAATTTTCAATTTGGAATGTTATACATTAGATCATCATTGCATACCATATTTTATTGCATTTTTTGTTTGATCCTAGAAATTCTACGCAACTCAAGGACCCGCAGAGAGAGTTGGAAATTTTGTTATTTTCATATTCTAGTTTTCCTCGAATTTTGAAAAGATGATAGTTTGATTTCAATTATTTTTCTCTTGAATATTTCTTTTATAAAAAAATAAAAAGAGAGAGGATAAAATGACTTCCTCAAAGTAGAGAAATATCGGAGATTTAATATTAAAATCAAATAAGATTTTTTATTTCAGAGTTTTATTGCTATTTTATTTGAATTAGGAAAAATATGCGTTTTTCCAAATTTGCACTTTTGGTCCAAATAAATGTTCACCTTGTCCGGCTTATTTATAGAGGACGGAGAAAATTTATTTCGGGATTTTTGAAGTCCGGTTAGTACTTCTTTTATTACTTTTTCTACATGTCAGAATTGTTTAAAAAAAAGGGAAACCGACTCCGGGCCGTACCCGAGCGGGACTCCGCCCGGGAGGCTTTATAAGCCGCCGCACGAGCCACCCCAAGGCCCAGCCACCGCCGCCAGCCCACCCGCGCCTGCGGCCCCAAACCCTAACTCTAGCCGCGCCGCCGCAGCCGCCGTCCCGCCGCACTGCGCCGCCGATCTCGCCGTCGACGCCGGAGCCGCTGCCGATCTCGCCGCCGCCTCCGCCGTGGTTTTCCTTAGAAAACCGTCGGTTTCTTTTTTTAGATTGTTTTTTTGGTTTAGTTATTTAGCGAACGTCCGTTCGTTCGTTCGTTTTAACGAACGGTTTTCACTGTTTAGCCACAGACAGCGAACGGTCGTTCGTTAGTCTGTTCGTCAGTTTTTTCTTTTTCTCGGATTTTCCACGATAATTTTAGATCGCAATTTCTGATCCAATTTTCGTTTTAGTTTAACTTTTCGCTCGTTTATCGGAATCAAGCGATTCAAGCGCCTAGAGTTTCGTCTCGAAGCGCTCTTTCTGTTTAACCAACTTAAACAAGATTTTGCTACTGCAAAATTTGACTTTAGTGCAGATTAGTAAATGAAGCTTGTTTCTTTCGCCGTTTGAGTTTTGTTGCTTCGTTTGATTTGATTCTTTTTGCATACCGGAGTTCTTAAGTTGAACTTTCTGGTTAGATCTATTATTTGAGTTTTACCCATGCCCTTGCTTGATTGCTTATTGCATGCTTGTTTGTTTGTGATAGAGTACCCGCAGTGTGATGCGTGCTACTACGAGTCTCTAGGTTTCGCGGATCATCAGCAAGGCAAGTAACACGTTGATCATATCCCTTTTCATACCCAGTTTTTATGCATTAGATCAATCCTCAAACAATTGCATGGTTAGGATTTGAATAATTTGTGGGTATTGGGAAGTGGTTGATGAGGTAGGAACCTATTTCCATGCATTCAAAGCTTGGGAGTTACTTCTACGTTATGCTTATACTGATATGCTATGCTCGTAGACGTGGATTGGGTTTGAGTGTATTCATGGCAGATGTGAGTATTGTTAATTAAAGGTTAACTTAAGGTGGCAACTTTAATACACATCTGGGTGGATTGAGGCACCTGGGGAACCCAGTGTTGTCTGTATTTTTGGAAATCCCGGGGTACCGTGTGATTCTCCTATGGACTGCCACCCAGGCTCAAAGGGATCATAAGATTATTCTTGGTAGAAACTTCCGTGTGCAGCCACATGCCATTATGGGCTCTGGCATAGTTGAGTAAGTTGTGGGAAACCTTTCCATGATGGGCTAGCAGATGTAGTGGATTGTAGGTGTACATGCCTATCTATCGGTTAAGGGGACCTCTTCGGAAAGACTGTGTCTCGGTCATCCGTTTCTCAAACATTATGTAGTACGAGAAATCCAATGGAGGAGATCAAGTCTTGTGGGGAAAAGTGCACAAACCTCTGCAGAGTGTTCAAACTAATCATGGTTAGCCGTGTCCCTGGTTATGGACATCTTGAGTATCTAGTTTCTTGGATTATCATGTGGATCTCATCACTCTTAATATAATTTGATTGGGTTTTAATGATGATGCTTAATTGGGATTGAGTTGGGTGAACCTTCTCAATGTTTAACAACCACCATGATAGTTAAATAAAAATATATTCCTTTGTTGTAGAAAAAATGGCTTTTCGCAAAACATATTAACCATACAGCCTCCGCCAGCCATATATGCATGTAGTGATAGCTTTATTCTGTTCATTACTCTCTTGTGTTACATTGCCATCATATTCCATGTGCTGACCCATTTTCGGGCTGCAACGTATCATGTTGCAGACTTTTCAGACGACGAGTAAGGAGCCTTAGATCGTGGTCTTTCACTCAATGATGCCGTTGGAGTTGATGGACTCACTTTATCTTCCAAGCCTTCCGCTGTTATCATATTAGATGGCCTTAAGCAATATTCATTGTAATAAGTTCTCTTTTGAGACACTCGATGTAATAAGTGTGTGATTGCTACTCTGTGATAAATCCTTAAAGTATTGTGTGTGTCAGCATTACCGATCCAGGGATGACACTTATGCATAGAGATCAGGCTGTTTGAGGTCTCGTTGCAACGATAGGTGCACTAGTTTGGCGAAGAGATGGTGATACAAGTGCAATATGGATAGTAGATATAGGTTTTTGTAATATGAAAGTATAAAAACAGCAAGGTAGCAAGTTATAAAAGTGAGCGTAAACGGTATTGCAATGCTAGGAAACAATGCCTAGGGTTCATACTTTCACTAGTGCAAGTTGTCTCAACAATAATAACATAATTGGATCATATAACTATCCCTCAACATGCAACAAAGAGTCACTCCAAAGTCACTAATATCGGAGAACAAACGAAGAGATTATGGTAGGGTATGAAACCACCTCAAAGTTATCCTTTCTGATCGATCTGTTCAAGAGTCTGTAGTAAAATAACATGAAGCTATTCTTTCTGTTTGATCTATCATAGAGTTCGTACTAGAATAACACCTTAAGACACAAATCAACCAAAACCCTAATGTCACCTAGGTACTCCAATTTCACCTCAAGTATCCATGGGTATGATTATACGATATGCATCACACAATCTCAGATTCATCTATTCAAACCAACACAAAGTACTTCAAAGAGTGCCCCCAAAGTTTCTACCAGAGAGTCAAGACGAAAACGTGTGCCAACCCCTATGCATAAGTTCATTGAAGCCGCAAGTTGATCACCAAAACATACATCAAGTTGATCACGTGAATATCCCATTGTCACCACAGATAAGCACGGCAAGACATACATCAAGTGTTCTCAAATCCTTAAAGACTCAATCCGATAAGATAACTTCAAAGGGAAAACTCAATCCATTACAAGAGAGTAGAGGGGGAGAAACATCATAAGATCCAACTAAAATAGCAAAGCTCGCGATACATCAAGATCATACCATCTCAAGAACACGAGAGAGAGAGAGAGAGAGATCAAACACATAGCTACTGGTACATACCCTCAACCCGAGGGGGAACTACTCCCTCCTCGTCATGGAGAGCGTCGGGTTGATGAAGGTGGCCACTGGTGAGGGATCCCCCCTCCGGCAGGGTGCCGGAACAGGGTCCCGATTGGTTTTTGGTGGCTACAGAGGCTTGTGGCGGCGGAAGTCCCGATCTATTCTGTTCCCTGAAGTTTTTAGGGTATATGGATATATATAGGCGAAAGAAGTCGGTCAGGGGAGCCACGAGGGGCCCATGAGGGTGGGGGCACGCCCAGGGGGCAGGCGCACCTCCCTGCCTCGTGGCCACCTCGTTACTTCCCCGACCTACACTCCAAGTCTCCTAGATTGCTTCCGTTCCAAAAATAACTCTCTCGAAGGTTTCATTCTGTTTGGACTCCGTTTGATATTCCTTTTCTTCGAAACACTGAAACAAGGAGAAAACATGAACTAGCACTGGGCTCTGGGTTAATAGGTTAGTCCCAAAAATAATATAAAAGTGTTTAATAGAGCCCATAAACATCCAAAACAGATAATATAATAGCATGGAACAATAAAAAATTATAGATACGTTGGAGACGTATCAATGATGCGTGAAGAGACTTGCCAGTAACGAGATTGAACTAGGTATGAAGATACCGTCGATCCAATCTCGGGCAAGTAATTAACATACCGAAGACAAAGGGAATGACGTATGTTGTCATTGTGGTTTGACCGATAAAGATCTTCTTAGAATATGTAGGAACCAATATGAGCATCCATGTTCTGCTGTTGGTTATTGATCGGAGATGTGTCTCGATCATGTCTACATAGTTCTCGAACCCGTAGGGTCCGCACGCTTAACGTTCGATGACGATTTGTATTATGAATTATGTCTTTTGGTGTCTGAAGATTGTTCGAAGTCCCGGATAAGATCACAGACATGACGAGGAGTCTCGAGATGGTTGAGAGGTAAAGATTGATATATTGGACGATAGTATTCGGACACCGGAATGGTTTCAGAGTGATTCAGATATTTATCGGAGTACCGAGGGGGTACCGGAACCCCCCGGGGAAAGTAATGGGCCTCTATGGGCCATATGAAGGAACTATGCCCTAGATGCAATAATAAAGTTATTATTTATTTCCTTATTTCATGATAAATGTTTATTATTCATGCTAGAGTTTTATTAACCAAAAACTTAGTACATGTGTGGATACATAGACAAACAGAGTGTCACTAGTATGCCTCTACTTGACTAGCTCGTTGAATCAAAGATGGTTAAGTTTCCTAGCCATAGACATGAGTTGTCATTTGATTAACGGGATCACATCATTAGAGAATGACGTGATTGACTTGACCCATTCCATTAGCTTAGCACTTGATCGTTCAGTATATTGCTATTGCTTTCTTCATGACTTATACATGTTCCTATGACTATGAGATTATGCAACTCCCGAATACCGGAGGAACGCTTTGTGTGCTACCAAACATCATAACGTAACTTGGTGATTACAAAGGTGCTCTACAGGTGTCTGTGTCGGTGTTCTAGGAATGGGGGTCCCAGATTTGCCTGCCTGCGGCCTGCGACGTGGCTCAAAAGGGGGCCCAGCACGGCCCATCTTCTTCAACACAGACCCAAGACCCTCGTGAGGGGCCAAGCCTCACGGGGCGAATGACACGGAGCTTCCTCAGGCACGGCCTCATCAGGCTGGCTCGCGAGGAGGCAGAGAGATCAAGGCGGGGTACCTAACGAGGTGCCCATGATGCAAGCCATGACGACCAAGGGCGCCAGGCGGGCACCAGCCCGCGCAGTGTCCTCCTTTCCTCTTTGGTGCAAAGGGGGCAAGCGCAGGCGAGATCATCAAGCAAAGGCACCCGTTTCGGTGCAACGAGACCAAGACCAGTCCAACGGAAGGAAGGAAGTCATGGTGGATCCCAAGCCGGCGTCACCACCAGAGCCTTTGGTAGGCGAGGACCAACTTTAGTCAGGATAAGTGTACCAGATGTTCCCCTTCAAAATGGCCAATTGTTGGCGCCCTTCCCGCTCAATATTTGGGGAAGAGGCCCAGGGCCTTTGCCTATAAATAGGACTAGCCACCCCAGGATAGAGGCATCGAGAAATCTAATCAGCTAGGATCCAGAGAGAGAGAGAGAGAGAGAGAGAGAGAGAGAGAGAGAGAGAGAGAGAGAAGGGCGACTGAACTCCTCCTTGCAGTTCATCGCCCCGGCCAAGAACAGACCCTCGCGAGGCTGTTCTTCCTTGTATTGTTCATCATCAGCCCAAGAGGCAATCCACCACACCACCACACTGGAGTAGGGTATTACACCACATCGGTGGCCCAAACCAGTATAAACCCTGTGTCACTTGTGTTGTTCTTCTCGTAGCCTAGATCCTTGCGAGGCGGAGGGGTACAGGTAGGTAGGAAGCGTAATCTCCGCGTGCACCCCAGAGTTCAAACCTCAAGGGTCTGCCAGAACCCGAAATCTGACATTTGGCGCGCCAGGTAGGGGTGCGCCGGAATCCACCTTCCACCGCTTCCTGCCCCGTCGCGTCGTCATCACCATGTCCGGCGATCAGGCGGGCAACCCAGATCCATAGGCGGCATGGCCCGCCCGCACAGAGACGCTCGCCTCGGGCGACCCCGTGCCCCAGGCAGCTCGCGGTCCGCAAGGCGCTGCGGGCCGCGGGCGACGCGGACAGGCTTCGACGGCTCTCACACCGCGGCGGGCGCGATCGGCAGCAAGGGCCTCCAATCACGCCGCGACCACGACACCGTACACTCGTCGGGAGCAGGCGACCTCGAGGGCCGCGCTCACGATGGCCCGGGAGCTGCTGCAGTGCAGGCTGCTGGAGGGTGGTCGTGACGTGTTGCTGGAGCGGGTGGCAGAGCTCCTGGGCTTTGCCGCCTCGGGGGATCACCCCTTCTGCATCCAGCTCCCAACTCAAGCCCAGGGCGGCCCGCGCGGGGGCTCCGCATGCGCCCGCGGGCTCCAAGGCCACTCCAACACCAGCGAGGCTATCGGCACCGGACCGGCAGCGGCGCTGTCCCCGCTCCCGGTCCGCGAAGAAGGACTCGACTTGGCCCACGGCTCCAGTGGGCAGCCGCGCTACCACCCCACGGTGGGCGCGTTGAGCAGAGCTGCCTGGCACGCGAGGCACTACGACGTGGCCTTCGGGATGACGGCGCCAGAAGAATACGTGCCCCACATGGTGGACCAAGGGCACCCTCACGAGGGCGAACAAGGCTCGCTCCTCAGCCCAAGCTGGGAGGATGAGGCGCCAGAAGCTGAGCTCTTCCAGGATCCCCGAGACGGTCCCACTGGCCACGCTGGAGGCAACGAATATCGGGTACCGCTAATTCCTCAGGAGCAGGCATACGCTAATCATGGATCGTAGGAGGTGCAGGTCGCCACAGCGAACAACTGCCCTGCTCCCGCGGTCTCCTACCCCTCGGGAGGAGGGCGCAGGGGGCTGCAGGAGAGGGGCAGAGATCCGACATCACCACCGCGGCGTTCGGAGCAAGGCGTTCTCAGGAGGTAGGCCCTCCGCTGGGGAGGTGCCTCAGAGCCTGCCCCTGGCGGAGGACCCGTGGTCGTCGGGGGAACCGCTGGCGACCGCTCTACCCCATCGGCGGCGTCCTGGTTTCCGGTCATCATTGATGGCACTAGAGTGTGGCACAAGGCGGGCCCTTGTCTGGCGATATGAAGCACGACCGGTACCTGTGAAGAAGGCCCAGTGCCTGTGAAGCTCGCCACCCCGTGACACTCTCACGTAATAATGAGTGGGGCTGTACACGCCCCGGAGTCTCAGGGGTGCCGGCCTCAGGCCCTGGGGCTCCCTCCCATGCCCAGTGGCAGCACTTAGCTCCGCGCTGGTGAGAAGACGTCCAAGACTAGATTAGGTGCCGGACGCGGCTTTTTGTCTGCTTTCATTGCCTTTTCCTTTGATTGTCACTTTTCCCCGTTGGATTTAAGTTGAATTCGAATTTGAGATTTGCGTGTGTTCGGGGAAGGTGTGCTTAGTCTCGTTCGAGCAATTTCTCGTGTTTTGATGACCACTTCGCCTCAACTGCCTCCCCTCGTGAGCCCCTCGCGAGCCGGGTCAGGCCCAGCTTGCGCGCAGCCCAGACTGCCGCTGCCGCGTCCTCTCGGGAGGGTTTTTTACTGCAGATCCTACGGGTTTAATCAGGGAACACCCGGGACACCACAGCCTCCCACAGGCTACCTCAGGGCTCCCGCGGAACAAAGGTAAACTAGCCAACTAGCACGTTGCTTAGCCAACCGCTTGGCATGGGCGCATGGGCAATGTAACATCTACTAATACGATGAATGCAAGTTTTACATGAGGGGCTCCCCCTCCCAAAATGCTCTCACAGCTATCAGGCCAAAACCTGAGTTCTATTCATGCAGGGCACAAAAACAGGAACGATGCATAATCAGTTGGATAAATCCCCCAATGCGTCCTCAGGAGCGCCTCCCGAACCGTTGCTGGGGCCGCTGGGCTCGCTATCGCTGTCTGCGTTGCCGCCAGCGGCATCAGGGCCGTTCACCACGCCGCCCACGTCGGCAGCCACGATCACGCCGTCGTTGTCTGAAGCGAAGGCCCTGACAAGAGCATCCACATTGTCTTCCACCCAGTGCGCCAGGTCGTCCCGGACGGCCTGGGGAACTGGGGCGATGGCAGCGTCGAAATCGAAGTGGGGATCCATGTTCTTGAGGTGGCTGACGACGCGAGAAAAGGCGCGCCCGAGCAGGGCGCGGCTCCTCTCCTCCACCAACCTATCGGCCCTGACCGACCGCGCCTCCAGCTGCGTCACCACGTCGGTAAAGAACTGAAGGTTTCCGGCGTAGTTGACTGCATGCGGCTCGCCGACAGCCGCCTTGCATATGTTACCCAAGGCTATGTTGGCTCTCTCGCGGAGCGTGGTGAGCATGGGGCTGTGCTCATGCTCTAGGATCCGCCTATGGCGTATCTCGTCCTCATTCTGGCGCGCGACGGCTTCAGCCTCCTCCACCCGATGGCGAAGAAGGAGCACTTCGGCCTGGGAGGTGGTTGACTCCCCTTGCGCCACCTCAAGCACGGCCCGAAGAGCATCGGCCCGCCGCGTCCTTCCTCCAGCTTGGCCCTCAAGGCAGCAGTCCTACCTTCAGCCTCGACCCGGATCAACTCTAGCTTTCCCTTGAACTCGCGCTCGAGGTCCAGGCGCGCAGTCGCCACCCGACGCCTGTACTCCTCCAGGACACAGGCTTCCCATGCAGCGACATCATCCTCCGCCTTCATCACCAAGCGCTCCCTCGTCTCCAGACGCTCGTACTCGCGCGTACGTTCGGCGGCTTCCAGCGTCAGCGCCTCCTCACACTTCTGGAGCCCTGCCGGGTCGCCAGAGGCCACCTTCATCGACGCAAGGGCTGCCTGGCGCAGCTCCACTTGCTCTTCCAGTGAGTGGCAACGGGCTAGGAGATCCCGAGCCCGCTCCTCCGCCACCTCTCACCACAGGTCAGCTTCCCGGGCCTCTGCAGCGGCCCGAGATTGGGCCTCTCGAGAGGTCGCAAACAACACCTTGGCCTTTTCATCGTCAAGATCGCGCTGATGGCGCGCAAGGGCGACAACGCGCTCCAGCTCGCGCCTCTCTGCAGGCACGCGCAGGCCCTCGGCCTCGAGGCACGCGTCTTCATCAGGAAGCTCTTCACCAAGCAGGTCCACCGCGTCAGCCGCCCTTCGAAGGAATCCTTGGCGAAGAGCGCGACGCTCTCGAGCGCGCTCACACACGTCTTCCACACCATCACCTGCCCCAAGCAAGAGCCGGAGGCCACGAATCTGCACAGCCCCTCCGGCAGGGGGCTGGGGGATGGCACCCTCGCGACAGTCGGGCACACCACGCCAGAGGCCCTGCCTAGAGCCAGCCCGTCCCCAGATGAAGAGCGCAGGGAGCGCCCCAGCCAATCACAGTCCATGACCAGGCGAGAAGCACACGGCAGGCTGGCTATGCCACGAGAAGGCCCGCGAAGGAAGACCGCGGGGTGCGCAGGGCCTCGATGCACCTCGGGACGGTTCGCCCCTCCGATCGCCCTCACTACAAGGGCTGTGCTGCTCGAAGCACTTAAGGACGGAGGAGGGAGCGAAGCCAAGGGGGACGGCACCTCAGCCGTCTCCGCGAGCTCGACTGGAAGGGGCCTGCAGAACAAGGATCAGCAAGAGCAACAGAAAGATCAGGAGCTGGAAAAGGAGAAGGCTTACTCATCAGTGGCGAAGTACTTCCTACGCTTCAGCAGGCGACAAGGGTAATCGTCGCCCAGGGCCTCCCTTTTCCTCCGGAGGGCCTCAAAGTCCACACGGAAGCGGCCCAAGAGTTGAGCGCAGGGATCAGCCTGCGACGAGGACGGAGCATCAAAGCGATCCGCGTCAGGGACGCCTGCCTGATGTGCGTCAACAATTGCCTCACCAGGAGGAGCAGCCGGAGCCTCAGGGGCCTCAGCCGTAGGCGCTAAGGGCAGCTGCTCGCCGCTCTCAGCCTCGGCGGCACGGGCCCCAGCAACTGCTCCCTCATGAGCATTGCCCGATGCTGTCACCCCGTCAGGAGGCCCCTCGGCCTCTGGCGCCTCATGCCTCCCTGCCTCGTCGCTTGAGGAAGAGTCGCCTCGGCCGACTAGAAGGGCAGTCACCATCACTGGGTTCTCGCGAGGCCCCTGGAGGCCAGCGGGGCGCGGCCCCATTCATCAAAGATAGGCATCTGCTTTACAAAATCGTCCCTGTTCTGGCAGAGGTACAGCAGGGCTCCTCCCCGCTGGATGCTGCCCGGGTTGGGGTCACCAGTCAGGATCAAGAGCACTATCATCAGCACTTCAGGCGTCAGATCCTCTTCCTGGAGCCTCATACGATCACCACGCCCGCTGAAGGCCCACACCCGGCGGGAGTGGCGTTGGAGAGGAGCAATGCGGCGTAGCAGGAACTCCTTCACCACCTTGGGTGTTGTCACGCCGATCGACTTCAAGAACGCGAAGCGGTGCCAGACAAAGGCGAGCCGCCGGCTCTCGAGCGTCTCCTGGCCCCAGCCAGAATTGGGGACAGCAGGCGAAGTTGGCTTCGACAGCAGGGGGCTGGGCACCCCAACATCCACATACAGCCACCGCTCGCGGAACCCAGCCGAAGGCGAAGGGAGCCCAAAGTCGATCCCTGAGGCCGCTGTCTCAGATGCGGCGACGAAGCTCACGCACGCTGAACACTAGGTAGGGTCGACAAGGCGCAGAGAGAAGAAGTGACATAGCAAGGCAACCGAAGGAGGGATGCCCATCATTGCCTCGCAAACAAAGGCGAAGACCGAAAGAAGGGTGATGGATTTAGGACCTAGATGCATCATGTGGATCTGGTAGTGGGAAAGCACGGCATTGAAGAAATCATAAAAAGGGGGAACCAGACCCGCCCCCAGGGCATCAGCAAAATACTGGACCTCGGTGATTATCCTATCGGCACGGAGGTGAGACGTGGGCCAGGCCGTCGTCCTCCCGCATTCGTTGAAGATAGTAGCCAGAGCCGAGCTGACCTTGCCCAGGACCTCTCGATTGATTATGATCAACCGGCCGACGGGGCCACCAACGGCGGCGAGCAAGGCGGAGGCGTGGGTTTCTTCCTTCTTCCCTTCTTCGTCGGAGCCATGGCGATGTGAAGGGGGAGAGAAGGTTCGAGATTGGGTTGAAAACAGGAGCTGGAGTTCGAGCGGAGTAAGGACAGAGGGCGCTCGAACAAAAGAAAGGGAGCGGTTGTGTACAACTACGAGTCCGCCTAGCATGGCGCGGAATAAGGGGGAGTGGGGGAACAGTGCCGCCCACGTCCAATCAACCACCACGCGGCGCCCAAGGCCGCAGGCTGTTAGGGCCCGCGGTGCTTCGCCCTTGTCCTTTCGCCTCCCTGCACGGCCAAGTCCGGGCGCGCCTTGGGCCCGGGGGCTACTGTCAGCGTTCTGGGAACGGGGGTCCCCAGACTTGCCTGCCTGCGGCCTGCAGCGTGGCTCAAAAGGGGGCCCAGCACGGCCCATCTTCTTCAACACAGACCCAAGACCCTCGCGAGGGGCAAGCCTCCCGGGGCGGACGACACGGAGCTTCCTCAGGCACGACCTCATCAGGCTGGCTCGCGAGGAGGCGGAGAGATCAAGGCGGGGTACCTCACGAGGTGCCCATGACGCAAGCCATGACGACCAAGGGCGCCAGGTGGGCGCCAGCCCGCGCAGTGTCCTGCTTTCCTCTTTGGTGCAAAGTGGGCAAGCGCAGGCGAGAGCATCAAGCAAAGGCACCTGATTCGGTGCAACAAGACCAAGACCAGTCCAACGGAAGGAAGGAAGTCATGGTGGAGCCCAAGCCGGCGTCACCACCAGAGCCTTTGGCAGGCGAGGACCAACTTTAGTCAGGATAAGTGTACCAGATGTTCCCCTTCAAAATGGCCAATTGTTGGCGCCCTTCCCGCTCAATATTTGGGGAAGAGGCCCAGGGCCTTTGCCTATAAATAGGACTAGCCACCCCCAGGGTAGAGGCATCGAGAAATCTAATCAGCTAGGATCCAGAGAGAGAGAGAGAAAGAGAGAGAGAGAAGGGCGACTGAACTCCTCCTTGCAGTTCATCGCCCCGGTCAAGAACAGACCCTCGCGAGGCTGTTCTTCCTTGTATTGTTCATCATCAGACCAAGAGGCAATCCACCACACCACCACACTGGAGTAGGGTATTACACCACATCGGTGGCCCAAACCAGTATAAACCCTGTGTCTCTTGTGTTGTTCTTCTCGTAGCTTAGATCCTTGCGAGGCGGAGGGGTACAGGTAGGTAGGAAGCGTAATCTCCGCGTGCACCCCAGAGTTCGAACCGAACCCGAAATCCGACAGTCTCTGATGGTACTTGTTGAGTTGGCATAGATCGAGATTAGGATTTGTCACTCCGATTGTCGGAGAGGTATCTCTGGGCCCTCTCGGTAATGCACATCACTATAATCCTTGCAAGCAATGTGACTAATGAGTTAGTTGCGGGATGATGCAATATGGAACGAGTAAAGAGACTTGTTGGTAACGAGATTGAACTAGCTATTGAGATACTGACGATCGAATCTCGGGCAAGTAACATACCGATGACAAAGGGAACAACGTATGTGGTTCTGCGGTTTGACCGATAGAGATCTTCGTAGTATATGTAGGAACCAATATGAGCATCTAGGTTCCGCTATTGTTTATTAACCGGAGATGAGTCTCGGTCATGTCTACATAGTTCTTGAACCCGTAGGGTCCGCACGCTTAACGTTCTGTGACGATTTGTATTATGAGTTATGTGATTTGATGACCGATGTTTGTTCGGAGTCCCGGATGAAATCGGGGACATGACGAGGAGTCCCGAAATGGTCGAGACGTAAAGATCGATATATTGGAAGGCTATATTCGGACATCTGAAAGGTTCCGAGTGATTCGGGTATTTTTTGGAGTACCAGGGAGTTACGGGAATTCGTATTGGGCCTTAATGGGCCATACGGGAAAGGAGAGAAAGGCCTCAAGGGTGGTCGCGCCCCTTCCCCATGGACTCGTCCGAATTGGACCAGGGAAAGGGGGCGCCCCCTTCCTTCCTTCTCCTTCTCCCTTCCCTTTTTCCTATTCCATGTGTGAGGTGGAATCCTACTAGGACTAGGGAGTCCTAGTAGGACTCCACACTTTGGGCGCGCCCTATGACAGCCGGTTTCCGTCTCCCTCCGTCCTCTATATACGTGGCCAGGGGGCACCCCATAGACACACAAGTTGATCATTGATCTCTTAGCCATATGCGATGCCCCCTCCACCATAATCCACCTCGGTCATATTGTCGTAGTGCTTAGGCGAAGCCCTGCACCGGTAGCTTCATCATCACCATCATCACGCCGCTGTGCTGACGAGACTCTCCCTCGAAGCTCTACTAGATCGTGAGTTCGTGGGACGTCACCGAGCTGAACGTGTGCAGATCGCGGAGGTGTCGTACGTTCGGTACTAGGATTGGTCGATCGTGAAGACGTACGACTACATCAACCGCGTTGTCATAACGCTTCCGCTTTTGGTCTACGAGGGTACGTAGACAACACTCTCCCCTCTTGTTGCTATGCATCACCATGATCTTGCGTGTGCATAGGAACTTTTTTTTTAAATTACTACGTTCCCCAACAGTGGCATCCGAGCCAGGTTTATCCGTAGTTGTTATATGCACGAGTAGAACACAAGTGAGTTGTGGGCGATACTAGTCATGCTGCTTACCAGCATGTCATACTTTGGTTCGGCGGTATTGTTGGATGAAGCGGCTCGGACCGACATTACGCGTACGCTTACGCGAGACTGGTTCTACCGACGTGCTTCGCACATAGGTGGCTGGCGGGTGTTAGTTTCTCCAACTTTAGTTGAATCGAGTGTGGCTACGCCCGGTCCTTGTGAAGGTTAAAACATCACATACTTGACGAAATATCGTTGTGGTTTTGATGCGTAGGTAAGAACGGTTCTTGCTCAGCCCATAGCAGCACGTAAAACTTGCAACAACAAACTTGAGGATGTCTAACTTGTTTTTGCAGGGCATGTTGTGATGTGATATGGTCAAGACATGATGCTAAATTTTATTGTATGAGATGATCATGTTTTGTAACAGAGCTATCGGCAACTGGCAGGAGCCATATGGTTGTCGCTTTATTGTATGAAATGCAATAGCCATGTAATTACTTCACTTTATCACTAAGCGGTAGCGATAGTCGTAGAAGCAATAGTTGGCGAGATGACAATGATGCTACGATGGAGATCAAGGTGTCGCGCCGGTGATGATGGTGATCATGACGGTGCTTTGGAGATGGAGATCAAATGCACATGATGATGATGGCCATATCATATCATGTATATTGATTGCATTTGATGTTTATCCTTTATGCATCTTATTCTGCTTTGTTTGACGGTAGCATTATAAGACGATCTCTCACCAAATTTCAAGGTAAAAGTGTTCTCCCTGAGTATGCACCGTTGCCAAAGTTCGTCGTGCCGAGACACCACGTGATGATCGGGTGTGATAAGCTCAATGTTCATCTACAATGGGTGTAAGACAGTTTTACACACGCAACATACTCGGGTTAAACTTGACGAGCCTACCATATGCATATATGGCCTCAGAACACTGAGGCCGAAAGATCGAGCGTGAATCATATACACTACAAAAAAATACACACCCATGACATTTTGGGCCAAACAATTTTTTTTGTCATACATATGACACTTCTATGACGATAATTGTGACAAAACCAGGTATCGTCATAGATGTGGTGGGCTCCTACTTCTATGACAAAATAATCATGACAGACAATGGGCTTTTCGTCCTGGGCGGGCCGAAGACGCAGCTGCATGACATTCTTTGGACCGTCCATGACGGAAAAAACCGTGGTAGAAGCGAGGGGGAGGAAAATTTTGGGGAGTTCCCGGTTACGGTGGGAGGTCGGGGGCCGAGCGATGCGCGTTTCTCTCGTACACGTACGCGCGTGTGTGCGAGGCGCTGGCTCTAACTGAACCCGAGCGAGGCATTGGGCTCTAACTGAACCCGAGCGATTGCACTGCTGGCTACGCGTTACTGAACCCGAGCGATCGATCGATGGCTGTTAACTGAACCCGATCGAGCGATTCCTTCGCTACTGCTGCTAACTGAAGCCGATCAATGCTGCCTCTGGGATGAACAGTGAGTGTTGCGGGGGGGGGGGGTTGAATGAACAGTGAGCGGTGGCGTTGCCTCTGGATGAACAGGACCCCGTGGTGCGGTGGAGGGTTGGATGAACAGTAAATGGTGGAGGGGTGATTGAACAGGACCCCATGGTGTGGAGGGCTTGATGAACAGTAGACGATGGAGAGGTGCCCGTGGAGGGGTGGTTGAACAGGACCCCGTGGTGTGGAGGGCTGCATGAACAGTAGACGGTGGAGGGGTGGTTGAGCAGTAGCCGGTGGAGTAGCACGCGGTGGAGGGTGGATGAACAGGAGCCCGTGGAGGTTGGAGGAGGCCGACGGTAGCCCGTGGAGGCTGGAGGAGGTCGACGGTGGAGATGAACAGTATCCCGTGGAGTCCCGTTTTGCGGTACGCCACACCCCTCCCGATGAACAGGACCCCCGTTTTGACCCTAGGAAGTCCGTTTCCTCCGTTTTGCGGTACGCCACACCCCTCCCGATCAACAGGACCCCGTTCCGAATGTAGGAGGTCCGTTTCTTCCATTGTGCGGTACGCCAGGCCTCGTTTCCATCGCCTGTTCCGTCCAAGCCCTCCCGGTGAACACGACCACACATTCCGTTCCGACCCAGCCGGTTGGCTCCCACGCGTTCCGCGGTCTCCCGTTGAACACGACACATTTCATTGCCTCCCCATGAACACGACGCATTCCGTTGCCTCCCCATGAACACGACGATGACGCTGTTTCTCCGTTCCGACCCAGCCATGCACACGATCCCTGGCCGTACGTATGCGCGCATAGGCGTTCGAGACCCCGCCCGTAAGTACACATAAGTGGCCGTGTTTTCTTTCTTGCACCCTGGCCTCTGTACGTACATGTACATGCTACGCACGCGTCTCTACTACGACACGTACGCGCCTCTACGACGACACATGAGCGCCTCTACATCCACCAGTATATATGTACGTACATGTTCATGACCAGAATGACAACGCTACGTACGCTTTGACCAGGTGGGACCCGACTGTCAGGCACTTCCTTGCCTGCGAAGATGTAGCTGGTGGGTCCGAGCAGTCAGGGGGGCGAATCGTTTTTTTTGCCCGGACGTACTTCCTTGCGTGTGAAGATGTAGCTGGTGGGTCCTAGTAGTCAGGGGCGAACGTTTTTTTCACGAAATATGGTGGCCCATACGGTGGGTCCCCGCTGTCAGGGGGAGGAATAATTATTTTGCACGTAATAAGGAGGCACTTCCTTGCTGCGGCTATGGACTCAACTGTCAGCCTCTCCACGTATAGTCCATGTCTGATGTAAACCGTTCCTTGACCACATTGACCACGCCGCGCCGAGAGCACCAGGGCGGTGGAAGACGACGCCTAGGAAGGGGACGACGCGGAGCCGGGGAAGACGCCGCAATGGATGCCCAAGCGTAGAGGAGTACGATGGTTCACTGGTTCGCTGCGGTGTAGGTCTGCCGTCGCCGCAGAATAACAGTGGGTGAGGGTGAGTAGAGGGATGGCCTAGCCAGCGGTGGGAGTGATAGGGGGCGGTGAGGCCTCCGCCACATCGCAGCCGACAACGGGAGGCAGGAGCACGAGGCACGACCGGCGCTGGTTTGGGCGGCTGGAGCAAGAAGACCAGAGTTTGAAGAAGCACTACGACCGTTGGATGGACATCGTACGGTCACTTGAGCTAGAATCGTGCATATTGACTAAGTTGACAAAGCCCTCCATCCCCGTCAACTTAGTAGGCCCACAAGTCAGCCTACCACTATACTGGGTCCCAGCTAACAGGGTTAGTATTCATTTTCTTCGTGCGTAATAAGGAGGCACTTCCTTGCGTGCGAAGATATAGCTGGTGGGTCTGAGCTGTCAGCGGCGGTAACGTTTTTTAGCGAAATATAGAGGCCCTTTCAGTGGGTCCCTGATGTCAGGTGGAGGAATCATTATTTTGCGCGTAATAAGGAGGCATTTCCTTGCGTGTGGCCGTGGACCCAGCTGTCGGCCTCTCCATGTACAGTCCACTTCGGATGCATGTCGGTCGTTGACCACATTGACCAGGCCGGGCCGAGAGCACCAGGGCGGTGCACAACGGCGAGGCCTAGGAAGGGAACTACACGAAGGCAGGGAAGACTCGACAGTTGTTTTTGTTTCCCACGCGGAGGGGAGTACGACTGTACAAGGGTTTACTGGTTCGCCTGCCGTCGCCGGAGAATAACAGCAGGTGTGGGTGAGTAGAGGGATGGCTAGGCCAGCGACGGGAGTACGGTGGGGCGGTGAGGCCTGCACGGTAGCACAACCGGCCGCGGGGAGGAGGGAGCAGGCAGTCCCGCCGGTGCTTGTTTGAGCGGCTGGAGCAGGAAGAGCAGAGATTGAAGAAGCACGAAGGCCGTTGGATGGCCATCCAACAGTCATTGCTTGTGCGTCAACCTTTTTTTAGGAAAGCCTCAAATATGTGGAAAATAGCATACAACCCATCTGCCATTATTTCTAATAATTTACAGCCCATTTGCTAATTATTAAGGTTTTTTAGGAGCCCATATTCTTTTTGTTAGCATTACAGCCCATACTGTGGCCACGGTTGAAAAATTATACAAAATTTTGCATATTTCGGTGCGGTCTGAACTGTTTTTAATCCCAAAATTTTGACTCACATTCAAACTGATTTTAAAAATAAATGTATATCAATATAAAATCCAACAAATTCTCCACGCATAAAAATTTATGTAATTTAAAATCTCGAAATGAAAAAAAGATATTTGAAACTAATTGCCGGTTTGATGTGTTTTAAAAATGTACAACCCATTTCTCATTACTGATCGGCCATTTTCTCGGCCAGCCGAATGAAAGCTCTCCTCGTCTTGAAATATTTGCAGCTCAACAGGCCTGACAAAGTGACTTACTTGGCAAATCACAAAAAAACTAGGCTATGGCCGTGGACCCTGCTCTCAGCCTCTCCACGTACAGTACTCTTCCGATGGAAGTCGGTCGGTGACCACATTTACCACGCCGTGCCGAGAGCACCAAGGCGGTGGACGACGGTGAGGCCTAGGAAGGGGACGACGCGGAACCGGGGAAGACACGGCAGTGGATGCCCACACGGAGAGGAGTACGAGGGTTCACTGGTTCGGCTGCGGCGTGAGGCTGCCATCACCGCAGAATAACAGGGGGTGTGGATGAGTAGAGGGATACCCTGGGCCAGCGGTGGAAATAGTAAGGGGCAGTGAGGCCTCCGCGGCATCACAGTCAGCCATGAGAGGCAGGAGCACGCGGCACGACCGGCGCTGCTTTGGGCGGCTGGAGCAAGAAGACCAAAGGTTGAAGAAGCACTATGGCCGTTGGATGGACATCGTACGGTAACTGGAGCTAGAATCGTTCATATTGACTAAGTTGACAAAGCCCTCCGTCCTTGTCAACTTAGTAGGCCCACAAGTCAGCCACCCACTATGGTGGGTCCCAGCTAGCAGGGGGTATTCTTTTTTTGGTGCGTAATAAGGAGGCACTTCCTTGCGTGCGAAGATATGGCTGGTGGGTCCGACCTGTCAGCGGGGGAACGTATTTTTAGTCCATTTGGTGGGCTGGGTGAAACAATGATGTAGCATCTATGCAGCCTGTTTAAATCCCATTTGCATTTTTCTCGAAATCCGCGGACTTGCTGGGCTGGGTGAAAATATCATGTTGGGCTAGACGGAGAAATGTTATAAAAACATAAACACATGATTGCACCGTTAGTAAAATCTTTGCAAGCTTATGTACGCAATCACTAGGAGTTAACTTGCCAAGTTATATAGAAACAATTATTATTATTATTTTGAAAGAACTTTCAACTTACGAAATAAAATATCATTTTAATTTGACGAGTTAATAGTACGTTGGGTATTATTATTTTTTAGGCTAGACGTGGGACAGTTGAGTTGGTTCTAGGGGAAAGTACTAGAAAAAAACTCAGTTTACATCGAAAAAGAAAGTGGGAGAAAATTCAGAGACCTGCCGGGTCCACCTGAGGAGTGGAATATGTTGGGAGGAAGGAGATTCAAAGCACGGCAGCCGAGTGAACTAGTTTTTTTACAGACAAGTGAACTAGTTTACATACATAAGCAAATAGCCACTAAAAAAAGCAATCAGGTTAATGGGTTCTTAAAAGAAATATTTCGGACAAAATAGATAATTACAAACATAGGCTAATGCATGAAACACTCAGATGATAAAGGTGCTTATAAACAGATAAAGTACAACATCTAGACCTTCCTGGTACGCTTGATCATGACGCTGCGGCTGTCTGTGTACTCGTCGGTTACGGGAAGCAGACATGCCCTCATGTCCAAGATCTGCCTGTACATGTCGTATCTTGCGCATGCGTCCTTGGCCGCGTAGGTTATGTAGGCTAGATTCAGAGGTACCTCCCACGTGTTCAGGTCGTCTTCTTTCATGTTGGCGTATCCGGGGTCGATGATGGTCTCAGCGAGGTCAACCACGAAGTCCTTCTCCTGCTCGTTGCGGTTGATCTTGTATTGCTTCTGGATGTCGACAAGCTTGTTGCACCAGATGGCCGAATCGTCGCGTTCTTCCTTCTCTCCACCGTAGCAAAGTTGCAATCGGCGCTGCCGATGAAACGGGCGAATGCTCCAGAACCTGGTGCAGCCGTAGGACTGAGGCGAGGCAGAGCTTCACCGAGTCCGTATCGTTGGTGTACATCACATTCAACTTGGTGCAGCCATAGGACTGAAGACGAACTCAAAGGGGAACTCCTTGCTGAAGTCCATATCCAGTAGGCTCACCCCTCGGATCGCCATTGGAGTCTCTTCGAGTGAACGAGTGTGTAGGTGGCGGCAACAGTTCATTTTTCAGCTCCTGGGGAGCTGGATTCAACAGTAAGCTGAGTGTGTACAGGCGACAACAGTTACTACCCCTCCCTCGTCCGCTGCACGCCCGGCAGAAGATGCACCCTCTGCCACACGTCGGTTCACGAGCGGGTCTGTATTGGTACTCTAATAACAGGAGTTAGTGGTCACTTTACTTAAATTTAATTAGCTTTCATAGAAATTTATACTTAAAACAAGCAATGCATTCGCTCGTTCTATCAGTGCCACAAGATCAACATGCACAACAATTAGAATTATTATTCTCAGGATGCACACGATCAACACATTTGTCGCACTTTCACAAAGATAATACTACCAAGTTTGAACTATTTGTTATGGTTGTTGTCCTCTGCATCATCATGCCGTGTTTACCAGCTCGTAAGATTCAGAACCAACAAGTAAGATCCAAATAATAAGTACAACAAAGATGCCTACACATCTCATTGATTCCCAGCTTGCAAGATTCAGAACCAACAAATAAGATCCAAATAATAAGTACAACAAAGATGCCTACACATCTCATTGATTCCCAGCTTGCAAGATTCAGAACCAACAAATAAGATCCCAATAATAAGTACAACAAAGATGCCTACACATCTCATTGATTCCCAGCTTGCAAGATTCAGAACCAACAAATAAGATTCAAATAATAAGTACAACAAAGATGCCTACATATCTCACTGATTCCCAGCTTGCAAGATTCAGAACCAACCCATTAGAGCCTTTTGATAAAGTGAATATCGGGATTAAATCCATCTTGGCTAGCCATGTCATACAATCGAAGAACTTGGCGAATGCTCTTGACCGTCACAACATCTGTAGTTGAGTATTCCTGTTTGCATAGCACAAACCAGGAGAGCATGATTTCACTTTAATAGTGGCCTCCTTTACTCAACCTATAGCTCCACTCGGATGAAGCCTGCCTTAAGTTCCATGATTCAATTCATGCGCCTTTTTCTGCAGTTCACCTGAAATGAAGCAAAGATTGCATCATTCAGCTAGCAAGAAGTACTTGCTCTCGTGAGCTGGCAGGTTCTTATTTAGTAGTTGCACTAAAATTGAGGAACATTAAGGTTGGCTGTCCGGCTCATGTAAGGTGCAACTATAATTTTGTTATCCTTTTGTGCAGTTCCACTAAAATAAAGTGTCATTGTGGTGACAGTGACGACTCATCTTGCAAAGGCTAATAAAATGTTGCACGAGATTACCAGCAGAACTTGACGGAGATTTTTGAAACTCCAATCACCATTTTGTGCAGTTCACCAAAAGGTCACAATAGCAACAAGGTGAAATGGACATCCCTATCTGCACAATAAGATAGAAAGTAAACAGTTGCTGGTCAAGAAGAATATACGAAACATATGCAATATGAAAAGAAGCATCTTAATTATGTTCATGGAAATCACGCAAGGACAGTAGAAATTTTAAAACGTCAGCAATGCTTCATGTTACCAGAAGCCTTACGATCAACAATGAGATTCCTCAAATATGGGATTACTTTAATGGTGGCATTGCTTGTTTACCAGACACAGTAAATCAACAGCAACTAAAGAGTTGGTTTAAGGGCATGGGACCGTGGGGACACCAGGACACTCAGCAGTGTAAAGGAGCAACTTACTTATCATACTGGGGAAAACAGCAGGAGTGCCATTTGTAACACAGTTTAATTGCATCTTATCACTTGAGGCATTAGATTAACAATAGCACTGGTTAGACATGTCCCTAAGGTAAAAGTGTGATCGCTTCATTTTACATGCGCCCTTACATTAACAACATCAAAATGTTGGTATAAGGACTTGCGACAGTGGATGCATCAGCACAATGTACCTACAAGGAGGCATAAAGTGGTGATGCCGAGTTTGCTCATGCTATGTGAGGGCACCAAACCTATCCTGGAGACCTTGTACTATGTGAGGGCAGCAAATCTAATCCTGGAGACCTTTTACTATGTGAGGGCAGCAAATCTAATCCTGGAGACCTTTTGCTATGTGAGGGCAGCAAATCTAATCTTGAGACCTTTTACTATGTGAGGGCAGCAAATCTAATCCTGAGACCTTTTACTATGTGAGGGAAGCAAATCTAATCCTGGAGACCTTTTACTATGTGATGGCAGCAAATCTAATCCTGGACATACTCTGTTGACTTGTCCACCAGCCGCCACTTTCTATCCTTTTTTCAATCAATAATAGATCTGTTCCCTATCCAGTTTGTACTGTGTTTTCCCATTATTTCCCTTTTCAACCAAGAGACCGGTTGGGTATCCGGTCTCTACTACTTTCACCATATTATTTCCTCTTTGAATCAAGTCCTAGATTCATGCTACAACTTTCCCCCCTTTCTTCGTTGTTTGAACAAAGCCCTAGATTCGAATGCATGAAGTAGCTTTACCTCTAATAATACTAAAAATTTAGGTGGCTTTGGAAGAGCTGATGGGAGTAGAAAAGATGCACATGCAGACACGTGGGGAGCTGGGGCAGTAGAGCAAGGCTGCTTTCGAAGAACTTATACCTGAGAGTCGCCGGGATGTCGGCGGCGGCAGGTCGGATCTGCGGACAATACGGCAGGGAGGAAGAAGGGTCGGAGGACCTCCCAAGCCGGCGTTGTGTCAAAGAGAACGGCACCGGCAGAGGATCGGGCCCCTCCAGCAGCTATGGGTTTCTTCCCTCGGCGGCGATGACCGCGTGAACGATGCACCTTTTAGTCCTCTACACACACCGGCCGAAGGGATCCGGCCGGATCTGTGACCAGCGGTGAGCAGAGAGAAAATGTCGCTACCGCTGTCTTGTTTATATCTGGAGAGGATGAGAGAATGAAGAGAGCAACCCTAGTAAAGCAAGCGCTCAGGCCCCTGCGTCCATATATAGTGGAGTGATTATCTTTTTTCTCTCCACAACAAGCGTTTCAATTTGTGTACGTGGCATTAAAGAAAAGAAACTCTCTATTTAAGGTGACTACTGTACGACTCCTACTTACTACTAGTAGTACTACAGTATTGTTCACTTGTGCTCCCCACCCCTCCATTCATTGAGCAACCCCACGGGTGAATAAACATACAATAAGTACTGTATTTATATAGAACGAACAAGCTCGAACTATTTTCGCGTAGTTAAAAGTTGAGGGCGGGACTTTTCCCGGGCAGTACGTGCGGCAGCTTTCGGGTAGGTGGTTTGACAAAGAGGCGAGGAGGGTGAGTAAGTGGGGCTGTGTGATTTGACGGCGCGTTACTACTGGAAAGACTTGTGATATGACCACTCACTCTAGTCATGAATTATTGGCGCTCCGACCGGGGTGATGCCCCCCTTCCATTCCGCGCTCTAATCTGGTGCATGACACGTCGACCCGGATGCTGGCTCTCCCACATGTCGGAGTAGTAAGAAGGAGCAAAGAATGATGCGGTATATACTAGTACTATACTACTCCCTCCATTCCTAAATATAAGTCTTTGGAGAGATTTCACTATGGACCACATACGGAGAAAAATGAGTGAATCTACACATGAAATGCAACTATATACATCCGTATGTGGTCCACAGTAAAATATCTGCGAGGACTTATATTTAGGAACGGAGGGATTACTACTCAGGTCGGAGGAGTGCGAACCACGGCATCCCAGTGAACCAGCAGAGCGAACCACGGTAGCCCAATGAACCAGCAGTAGAAAACAATGTGGTGATATGGCCATAAAAAACAATGTTCTACTCTATTGCATTCACATCGTGCTGGCTCTATTCTGCTTCTCCAATTAATTCCCTCTGCATGTAATTGTGGATGCATCATTAACCGTTCAACGTCTCAGGAACCGCTACCCTCTCCCTCCTTGGCATTCAAGCACCTATGGACCCATTGATGACGAGGTGCCTATGGTGACTTCGTAAATTTCAAGATGCTAGTGCCGTGCGTGTGTGCGTCCATAGGGGTGAGTGTATGCGCATGTATATGAGCGCTTGCGTCTGTACTGTGTAAAAAAACGTAAATGCGTGTCAAAAAGATACTAGTCAGTATACTCAATATTGTGCACCTCAGAGAGGAAAACGATAGAACTAGTACGTATTTATTTACGGTGCAGATTCACTCATTTTGCTCCATATGTACTCCGTCCCGGTGTAGTCTAGTCACTTGTTGAAATATCTAGAAGGGCAAATACTCCTTTCTGTTTTACAGGGCTATACTAGAAAGTAGTTGTACGTACTAGTACAATAGTGGGCTCACATAGCAATTTTGTCTCATGCAAGAGCCTGGCTATATGCGTGCTCCAATGTTCGCAACTGCAACGTTCGGTTTGCGCTTGGCTCTTCTCCTCTTCGAGAAGACGAACAATGATGTTACTACTACTGCTTCTACAGTGTTGAATCCATTGCTGCATGTCCGTCCACCGCGAGCGGGACGGATAGCTTGTTGTAGAAGTACTACTAAGCAAAAGCCTGTCCTCGTTTGCGAGCAACCGTGCGCATGGGCGAGGGAGAAGGCGTGTAGTAAAATCAAGCTTCTCCTCGTTGTACGAGTTGACGCGACACATCATAGCACTGGCCCCACATGCTTGCCTCTAAACTTGGCTGAAAGACCCGCAGTGTACAATATATTTGCTGCAACCTCTAACATTTACCCACCACAACTTAAAATATATGTGGCCGTATGCATCGTTCTGATGCAGAGGCCGGGGAGTCCCCCCTTTTCGAAAAAAAACAAATTAAAATATATATTCCTGTCTTGACCAGATGAGCGTGCAAACTACAATCACCAGGGTGTCAGGTAGGGCTAGAAGACTATTTTAATAAAAAAACTTCGAGACGGCCACATAGCATGGAGCCAACCCCAACGATTTTAAGCTTACAAGCATGGTACACGCTATCCTAGACTACTCTACACATGAAACTGCTACACGAGCGTCCGGGCTACAGCAAGGATCCCGGCGACGTCGACGTGCAGGAGCTGACATTCTTGACAGTTCCGCCCAAGCTGCTAGCCGTGGCTAAGCTTGTGTCCCTCAACATTCAGATTGACAAGCTCACGTCCTAAATGTTTCTACAGTGCCTTCTGTTTATCTTAGTAATATGCTAATATAGGGATTACCTTGGTCTACTTTAGCTTAAGAAATGGTGGGTTTTGGTGGCGATGCAGCAATTACTTCGACATGAGATCAGTAATTTCCAACAGTCGAACGGATATTTTGTATCTGTTGGATATAAAGTTCCTTTGGGCAAGAAGTACTACTTGTCATTAAAATGGATAAAAGGAGATGTATGTAGACATATTTTAGTTCTAGATATGTCCCTCTTTTATCCATTTTGATGACAAGCACTCCCTCCGTTCCACAATACATGCCTTCCATTTGTTAAAATATAGATGTATCTTGACATGTTTTAGTATATAGGTACATCCATGATAGAGCCAATCGGATGGTTGAGAACACTATAATTTGTAGCTACAAATGCGTGTGTGACTCCCAGATGCAGAGGCCGGGGGTCATCATCCTCCTTTTCGAGAAAAAACAGAGGCGTGTGTGAGAGGACGAGTGCATGCGTGCACCTCTTCTCTTCCTGTATAACGTACACTCAGAGTACAAGTTTTTGTGGGTTGCACGATGGTGCGTGTGAGAAGTCCTGAGAGATAGGTTTAATGCGTCTGAAAAAACCGCTAGCCTAGAGCTCGCCACGCGGCTATTCCTGTCGAACGCCCCATTAACCATAAGATATGTATACGACGGCGCCAGTTATTGCACGTAGACAGCAGTACTCCATCCTTTCCAGTTTATAGGGCTTAATTCAAAAATCTCACCAACCAAGATGGTGAGTGGTGAAATATTTTTTGTAGTTTGCAAAATCACCTAATTAATGCTCTTGTTTTTCTCAAAAACTTATGTTTATCAATGCATTAATTGCAATGCATGTATGCATAAAGTACATGCATTGGTCAATTTTCTCTTAATACTTGCATGCAATGATTTAATGCACCTTGGAATCTGAACATGATTTAATACTCCATGTTGTATTGAATTGCAAACCTGTTCACACCGATCACAACCTAAACGGTTTCCCACTTAGGAGCGTATTAGTACTCGGTTATAAATACTAGTATGCCAGGATGACTGCACATTCCTCCTCAACTCCTCATCCACAAAAACAAACAAGTCATTCAGCATCCTTCCCTTGCGTCTGCCATGGCCAGCGTGAGTTCTGGGTCGAGAGATTGCCACTAGGGAGAGGTGAGCATGGAAGCGGAAGCACGAGAGATGTCCCGCCTCACTGCGAGAGCAGCCGACATGTCCCGCCGCACGGAAGTAGCAGCACAGAGCTCCCGCTGCGCCGGTGAAGCAGCACGGAGGTCCCGCCACGCCGTCGATGCAGTAGACTGGTCCGACCGCGCTGCGGAAGTAGCAGAGATGTCCCGTCGCGCCACTAATGCAGCAGAGATGTCCCGCCGCGGCGCGGCGGCCTGGGAAAATTTCTCGCAGGCAGGCGGCGACTGTTACAGGCACATGCATGCGATCGTCCATAGCCAGATGGATCAGATCTCCGGCTGGGCGAGGTTGCAGGACGACATGAAAGCCTTGTTTGAACAGGCTATCAACGCACTAAGGGAGGGCAATGAGAGGCTCCGGGCCGAGCGCGACCTGCTGAGGGAGAAGATCGTCCAAAGTGCAGACCAGCAGGAGGAGACTAGTGCCTTGTTGAAGAGGACCAACGTCATCGTTAAGAAACTTATGGATGAGAATGACATGCTCCGCAACGAGCGCCAAAGGCTGGTGGAGGAATCCGTGGATGTTCTCTAGCAGCATCTTGAGGACACGAAAGAGCTCATCGCCGCTCGCCGCGGAGACTAGTTCCCGCGGCCTACAGCAACGCATCAAGAAAGTAGAGATCAGCAAGCCAGATCCTTGTCTTCCTTCTTCTTTTGCCCTTGTGTATTTCGGGCATTGCCGCATGTGGCATTTTTTATTATCTTTCTAATTATGTAATACAATTAATCGTCCTTATCTTTCTGTGCAAGATCAATGTTGCGAGGCTGGAATGAAGAAAACTCTTGCTATGGCGACCCTGGCGTTGCTGTTCTTCTAGTTGCTGTTGGGCTTCCTTCAGTTTCCTGATTTCTTTTGATGTAATAATCGGTTTAGGATGTGGATTGTGTCATCGGTTGTGAAATGTTGGGTTCTGGCGCGGATGTTTGGCCTTTGTTGGCCTCTTTGGATGTTGCGATTTCAATCTGGCAACTTTTAGTCCTTCGTGTTAGGCTGGAGTTGTGCCGAACTTCTTGTGAATTGTGGTGGTTTTCAGTAATGAAAATTGGAAGGGGCAAGCCCTTCTTTGATAAAAAAATTAATCGTCCTTATATATTCATCAGTCTTGCTATAAGTCGTAGTAGATGCTATATAGGTCCGTCGGATCTTACATCAAGATCCGTGCTTTCAGATTTTCTTTTTTCTCTCTTAAATCTCAGTCGAGTGAGACATAGCCACACCATTAAATAGAGGCTCGGGCGCCATTAATGGAGACCTTGGGAGAGAGGTGGGCGACAGATGGAGGTCAAAGGGCTCTCCTCCCGATAAGCACGCGCAGGGGTCTAATTGCACGCCTCTCATACTCAAATAGCTACCCTGCACGGCACCTCCTAGCTAATAAAAAATGGGGACGCGTGGCTGCACGTAAATGGTACTAGTAAGTAGAACGCCCACATTTTCAATAATACTTGTGTTTCCGATTGTAACGTGACAACACTTGTTCCAAAATGACTTTGTTGATTGTTAATGTGTGCGCCTTCGCAAATCGGACTGCAAATTTACCACAGCATGTTGGTGCCATGTCATGGCACCAAGCCAAGTTTCATTATTTTCATGCATGTTTTGGATTTACAGGAATTAAAAAACTAAGTTTCTCAATGTTTCCAACCCAGCCACGACGCCCAGAATTTTGAATTTCATTCCCATTTCTTGCATGGAACCTAGAAATTTACCCGAGGACACACATGTGATTTTTCAACCAACTTTGGTGCACTGGAACATGTGCTTGTATTTCAAATTTGAATTATGCACACAAAGGTGACACGTTCCCTCCCAGAACCACGAGCCTCCTTGAGAGAAGCTCTCATTTGCAAGAAGCTTATACCAAAATTTGTTCCTATTCGGCCAATTTTTTAACCACAGCATGGTACTACCATGACATGACACCATGCCAAGTTTCATGATTTTAAAACCAAGTTTCTCAATGTTCTCGACCAAGCCATGATGCCCAGATGTTTGAATTTTATTCTCATTTTTTGCATCGGACCTACTCCCTCCTTCCATCTATATAGGGCCTAATGTGTTTTTCAAGACAGCCTTTGACTATTGACAAGATTAATAGCACATGATATGTATACTATGAAAATTATATTATTGGAAGCTCCTTAGACATAAAAATTTGAAGGTATGCTTTGTGTAAGTTGCATGTCATATATTATTGCTCTATCGTTTGGTCAAAGTTAGCCTCGAAAAACGCATTAGAACCTATATAGATGGAAGGAGGGAGTAGAAATTCACCCGAGGACACAAATGTGATTTTCAACCAACTTTGGTGCACGGGAGCATGTTCTTGTAGTTCAAATTTGAATTATGCACATTAAATGACCAAAAACTCAATTGATGTGTAAATAAGGCCAAATGAAGCCGGAATAATTCCAAAATTTAACAGGGCACTCATGTAGTTCTATGTTGCCTTTGTAAATAAACTCAAGGAGGGCAACGTATATCGTTTCGCACTTAAAGGTGGCACGTTCCCTCTCAGAACCACGAGCCTTCTTGAGAGAAGCTTCGGTTTGCAAGAAGCTTATACCAAAATCTGTTCCTATTCGGCCAATTTTTTTACGACAACATGGTAGTACCATGACATGACATCCATGCCAAGTTTCATGATTTTCAGACGTGTTTTGGATTTACAAGAATTTTAAAACCAAGTTTCTCAATGTTCTCGGCCGAGCCACGGTGCCCAGATGTTTTAATTTTATTCTCATTTCTTGCATGGGACCTATAAATTTACCCGAGGACACAAATGTGATTTTTTAACCAACTTTGGTGCACGAGAGCATGTGCTTGTAGTTCAAATTTGACTTATGCACATTAAATGACCAGAAACTCAATTAATGTATAAAAAACGACAAATGAACCCAGAATAATTCCAAAATTTAACAGTGATGAAGCCATGTACCTAGGGTAGGGTCATGGACCTATCCTAACTACCCTACCCAAGGACATCCCTAGAAGAAATCACCTTTCAATCGACTTGGAGGTGTTCCACTCGACGGACTCGAAGACACTCGACCACTCGACCAAGATCCAACCACTCGACGACCAGGAGACCTAAAGTCACTGCACACGCAAATGGTCGGTCATTAAGTAGCCTTTATGATCATCATAGCACTTTATTAGGGGCATTACTAGTAACGCCCAGCCTTAATGTACTTTAAACCCTGCATAACTGAGGGCTGGAGGGGTCTGGCGAACTCTATATAAGCCACCCCCCTCCTCAGTGTAAAGGGTTCGCACCCCTGTAACTCATACACACATAATCCAGTCGACCGCCTCCGGGCTCCGAGACGTAGGGCTGTTACTTCCTCCGAGAAGGGCCTGAACTCGTAAACCTCGTGTGCTTACTACTGCTCCATAGCTAAGATCTAGCCTCTCCACACATACCCCCTACATTACTATCAGAGTTAGAACCACGACAGTTGGCGCCCACCATGGGGCTAGAGTCTTAGCGCCTAGTTGGAGAAGTAGCAATTTTTCCGATCCCTTTGATCATGGTTTCGGGTGGAGTTTTGGTGGAGGGCCGCGAGATCCGTCTCGGTGCACTCATGTTCATCGCCGACGACTCCGCTTGGCTTCAGGAGGCTCCACTTGACGTCGACGCGCTCCCCGTCCGCGGGGCGACCCACTTTCGCGCATGCGTCCGTGGAGTCCTTCTGCGGCAGCCGTCGACCTAGTATCGGTCGGCTCCTGTGGCATCCTCCCTCCCTGTCTCCTGCCGGCGCAAGCGCTCCGGTCGGTCGAGGCTTCAGAGGTGGGTGAGACATGTGGTGGCCCGCCAGTCGGCCACCCCACAAGTCGCGGCGATTGAGCCCGACGAATCCCTCTACGGCCTGTTCGACCTATCGACTGGCTCCGCAGAGACCGCGTCCGAATGCGACAACAATGACCCAGCGGCGGAGGTTCTGGTAATCGATGGACCATGCAGTCCTCCCGGTTTTCCCCGCACCGACGGAGGCGCGGGTGGAGGTGACACGTCGCATCCCCATGAGGAGTATCTCCCCGAGCCTCTCACGTCGCTGCAGAGAGAAGAACTTCGTCGCCGGAACATGGATGCACTTCACACTCCTATCATTGGAGAAACTCCCAAGGCCCGTGCCTTGGAGGACGCGCTCTTGGCTAACTTGGCTAAGCGCACTCGACTGGAGAACCTCCAGCGACCACTCGACGAGCGAGCGCGTCAACGGGTTCCAGAATCCAGTCGACGTCAGCTCTTTCCGCCCCCGCAGGTATATCGAACTCCGATTCAGAATTTAGCAGCTGCAGCCCGTATAGCAGAGTCAATTCAGCCCTCGCAGTCAGAGGCCGGCAGAGGCCTGTTGCAGATCAGAGTGTTACTCCGGGCAGCAGGAGACCAGAACTCCGTTGTTTCTCAGTCGCGGAACAGGATCCATAGTCGATCCATTGCAGCAGACACATTCCAGTCGGCCCACAGCCCAAGATTGCCCCCGAGGCGTGAGGGACGTGGAGACCGGCATGATCAGCATAGGATTCGTGAGCAGTACAATCACCAATTCGATCATGACGATCGACGTCGAGTGCCCACACCTCCCTCGAGGAGTGGGTCATATGTGCCTCGACAGCAGGATGACAGACGCCCTCATAGTGTTGGCCGGAGGATTCCAGTCGACCCCAGGGAACCAGGCTTTGATGCGAGATCCATTCTCGTTCAAGGTTTGGTCGACAGGAACAAGGCTCACCGGGAAGGCCACGACAGAGATGCGCCTACCAGTAGCCAAGTACATGTTTCAGGGCCGGAGTGCTTCAGTCGAGCCATCAGAGCCGCTGTGATTCCTCCCAACTTCAGGTTGGCGACTGGAGTCAGTAAGTTCACCGCAGAGTCCAAGCCCGATACCTGGCTCGAAGATTACCGAGTGGCTGTCCAGATTGGCGGTGGCAATGATGAGGTAGCCATGAAACACCTGCCTCTCATGTTAGAGGGCTCGGCCAGAGCGTGGCTGAATCAGTTAGCACCCAACAGCATTTACACTTGGGAAGATCTCGCCCGAGTGTTTGTCACAACATTTGAAGGAACATGCAAGCGACCTGCAGGTCTTACAGAACTGCGGTCTTTTGTGTAGAAGCCGAATGAAACTATGATGGATTACATCCAGAGATGGATCACGTTCCATCACACAGTTGAAAATGTGCCTGATCACCAAGCAGTCAGTGCCTTCAAAGAAGGCGTCAAGTACAGAGAATTGAATCTGAAATTCGGTCGAACCAGAGACATGTCTCTGAATCGGATGATGGAGATTGCCACCAAATACACTAAGGGGGAAGATGAGGATCGGCTCCGAAGTGGCAAGCATAAGTCAGTCGCCCAGGAAACCGGAGGAAATTCCAATCGGAAACAGAAGCCGAAAGCCGAGCCAATTGCTCCTGGAGAAACCCTGGCTGTAACCCAAGGAAAATTCAAGGGGAAACCCAAGGGACCTTGGAACCCCAAGAAAGCTAAAGACCAAGACGGAAATGTGTTGGATTTACCATGTCACATCCACACCAAGAAAGATGAAGAGGGTAAACTCATTTACCCAAAACATACCACTCGACAGTGTCGGCTCTTGATTCAGCAGTTTCAGGGAAAACAGTCCAAAGACAAAGAAAAGGAGTCGGACCAAGTTGAGGACAAAGAAGATAGTGATGATGGATATCCCCTGGTCAATTCCACCCTGATGATTTTTGCTGATGTTGAAAGCAAAAGTCGACTGAAAGTTATAAACCGTGAGGTAAATATGGTTGCTCCTGCAACACCCAGTTATCTGAAGTGGTCTCAGACTGCCATCACATTCGACTAGTCCGATCACCCCACGCACATTGCCACCCCTGGGAGGCAAGCTTTGGTGGTTGACCCAGTTGTCGAAGGCACTCGACTGACCAAAGTCCTGATGGATGGTGGCAGTGGTTTGAACATACTGTATGCAGAGACATTGAAAGGAATGGGCATTATAAAGGAGTATTACAGGTGTCTTCAAAGGTAGATGTTGGGTTGGCGTATTTCGAGATTAGGATTTGTCACTCCGATTGTCGGAGAGGTATCTCTGGGCCCTCTCGGTAATGCACATCACATAAGCCTTGCAAGCATTGCAACTAATGTGTTAGTTGTGAGATGATGTATTACAGAACGAGTAAAGAGACTTACCGGTAACGAGATTGAACTAGGTATTGGATACCGACGATCGAATCTCGGGTAAGTAACATACCTATGACAAAGGGAACAAACGTATGTCGTTATGCGTCTGACCGATAAAGATCTTCGTAGAATATGTAGCAGCCAATATGGGCATCCAGGTCCCGCTATTGGTTATTGACAAGAGAGGTGTCTCGGTCATGTCTACATAGTTCTCGAACCCGTAGGGTCCGCACGCTTAAACGTTCATTGACGATATAGTACTATGAGTTATGTATGTTGGTGACCGAATGTTGTTCGGAGTTTCGGATGAGATCACGGATATGACGAGGAACTCCGGAATGCTTCGGAAGTAAAGATTGATATGTTGATAGTAGTGTTTCATCTCCAAAAGGGTTCTGGAATCCATCGGAAGGGGTTCCGAATGTTTCCCGAAATGTTTGGGCACGAGAACACTTTATCTGGGCCAAAGGGGAAAGCCCACGAAGTTTTTGGAAAGCGCAAAAGGAAGTTTTTCGGAGTCCAGAGGCCAGACGCCAGGGTCCCTGGCGTCTGGGCCCAGACGCCGGGAACCCTGGCGTCTGGCCCTGGAGTCCGAGAAGGACTCTTGCCTTTCGGGTGAAACCGACTTTGTGGAGGCTTTTACTCCAAGTTTCGACCCCAGGGCTCAACATATAAATAGAGGGGCAGGGCTAGCACCAAAGACACATCAAGAAACACCAAGACGTGTGCCGGCAACCCCGTCTCCTCTAGTTTATCCTCCGTCATAGTTTTCGTAGTGCTTAGGCGAAGCCCTGCGAAGATTTTTCTTCACCAACACCGTCACCACACCGTCGTGCTGCTGGAACTCATCTACTGCTTCGCCCCTCTTGCTGGATCGAGAAGGCGAGGACGTCAACGAGCTGAACGTGTGCAGAACTCGGAGGTGCCGTGCTTTCGGTACTTGGATCGGTCGGATCGTGAAGGCGTTCGACTACATCAACCGCGTTGATATAACGCTTCCGCTTCGGTCTACAAGGGTACGTAGACAACACTCTCCCCTCTCGTTGCTATGCATCACCATGATCTTGCGTGTGCGTAGGAAATTTTTTGAAATTACTACGTTCCCCAACAGTGGCATCCGAGCCTAGGTTTTTATGGTTTGATGTTATTTGCATGACTAGAACACAAGTGGGATTTGGACGATACAAGTCATACTGCCTACCAGCATGTCATACTTTGGTTCAGCGGTGTTGTTGGACGAGACGATCCGGACCAACCTTACGCGTATGCTTACGCGAGACCGGTTCCCTCGACGTGCTTTGCACATAGATGGCTTGCGGAAGACTGTCTCTCCAACTTTAGTTGAACCGAGTGTGGCTACGCCCGGTCCTTGAGAAGGTTAAAACGGAGTCTATTTGACAAACTATCGTTGTGGTTTTGATGCGTAGGTAAGATGAGTTCTTGCTTAAGCCCGTAGCAGCCACGTAAAACTTGCAACGACAAAGTAGAGGATGTCTAACTTGTTTTTGCAGGGCATGTTGTGATGTGATATGGTCAAGACATGATGCTAAATTTTATTGTATGAGATGATCATGTTTTGTAACCGAGTTATCGACAACTGGCAGGAGCCATATGGTTGTCGCTTTATTGTATGCAATGCAATCGCGATGTAATGCTTTACTTTATTACTAAGCGGTAGTGATAGTCGTGGAAGCATAAGATTGGCGAGACGACAACGATGCTACGATGGAGATCAAGGTGTCGCGCCGGTGACGATGGTGATCATGACGGTGCTTCGAAGATGGAGATCACAAGTACAAGATGATGATGACCATATCATATCACTTATATTGATTGCATTTGATGTTTATCTTTTTATGCATCTTATCTTGCTTTGATTGACGGTAGCATTATAAGATGATCTCTCACTAAATTATCAAGAAGTGTTCTCCCTGAGTATGCACCGTTGCAAAAGTTCTTCGTGCTGAGACACCACGTGATGATCGGGTGTGATAGGCTCTACGTTCAAATACAACGGGTGCAAAACAGTTGCACACGCGGAATACTCAGGTTATACTTGACGAGCTATGCATATAAGATATGACCTCGGAACACAGAGACCGAAAGGTCGAGCGTGAATCATATAGTAGATATGATCAACATAACGATGTTCACCATTGAAAACTACTCCATATCACGTGATGATCGGTTATGGTTTAGTTGATTTGGATCACGTGATCACCTAGAGGATTAGAGGGATGTCTATCTAAGTGGGAGTTCTTAATTAATTTGATTAACTGAACTTAAACTTATCATGAACTTAGTATCTGATAGTATCTTGCTTGTTTATGTTGATTGTAGATAGATGGCTCGTGCTGTTGTTCCGTTAAATTTTAATGCGTTCCTTGAGAAAGCAAAGTTGAAAGATGATGGTAGCAATTACACGGTCTGGGTCCGTAACTTGAGGATTATCCTCATTGCTGCACAGAAGAATTACGTCCTGGAAGCACCGCTAGGTGCCAGGCCTGCTGCTAGAGCAACACCAGAAGTTATGAACGTCTGGCAGAGCAAAGCTGATGACTACTCGATAGTTCAGTGTGCAATGCTTTACGGCTTGGAACCGGGACTTCAACGACGTTTTGAACGTCATGGAGCATATGAGATGTTCCAGGAGTTGAAGTTAATATTTCAAGCAGATGCCCGGATTGAGAGATATGAAGTCTCCAATAAGTTCTATAGCTGCAAAATGGAGGAGAACAGTTCTGTCAGTGAGCATATACTCAAAATGTCTGGGTATAATAATCACTTGATTCAATTGGGAGTTACTATTCCAGATGATTGCGTCATTGACAGAATTCTCCAATCACTGCCACCAAGCTACAAGAGCTTCGTGATGAACTATAATATGCAAGGGATGACCAAGACTATTCCCGAGCTCTTCGCAATGCTAAAAGCTGCGGAGGTAGAAATCAAGAAGGAGCATCAAGTGTTGATGGTTAGCAAAACCACTAGTTTCAAGAAAAAGGGCAAAGGGAAGAAAAAGGGTAACTTCAAGAAGAACAGCAAGCGAGTTGCTGCTCAAGAGAAGAAACCCAAGTCTGGACCTAAGCCTGAAACTGAGTGCTTCTACTGCAAGCAGACTGGTCACTGGAAGCGGAACTGCCCCAAGTATTTGGCGGATAAGAAGGATGGCAAGGTGAACAAAGGTATATGTGATATACATGTTATTGATGTGTACCTTACTAATGTTCGCAGTAGCACCAGGGTATTTGATACTGGTTCTGTTGCTAATATTTGCAACTCAAAACAGGGACTACAGAATAAGCGGACACTAGCAAAGGACGAGGTGACGATGCGCGTGGGAAATGGTTCCAAAGTCGACGTGATCGCAGTCGGCACGCTACCTCTACATCTACCTTCGGGATTAGTATTAGACCTAAATAATTGTTATTTGGTGCCAGCGTTGAGCATAAACATTATATCTGGATCTTGTTTGATGCGAGACGGTTATTCATTTAAATCAGAGAATAATTGTTGTTCTATTTATATGAGTAATATCTTTTATGGTCATGCACCCTTGAAGAGTGGTCTATTTTTGATGAATCTCGATAGTAGTATACACATATTCATAATGTTGAAGCCAAAAGATGCAGAGTTGATAATGATAGTGCAACTTATTTGTGGCACTGCCGTTTAGGTCATATCGGTATAAAGCGCATGAAGAAACTCCATACTGATGGACTTTTGGAGTCACTTGATTATGAATCACTTGGCACTTGCGAACCGTGCCTCATGGGCAAGATGACTAAAACACCGTTCTCCGGAACTATGGAGAGAGCAACAGATTTGTTGGAAATCATACATACGAATGTATGTGGTCCGATGAATGTTGAGGCTCGTGGCGGATATCGTTATTTTCTCACCTTCACAGATGATTCGAGCAGATATGGGTATATCTACTTAATGAAACACAAGTCTGAAACATTTGAAAAGTTCAAAGAATTTCAGAGTGAAGTTGAAAATCATCGTAACAAGAAAATAAAGTTTCTACGATCAGATCGTGGAGGAGAATATTTGAGTTACGAGTTTGGTCTACATTTGAAACAATGCGGAATAGTTTCGCAACTCACGCCACCCGGAACACCACAGCGCAATGGTGTGTCCGAACGTCGTAATCGCACTTTACTAGATATGGTACGATCTATGATGTCTCTTACAGATTTACCGCTATCGTTTTGGGGTTATGCTCTAGAGACAGCCGCATTCACGTTGAATAGAACACCGTCAAAATCCGTTGAGACGACACCTTATGAACTGTGGTTTAGCAAGAAACCAAAGTTGTCGTTTCTTAAAGTTTGGGGCTGTGATGCTTATGTGAAAAAGCTTCAACCTGATAAGCTCGAACCCAGATCGGAGAAATGTGTCTTCATAGGATACCCAAAGGAGACAGTTGGGTACACCTTCTATCACAGATCCGAAGGCAAGACATTTGTTGCTAAAAATGGATCCTTTCTAGAGAAGGAGTTTCTCTCGAAAGAAGTGAGTGGGAGGAAAGTAGAACTTGACGAGGTAACTGTACCTACTCCTTTATTGAGAAGTAGTACATCACAGAAAATTGTTTCTGCGACACCTACACCAATAATTGAGGAAGCTAATGATGATGATCATGAAACTTTAGATCAAGATACTACTGAACCTCGTAGATCAAACAGAGTGAGATCCGCACCAGAGTGGTACGGTAATCCTGTTCTGGAGGTCATGATATTAGATCATGATGAACCTACGAACTATGAAGAAGCGATGGTGAGCCCAGATTCCGCAAAGTGGCTTGAAGCCATGAAATCTGAGATGGGATCCATGTATGAGAACAAAGTATGGACTTTGGTTGACTTGCCTGATGATCGGCAAGCAATTGAGAACAAATGGATCTTTAAGAAGAAGACTAACGCTGATGGTAATGTTACTGTCTACAAAGCTCGACTTGTCACGAAAGGTTTTCGACAAGTTCAAGGGATTGACTACGATGAGACTTTCTCACCCGTAGCGATGCTTAAGTCTGTCCGAATCATGTTAGCAATTGCCGCATTTTATGATTATGAAATTTGGCAGATGGATGTCAAAACTGCATTCCTGAATGGATTTCTGGAAGAAGAGTTGTATATGATGCAACCAGAAGGTTTTATCGATCCAAAGGGAGCTAACAAAGTGTGCAAGCTCCAGCGATCCATTTATGGACTGGTGCAAGCATCTCGGAGTTGGAATAAATGCTTTGATAGTGTGATCAAAGCATTTGGGTTTGTACAGACTTTTGGAGAAGCCTGTATTTACAAGAAAGTGAGTGGGAGCTCTGTAGCATTTCTGATATTATATGTAGATGACATATTACTAATCGGAAATGATATAGAATTTCTGGATAGCATAAAGGGATACTTGAATAAGAGTTTTTCAATGAAGGACCTCGGTGAAGATGCTTACATATTGGGCATCAAGATCTATAGAGATAGATCAAGACGCCTAATTGGACTTTCACAAAGCACATACCTTGACAAAGTTTTGAAGAAGTTCAAAATGGATCAAGTAAAGAAAGGGTTCTTGCCTGTGTTACAAGGTGTGAAGTTGAGTAAGACTCAATGCCCGACCACTGTAGAAGATAGAGAGAAAATGAAAGATGTTCCCTATGCTTCAGCCATAGGCTCTATCATGTATGCAATGCTGTGTACCAGACCTCATGTGTGCCTTGCTATTAGCTTAGCAGGGAGGTACCAAAGTAATCCAGGAGTGGATCACTGGACAGCGGTCAAGAACATCCTGAAGTACCTGAAAAGGACCAAGGATATGTTTCTCGTATATGGAGGTGACAAAGAGCTCATCATAAACGGTTACGTTGATGCAAGCTTTGACACTGATCCGGACGATTCTAAATCGCAAACCGGATACGTGTTTACATTAAACGGTGGAGCTGTCAGTTGGTGCAGTTCTAAACAAAGCGTTGTAGCGGGATCTACATGTGAAGCAGAATACATAGCTGCTTCGGAAGCAGCAAACGAAGGAGTCTGGATGAACGAGTTCATGTCCGATCTAGGTGTCATACCTAGTGCACCGGGTCCAATGAATTTTTTTTGTGACAATACTGGTGCAATTGCCTTGGCAAAGGAATCCAGATTTCACAAAAGGACCAAACACATCAAGAGACGCTTCAACTCCATCCGGGATCTAGTCCAGGTGGGAGACATAGAGATTTGCAAGATACATACGGATCTGAATGTTGCAGACCCGTTGACTAAGCCTCTTCCACGAGCAAAACATGATCAGCACCAAGACTCCATGGGTGTTAGGATCATTACAGTGTAATCTAGATTATAGACTCTAGTGCAAGTGGGAGACTGAAGGAAATATGCCCTAGAGGCAATAATAAAGTTATTATTTATTTCCTTATATCATGATAAAGGTTTATTATTCATGCTAGAATTGTATTAACCGGAAACATAATACATGTGTGAATACATAGACAAACAGAGTGTCACTAGTATGCCTCTACTAGACTAGCTCGTTAATCAAAGATGGTTATGTTTCCTAACCATGAACAAAGAGTTGTTATTTGATTAACGAGGTCACATCATTAGTTGAATGATCTGATTGACATGGCCCATTATATTAGCTTAGCACCCGATCGTTTAGTATGTTGCTATTGCTTTATCCATGACTTATACATGTTCCTATGACTATGGGATTATGCAACTCCCGTTTACCGGAGGAACACTTTGGGTACTACCAAACGTCACAACATAACTGGGTGATTATAAAGGAGTATTACAGGTGTCTTCAAAGGTAGATGTTGGGTTGGCGTATTTCGAGATTAGGATTTGTCACTCCGATTGTCGGAGAGGTATCTCTGGGCCCTCTCGGTAATGCACATCACATAAGCCTTGCAAGCATTGCAACTAATGTGTTAGTTGTGAGATGATGTATTACAGAACGAGTAAAGAGACTTACCGGTAACGAGATTGAACTAGGTATTGGATACCGACGATCGAATCTCGGGTAAGTAACATACCGATGACAAAGGGAACAAACGTATGTTGTTATGCGGTCTGACCGATAAAGATCTTCGTAGAATATGTAGGAGCCAATATGGGCATCCAGGTCCCGCTATTGGTTATTGACAAGAGAGGTGTCTCGGTCATGTCTACATAGTTCTCGAACCCGTAGGGTCCGCACGCTTAAACGTTCGTTGACGATATAGTACTATGAGTTATGTATGTTGGTGACCGAATGTTGTTCGGAGTTTCGGATGAGATCACGGATATGACGAGGAACTCCGGAATGGTCCGGAAGTAAAGATTGATATGTGGATAGTAGTGTTTGATCTCCAGAAGGGTTCTGGAATCCATCGGAAGGGGTTCCGAATGTTTCCCGAAATGTTTGGGCACGAGAACACTTTATCTGGGCCAAAGGGGAAAGCCCACGAAGTTTTTGGAAAGCGCAAAAGGAAGTTTTGCGGAGTCCAGAGGCCAGACGCCAGGGTCCCTGGCGTCTTGGCCCAGACGCCGGGAACCCTGGCGTCTGGCCCTGGAGTCCGAGAAGGACTCTTGCCTTTCGGGTGAAACCAACTTTGTGGAGGCTTTTACTCCAAGTTTCGACCCCAGGGCTCAACATATAAATAGAGGGGCAGGGCTAGCACCAAAGACACATCAAGAAACACCAAGCCGTGTGCCGTCAACCCCGTCTCCTCTAGTTTATCCTCCGTCATAGTTTTCGTAGTGCTTAGGCGAAGCCCTGCGAAGATTGTTCTTCACCAACACCGTCACCACACCGTCGTGCTGCCGGAACTCATCTACTGCTTCGCCCCTCTTGCTGGATCGAGAAGGCGAGGACGTCACCGAGCCGAACGTGTGCAGAACTCGGAGGTGCCATGCTTTCGGTACTTGGATCGGTCGGATCGTGAAGGCGTTCGACTACATCAACCGCGTTGATATAACGCTTCCGCTTCGGTCTACGAGGGTACGTAGACAACACTCTCCCCTCTCGTTGCTATGCATCACCATGATCTTGCGTGTGCGTAGGAATTTTTTTGAAATTACTACGTTCCCCAACACCCAGGGGACTGGCTAAGCACCGTCTACGAGTCGATCCAAAGGTTAAGCCTGTTAAAGAACATCTTCGATGGTCCGCCGTCCAGAAGAGAAAGGCCATTGGCGAGGAGGTGGCTCGGCTCTTGACAGCAGAGTTCATCCGAGAAATTTACCACTCCGAGTGGCTCGCCAATGTTGTCATGGTTCCCGAGAAGGACAAGTCACTTTGCATGTGCATTGACTTTAAACATATCAATCGGGCCTGCCCGAAAGATCACTTTCCTCTCCCCCGCATCGATCAAATAGTCGACTCGACCGCGGGATGTGAGCGACTGTCTTTTTTAGACGCCTATTCCGGGTACCATCAGATCCGTCTGTATGGACCCGACGAGATCAAAACAGCTTTCATCACTCCATTCGGGTGCTTCTGTTATGTTACTATGCCATTCGGTCTCAAGAATGCCGGAGCCACGTTCATGAAGATGATTCAGAAGTGTTTGCTCACTCAAATCAGTCGGAATGTGGAAGGATACATGGATGATATTGTGGTCAAGTCACGGAAGGGTTCCGACCTGCTGACTGACCTTGCTGAAACCTTTGCCAACCTCAGGAGGTATGATATCAAGCTCAATCCATCAAAGTGCACATTCGGAGTTCCCGGTGGAAAGTTACTCGGTTTTATCGTTTCCGAACGGGGAATTGACACCAATCCAGAAAAGGTTGGAACTATACTCCGAAAGAAACGTCCTGTGCACGTGCACACCGTCCAAAAGCTTACAGGTTGCTTGGCCGCTTTAAGTCGATTCATCTCTCGTCTCGGTGAAAAGGCATTGCCTCTTTACCGACTGATGAAGAAGTCAGACAAGTTCGAGTGGACTCCAGAAGCTGATGCACCGTTTGCAGAGCTCAAAGCTCTGCTCTCCACCCAGCCGGTGCTTGCTGCCCCTATCAGCAAAGAGCCTTTGCTGCTTTACATTGCAGCCATGGGACAAGTCGTCAGTACTGTGCTTACGATCGAGCGGGAAGAAGAAGGAAAGGCCTTCAAAGTTCAGCGCCCAGTATATTATGTTTCTGAAGTTTTGATTCCATCAAAGCAAAGATATCCTCATTACCAGAAGCTTGTATATGGGATTTATATGACCAGGAAGAAGGTTGCACATTACTTCTCTGATCATTCCATTACAGTCGTTAGCGACGCTCCATTGTTAGAGATTTTGCACAACAGAGATGCAACTGGTCGAGTGGCAAAACGGGCGATTGAACTCCTTCCCCTAGATATCAAGTTTGAGGCAAAGAAGGCTATCAAGTCCCAAGCAATTGCAGATTTCGTCGCCGAGTGGATTGAACAGCAACTACCGACTCAAGTTCACTCGGAGCACTGGACCATGTTCTTCGATGGGTCTAAGATGCTGAATGGTTCCGGTGTCGGGGTAGATTGGTTTCCCCCCCCCCCCCCAGGAGATAAGCTCAGATATGTTCTCCAGATTAACTTCGATTCCTCCAATAACGAAGCAGAATACGAAGCACTTTTGTATGGGTTGCGCATGGCCATTTCACTCGGCGTCCGTCGCCTCATGGTCTATGGCGACTCAGATTTGGTGGTTAATCAGGTGATGAAGGAGTGGGATGTCAGAAGTCCAGCCATGACTGGTTATTGCAATGCAGTGAGAAAGATAGAGAAGAAATTCGAGGGGTTAGAGCTTCATCACATACCCCGACTGAAAAATCAAGCAGCAGATGATTTGGCAAAAATAGGTTCCAAGAGAGAAGCCATTCCCAGCAATGTGTTTTTGGAAGATCATTTTGCCGATGAAGCCCCGCAACCAAAGAGCGCCACGGATCCGACTGAAGTCGAAATTCCAAAAGTGGTCGACCTAATCATGGAAGTCTTGGTAATCACCCCCGACTGGACGATACCGTACATCGCGTATATCCTAAGGAAAGAAGTCCCGCAGGACGAAGAAGAGGCTTGACAGATCATCCATCGATCCAAAGCCTTTACAGTCATCAAGGGATAGTTATACAGAGAAAGCGCGACTGGAGTCAGTCAGAAGTGTATAACACCGGAAGAGGGTAAGATAATCCTTGATGATATCCACTCAGGGACCTGTGGTCATCATGCGTCCTCTCGGACAATTGTGGCTAAAGCATACCGAGCGGGATTTTACTGGCCGAGAGCAAATGAAATGTCAAAAGAGATAGTCGACAAGTGTGAAGGATGCCAGTTCTACTCCAATATGTCGCACAAACCCGCATCAGCCCTGAAGACCATTCCACTCGTCTGGCCCTTTGCTGTTTGGGGACTGGATATGGTTGGACCATTGAGAACGGGCAGGAGCGGTTTCATGCATGTGCTTGTGGCAGTTGACAAGTTCACCAAATGGATTGAAGCTAAGCCTATCAAGAATCTTGATGCTTTCACTGCTATCAGTTTCATCAGGGAGTTGATATTCAGATATGGAGTCCCGCACAGCATCATCACTGACAATGGGTCAAACTTTGATTCAGACAAGTTCAGGGCTTTCTGCGCCTCTCAAGGCACACGAGTCGACTACGCTTCAGTCGCTCACCCCCAGTCGAATGGACAAGCAGAAAGGGCAAATGGTCTGATTCTCAAAGGGCTAAAACCCCGACTGATGCGCGATCTCAAGCATAGAGCAGGCGCATGGGTCAACGAGCTCCCATCAGTTCTTTGGGGATTAAGGACCACCCCGAATCGGTCGACTAGAAGAACCCCGTTCTTTCTGGTCTTGCCGAGTGATTTGCTTCACAATGCACCCCGATCGAGCTTTACTCCGAAGATGAAGCAGAACAAGCCCGGCAAGACGCAGTCGACCTCCTGGAAGAAGAAAGAGAAATGGCTATGATCCGATTGACCATTTATCAGCAAGACTTGCGTCGATTCCATGCCCGAAATGTGAAGAGTCGAGCCTTCCAAGAAGGAGATTTGGTCCTCCAAGTTGATCAATAGAAACCACACAAGCTCGCTCCTACTTGGGAAGGCCCCTTCATCGTCACCAGAGTCCTCCACAATGGAGCGTATCACCTTTACAATATCGATCGCCAGATTGATGAGCCACGAGCTTGGAATGCGGAACTGCTCCGCCCCTTTTACACTTGAGTTCTCACTTGGATGAGATGTAATAAGAAAAACTTCTGTAGTCTATTTATCAAAGACAAGAGTGTTACAATTTTTCCGATAATTGTTGTTGCTTTTGTTTGCGTGTGAAATCCCCCAGTGGGTGGCTTAGTTGGGAATCCGTTTCGCCTAAGTCTGTAAAAAAACCTACCGAGTGGAGGGCCAGCCTCCCACTCGGAGGCTTAGCTGCGAACCCGCTTCGCCTAAGTGTTTAAAAATCCTACCGATTGGAGAGCCAGCCTCCCACTCGGAGGCTTAGCTGCGAACCCGTTTCGCCTAAGTGTTTAAAAATCCTACCGAGTGGAGAGCCAGCCTCCCACTCGGGGGCTTAGCTGTAGTCCAGTCCTCGGCTAAGTTTGAAAAATCCTACCGAGTGGAGAACCAGCCTCCCACTCGGGGGCTTAGCTGCAGTCCAGTACTCGCCTAAGTTTGAAAAATCCTACCGAGTGGAGAACCAGCCTCCCACTCGGGGGCTTAGCTGCAGTCCAGTACTCGCCTAAGTGTTTAAAAATCCTACCGAGTGGAGAGCCAGCCTCCCACTCGGAGGCTTAGCTGCAGTCCAGTACTCGCCTAAGTTTGAAAAATCCTACCGAGTGGAGAACCAGCCTCCCACTCGGGGGGGGGGGAGGGGGCTTAACTGCAGTCCAGTACTCGCCTAAGTTTGAAAAATCCTACCGAGTGGAGAACCAACCTCCCACTCGGGGGCTTAGCTGCAGTCCAGTACTCGCCTAAGTTTGAAAAATCCTACCGAGTGGAGATCCAGCCTCCCACTCGGGGGCTTAGATGCAGTCCAGTACTCGCTTAAGTATTTAAAATCCTACTGAGTGGAGAGCAAACCTCCCACTCGAGGGCTTAGCTGCAGTCCAGTACTCGCCTAAGTATTTAAAATCCTACCGAGTGGAGAGCAAACCTCCCACTCGGGAGCTTAGCTGCAGTCCAGTACTCGCCTAAGTATTTAAAATCCTACCGAGTGGAGAGCAAACCTCCCACTCGGGGGCTTAGCTGCAGTCCAGTACTCGCCTAAGTATTTAAAATCCTACCGAGTGGAGAACAAACCTCCCACTCGGGGGCTTAGCTGCAGTCCAGTACTCGCCTAAGTATTTAAAATCCTACCGAGTGGAGAGCAAACCTCCCCAGTCGGGGGCTTAGCTACAGTCCAGTACTCGCCTAAGTATTTAAAAACCTACCGAGTGGAGAACAAACCTCCCACTCGGGGGCTTAGCTGCAGTCTAGTACTCGCCTAAGTATTTAAAATCCTACCGAGTGGAGAGCAAACCTCCCACTCGAGGGCTTAGCTGCAGTCCAGTACTCGCCTAAGTACAGAACACGTCCCAATCCGCAAGGATGACGAGGTGCAAGTCGACTGCTACCTTCTCCTTCGGAGCTGCATCACAAATACAAAGTTGTTTCGAGTGAGGAACAAGCTCCACTCGTCAAGCCATCCATGAAGATATTCAACGATAAATCGAGTTCGGATAAAACCCAAAGGTCCCAGACCGCGGATCAAAGTACTCGAGCCTTCAGCTCGAAAGAGTTTAATGGTTACAAAATCCACTCGGCATTCCGAGGCAAAGTTAAGGTGAAGCATAAAAGTTTTTTATTCCTCAGGCAGAGGACTGGAAGGGGCGACGAACTGGTCCAAGTCAATCCCGTCAGCAATTCGAGTGGCAGCAGCGATAAAGGTCTCGATGAAGGACTGAAAATTGTGCTTCCTGGTATTGGCAACCTGGATAGCAGCCAACTTTTCTTCTCGCGCCTCCTTGAAGTGAACATAGACCAGGGACAGAGCAACGTCAGCACCGCACCTCGCGGAGGATTTCTTCCATTCCTGCACTCGACCTGGAACTTCATTCAGTCGAGTCATCAGAGACTCGATATCATTTTGAAACGTCGTTCTAGGCCAGAGTGAGGTGTCGATCCGTGACACCGCAACCTTCAATCAAGCAAGGTAATCAACCACGCCAGCAAGACGAGACTCCAGTCGGAGCACGTTCATAGCAGCCTCATCCTTCACTGGAGAATTAATGGGGTCCAAATCTGTCTCCACTCGACTGGTCTCCTCCTCGAAGTTCTAGCAGAATTCTGTAAACACAATTCAAAGATAAGTCAGCGACTATGCATGAGTTTGGTGACAACAAGTCAGTCGAGTAGGAGTGATTACCCTCAGGCATGACGAACAGCTTCTTGGCGAGTTCACTGAGATAAGCCTCCAGATCGTTCTTATTCCCTGCCAGTTCACTTGCCTTGTCACCCAGAGCTATCTTGTCATTCTTCAGACGGCTGACCTCGTGGTTAGCCGCGTCGAGAGCGGTTTTTAGTCGGGAGTTCTCCTTTTCAAGGGTACCGACTGAAGCCAGTTTTTCTTCAGCAAGCTTTGTTTTGTTCAAGGCTTCCTTCTGCGCTTCGGCAAGGTCATGGTCCTTCTTCTTCAGAGCCTCCTCCATTTTATCTGTGAAATGTCAAGTGAGATCAACATCAAGAATGGGCAGAAAAGAGAAGGACAGTCGTCAAATGCTCACCAGCCATACCTTTTGCTTCGTCTCTCGCCTTCTGCAAGTTTTCCTGGGCAAGCTTCAAATCAAGGTTGAGCTGGATCTGTTTGTTCTCCAATTCAGTATAGCGAGCCACAAGCTCACAGGATTTCTGCGAATAATCAGTCGACATATGTCAAAGGTAGGTTGCTTACGCGCAACTAAGAGAAAAATTACGACGGTTCTAAGATCATAGCCGAATCAAAAATATTCGACAGTAATCTCGGGGACTACACCCAGTGGGTGCACTCAGCGTGCCCCCACTGGTTTGACAAAAAAAAGTCGACTGCCCGCAGTCGACAAAGCCCAGTGGGTGCTCTCAGCGTGCCCCCACTAGTTTCAAGATTCCATTCGACATGGCCTGACCAGACCGAGTGAAGAAGTTCAAATAAAGCAAAACAATATAAAGACTACAGTTGACTACCAGCAGTCCACTATAGTCTCGGGGACTACACCCAGTGGGTGCACTCAGCGTGCCCCCACTAGTCCAAAGTATTCAATCGACACACCCAGTGGGTGTACAGATACAAAGATCTTCGGAAAAGAGAGTCTTCAGATAGCATATACAAACAGAACAAGCGATGATCGACTGACCTGGACATTGCTCTGAAGGGCTGAACTTGCGTCATAAGCTGCTTGGCTGGCTTCCCGGACCACCTTCACTTGCTCCATCATGATTCCCGCCTGGCGTATAGCCTCCTTAGCGGCACCCACTTGATCCTTAGGGACGTGGTGTGTGGCAAAAAGCGAAGGCGGCTCTGCAGTCGACGATGAAGGCCGGACACTCGTCAGAGGCACAGCAAAAGACACAGAAGTCCGAGTGGTATTACCACCCTCCTGAAGTATGGCCTCAGGCGCTGATGTGGTTTGTGGGGTCTTGCCAGTTGACGCCTTCCTATTCCTTCTTGCCCTCAGCGGCACATCGTCATCATCATCGGGGAGGTCAATGACATGAGGAGGAGCTATAAGAAAAATCCAAAGTTTAAAATGAAAAGCCCAATCGACCGGAAGAGACCGTCAGTCGACTAAAAGCGGAACATCAGAAATTATACCGGGGTTGGAGGTAATAGCATCTTCCATCTCCTGGTCATCGTCCTTGGCAATGATTTCAGAGGTAGCAGCACTGCAAGTTTCGAAAGCTAGTCGGTCTATTCAATGAATCGACCAAGAGTCCTTCCATGTTCAACAAAAGAAAACAAGTTCTATTGTTACCCGGAAATGGTGGGAACAGTCATCTTCATCTTAGGCAGGGCCTTTGGAGGTTTTGACGGCGCCGCTCGTGGATGCTTGGGAGCTTTTTCTGTCGGTGCTGGGGGAGAAGTCCGAGGGCGTTTCGATGACTGCCCAACAGGCACAGTCGCCTTACCACGTTCGCGCGAAGGATCGTGTGTGAGCTTGGATCGCCTCTCCGAGCGGGGAGGTTCGACCTCTTCCTCCTCCTCTTCACTAGAGTCGTCGTCGTCCCCCTCCCCTTCGCCGTCGGATTCCCACTCCTCTCCACTTTCGCCTCCGCTCGCCTCCCCCTCCTCGGCCTGCTCCTGTGCTCCGTTGGGCGTCGACTACATCTCAGAAATAGCCTGGAAGACAGCAAACAAGACAAAAGTCAATCGACTGATTCAAAGAAGATAAAGTAAAAAAAAGCAAGATTACAGTCAGAAATGCAAGGTCAGACCTTGTCTACTTCGTATGATTGGTCGAGTGGAGGAATCCTCCTGGATCCTCAGGGGTTGTCCTTGTTCCCAATGATACTCGACAACCACCCTTCCAGCATATCGTCGGTGACTTCCTCCGGATGAATCCGAGTGGTGTCTTCGAGACCCGAATACATCCACATCGGGTGGTCATGAGCTTGAAGCGGTTGGATGCGCCTCCGGAGGAAGACCTCTAACAAGTCCATGCCAGTCACCCCCTCACGGATAAGCTGAACTTCTCGACCGAACAGCACTTTGACTTGCGCCCTTTCTTCTGGCGTCACTTTCAGAGAGGAAGGTTTTTCTGCTCGGTTCTGAGAGAAAGGGGGAAGCCCAGTCGACTGTCCTGGGGTCACCTGGTCTTTACAGTAGAACCAGGTCGACTGCCACCCGCGGACCGACTCGGGAAAAGTGATAGACGGAAAAGAGCTTTTACCCCTCATTTGGATCGCCAGACCCCCGCACAACTGAATCATTTGCGTCCTCTCATCACTCAACTTGGCTTTCTTACCTGACTGAGAACGACAAGTGAAAATGTGCTTGAAGAGCCCCCAATGGGGCCGGCAATCCAAGAAATTCTCGCACAAGGAAACAAAGGCAGCAAGGTACGCAATGGAATTTGGGGTAAAGTGATGGAGCTGCGCTCCGAAGAAATTCAAGAAGCTCCGGAAGAAAGGATGAGGATGTAGAGAAAATCCATGATCAATATGGGTAGTGAGGAGGACGCACTCACCATCACGAGGCTGGGGTTCGATCTCGCTCCCCGGGAGGCATGCAGATTCGTGGGGAATGAATCCCCCCTCAACCAGATCATCAAGATCATCTTGCCGGATCGCCGAAGGCATCCAGTCGCCCTGGATCTAGTCCTTGGGCAGAGCGAACCTCGAAGAAGATCCGCCCCGACCGGGCTTCTTCGCCTTCCCCTGCGCCGTCGCCTTCTTCGCGCGCTCCAGAGCCACCGTCTTCTCCTTCCCCATCGCCGCCGACAAAGCTCGAACGGGCCGGCAGCACCGAGGCGTGAGCGGAGGTGGCGGAAGATTTTGCGGAAGGAAGGGGGAAAAGTGAGGGCGCACTGTTCAAAAGCCCTGGGCCGGCAGCTTATATAGAGCCGCTTCCGAGTGACTGACCTGTAGGCCCAGGCAATCCTACCAAATCCCGCAACAGTCGCGTGCGCGGTACGTGGCGAAAAAGGTGGCGAGGAGATCGAGGAGGCTCCGTTCTATCCCATCCGATTACTGCGGCCGCTTCTGTCCCGCACGCTTCCCAAAATTCGAAACCCGCGAAATCCGCCGGCTGCAGAACAACTCGTCAGATGGAAGATCTCCTTCACGCCGTCACTCGGAACTTTTCAAGTAAAGAAACTCACTCGAGAAGAAACTATGAATGGATCAAGGCGACTGGAAAGGAAGTTGCCATCGTCAGCCAGGTCCCGTGATCTGAAACAAGATATGTTCAAAGCACGAAAAACGAGTCGGGGAAGCTTTCAACTCCTTCCCCACTCAAACCTCGATCCATTCGGGGGCTAATGATGAAGCCATGTACCTAGGGTAGGGTCATGGACCTGTCCTAACTACCCTACCTGTCGTGGATTTGTCATGGCAGATGTCCTGGGGAAAGGACTTAGTCGTGGAGCCATCGCGACGGGTTAGCTTGAAGGGGTTAAAGCGGACACAGGGACGCAGAGAGTTTTATACTAGTTCGGCCCCTTCGATGAAGGTAAAAGCCTACGTTTAGTTGTGATGGAATTGATGGGGTTTCGATGACTAGGGAGCAAACAAGCTTCGCCTAAGTCTCGAGTTGTTGTTGTCTGTCTTTGAACCGCCGCCGGGTCGTCCCCTTATATACACGGGTGACGCCCGTTGGTCCACAAAGTCCCAATCACCGGTTCATACTCGTATCCGGGTTGGTCTCTCCTTATTCCTAACTTACAATACAAGTTTACATATAAAGTCGGTTTACGGCTGCAGGTCTTAAACCGACTACAGGCCTTGGGCCCTTATCTGCCTCTTTGGGCGTTAACACCTTTGAACTACTGATGAAGTTAATCCGGCCCAGGTAGGCCGGTTTACGCCCAGTAGTAATATCCCCAACATTAGGCCCCAGATTGATTTGAATGGGTTCATGTCAATCCTTAGCAAAAAAATCTTCGTCTTCAACATCTTCTTGTAGTTGTTGAACCGCCGTGATGTCACCTTATCTGGTTGCTGTAAACCGGCATGACATCATCATAAAGATAACATTCATGATATCTTCTTTGTTTAATGAATCCGCAATAATCGAGGCGACAGCTCCATCTCCAAGATTTGTGGTTCCTTGATTCACGCACCTGACACGTGCCTCTTGCCTTATAAATAGGACCGAAGGGTCATTTCTTTTCTCCCCTTCGTCCCCTTTCTCTTCGTCTTCCTCGCGTCGCCAGCCTCGGAGCTCCGCCGTTGCCGTTGACCTTTGCATCGTCTTAGGCCGCTGCGTCAACCTGAACGTACCAGAGCACTGCGGTAGCTTTCCGCATCTTCCTCGATTCTGGTAAGCCTTCTGTTCTTCTTAACATAGATCTGTTCTTAGGGTTTCGTGTTCTTGCCGTGTTCATCACTTGTTCATGCTCGTACCCAGACTCCTGGATAGATCTGTGAAACCCTGCTCTGATTAGCAGTAGCTTTTAGCATCCGCCTGTAGTTTCATGCTTGAGTCCGTAGATCTCATCTATATATCTGCCCATTGATTCACTTCCTCTCTGCCTTAAGTCTTTGAATATTTTGTCTTCTTTTCTGAACTTGTTTCAGATCCATTGATGTAATAAGACCTTGTGAAACCTGTTTCTACATACTTAGCCATCCGCAACCTCAATTGATTTCAATGCTTAGATCAGGCGGTTTAACTTAATATAGAAAAAATTAATAAACCGGTATATACCATTAGTCCCCTTGTTGAACCGCCAGAACTCGTTAGCCATATGATGCCGCTTCATAGAACTCCGGTTTAGATATAGTTGCCTCCGGTTTAACATTGTTCATACAGGTTATACTTTTACCCAACACAATCTTGAAAGGAAATCACTTATTTTGTAGAATTCACCATGGCCAAACAAGTATATGAGTGCAACTGGGCTCCTTCTCGCGTCACAGAAACTCAACTGAACAACTTAGTCCTGACTGGCGCTTTAAGCAGCAAAAACACCATCCATTGGAGGGTCCCTGGCAAAGAATGTCCTCCCACACCTCAAGAAGGAGAGGTTGTCGTTTTCGCAGACCACTTAGCCCGAGGTTTGAATCCGCCCGGTTCAAAATTCTACCGGGATGTTTTGGCCAATTTCCAACTCCGTCGCAAGATACTGGCCCCAATTCTGTCACCAACATATGCCATTTCCAAGTACTCTGTGAGGTGTTCTTTCAAGAGGAACACACAGTCGAGTTATTCAGAGATTGTTTTCATCTAAACCGCCGCACAGAGTTTACTGATGGTTCCAATATGGAATTGGGTGGTATGGCGATTCAGAAAAGGAAAGAGGTCACTTACCCTCACGCAAAACTGCACAGCCATCCCAAAGAATGGAATCAATCATGGTTCTATTTTAAAGACACCTCCCCTGCTGATGAAAATCCCTTGCCTGGCTTTCGTCCGGAGCGGCTTAGCAATACACACCCCTTTCCACAAAGGTTGACTGCCAAGGAAAGGAGTAAATACGCTCCTCGACTGTCCAAGCTCAGAGCCTTTATGGCCAATGGTTTAACATGAGTTGATCTCGCTCGCTGTTGGATATCATGGAGCATACTGCCCCTTAGTCAACGCTCCGGTTTGATGTGCGAATATACGGGCAGTGTTGACGACCCACGGCGACACATGAACATCCAGCTCACCGACGAAGAAGTCACAGAAGCTGTGAAGAAAATGTTGAATGAACCGGAACACATCTGTGCCCGAACCGGCCTGCTTCCTTTCTGCGCCACCAACAAACCGCCAGTTGTAAGTTTTTAATTTCACCTCTCACTGATCCTGACATTGCTATATCTGTCTATTATTTGACACCAATATCTGTTGAAACAGGGTAATGATCCGTTTTGGAGCGAGAAGCTTCTGCAGGAGAAACCAGACAAACCGGAAAAACCAACCCGGCCAAAAACGAAAGTCATTAAGAGGACTGCTCATAAGAGGAAAACCACTGCATCCTCTGATCCGCCTGCTGATGACGATGTGGGTAATCTGGACCTTGAGGTAGAACTTGATTCCCTTGGCTTACTTTTCACATGCCTTATTGATGATAATATTTTTCAAGATGATGCCGAAGCTTGTCATGCTGATGCTGCTGAGGTAATTACTCTCTCTTCTGATTCGAACCCTTTGCCTTCACTAAAAATCCGTCAGGCAAACCGGAAAGTTAAATTTTCTCATCCTCTTGCTTACTTGGATCCCAAATTTCTTACGAAGACCCAACAGCACGAAGCTCGCCGCACAACCCGGCACAGCGGCCAGGTAGTTACCTCCGCCGGTATACCGAACAGTCCGGTTCGGAAACGCCGTTCAGAGGTCTCTAATTTGCTTGTCAGTGCTTGTCCTAAAGCGGGCTTTTTTCGTCAACCTCTTAATCCATCTGACTCCGATTATCAGGTTACTTCCCACTCATCCTCTGGCGAGTCATCAGCTACTCAGCTGCCACCGCTCAAAACGGTGCTTGGGTAAGCTATACTTATCATAATATTTCTGATACATCACGTTGGAACATATGTTGTATTTGATTTTGATTACTCCTTTTAGGGCCAAGCCTAGGCCAAGCAAGAAGGCCCGCTTGGATAAAGCGGCCGAGGAGGATGTTGTTCCTGAACCGGATAAGACACCAGATCCTAAAGCGGCCATTCGCGAAGATATATCAAACGACCCCCCACTGCAAGATGATGATGTTATTGCCGAAGAAAGGCCTGCTGACCAACCCAGAAGCCCCATACGGATTGAGAAATCCACCAATCCAATCCGGCCTACTGACACACCAACTGCCCCTGGTCAAACCGGCAATACCAAGGATGATGATGTTGTGATTACCGGCATTGTCCGTACTGAACCGAGTAATCCGGTTGCCCTATCCAAGCATACTGCCAAAGAAGAATTCGCTACTATGAGCAAAGGCAAGTGGAATGTTGATCTGGCGACTTACGCTGCTCTCAGTGCCCAAGATCTTCATTCTGGCTACTTGAACCGGCTGTATACCAGTCGTGACTATGAAGCCGGTCTGGTGAATATGATGAAAGAAAAACTTGAGGTAACTTCCATGTGCTTTTTCCTGCTTGGATTCTTCAATTTTGTTAACTCTCCTAGCCCCCAAGGGCCGGTTTTGCAATCCTCTTTCAAACCGGGACTTACTAATATAAATCTGAATGCTTACAGATTCACTGATGTAGCCCCCAAGGGCCGGTTCAACTTAATGTTGTCGGATTTTGGGTTCCGGCAGACCCTTGAGGTTCGAACTCTGCGGTGCGCGCGGAGATTACGCCCTCTACCTCTCTGTCTCGCAAAGATCTAACTACAGAAAGAACAGCTCAAAAGACACAGGGTTTACACTAGTTCGGGCCACCATTGTGGTGTAATACCCTACTCTAGTTTGTGGTGGGTGGATTGCCTCTTGGGCTAATGATGATGAACAGTACAAGGGAGAACGGCCTCGCGAGGGCCTGTTCTAGCTGGGACGATGAACCGCTAGGGGAGTTCTGCCGCCCTTCTCTCTCTCTTTCTCTCTGTGTGCCTGTGCCTGTTCCGTCTAATTCTCCTCCCTCTACCCTGGGGGGTGGCTAGTCCTATTTATAGGCAAAGGCCCTGGGCCTCTTTCCAAATATTGAGCGGGAAGGGCGCCAACAATTGGCCAATTTGAAGGGGAACATCCAGTACACTTATCCTGACTAAAGTTGGTCCTCGCCTGCCAAAGGCCCTGTGGTGACGCCGTTCTGGGCTCCACGATGACCTCCTTCCCACCGTTGGACTGGTCTTGGTCTTGTTGCACCGAAATGGATGCCTTTGCTTGATCCTCTCGCCTGCGCTTGCCCCCTTTGCACCAAAGAGGAAAGGGAGGACACTGCGCGGGCTGGCGCCCGCCTGGCGCCTTTGGTCGTCATGGCTTGTGTCATGGGCACCTCGTGAGGTACCCCGTCTTGATCTCTCCGCCTTCTCGTCAGCCAGCCTAATGAGGCCGCGCCTGAGGAAGCGCCGTGTCGTCCGCCCCGCGAGGCTCGGCCCCTCGCGAGGGTCTTGGGTCTTGTGTTGATGAAGATGGGCGGTGGTGGGCCCCCTTTGAGCCAAGCCGCGGGCCGCAGGCAGGCAAGTCTGGGGACCCCCGTTCCTAGAACGCCGACAGTAGCCCCCGGGCCCAAGGCGTGCCCGGACTTGGCCGTGCTGAGAGGCGAAAGGGCAAGGGCGAAGCGCCGCGGGCCCTAATAGCCTGCGGCCTCGGGCGCCGCGTGGCGGTTGATTGGACATGGGCGGTACTGTTCGCCCACGCTTCCTTATTTTGCCCCCTGCTAGGCGGACTCGCAGTTGTACACAGCCGCTCCTTTTCCTGTTGCTCGACCGTCCCCTGTTCTTCCTCCCTTCGAACTCCGACTCTTTCCTCCAAATCCATCTCACATCATCCCTTTCCTATCCATCGCCATGGTTCCGACGAAGAAGGAAAAAGGGAAGAAACCCATGCCTCCATCTTGCTTGCCGCCGTCGGCCGGTCGACCATACTCAACCGAGAGTGCCTCGATAAGCTGAGCCCGGCTCTGGCCACCATCTTCAACGAGTGCGGGAGGACGACGGCCTGGTCTACGTCTCACTTCCCCACCGACAGGATAATCACTGAGGTCCATTATTTTGCCGATGCCTTGTGGGCGGGTCTGGTTCCCCCCTTTTCCGATTTCTTCAAGGCCGTCCTCTCTCATTACCAGATCCATATGATGCATCTGCGTCCTGAATCCATCACCCTCCTTTCAGTCTTCGCCTTTGTTTGTGAGGCGATGATGGGCATCCCTCCTTTCGTTGCCTTGTTGCGCCACTTCTTCTATTTGCGCCTTGCTGACCCCACTCAATGCTCAGCGTGTGTGAGCTTCGTCACCGCGTCTAAGACTGCGGCCTTAGGGATCGACTTCAAGCTTCATTCGCCTCCTGCTGGGTTCCGCGAGCGGTGGTTGTACGTCGATGTCGGGGTGCCCGGCCCCTGCTGGCGAAGCCAACTTCGCCCGCTGTACCCAATTCGGGCTGGGGCCAGGAGACGCTCGTGAGCCCCCGGCTCGCCTTCGTCTGGCGCCGCTTCACATTCTTGAGATCGCTCGGCATGACGGCGCCCAAGGTAGTGAAGGAGTTCCTGTTTCGCCGCATTGCCCCTCTCCAACGCCATTCTCGCCGAATGTGGGCCTTCAGTGGGCATGACGATCGCATGAGGCTCCAGGAAGAAGACCTAACGCCTGGGGCGCTAAGGACAGTGCTCTTGGCCCTGACTGGTGACCCCAACCCGGGCAGCAAACAGCGGGGAGGGGCCCTACTGTACCTCTGCCAAAATAGGGACGACTTCGTGAAGCATACGCCCTCCTTTGATGAATGGGGGCTGCGCCCCGCTGGCTTCCAAGGGCATCGCGAGAACCCTGTGGTGGTGACCCCCTTCTGGTCGGTCAAGGCGAATCCTCCTCGAGTGGCGGAGCAGGGAGGCATGAGATGGCGGAGGCCGAGAAGGCTCCCGATGAGGTGACTGCGCCTGGCGATGCCCTCGAGGGAACGACTCCTGAGGCCCGTGCTACTGAGGCTGTGGGTGGCAAGCAGCCGCTCCCAGCGCCTGGGGCCGAGGATCCTAAGGCCCCGGCCGTGTCTTCTAGCGAGGTGATTGGCAGCATGCGTCAGGCAGGCGCCCCTGACGCGGTCCGCTTTGCTGCTCTGTCCTTGTCGCAGGTTGATCCTTGCGCTCTTCTCCTAGGCCGCTTCCGTGTGGACTTTGAGGCCCTCCGGAGGAAAAGGGAGGCCCTGGGTGATGACTTCTCTTGTCGCTTCCTAAAGCGCCGGAAGTACTTCGCTACCGACGAGTAAGCCTTCTCCTTTTCTGGCTCCTGATCCCCTTGTTGCGTCTACTGATCCTTGCTCTGCAGGCCTCTTCTGGCCGAGCTCGTGGGAGCTACTGAGGCGCCGCCTCCTTTGGCTTCGCCTCCCCCATCATCCCAAAGGGTTCTGAGCAGCACTGCTCTTGTGGTGAGGACGAATGAAGGCGCGGACCGTCCCGAGGTGCCCTGCAGCCCTTCTCTTCCTGCGATCTTCCTTCGCGGGCCCTCGCTTGGCATGGCTAGGCCGCGGGCTGCGACTGGCTGAGGCGCCCCCTGCGCCCTTCTTCTGGAGACGGGCTGGCCCCAGGCCGGGCTTCTGGTACGGCGCGTCTAGCCGTCATGAGGGAGCCAGCCCCCAGCCCCCTGCCCGGAGGGGGAGCGATGATTTGCGGCCCCCGGCGCCTGCTTGGGGCAGATGATGGTGCGGAAGACGTGCTCGAGCGCGCTCGAGAGCGTCGTGCTCGTCGCCGAGAGTTCCTTTGAAGGGCAACTGACGCGGTGGACCTGCTTGGGAAGGAGCTCGCCGGTGAAGTCGCACGCCTGGAGGCCGAGGGCCTGCACCTAGCTGCTGGGCAACGCGAGCTGGAGGCCGCCGTCGCCCTCGCGCGCCATCAGCACGACCTTGATGATGAAGAGGCGAAGGCGTCGTTGGAGGCCTCTCGGGCGGCCCGATCCCAGGCCGCTGAGGAGGCCCTGGGAGCCGACCGATAGCGAGAAGCAGCGGAGGAGCTGGCTCAGGAGCTCCTGGCCCGATGCCACTCATTAGAGGAGCAGGTGGAATTGCGCGAGGCGGCCCTTGCGTCGATGAAGGTGGCCTCTGGCGACCCAGCTGAGCTCTAGAGGCGTGAGGAAGCGTTGACGCTGGAAGACGCCGAACGCACCCGTGAGTACGAGCGGTTGGAGACGAGGGAGCGCCTGGTGACGCTGGCGGAAGATGAAGTCACCGCATGGGAAGCGCGTGTCCTGGAGGAGGTTGGTCGTCGGGTGGCGACGACATGCCAAGGCTTCGAGCGCGAGTTCGCGGGGAAGCTGGAGTTGATCCGGGTCGAGGCTGAGGGAAGAACCGCAGCCCTGAGGGCCCAACGGAATGAGGCGACGCGGCAGGCCGACGCTTCCCGGGCCGCCCTTGAGGCAACGCAAAAGGAGTCGGCTGCCCTCCAGGCTGAGGTGCTCCGTCTTCGCCAGCGGGTGGAGGAGGCTGAGGCCATCGAGCGCTAGAACGCTGATGAGATACACCAGCGGCAGGTCCTGGAGCACGTACACGGCCCCATGCTGGCTACGCTCAGGGAGAGGGCTAACACAGCCTTGGGCAACATCTGTGAGGCGGCCGTCGGCGAGCCGCACACGATCAACTACGCCGGCAACCTGCAGTTCTTCACCGCCGTCGTGACGTAGCTGGAGGCGCGGTTAGTCAGGGCCGACAGGTTGGTGGAGGAGAGGAGCCGCGCCCGACTCGGGCGCGCCTTTTCTCGCGTCTTCAGCCATCTCCGGAACATACATCCCCACTTCGACTTCGACGCCGCCATCGCCCCAGTCCCCCAGCCCGTCCGAGGCGACCTGGCGCACTGGGTGGAAGACAACGTGGACGCTCTTGTGAGGGCCTTCACTTCGGATGACGACGACGTGATCGTGGCTGCCGATGAAGGCGGTGTGGTGGACGGCCTTGACGCTGCTGGCGACGACGCAGGTAGCGATGGCGAGTTCAGCGATGCCAGCGGCGGCTCGGGAGGTGCTCCTGAGGATGCATTGGGGGATTTGTCCGAGTGAGTATGTATCGCTCGTGTCTTTTTATCCTGCACGAGTAGAACTCAGGTGTTTGGCCTGATGGCTATGAGAGCATTTTGAGGAGGGGAAGCCCCCTCATGAAAAACTTGTATGCATCGTACAAGTAGCTATTATATTGCGCGAGCACCCGCGCCTGGCGGCTGGCTGGTTTACCTTTATTTCGCACAGGCCCTGAGGCAGCCCGTGGGAGGACCTGGTGTCCTGAGTGTTCTCTAGTTGAAATTGTAGGACGCGCAAGCATCGCTCGCGAGGGGCTTCACAGGCGCTGGCCTTCCTCACAGGCTCCAAGCCTTTTCCTACATGTGATGGCTTCACAGGCATTCGTCTTCTTCACAGGCTTTGGGCCTTTCCCTAAACGAGATAGCTTCACAGGCATTTGCCTTCTCCATAGGCTCCGGGCCTTTCCCCAAACGCGATAGCTTCACAGGCATTTGCCTTCTTCACAGGCTCTGGGTCTTTTCCCAAACGCGGTAGCTTCACAAGCATTTGCCTTCTTCACAGGCTCCGGGCCTTTTCCCAAACGCGATAGCTTCACAGGCATTTGCCTTCTTCACAGGCTCTGGGCCTTTTCCCAAACGCGATAGCTTCATAGGCATTTGCCTTCTTCAGAGGCTCCGGGCCTTTTCCCAAACGCGGTAGCTTCACAGGCATTTGCCTTCTTCACAGGCTCCGGGCCTTTTCCCGAAGGGACATCCTCCGCAGGTACCGGAAAGTCCTCCCGAGAAGGAGCAATAGCAGCAGTCTGGGCTGCGCACGAGCCTGGCCCGACCCGACTCGCGAGGGGCTCGCGAGGGGAGGCAGCTGTGGTGACGCAGTAACCAGAACGCAAGAAATGGCTCGAACGAGACTAAGCACCCCTTCCCCGAACGCACGCAAATCTCAAATTAGAATCCAACTTAAATCCAGCAGGGGAAAAGTTACAACCAAAAGAAGAATGCAATGAAAGCAGACAAAAGGCCGCGTCCGGCACCTAATCTAGTCTTGGACATCTTCTCACCAGCGTGGAGCTAAGTGATGTCCACTGGGCGTGGGAGGGAGCCCCAGGGCCTGAGGCCGGCACCCCTGAGACTCCGAGGCGTGTACAGCCCCACTCATTATTACGTGAGAGTGTCACGGGGCGGTGAGCTTCACAGGCACTGGGCCTTCTTCACAGGTACCGGCCTTGCTTCATATCGCCAGACGAGGGCCTCGCCTTGCGCCACACTCTAGTGCCACCAACGACGACCGGAAACCAGGACGCCGCCGGTGGGGTAGAGCGGTCGCCAGCGGTTCCCCCGACGACCACGGGTCCTCCGCCAGGGGCAGGCCCTTAGGCGCCTCCCCAACGGAGGGCCTACCTCCTGAGAATGCCTTGCTCCAAACGCCGCGGTGGTGATGTCGGATCTCTGCCCCTCTCCTGCAGCCCCCTGCGCCCTCCTCCCGAGGGTAGGAGACTGTGGGAGCGGGGCAGCTGCTTGCTGCGGCGACCTGCACCTCCTGCGATCCATGATTAGCGTACGCCTGCTCCTAAGGAATTACTGGTACCCGATAGTTGTCGCCTCCAGCGTGCCCGATGGGGCCGTCCTGGGGCTCCTGGAAGAGCTCAGCTTCTGGTGTCTCGTCTCCCCAGCCGGGGCTGAGCAGCGAGCCTTGCTCGCCCTCGTGAGCGTGCCCTTGGTCCATCATGAGGGGCACGTATTCTTCTGGCGCCGTCACCCCGAAGGCTGTGCTGTAGGGCTCCAGCTGCCACGCAGTGTTGCTTGACGTGCCTACCGCGGGGTGATAGCGCGGCTGCCCGCCGACGCCGTGGGCTGCGCCGAGCCCTTCTCCCTCACGCGCCGGGGGCGGGGGTAGCGCCACCGCCAGTCCGGCGCCGACGGATTCGCTGGTGTTGGGGTAGCCCTGAGGCACGCGGGAGCGTGCGGGGCCTCCGCGCGTGCTGCCCTGGGCTTGCGACGGAAGCTGGATGCAGAAGGGGTGAGCCCCCGAAGCGGCAAAGCCTAGGAGCTCGGTGACCCGCTCCAGCAGCACGTCTCGGCCGCCTTCCAGCAGCCTACACTGCAGCAGCTCTCTGCCCACCAACAGTGCGGCCCTCGAGTTCGCTTGCTCCTGGCGGGTGTACGGCATCGTGGTCCGGCAGACCCTTGAGGTTCGAACTCTGGGGTGCGCGCGGAGATTACGCCCTCTACCTCTCCGTCTCGCAAATATCTAACTACAGAAAGAACAGCTCAAAAGACACAGGGTTTATACTAGTTTGGGCCACCATTGTGGTGTAATACCCTACTCTAGTTTGTGGTGGGTGGATTGCCCCTTGGGCTGATGATGATGAACAGTACAAGGGAGAATGGCCTCGCGAGGGCCTGTTCTAGCTGGGACGATGAACCGCTAGGGGAGTTCTGCCGCCCTTCTCTCTCTCTTTATCTCTGTGTGTCTGTGCCTGTTCCGTCTAATTCTCCTCCCTCTACCCTGGGGGGTGGCTAGTCCTATTTATAGGCAAAGGCCCTGGGCCTCTTCCCAAATATTGAGCGGGAAGGGCGCCAACAATTGGCCAATTTGAAGGGGAACATCCAGTACACTTATCCTGACTAAAGTTGGTCCTTGCCTGCCAAAGGCCCTGTGGTGACGCCGTTCTGGGCTCCACGATGACCTCCTTCCCACCGTTGGACTGGTCTTGGTCTTGTTGCGCCGAAATGGATGCCTCTGCTTGATCCTCTTGCCTGCGCTTGCCCCCTTTGCACCAAAGAGGAAAGGGAGGACACTGCGCGGGCTGGCGCCCGCCTGGCGCCTTTGGTCGTCATGGCTTGCGTCATGGGCACCTCGTGAGGTACCCCGTCTTGATCTCTCCGCCTCCTCGTGAGCCAGCCTGATGAGGCCGCGCCTGAGGAAGCGCTGTGTCGTCCGCCCCGTGAGGCTTGGCACCTCGCGAGGGTCTTGGGTCTTGTGTTGATGAAGATGGGTCGTGCTGGGCCCACTTTGAGCCACGCCGCGGGCCGCAGGCAGGCAATTCTGGGGACCCCCGTTCCCAGAACGCCGACAAATGTAGTTAAACCGGGACTTAAGTAATTTAACATGGCAGCATCAGAGTTTATTTGAGCAAATAGTCATTAGCCCCCAAGTGCGAAGTTGAATACTTGTATTGAGCTTGGGACTTTGCAATCAATTGACAGATGAAAATCAAATATGCATTAGCCCCCAAGTGCCAAGTGCATAACTTGTTATGTGGTTGGTACTACAATTCTTGTACCGTTTGTTCAATCATATGACTGTCTGTATGCAGGGTGAGCTGAAGACCAAAGAAAGCCTACTCGCCGATCTTCAAGAAAATTTGAAGTCCCAACAAGCTGAAACTTCAAAGGCGAAAGAGGAGTTGACCAGCGCTTTAAGTGTCATGGAACATCTTAAGGAGGGCTTCAAGAAAGAGCGGGCGGATTGGGCCACTGAGAAGGCCGCTTTGACCAAGAAAATTGAAACTGCCGAAGCTGCCCTTAAACCGGTGGTAGATGAGCTAACCAGCGTAAAGCGGCAAGTGCATGCCATGACTGCCACCATCTTTGGTAAGCTTCCCTTGACTTCTGTAATAATTTGGCCTTCCTATGATAGGTCCGGTTTGTGAACTCTTTGTAATGTTGCAGGTACACGCATTGGTCACTTGGCGTCAGATGTTCGGATGAAATTGAAGGCCGCCTATACATTAATCGAACAACTGTATACTGGAGCGCAGCGGATCATCTCTACTGCATCACATAACATTCCGGCGCCCACTTTAATTCAAGATACTCTTAAGAGGTTGTCAATGCTTCCCGCCCGTATTGTAGAGCTGAAGAAATCTGCTGCTCGAACCGGTGCTGTCGGGGGGAATCGGCTTCCTCGAACACCTATGGGGACCGAGCCCCTTACTGGTTCGGCGGGGGGCGGAAGTTGCTCGAAGAGCAGATCGAGGCGATGCACACGATGGGTTTACCCAGCTTCGGGCCGCACGGATGCGTAAAACCCTACTGCTGATTTGTGGTTTGTATTGTGTTCTTGCTCGGAGGCGCGTGGTGCTACAGTACACACGAGCCGATGGCGAGGCCGAGCGTGAAAATGGGTGTCCTCTTCTCTACGTGAGCATGGGGCCTCCTTTTATATGCTCAAGGGGTTACCCACAGGTGGCAGCGTGGGTGGGGGCAAAAATGGTAGAATGCTGTAGTGGGTACAGCTGCCTGCACAGTGGCTGTACAGTGCTATCATACCTAACTCTGACGGCGGGGGACAAGGGCATTAAATGCCCGTCCGCGTCGCCCAGACGGTGCAGGGAAGTGGACCGTCAGGAGCGCCACCATTTGCCACGATGGCTACTCTGTCAGCTCCGCTTCGCCACCGCACGCCCCTGGCTGCACAGCCTCCCGCCACGTGCGCCTGGGATGCCCCCAGAGCGACACGTTGGTGGGTGAGCTGGAGCGCAGGCACGAGGTGGTAACTTGCCGCGGCAAGCGCCTTGCCGCGGTGGATGTCTTGTCGCGTCCGGGAGCTTGTCGCTCACCGGGCCTTGCCGGGGCGCGGGGCGCGCCGTGGCAGGGTCCTTGTCGTGCCGTGGATGGCCTTCCCGGCAAGCTCCTCTTGCCAGGGTCTTGTGCTTCGAGCGGCAGTCCCGGCAAGCTCCTCTTGCCAGGGCCTCGCTCTCTTTGGGTGGCCTTCCCGGCAAGCTCCTCTTGCCGGGGCCTTGGCTCAAATACTTTGTTCTTGAATGGCCCAAGAGGGGACCATGGAGGGTCTTGGCGATCACCTGGCAGGCCTTGCCGCGGGGTGCTACGACTGCCCGTGCACAAGTTCGGGGTACTAAGGTACCCCTATTTTAGTACACCGACAGGAGCCCCCGGGCCTGGGCCATACACGGTGCCGAGCGCTGTTGGGCCAGGCCCAATACAGTGCACGGGCACGCGCGGCCTGGGTCACGCTGCATCTTTTTCTGCGCCCACCACGTCCTCCCCGAACGATACGCGTCGAACGCGGCATCATGGGGAGAGGCGTGCATGACGTGGGCGGCGTGCGTGGGGCCGAGCCCTGCAGGCATGCATCACGTCGCAATAAATGGGGACGGTTCGTGCCATCTTCATAAGTGGAGGGAGGCGTGGAGGCGTGGCTCCTTCACTGGACGGAGTCGAGGCGTGGTCTCCGAGGCGTCCACTCCCCACGATCACGGGGTGGGGGGAGGTCGCCTCACCCGTCGCCTCGGTCCTGCACGTAAGCCACGCGGCCTCCATGCACCTGGAGTTGCGGGCGGTGGAGGCAGAAAACCGGGCCGTCGCGGGGCTGGCCGCGCGGGAGGGCGTGGTGGTGCAGCAGAAAGCCAGCCTCGCCAGCCACGAGGAGGAGGTCGCCGCACGCGAGCAAGCGCTCGGCGGAGCCCTCAAGGAGGCGCGAGATGCTGCCGCGGCCGCCGAGACCGCCAAGGAGGCACTGGAGGCGAGGGTGGCGCAGCTCGACACCGACCTCAAGGCGAGCGGTGAGGAGCTCGCCGCGCTCAAGCAGGAGCGCGAGAAGGGTGCCCACACCCTTGGTGAGCTGCAGGGCCGCTTCGCCGAGAAGATCAAGGAGCTCGACGCCGCGAAGGACTCCAACGCCGACCTCGAGTTGAAGCTGGACACCTTGTCCAAGGCGCTGGACAGTGCCAAGGAGCAAGAGGTGGCCTTGCGGAAGGAGGTCGCGGACAACGAGGCGTTGTTGGAGAGCGCCGCGGTCACCCAGAACGAATTCAGGGCGACGGTGGAGCAGTGGACCAAGGGCCTCGTGGACATCGCCGCCTCCATCGACAAGGAGCTGACGCTGCTGGGGATGGAGGGCCACGAGTATCCCACTGGCGAGAACGTCCCACCCAGCGCCGAGCTCACTTTGTTCTTCAAGGGCGTGGTGGGGGCCCTCAAGCATCTCCGGAATGCGATCCCAGAGCAGCTGGCCGGCGAGACGCGCGAAGCCGTCGCCGGAGCCCTCAAGAAGGTGTTGGTGAAGGTCGCCTTCCGCAACCCCGGCATCAGGCTCACCAACGTCCTCAAATCCTTGCCGGCAGAGGCCGACCTCGAGGAGATCAGGGCCCTCGTCGCGCCCATAGTGGAGAAGGTGGCCGGGATCAAGAGGATCGAGGGCGACCGTGTAGATTAGGCCGCCCCCCCCTTTCCTTTTCTTGTCGCTGCTGGCCAAGTCATGAAGGCGAGCGTTGATGAGGGATACACAAGAAAAGTAGTTTGATGTAAAAACATGGCTAATAGAAAGACGTAGTATGTACCGAAAACAGGAAGGCATGTCATATTCACAGGTATAATGTGTTAACTCAGCAGATGCAATTTACTCTAATTAGAAGCATTACAAGGTATGACACCATATGCAACATGCAACCACATATCACACTGCCAAGTAAGAGCAAGCACCTGCGATGGTGGTGTGGGGGAACTGCGGTGATCAACTAGAGAGCTACGTTGACTATCTTCATTTAGCCTTGCTGTTTCTTGAGAATCATGTGGGGAGGATGACACTGCACTCTTTAAACGAGTATGGGGTCTCACAGTAACCCACCCGGGTGACTGTCTCATCATAAGTGATTGACGAGGGATACAAAAGAGCATTAGTTTGATGTACGAACATGGTTAATAGACATATGTAGTATGTATCGAAAACAAGAAGGCATGTCATTATCAAAGGTATAATGTGTAAAGTAAGCAGATGCAATTTAACCAAATTGGAAGAAATACAAGCTAGACACCATATGCAACATGCAACCACATTTGACAGCGCGAAGTTAAAGCAAGCCCTGGGATGGTTGTGTGTGGCAATTGAGATCATCAACTGCAGAGCTATGTTTACTATCTCCAACTACTGACACTGCACCCGTTAGAGCGCTGGAACGCTTAGTGCTTATCTTCGAATTACACTGGAGCGACTTCTGTCTTTTCTTTTCTGCGTTCATCAACACTGCGTCAGAGTCTGAAATACCCAAGCATAAAAAAACAATAGTGTGAGTATGGGTGAAGTGTGTGCACAATTAGTATAGTGTAAAGGTAGAAGATAGCAGGTCGGTGAGAAATAAATGACGGGAGACATATGATAGCTCTACAGCATGCATGGCACACTAAATTAATACATGATTCTATGAAAATAACAGTCGATTGAAAGCAAATAGGTCAGTCCATTTTTTCTGCACCGTCTGATGTACAAAGAACGGGCAGATCGCCTTCATCTACCTCCAGCCAGTCAGTGTTTATGATCTTCCTCGAAACACCAGCGACCACCGGCCCAGTATTCCTCCCCTGCCTGCGCCCTCCCCTCGACCTCACCGCACCACCATGCTTGGCACCACCCCCCGGCCATCCATTCAAGCCCCGCCGACCTCCAGATCGGGCGCAAGCAGCTCCTGCGCCCCACACCCCGCTTCCCCGGGGAGCAGACGGACTAGGTGCTCCGCACGCCTAAGCGGGTGCTGCTTCTTTTAATTGCGGTTCGACTGACCCTGAATTGAAATCCAGGCGGGCTACTGACCTCTAGCAAAGGTGAAATAGTAAAAGGGAGGAAACCTTGTGCATTTAGTATCACGAAGAAGATGTAGTAAGAAGCGCTCAACTAGTTTCTTTCGTGGGATGAATACGGTGTGAGCGGAGACGTAAGGTTTGCACGAATATGGGAAGAGGAGTACCTCTTTCTGCTGGCAGTGTTGTGTCCTCCTTCTGTTTTTCCGACCATCTTCTTGTTGTTCACCAGAAACCAGAAGTTGTGGAGGACGGTGCAGCCTTGGACAAACCCATGGCCAAGTTGTTGAGTGTGGTGCGGTGGCCGTCTGTCGACGGCAGGGAAGAAGATCCAAGGCGACGAACGACGGTGTAGTGGGAACAGCTCCGGTGCGGTGGATGGTTGCGACAGTGGATCCGCAGTAGTGAGGCGCAGGACAGCGTGGTCGGAGTGGTTCTGGTACGGCGCACGTCGGCGTCGGCGTCATGGAGGCAGCTCTGCCTCGGCTTCAGCTGCTAAGTCCTTGAGGGCGTTGCGGTTGCGGTTGCGTTGGACGACGACGTCCGGGTACCAGCTCCGGCGTGATGGAGGAGGGCGGCGGTGGATTGGCCGCTATGGGGTGGAGGGCGGAGGAGACTGGGGTTTTGCGGCTGGTGGAGAGGGTGTTTTCGCACCCACGGAGTATGAATGGGGAAATGGAGGGAGGCGGGGAACTAAGGGGGAACAATGTTTCGGTTTGAGACGCGCTTGTTTGAAATTTGGGGAAAGTTACAAACTTTCCCCCATCTAAAATTTCGGACATATTGTGGGTTGGGGGTAGGACAGTCATGTCAGGTGTCCCAAATGTGGGCGAGATAGATTTCGGCCGAGCGCATGGGTAGGCGCCCACGGCATATGAATGCTTCTCTGGTGTCTTGGTGAAGTTACAAACCTATCCCGGTTTAGACCTTTGGACATCGGGCCGATAGTCTACACGGGCCAGAGCCAGGACAATAATTTCCTACCACCAAAAAATTAGTCTCGCGCGGTTTCGGGTGACCAGAGGCCTATTTGGCGCTTCGTTCAATATTTGGGAGCAGAAGCATTAACGTTTTCGGTTCTCTTGAATTGAACTTTCAGGATTTGTCAAACTTCACAAATCTTTACTCTTGAAAATCCTAAAGCTACCATTATTTTGGAATTGAGGGGGTACGTTTGAATATACATTGTACACGAGTATATATTAAAAAATATGCAACTTACCTCAGTTCATGCATGGTTCCAGATATAATCTCCTTGGTTGCAAAAAAAAGGTAGATATGCGTATGAATATATATATATAGCATGTTCAAACTCACAACAAAGATTGATGCCCCCTTTTACATCTGATTTACAAATGCCATTATCTCGGGTTCAAATAGATGAATGCACTTCCTATATATTCGAATCTTCGAAACCCCCTTAATGTTGAATTTGACATGTATTCTATTTCATAGCTAGCAATTTGGAATGTATCCATGCAAGTGACAAATGTATAAAGTTCTTCACACTAACAACATGGAGTGCAGTAATTAATGTTTATATATGAATTGCAAAATCATTCATTACCTATATTTCGAACCGCTCTCACTCTATGGATTGATAATATGAAATAAACACATGCACATGCTAGAATTCAATTGCAGTTGAAGAAAGAGCCTACTCCTGGTACTGTATATTAGTGATAGGGGTGTGTACAAAGTACACGTTAATACCAGGCATTGTGCGTGTGTGGATACTATCGATGAACTAGCCCCCAAGCTTGTATAACATACTAAGGGCCTAGGGTTACAAATCATATATAGTCGGCTTATCACCAGTGGGGATAGAGTCCTCCGCGACTCTGGTAGCTTCGTGTTGTACGCCGAGTACTCCACATGGGTCTTCGTATAACACGTTTCGGTCCAACCTATATGTGGCGCAGGATGGAACCGACCCATGAGTCTTCATGTTGACCCACCACAACTAGAACTGATGTGCCCACCACACCACACACGCAATCGGCCACTAAGAGAATAAGCATATACAATAGTACAACGGTATCTAGCTCACGATACGTCTCCATATTTTGTTGATGACACTGACTGACTTTGCATTCGATGCATGCTCCGTATTTTGTTTACGACACTTACGGTCATTGTATTTGAAGCGAAAGCACGATATGGTCACTGGACTTCAGAATAAGCTCATCACGGTCACCGCATACATTTTGTCGTGCTAACGAACATGTGGTTGGATGGTTAGAGGACAGTGGTTTCTCGAGCCCACCAAGGTTAAAGTCCCAGTGCTCGCATTTATCCTGTGTTAATTTCAGTATTTTCCGGCGACGTACGTTCAGTGGGAGGAGACGTTCCACTCGACTATGAGGCACCTATGGTGACTTCGTAAAATCTCAAGATCATATATGCTGGCCCACTCTCTCGAAGGTGCTCATAGGGGCCAGGTTCGCGTGTGTGCGCTTATAGCGGTTAGTGCTTGCGCGTATATATGAGCCCTTGCGTCTGTACTGTGTTAAACAAATACATATCATGATTATACGGTCACTGGCTCACCCGTACAACTCCATATTTTGTTGATGACACAATCAATTGACCAGTCAAACGTTCCACGCGGCGCAACTAGTGTTGCACCATCGGGGCGCGTAACCGTGGGGCCCACCTGTCAGCCCGTATATGAAAGAAAGAAATGGAAGTTTGAGTCTGTACTGTGTTAGTAAAATAGGAGTACATTTTAGGGTGATCGTACGGTCACTGGCTCACCATACAGCTCCGTAATTTGTTGATAACACGGTCAATTGACCAGTCAAATGGTCCACACTCAGCAGCGCACATTACCATAGGGCCCACCCGTCAGCGCGTATATGAAGGACAGAAATGATAATAAATTAGTGGTCGGTGGGTATTCGAAGTCATGAGACCTCTGGTTGGTAGTCACCGGCGGTTGGGCGGCGTTCATTGGGCGGTGGGGTGGGGATCCCCGGAGAAAAAGCTCGGCAGGGGGGGCTAGAGGGATGGCCGGTGCAGCGGCGGACCGGCGGTGCGGAGTGGTTCCGGGGAGGGCGGGCCGGCCGCGGGCGGCGGGGGCTGGCGGTTCGGCCGGTGGTGGCTGGGGGCTCCGGGGGGTGGAGTTTGATGATAAACTGGAGGCCCTTGATTTGGTATCTATCGGATCGTGGGTTCCGGCAGACCCTTAAGGTTCGAACTCTGGGGTGTGCGCGGAGATTCTGCCCCTACCTCTCCGTCTCGCAAGGATCTAAACTACCAAAAGAACAACACCAAGAACACAGAGTTTATACTAGTTCGGGCCACCGTCATGGTGTAATACCCTACTCTAGTTTTGTGGGTGGATGGATTGCCTCTAGGGCCGATGAAGATGATGATTAGTACAAAGGAGAACTGCCTCGCGAGGGCCTGTTCTTGGCTGGGATGATGAACTGCTAGGGAAGTTCAGCCGCCCTTCTCTCTCCCTCTCCTTGCTCGGATTCTGGATACCAGATGCCTCTACCCTGGGGGTGGCTAGTCCTATTTATAGGCAAAGGCCTTGGGCCTCTCCCCAAATATTGAGCGGGAAGGGCGCCAACAATTGGCCAATTCGAAGGGGAACATACAGTACACTTATCCTGACCAAAGTTGGTCTTCGCCTGCCAAAGGCCCTGTGGTGACGCCGCTCTGGGCTCCACGATGAGCTCATTCCCACCGTTGGACTGGTCTTGGTCTCGTTGCACCGAAATGGATGCCTTTGCTTGATCCTCTCGCCTGCCCTTGCCCCCTTTGCACCAAAGAGGAAAGGGGAGGACACTGTGCGGTCTGGCGCCCGCCTGGCACCCTTGGTCGTCATGGCTTGCGTCATGGGCACCTCGCGAGGTACCCCGCCTTGATCTCTCCGCCTCCTCATGAGCCAGCCTGAGGAGGCCGCGCCTGAGGAAGCACTGCGTCGTCCTCCCCGCGAAGCTTGGCCCCTCGAGAGGGTCTTGAGTCTTGTGTTGATGCTGACGGGCCGTACTGGGCCTCCATTCGAGCCACGCCGCAGGCCGCAGGCAGGCAAGTCTGGGGACCCCCGTTCCCAGAACGCCGACAGTAGCCCCCGGGCCCAAGGCGCGCCCGAACTTGGCCAGGCCGAAAGGCGAAAGGGCAAGGGCGAAGCGCCGCGGGCCCTAAAAGCCTGCGGCCTCGGGCGCCGTGTGGCAGTTGATTGGACATGGGTGGCACTGTTTGCCCACGCTCCCTTATTTTGCGCCACGCTAGGTTGCCCCACAGTTGCACACAGCCGCCCCTCTTCCTGTTGCTCGACTATCCCTTGTTATTCCTTCCTTCGAACTCCGACTCCTACCTCTCATCCCATCTCACATCTCCTTTCTCCCGTCCTCAATCATGGCTCCGACGAAGAAAGAGAAAGGGAATAAGCCTGTGCTTCCTTCTCATCCGCCGCCGTCGGCGGCCCCTGCCGTTGGCCAGTCAATCATACGCAATCTGGAGTGCCTGGATAAGCTCAGCCCGGCCTTGGCCACTATCTTCAACGAGTGTGGGAAGACGACGGCCTGGCCTACGTCTCACCTCCCCTCCGACAGGATAATCACCAAGGTTCGTTACTTTGCTGACGCCTTGTGGGCGGGTCTAGTTCCCCCCTTCTCTGATTTCTTCAACGCCGTCCTCACCCATTACCAGATCCACATGATGCATCTGGGCCCTGAATCCATCGCCCTCCTTTCAGTTTTTTCTTTTGTCTGTGAGGCGCTGATGGGCATCCCTCCTTCCATTGCCCTGCTGCGCCACTTCTTCTCCCTGCGTCTTGCCGACCCCGCTCAATGCTCGGCATGCGCGAGCTTTGTCGCCGCGCCTGAGACTGCAGCTTCTGGTATTGACTTCAAGCTCCCCACACCTTCAGCTGGGTTCCGTGAGCGGTGGTTGTACGTCGATGTCGGGGTGCCCAGCCCCCTGCTGGTGAAGCCAACTTCGCCTGCTGTACCCAACTCTGGCTGGGGCCAGGAGACGCTCGAGAGCCCCCGGCTCGCCTTCGTCTGGCGCCGCTTTACGTTCTTGAAAACGCTTGGCGTGACGGCGCCCAAGGTGGTGAAGGAATTTCTGCTACGCCGCATTGCCCCTCTCCAGCGCCATTCTCGCCGGATGTGGGCCTTCAGTGGACATGGTGATCACATGAGGCTTTAGGAGGAAGACCTAACGCCTGGAGTACTAAGGACGGTGCTCTTGGTCTTGACCGGCGACCCCAACCCGGGCAGCATCCAGCGTGGTGGGGCTCTGTTGTACCTCTGTCAGAACAGGGATGATTTTGCGAGGCAGATGCCCTCTTTCGATGAGTGGGGGCTATGCCCTGCTGGCCCCCAAGGGCCTCGTGAGAACCCTGTGGTGGTGACCGCCCTTCCGGTCGGCTTAGGCGAATCCTCCTCAAGTGGCGGAGCGAGGAGGCAGGAGACGACGGAGGCCGAGAAAGCTCCTGATGAGGCGACTGCAACTGGCGGTGCTCTCGAGGGGGCAGCTCCTGAGGCCCATGCCGCCGAGGCAGTTTGTGTGGCGCAGCCGCCTCCGATGCCCGGGGCCGTGGCTCCCGAGGCCCTGGCTGCGACTTCTGCCGAGGGGTCCGGCAGCACGCGCCAGGGCGGCGTCCCTGACGCGGATAGCGCTGCTGCCTTGCCTCCGCCATGGGTTGATCCTTGCGCTCTCCTTCTGGGCCGCTTTCGTGTGGACTTCGAGGCCCTCCGGAGGAAAAGGGAGGCCCTAGGTGACGACTCCCCTTGTCGCTTGCTGAAGCGCCGGAAGTACTTCGCCACCGACGAGTAAGCCTCCTCCTTTTCCGGCTCCTGATCCCCTTGTTGCGCCTACTGATTCTGGCTCTGCAGGCCCCTTCCTGAAGAGGTCGTGGAGGCCAACGAGGTGCCGCTTCCTTTGGCTCCATCTCCCCCATCGCCCCTGGACGTCCCGAGCAGCACGGCTCTTGTGGTGAGGACGAACGAGGAGGCGGACCGTCCTGAGGTGCCTCGCAGCCCTTCTCTTCCTGCGTTCTTCCTTCGTGGGCCCTCTCTTGGCGTGGCCAGCCTGCCGTGGGCTTCTCATCTGGTCGTGGGCTGCGACTGGCTGAGGCACCCCCCGCGCCCTTCGCCTGGAGACGTGTCGGCCCCAGGCTGAACTTCCAGCATGGCGCGCCCGGCCGTCGTGGGGGCGCCAGCTCCCAGCCCCCTGCCCGGAGAGGGAGCGATGATCCGTGCCCCCAGGCGCTTGCTTGGGGCAGACGAGGGCGTGGGAGACGTGCTCGAGCATGCTTGGGAGCGCTGCGCTCGCCGCCACGAATTCCTTCGAAGAGCGAGTGGCGCGGTGGACCTGCTTGGGGAGGAGCTCGCTGATGAAGACGCGTGCCTGGAGGTCGAGGGCCTGCGCCTTGCCGCGGAGAGGTGCGAGCTGGAGGCCGCTGTCGCCCTCGCGCGCCGCCAGCGCGACCTTGAGGACGAAGAAGCGAAGGCGTCACTGGAGGCCTCCCGGGTGGCCCGATCCCAGGCCGTTGAAGAGGCCCTGGGGGCAGACCGACAACGGGAGGCGGCGGAGGAGCGGGCTCGGGAGCTCCTGGCCCGATGCCACTTGCTGGAGGAGCAAGTGGAGCTGTGCGAGGCGGCCCTTGCGTCAATGAGGGTGGCCTCTGGCGACCCAGCCGGACTCCAGAGGCGTGAAGAGGCGCTGACGCTGGAGGCCGCCGAACGTACCCGCGAGTACGAGCGGCTGGAGAAGAGGGAGCACCTGGTGACGCAGGCAGAAGATGAAGTTGCTGCTCGGGAGGCACATGTCTTGGAGGAGGTCGGTCGCCGGGTGGCGACAGCGCGCCAAGGCCTCGAGCATGAGTTCGAGAGGAAGCTGGAGTTGATCCGGGTTGAAGCTGAGGGGAGAACCGCAGCTCTGAGGGCCCAACGAGACGAAGCGACGCGGCGAGCCGACGCCTCCCGGGCCGCCCTTGAGGCAGCGCGGAAGGAGTCGGCTGCTCTCCAGGCCGAGGTGCTCCGCCTTCGTCAGCGGATGGAAGAGGCCGAGGCTGTCAAGTGTCAGAACGCCGATGAGATACGCCAGCGGCAGGTCCTGGAGCACGTGCACGGCCCCATGCTGGCTACGCTCAGGGAGAGGGCCAACGCAGCCTTGGGCAACATCTGCGAGGAGGCCGTCGGCGAGCCGCATATGGTCAACTATGCTGGCAACATGCAGTTCTTCACTGCCGTGGTGACGCAGCTGGAGGCACGGTCGGCGAGGGCCGACATGTTGGTGGAGGAGAGGAGCCATGCCCTGCTTGGGCGCGCTTTTTCCCGCGTCTTCAGCCATCTTCAGGACATGGATCCCCACTTTGACTTCGATGCCGTCATCGCCCCAGTCCCCCAGGCCGCCCGAGGCGACCTGGCGAGCTGGGTGGAAAACAACATGGACGCTCTTGTGCAGGCCTTTTCTTCGGATAACGATGGCGTGATCGTGGCTGCCGAGGAAGGCGGTGTGGTGGACAGTCCTGGCGCCGCTGACGACGATGCAGGCAGCGGTGGCGAGTCCGGTGACATCAGCGGCGACTCTGGAGGTGCTCCTGAGGACGCCTTGGGGGATTTGTCCGACTGACTGCGTGTTGCTCCTGTCCTTTTGTCTTGCATGGGTAGAACTCGGGTGTTTGGCCTGATGGTCGTGAGAGCATTTTGGGAAGGGGAGCCCCTCGTGTAAAGCTTGTGTAGATTGTACTAGCAGCTATTATATTTTGCGAGTATCCGTGCCCGGTGGCTGGTTGGTTTACCTTTGCTTCGCGCAGGCCTCGAGGCAGCTCATGGCATCCTGAGCGTTTTTTAGTTGAAATCATAAGATGCGCAAGCGCTGTGAGTGAGGGGCTTCACAGGCGTTGTCCCTCTTCACAGGCTCCGGGCCTTTTTACAAACGTGGTAGCTTCACAGGCATTCGCCTTCTTCACAGGCTCCGGGCCTTTTTATAGACGCGGTAGATTCACAGGCATTCGCCTTCTTCACAGGCTCTGGGCCTTTTTTTAGACACGGTAGCTTCACAGGCATTCGCCTTCTTCACAGGCTCTGGGCCTTTTTATGAACGCGGTAGCTTCACAGGCATTCGCCTTCTTCACAGGCTCTGGGCCTTTTTATGGACGCGGTAGCTTCACAGGCACTCCCCTTCTTCACAGGCTCTGGGCCTTTTCCGGAGTGCAACGACTTCACAGGCGTTCGCCTTCTTCACATGCTCTGGGCCTTTTTGGGAAAAGACAACCTCCGCAGTCACCCAAAGGTAATTTCGTAAGGAAGCAACGCCAGCGGCCTGGGCTGCGCTCGAGCTAGGCCTGGCCCGTCTCGCGAGGGGCTCGCGAGGGGAGGCAGCTGCGGTGAGGCGGTGACCAGAACGCGAGAAAATGGTTCGAACGAGATTAAGCACCCCTCCCCGAACACACGCAAAACTCAAATTCGAATTCAACTTAAATTCAGCAGGGAAAAGTTACAACCAAAAGAAAAGGGCGATAAAGGCAGACAAAAAGCCGCGTCCGGCACCTAATCTAGTCTTGGACGTCTTCTCACCAGCGCGGAGCTAAGTGTTGTCCACTGGGCGTGGGAGGGAGCCCCAGGGCCTGAGGCCGGCACCCCTGAGACTCCGGGGCGTGTACAGCCCCACTCATTATTACGTGAGAGTGTCACGGGGCGGCGAGCTTCACAGGCACTGGGCCTTCTTCACAGGTACCGGCGTTGCTTCATATCGCCAGACGAGGGCCCCGCCTTGCGCCACACTCTAGTGCCACCAACGACGACCGGAAACCAGGACGCCGCCGGTGGGGTAGAGCGGTCGCCAGCGGTTCCCCCGACGACCATGGGTCCTCCGCCAAGGGCAGGCCCTCAGGCGCCTCCCCAGCGGAGGGCCTACCTCTTGAGAACGCCTTGCTCCGAACGCCGCGGTGGTGATGTGGGGTCCCTGCCCCTCCCCTGCAGCCCCCTATGCCCTCCTCCCGAGGGGTAGGAGACCGCGGGAGCGGGGCAGACACTTGCTGCGGCGACCTGCACCTCCTGCGATCCATGATTAGCATATGCCTGCTCCTGAGGGATTAGTGGTACCCGATAAGTGTCGCTTCCAGCGTGGCTGGCGGGGTCGCCCCGGGGTTCCTGGAAGAGCTCGGCTTCTGGCGCCTCGTCTCCCCAGCTTGGGCTAAGAAGCGAGCCGTGTTCCCCCTCGTGAGCGTGCCCTTGGTCCATCATGCGTGGCACGTATTCTTCTGGCGCCGCTACCCCGAGGGCGGCGCTGTAGTGCTCCATGCGCCATGCGTCGTTGCTTGACGCGCCCACCGCGGCGTGGTAGCGCGGCTGCCCGCCGGCGCCGTAGGCCGGACCGAGTCCTTCTCCCTAACGCGCCGGGGGCAGGGGTAGCGCCACTGTCAATCCGGCGCCGACGGATTCGCTGGTGTCGGGGTAGCCCAGAGGCCCGCGGGAGCGCGCGGGGCCCCCGCGCGTGCCACCCTGGGCTTGAGACGGAAGCTGGACGCAGAAGGGGTGAGCCCCCGAAGTGGCGAAGCCCAGGAGCTCGGCGACCCACTCCAGCAGCACATCGCGGCCGCCTTCCGGTAGCCTACACTGCAGCAGCTCTCGGGCTACCGTGAGCGCGGCCCTCGAGTTCGCCTGTTCCCGGCGGGTGTACGGTGTCGTGGCCGCGGCATGATTGGAGGCCCTTGCCGCCGACCGTGCATGTCGCGGCGTAAGGGTTGCTGAAGTCTGTCCGTGCCACCCGCGGCCCGCAGCGCCCTGCGGGCCACGAGCTGCCTGGGGCGCGGGGTCGCTCAGGGCGGGCGGCCCCGCGCAGGCGGGCCACGCCGCCCATGGATCTTGGTTGCTGTCCTGGTCGCCGAACATGGTGAAGATGATGAGACGAGCAGCGGAGCGGTGAGCAGGCAGATTCCGGCGCACCCCTACCTGGCGCGCCAAATGTCGGATCGTGGGTTCCGGCAGACCCTTAAGGTTCGAACTCTGGGGTGCGCGCGGAGATTCTGCCCGCTACCTCTCCGTCTCGCAAGGATCTAAACTACCGAAAGAACAACACCAAGAACACAGAGTTTATACTAGTTCGGGCCACCATCGTGGTGTAATACCCTACTCTAGTTTTGTGGGTGGATGGATTGCCTCTGGGGCCGATGAAGATGATGATTAGTACAAAGGAGAACTGCCTCGCGAGGGCCTGTTCTTGGCTGGGACGATGAACTGCTAGGGAAGTTCAGCCGCCCTTCTCTCTCCCTCTCCTTGCTCGGATTCTGGATACCAGATGCCTCTACCCTGGGGGTGGCTAGTCCTATTTATAGGCAAAGGCCTTGGTCCTCTCCCCAAATATTGAGCGGGAAGGGCGCCAACAATTGGCCAATTCGAAGGGGAACATACAGTACACTTATCCTGACCAAAGTTGGTCTTCGCCTGCCAAAGGCCCTGTGGTGGCCGCTCTGGGCTCCACGATGAGCTCATTCCCACCGTTGGACTGGTCTTGGTCATGTTGCACCGAAATGGATGCCTTTGCTTGATCCTCTCGCCTGCCCTTGCCCTCTTTGCACCAAAGAGGAAAGGGGAGGACACTGTGCGTTCTGGCGCCCGCCTGGCACCCTTGGTCATCATGGCTTGCGTCATGGGCACCTCGCGAGGTACCCCGCCTTGATCTCTCCACCTCCTCATGAGCCAGCCTGAGGAAGCCGCGCCTAAGGAAGCACTGCGTCGTCCTCCCCACGAGGCTTGGCCCCTCGCGAGGGTCTTGAGTCTTGTGTTGATGCTGACGGGCCGTACTAGGCCTCCATTCGAGCCACGCCGCAGGCCGCAAGCAGGCAAGTCTGGGGACCCCCGTTCCCAGAACGCTGACAGTATCCAACGGCTGGAAAATCTAATGACTAGAGATGAAAAATTCAGTCGACTGACATGCAGCCTCACCCCGCACATACACATGCACGCACGCAAGACACGCACGCATGTAGGCATGCAACACTGACACGTACACATGCACGCATGCTGGCGTGCAACACTGACACGTACACATGCACTCACGAACACACGCACATACGCACCCATGCATGCAACACTGAAACGTACCCTTGCATGCACGCAACACTCGCACGCCTGCATGCACACAACACACGACGCAAGACACACGTTCAACGCATACGTGCATGCACCCTTTGTTAAGGACATGGATTGTTACGGGTATTAATCAATCTTATCTGTGATAAGCAGAACATTGATGTTTGCAGCGGTCTTTATGAATCACAACGTATCGAACGGGCTATCAACATAGTAGGCTTATCTACATGAAAAAGATGACGTCACACTCAATGAACAATCATCGGTTTATGAAATGCCCGCTTCTGACCGCCCTGGCCCACCAAAGGTTCCTCTGCTGTGCGCTGCATGCGTTGGGTCACTGACATGCAGGCCATGCACCCAAAGAGCCCACATGTCAGTGGAAGAACGGCGCGGTGTCCTAGGTCAGAGTCGAGGGCGCCACTCGCGGCACGCCCGGCTGAACACGCCTCCGTGCCGCATTCAAATGCCTCCATGAAACCCGCCCGTGTGGAAGCCGAGAAACCCACTCTGGACACACGTTCGTTCTTGGCCGGGCCGGCGTTAAACGCAACGCCGGCCGAGCTCCTCCCGTCCGCCGTCTATTTAATCTCCTATTTAAACAAGGCCAAACGCCGGCCGAGAATCGCACACCTCCGCCGCTCCCCTATCTCCTCCACCATTTTGTCCACTCTTACAATGGCTTACGAAGAGTAGTTATTCCGCATCCAAGATGGCTGGGTAGCCCGCCGGATACGAGCTATGTAGCTCGCTGATCCACCTCCCTCCCCTCGCCCAACGGAGCCAGTTGTCGCCCCAAGCCGGCGCGCGGTTCAGCAACTCACCGCTCCAGGCCAGCTCGACAAGGAGCGGTGCACGGGCGTCGTTGCTGCCGTCCACGCCGTCGCCTCATACCGCATCTCCCGTTTCTGTGGCCGAGACTCCCATGCTGGCGGCCGCGCCATGCAAGCAGCGACAGAAGCCGGGTGCGCGGAGAGCGGCGAGTCGATGGCAGTGCCTCTGCGTCCGCCGCCATCATCGAGGATAAGTAGAACACGGGAGGCCGCCGCCGTTTGGGTCCCATCAAGGCCACCGCGGAGGCGACGCCGGCGTACACAGCAGGTGTCTTGCCGAATCCTTTTGTTGCGAGGACCTTCATCGACCCCGCATGGGCTCCACAGAAGAGGGCAATGTTAGGATGAACTCGAGCCGATGTAGGCCATGTCGAAGTAGTCGCCAATATTTTGACTACCCCAGGCAAGATCCAAACAGCCCCTCCCAACAGATTCAAATCCCTCGTTCGCTGTGGAATTTTGCCATGTGTTGTTTTCATGGACTAGCAAGATGTCCGTGCATTGCACGGAACATCAAGATGCATTTTTTACAAACTCCCGCATGCATGCAAGGGATAATTAATGTCCTCCTTTGCTACTACCACGAGGCAAACACCATTAATATAGCATCGATTAGTGTTAGTGGCCTTGTATATCTGCAAATTGTAATTTTGATAGTGGCCCCTTGTATATAAAAATGGAGGGAGAAAGATGAGAGATAAGGCGAGGAGGAGTGGGGCGTGGTGGTGACTGGTGGTCGGACTGGGCGGAGGCATGGGGATGGACGACGCATTATGTCTAGGTTTGTATCTCTCTCACACACACCCACGTAGGTGGGGAACGTGCATGAAGAGAAGAGGTGCACGCACGACGCACGTACTCCCGTCTCTTTCCCAACCACACCCGCGCGGGTACACGGTGGAGCTCATTTCTGTACGAAAAAGGCAGCCCACGTGGTAATTTGGCACGTGTACTGGTTGTCCACTTGGTGGAGGGAGGACCGTCTACCACAGGTGAACAAACAAATTGCGACTTGACGCGTTATGTTAAATTAAAAAAGAGGCAAACCATGTGGGGCCTACCTTAGAGGCAAGGCTCTATACACTGGAGTACTTTTGATGTGTCTCATCAACTCGCAGAACGAGGAGAAGCTTGCTTAGTACGCCGTCTCCCCCGCCCACGGGCGCGGTGGTCGCAGGATGAGGTGAAGCTTGCTTACCACGCGTTACACCCGCTCCCTCGCCCACGCGCACGGTGGCTCGCAGCCCAAGGAGAAAATTTTACTACTCCCCCTGTTTACTCCTCGTCCCTACTACGTACTTTGGTTAGTACTCCCTCCATTTACTTATACAAGGCCACTATAAAAAAAAATACATTTTACATCTATACAAGGCCACAAATAGTAATCAAGACAAAAGTTACTACTCCCTCCTTTCCCGTTTATGGCTCAATTTCAAAATCTCTCCAACCAAGGTAGACGGTGAGTGGTCGAATTAATTTCGTAGTTTGCACAAGTAATTAGTACGCTCGTTTTTCTCAAGAAGTTGTGTTTAACGAGGCATTAATTAGAACGAATGCATGAATGACCACTAAATTTCCATGAACTTGTACATGCATTGGTTAGTTTCCTCTTGACACTGCTTGCGTCGGGTGATCTAACGCACCTCGAAATCCAACATGTAATGGTACTACTACTAGTATAGTAGAACTGAGACTTATCAAACGGAAAACGAATGTTTTTTAGATGAGCCCTATAAACCCTAGTGGGTACGTACTCCGTAAAAACAGATTTTTTCCAAAACTAAGTCGCTCCCTTTCATGAATTATGTAGTACTATACTCCTCCGTCGACGCTCCCTTTCATGAATTATGTACTTCCTGTCACCGACATGTGGGACATATAGCAACCGGGTCAACGTGTCAAGCACCAAATAACAGTGCAGAACAGCAGGGGGACGCACCCCACTCGTACCGGCCCAGTAGTAGTAATGAGCAATGAGACGTCAAATCACAATGCCGCACTTTCCCAGACGGACGAAGCAACCCTTATTTCACACTTCGGTTCACCATCATCTGAAACCACGTACTAGTATTGCTTCTGCCTCAAGAGGGACACGCGCATCGCCATGGTACATCATGACACGTGGGACCGCATGACAGGCCATGCTCCCCCGCCCATCGCTCGGTAAAATCACCTCATTTTTACTATACTTCCTCCGTATCGGTTTACTACATGGCATGCACGTCATTCTAGGTTGATAATTTAACTAGCTATATATGTGATGAACAATACTCTAGCCTTTTAAAAAATGTATACTTTTGTACAGTAGTACTATCGATGGATTGCGCCATGGAGCAAAACTTGAAATTAAAAAAAAGGTGGTACATATAGAGAGCGCTCGTCGCCAAATTATGCATATAGTACTATTAAAAAAGCTAATACGTGCTTAATTGGGGTGCTAAATTCAATTAAAGAAATACTAGTAGTATGTACATACTGAAGAGTTAAAGTAACGAGAAGAAACATAACATAGTTCTGCTGGGGGCTCAGCACGACACACCCCTCAAATTAAACTAAGCACACCTGAAATTAAACTATGCAACTAATCCGGTAGACACTGCATTAGAAGTTTAGAACCACCATGAGCAACGACACTGCCACCTTACTCGGAGTCCGCGTCCACGTCCTCAACTTCGTCCTTGTCCCTATTCCTCTTGGCCGATACTTCTTTGCTTGAACCACACACTTGGCTGTTGCTCTTCATCCAACCCTTGTAGATATTGAAGCAAAGGTAGCCATCCATTGCAGCGTAGTGGATGTGGTCTATATCTAGTACATTCTGGTGCCATGCATGACGATGAAACGTGTATGGAGGTTTCTCCAGTTTACCGTACGAAGGATGAACCATGGCTCCTACCAGGGTCAGCATTAAAGGCTGACGAGAGGGCACCAACCGATTCTTCTGGAGGTCAAAGGGGTTGCCTACAACGAGGCCTATCCGAGCCAGGACTTCTTCGTCGTTCGTAAAGTCTACAGTAACGAATTTCACTATTTTGTCCTTGAGGAAGGTCTTAAAATCCTGGCACTCAACGTCGGCATGGCATATATGGTAGACCAAGCAAACTTTATGTACGCAAACCTGGATCACGGCGGGCTTGTTCCTCTCTTCGTCCTTTAGATACTTCTCTCGTCCCAGGACTGTGGTGTACTCAACATCTAGCCCAGCGACCCACTCATCATTTGAGTTTTCGAACATGCGTCTGAAGCGAGAAAGGCATCCTTTCACCGTCCCGGAAGAACGGGTGTAGATGACGTCGAACTCATCGCCAGTGATGGTTCTAACCTTGTACTCACCGCCGATCCTGGAGATTTGGGACGCCATGGATTTGGGAGGAGGGTTAGGATTAGTGGAACTGCCGTAATGAGAATGGACGGGACGACTAGGAGCGAACCGCCATAGTATTGAAGGACGTGCGGGGACGAGTAGGAGCGAACTGACAGCGTGCGAACGGCAAGGTAGTGGCTTTCCCTTCTCCCATGATACGGGCTTCCAAGAGCCCTTGGATCTGAGATCGAACGGTTGCATGGCGTGATTCTAGACCTATGGGTGAATATCCAATCCCGGAGGGTTATTCTGCAAATTTTCAGCAACTTAGCATGGGACCGTTTGATCTCAGATCCAAGGGCTGCCAGCTGCTACCTCTTGATCTTGCATTGGTTTCCCCGAAGAGGAGAGGATGATGCAGCAGAGTAGTGTAAGTATTTCCCTCAGTTTTTGAGAACTAAGGTATCAATCCAGTAGGAGGCCAAGCTCAAGTCCCTCGTACCTGCACAAATCGATAGCAACTCGCAACCAACACGATTAGGGGTTGTCAATCCCTTCACGGTCTTTTACGAGAGTGAGATAATAGAGATAATATTTTTGGTATTTTTGATATAAAGATGCAAAGTGAAAAGTAAAAGGCAAAGTAAAAACAAAGCAAGATTAAAGTGATGGAGATTGATATGGTGAGAATAGACCCGGGGGCCATAGGTTTCACTAGTGGCTACTCTCACGAGCATAAGTTTTCTACGGTGGGTGAACAAATTACAGTTGAGCAATTGACAGAATTGAGCATAGTGGTGAGAATATCTAGGCATGATCATGTATATAGGCATCACGTCCATGACAAGTAGATCGAAACGATTCTGCATCTACTACTATTACTCCACTCATCGACCGCTATCCAGCATGCATCTAGAGTATTAAGTTAAAAACTGAGTAACGCTTTAAGCAAGATGACATGATGTAGAGAGATAAATTCATGCAATATGAAATAAACCCCATCTTGTTATCCTCGATGGCAACGATACAATACGTGCCTTGCTGCCCCTTCTGTCACTGGGAAAGAACACCGCAAGATCGAACCCAAAGCTAAGCACTTCTCCCATGGCAAGAACTATCAATCTAGTTGGCCAAACCAAACGGATAATTCGAAGAGACTTGCAAAGATAACCAATCATACATAAAAGAATTTAGAGAAGATTCAAATATTATTCATAGATAGACTTGATCATAAACCCACAATTCATCAGTCTCAACAAACACACCGCAAAAGAAGAACATTACATCAAATAGATCTCCACAAGAGAGGGGGAGAACATTGTATTGAGATCCAAAAAGAGAGAAGAAGCCATCTAGCTAATAACTATGGACCCGAAGGTCTGAGGTAAACTACTCACACTTCATCGGAGAGGCTATGACGATGTAGAAGCCCTCCGTGATGACGGCCCTCTCCGGCGGAGCTCCGGAACGGGCCCCAAGATGGGATCTCGTGGATACAGAAAGTTGCGGCGGTGGAATTAGGTTTTTGGCTCCTGTTCTGATCATTTGGGGGTACGTGGGTATATATAGGAGGAAGGAGTACGTAGGTGGAGCACCGAGGGGCCCACGTGGCAGGGGGCGCGCCCCCCACCCTCGTGACTGCCTCCGGTACTTCTTGGAGTAGGTTCCAAGTCTCCTTTGTCATAATCGGGAAGAAAATCACGTTCCAAAAAGGATTTTTCTGTGTGGACTCCGTTTGACATTCTGTTTCTTCGAAACACTGAAATAGGCAAAAAAAACAGCAATTCTGGGATGGGCCTCTGGTTAATAGGTTAGTCCCAAAAATAATATAAAAGTGGAAAATAAAGCCCAATATAGTCCAAAACAGTAGATAATATAGCATGGAGCAATCAAAAATTATAGATACGTTGGAGACGTATCAGGCATTCCCAAGCTTAATTCCTGCTCGTCCTCGAGTAGGTTAATGATAAAAAGAGAATTTTTGATGCGGAGTGCTACTTGGCAAAATTTCAATGCAAAATTTATTAATTGTGGTATGAATATTCAGATTAGGAAGATTCAAGACAAAAGTTCATATTGACATAAAGAATAATAACACTTCAAGCAAACCAACAAAGCAATTATGTTTTCTCAAAGGAACATGGCCAAAGAAAGTTCATCCCTACAAAATCATATAATTTAGTCATGCTCCATTTTTGTCACACAAGAATGCTCTCATCATGCACAACCCCGATGACAAGCCAAGCAATTGTTTCATACCTTAATAATTCCAAACTCATAAACTTTCACGCAATACATGAGCGTGAGCCATGGATATAGCACTATGGGTGGAATAGAATATAATGATGGGGGTTGTGTGGAGAAGACAAAAAAGGAGAAAGTCTCACATCAACGAGGCTAATCAATGGGCTAGGAAGATGCCCATCGATTGATGTTAATGCAAGGAGTAGGGATTGCCATGCAACGGATGCACTTAGAGCTATAAATGTATGAAAGCTCAACAAAAGAAACTAAGTGGGTGTGCATCCAACTTGCTTGCTCACGAAGACCTAGGGCACTTGAGGAGGCCCATTGTTGGAATATACAAGCCAGGTTCTATAATGAAAAATTCCCACTAGTATATAAAAGTGATAACTCAAGAGACTCTCTATATGAAGAACATGGTGCTACTTTGAAGCATGATATATGAGACTCGCTATATCATGGTGCTACTTTGAAGCACAAGTGTGGAAAAAAAGGATAGTAACATTGCCCCTTTATTTTTTATTTTTTTTGGGCCTTCTTTTTTTCTTTGGCTTTCTCTCTTTTTTTAATTTTTTTGGGACAATGCTCTATTGAATGATGATCATCACACTTCTATTTATTTACAACTCAATGATTACAACTCGATACTAGAACAAAGTATGACTCTATATGAATGCCTCCGGCGGTGTACCGGGATATGCAATGAATCAAGAGTGACAAGTATGAAAAATTATGAACGGTGGCTTTGCCACAAATACTATGTCAACTACATGATCATGCTAAGCAATATGACAATGATGAATGTGTCATGATAAACTGGATGGTGGAAAGTTGCATGGCAATATATCTCGGAATGGCTATGGAAATGCCATAATAGGTAGGTATGGTGGCTGTTTTGAGGAAGATATAAGGAGGTTTATGTGTGAAAGAGCGTATCATATCACAGGGTTTGGATGCACCAGCAAAGTTTGCACCAACTCTCAATGTGAGAAAGGGCAATGCACGGTATCGTAGAGGCTAGCAATGATGGAAGGGTGAGAGTGTGTATAATTCATGGACTCAACATTAGTCATAAAGAACTCATATACTTATTGCAAAAATCTACAAGCCATCAAAAACCAAAGTATTACGCGCATGCTCCTAGGGGGATAGATTGGTAGGAAAAGACCATCGCTCGTCCCCGACCACCACTCATAAGGAGGACAATCAAATAACACCTCAGGTTTCAAATTTGCTGCATAATGTCAACCATACGTGCATGCTACGGGACTTGCAAACTTTCACTCAAGCACTTATAAAATTCACAATTACTCTACTAGCATGGCTTTGATATTACTACCTCCATATCTCAAAACAATTATCAATCGTCCAACTTTTCTTAGTATTCAACGCACTCAAAAGAAAGTTTCACAAATCTTGAATACCAAGCAAGTTATTGTTAAGCAAATTACCATGCTATTACGACTCTCAAAATAATTTAAGTGAAGCATGAGAGATCAATAGTTTCTTTAAAACAAACCACCACAGTGCTCTAAAAGATCTAATGAAGCACATAGAGCAAAATTACAACGCTCAAAAGATATAAGCGAGGCACATAGAGCAAAACTACATAGCTCAAAAGATATAAGTGAAGCACAAAGAGTATTCTAACAAATTTTAATTCATAGATGACTCTCTCAAAAGGTGTGTATAGCAAGGATGATTGTGCCACACTAACAAACAGACACAAATAATACAAGACGCTCCAAGCAAAACACATATCATGTTGGTGAATAAAAATATAGCTCCAAGTAAATTACCGATGGAAGTGGACGAAAGAGGGGATGACTTCCGGGACATCCCCAAGCTTTGACTTTTTGGTGTCCTTGGATTATCTTGGAGGTGCCATGGGCATCCCCAAGCTTAGGCTCTTGCCACTCCTTGTTCCATAATCCATCAAAAGAATTCACCCAAAACTTGAAAACTTCACAACACAAAACTCAATAGAAATCTCGTGAGCTCCGTTAGAGAAAGAAAACATAAAACCACTTCAAGTTACTGTAATGAACTAATTCTTTATTTATTTTGGTGTTAAACCTACTGTATTCCAACTTCTATATGGATTATAAACTATTTTACTAACCATAGATTCATCAAAATAAGCAAACAACACATGAAAAACAGAATCTGTCAAAAACAGAACAGTCTGTAGTAATCTGTAACTAACGCTAACTTATGGAACTCCAAAAAATCTACCAAAATTAGAAGACCTAGACAATTTGTTTATTTATCATCATCAATTGGAATAAGTATTTTATCACGTTCTTATGATTTGTAATAATTCGGGCACTGAACGCAAAGTTTCTGGAAATCACAACAAGATCAAATAACTATCATCCAAGAAGATCCAATAGGTCTAGCTTGGCGCAAACACTAATTGAAACACAAAACCACATCCAAACATAAGGTAGATGGGTTATTTATTCCCTAACAGAAGAAAAACACAAAAAACTAAAAATAAAATTGGGTTGCCTCCCAACAAGCGTTATCGTTTAACGCCCCTAGCTAGGCATTATATTTCAACGATGCTCACAAGAAAGACAAGAATTGAAGCATAAAGAGAGCATCATAAAACATGTGACAAACACATCTAAGTCTAACATACTTCCTATGCATAGGCATCTTATAGGCAAACAAATTATCATCGCAACCAAAAACTAGCATATGCAAGGAAGTGGAAAGAAGCGATAGCAAGCTCAACATAACGAGAGGTAATTTATTATCATGAAAATTTCTACAACCATATTTTCCTCTCTCATAATAATTACATGTGGGATCATAAGAAAATTCAACAATATAGCTATCACAAAACATATTCTTAACACGATCCACATGCATGCAAAGTTGACACTCTTCCAAAATAGTGGGATTAACCTTAACTAAAGTCATGACATCTCCAAACCCACTTTTATCAAAAATTTTATAAGATTGAATATTCTCCAAATATGTGGGATCTAAAGTTGACACTCTTCCAAACCCACTTTCAATATTATTGCAAACAATATTATCAATCTCATATTCATCACGAGGCTTAAATAAATTTTCAAGATCAAAAGAAGAATCACCCCAATCATGATCATTGCAACAAGTAGTAGACATAGCAAAACTAGCATCCCCAAGCTTAGGGTTTTGCATATTATTTGCACAATTGACATCAATAGAATTTATAGTAAAATCATTGCAATCATGCTTTTTATTCAAAGATCTATCGTGAATCGCTTCATAAAGTACTTCATCACAATTTTTAGATTCACGAATTTCAGGCAAAACCTCATAAAGATAATCTAGTGCACTCAATTCACTAGCAATAGGTTCATTATAATTGGATCTCCTAAAGAGATTAGCAAGTGGATGAGGATCCATAAACTTTTAGCAAGCAAAGATGCAAGCAAAAAGAAGGCACATGGAAACACAAGATTGAACGGAGGAAGGGCGAATAAAATGGCAAGGGTGAAGTGGGGGAGAGGAAAACGAGAGGCAAATGGCAACTAATGTAATGCGGGAGATAGGGATTGTGATGGGTACTTGCTATGTTGACTTTTTGCGTAGACTCCCCGGCAACGGCGCCAGAAATGGCTCGTTGTCAGGAGTCCAAATCTTGACATGACTTTTGTGTAAGCCTCCCCGACAACAGCGCCAGAAATTCTTCTTACTACCTCTTGAGCTTGCGTTGGTTTTCCCCGAAGAGGAGAGGATGATGCAGCAGAGTAGCGTAAGTATTTCCCTCAGTTTTTGAGAACCAAGGCATCAATCTAGTAGGAGGCCACGCTCAAGTCCCTCATACCTGCACAAATCGATAGCAACTCGCAACCAATGCGATTAGGGGTTGTCAATCCCTTCACGGTCTCTTACGAGAGTGAGATCTAATAGAGATAATATTTTTGGTATTTTTGATATAAAGATGCAAAGTGAAAAGTAAAAGGCAAAGTAAAAACAAAGCAATATTAAAGTGATGGAGATTGATATGGTGAGAATAGACCCGGGGGCCATAGGTTTCACTAGTGGCTTCTCTCAAGAGCATAAGTTTTCTACGGTGGGTGAATAAATTACTGTTGAGCAATTGACAGAATTGAGCATAGTTATGAGAATATCTAGGCATGATCATGTATATAGGAATCACGTCCGTGACAAGTAGATCGAAACGATTCTGCATCTACTACTATTACTCCACCCATCGACCGCTATCCAGCATGCATCTAGAGTATTAAGTTAAAAACTGAGTAACGCTTTAAGCAAGATGACATGATGTAGAGAGATAAATTCATGCAATATGAAATAAACCCCATCTTGTTATCCTCGATGGCAACGATACAATACACGCCTTGCTGCCCCTTCTGTCACTGGGAAAGGACACCTCAAGATCGAACCCAAAGCTAAGCACTTCTCCCATGGCAAGAACTACCAATCTAGTTGGCCAAACCAAACGGATAATTCGAAGAGACTTGCAAAGATAACCAATCATACATAAAAGAATTCAGAGAAGATTCAAATATTATTCATAGATAGACTTGATCATAAACCCACAATTCAGCAGTCTCAACAAACACACCGCAAACGAAGAAGTTTACATCAAATAGATCTCCACAAGAGAGGGGGAGAACATTGTATTGAGATCCAAAAAGAGAGAAGAAGCCATCTAGCTAATAACTATGGACCCGAAGGTCTGAGGTAAACTACTCACACTTCATCGGAGAGGCTATGATGATGTAGAAGCCCTCCGTGATGACGACCCTCTCCGGCGGAGCTCCGGAACAGGCCCCAAGATGGGATCTCGTGGATACAGAATGTTGCGGCGGTGGAATTAGGTTTTTGGCTCCTGTTCTGATCGTTTGGGCATACGTGGGTATATATAGGAGGAAGGAGTATGTCGGTGGAGCACCGAGGGGCCCACGAGGCAGGGGGGCGCGCCCCCCACCCTCGTGACCGCCTCCGGTACTTCTTGGAGTAGGGTCCAAGTCTCCTGTGTCATAATCGGGAAGAAAATCACGTTCCAAAACGGATTTTTCTTTTTGGACTCTGTTTGATATTCTGTTTCTTCGATACACTGAAATAGGCAAAAAAACAACAATTCTAGGCTGGGCCTCCGGTTTATAGGTTAGTCCCTAAAATAATATAAAAGTGGAAAATAAATCCAATATAGTCCAAAACAGTAGATAATATAGCATGGAGCAATAAAAAATTATAGATACGTTGGAGACGAGCACCAGCAGCCCGTATCATGGTCGCGCCTACCACGACCGTCGCGTCGCTCGCGCGGTCGCGCTCTTGGAGATTTAACACGGTGCGTTAGGCTATCTGATGTTGGCATGTCATACATAGTCATCACTTAGTCACTCATACTACAACAAGGTTGGCTATAAGTGTATTTTTTGTTACTCCTCTCTATCTCTTTCTTCGTACTCAAGGAAGAAACAGTTCTAGTAAGCGCGTGTATTTATTGCATTTGCCAAGGAGTGACCTCTTCCAATGAAATGGTGTTGCTAAGTTTGCTTCATTTAATTAGCTATAGACTCAAAATTTTCTTTTCACCTAGGTACACGCGCTTAGCACCGTTTCTTCCTTGGGTCACCAAACTAGTCTCTCTCTTCTTGATTAACTTGCCACATCATACTTTATGCCTATGTGGAAAGCTTAAGCACCTGTAGGAGCAAGTAAAAGTAAGTACAATAGTGCGCTTTACATGGCATTTTTGCATATGTGGAGGAAAGAGAGGCAAGGAAAAAGTGGAGAAGTGGGCTCTCATGCAAGAGCCAGCCTCTACTGCATGGTGGAGCATTGGGAGAGGCACCTGTATGGAGGTGGTCAGGAATCTGGGAGACTCACACCGGTCGTAGCGCCGCAGTTAAAATGATAATGGCAAGTCAAAACACGGGGCCCCACCTGTCCAGCAGTAACTCGCTGTCAAATCACACAGCCCTACGTTTGCAGCAGCTACTCCCTCGTCTTCTTGCGTATCTATCGAACTGACTATGCGGAACTGCCCCGCCGCCTACCGCGCAGGAAAAGCCCCGCCCTCGACTTTTAAATACAACTACATCCGCTTAAGAATCCAATGATATACTTTTTGTGACATAGTAACTCCTATTTAGTTAGTCAAATGGATGACCTAGAACTACATGCAGGCCCTATAAACCGAGACGCCTAAAAATAAAAAAACCGAGACGGAGAGGGTAGATCAGCACGTATCTTTTTAGATCAATATAGTCGGGATTCACCAAGGAGCAAAACCAAGTGGTAGGCTGCTCCTGTCGTGTTTGCGTAGCAACTCAAGCAGGGTTAGTCCGCACACGAAATGGCGACACACTTAACATGACCCCTTTGGCCGACATGTGGCTCATCCACCGTCTTGTTCCACGTGCGATGCACCAAATTACAGTTTGGAGCAGCGGTTGGAATTGGAGGCACCCCGGTCGTAGCACCGCAGTAGTAGAAAATGAGCGACGAGGGGTCAAATCACAAAGCCCCACCTTTCCCGCATTAAGTTGGACGGCCGAAGCAACCATCATTTCACTCTAGGGCGCAAGAGCATAAAGGAAAGAGAAAACAATGATGCGTGCGGCAGCTACCTAGGGCATCCTAGGGTAGGGGTCTCCACTGCAGATCCTTTTTTTTGAAAGCGCCTCCACTACAAATCGGCTTCTCCCTCGTCCTCTTGAAGAATACCGATGATGAGTGCGGTGGTAGGGTTTGTACGAGTACTACGGCGTGCGGGGCCACGTCGTAGTAAAAGAGTTCAAGCCGACGCCTTAAATATGTGTGGGCCGCTTGGTTTTACTGGGATGAGGCAGCATTTTGGGTTCGGGGACCAGTGGAGATATAGTACGTACAAAAAATTGTGGACGTAGGTTCGACCGAAAGGCAATGATGCATGGGCCCTGCATTTTGATATACCCGGGGCCGCGTGAAATTTGCTACTCTACTCAAAACTACTAGTAAGGTACACATGTATTGAACGCATGAGATTTCTAAACCAAATTATGAATAAATACACACTATAGCATGTAAAGCTTTGAGTCATATATGCATGATGTAGATGTTCGTTTAGTTCTTATAGTTCATCTCATTCAAAATCAATAAGTTTTATAAAAATGTTAAGATTCATGGGGTTGTGCATTGTACTCCCTCCGTTCCAAAATAGATGACCCAACTTTGCACTAACTTTGAGTTAGTGCAAAGTTGGGTCATCTATTTTGGAACGGAAGGAGTAAATCATAAAGTAAAAAATAAATAATGGCAATTCATTTAGAAAATAATAATCAATTATGATACAAAAGATTCTAGAACAAAGGAGAAGTGCTTGTGTTTTGAGGTTTGTGCATTATTCTTAAGTTCAACCATGGAGTCTGCTAAATTGTACATGTGGCAGATCTGGTGGAATGTTGATGATATCCAACGGCCAGTAGTGCTCGGATTTGCCTATCTCTGCATTGTCGGGTTAGCTTCATCCAGTGACCATCTTTCGAAGTTATTGGCACACTATATAGTTCTTGTGCCATAGTTGCATGTTTTGGAAAAAAGCTACTAGTGGGTTGTACTCTCTATTTAGGAATAGAAGATGTATACATGGAAGTTGTAGGGAAAGAGATTACATGGAGCATCTCAATTCCTATGAGTAGGGATTGGAAAAGAGATGTCATTTGGTTCACATCATAGGAACTTTTCTATTGAATCTAGAGATGACATGTATCTCAATTCCTTTGAGGAGGGATTAGAAAAGAGATGTAATTTGGTTCATATCATAGGAACTTTTCTATTGAATATACGCTAATGTTTATTTTCCTTTGAAATTAAGGGAGTATAGGAATCCATTCATATGAACCAAGTGGCTCTAAAGCTATAGAAATGATATCATTTTTATTTCCTTTGAAATGTGGAGTATATGAATCTATTCCTATGAACCAATTGGCTCTAAAGGAAAAAATCCTATAAAATCATATCATATAGAGTTCCTATGATATTCCTCGACACTAAAGGATGCTTGAAATTGCTGCGGGTGATACGATGGTATTTCTTTGTAGACTCCTCACCCAACTTTATAGTTACCTCTCGAAGATGAATGAAATGACATATACATGGTATTCTACATGTGCAATTTGGTACACAAAAACTCGGTAAAAGTTTGTGAGGTTCGAATTTTCAGTAATGCTATATGCACTGCATTTCAGAACGGATGGAGCATACGGCAGTTGCTAACACTCACGTGGAAGATTTGTGTGTAGGAGGAGTGGCTATTCTGTTAAATGACATGGCAAAACTGACACTGTCGGATGCCGATCTAACGGTTCTTACAGCGTTCGTCAGGAAAAGGCTTGTGGCGAACGTTTGTCGGATAATGATTTACGGACACATGCATTGCATTGATACGTGCCCCCCTCTCTCTCACGCACACGCACCCTCACGAGTCACGACTCTCCCGAGTCCTCTCGCAGACTCGCACGTTGCACCCACCGTCTATCTGCAGGTAGACGTCACGCACATATGTGCTCTTCACACCCTACCCACCAAACTTCTAAAAAACAAAAGATGGTGCGCACATTTTATTTTAGCTCACACGTCACACACTTGTACTATTACTCTTGTGGCGAACGTTCTTTGGGCATAGTATATTGTACTCTCACGAAGAGAAGCGGTGCACGCACACACTAGTTCTCTCACACCCACTCGCGGGTACACGTAGGAGCGCATTTTTTGAAGCTGGTACAACAAAATCACTCCACTATATATAAAAGTAGGAGCCTTAGGGCTTGCTTTACTAGGGTTCCTCTCATTCACTCTCTCATGCTCTCCAGATCTAAGCAACACATAGGTGGCCACACTCTCTCTCAGCTCATGGCTGGTCACAAATCCGGCCGGACAACCTCGACCGGGGCAGGGGTGTAGGTGCATCGTTCATGCTGTCGTCGGCGGCGAGGGAGGAGACCAACGGCTGCCCGCGCGTCCCGATCAGCAGTTGTGCCATTCTCTCCAAGAGAGCGCCGGCTCGGGAGGGCCTCCGACCCTTCTTCCTCCCTGCGGTATTGTGGCCAAGATGCGCCTCCCGACGTCGTCTTTGCGACATGCCGACGACCCTCAGGTATATATTCCTTCGAAACCTGCCTTGCTCTACTGCCCCAGCTCCCTTCGTGTGGATCATTTTCTACTTCCGTCCGCTGTTCCAAAGCCACCTAGACTTCTACTATTATTAGAAGTAAAGCTATTTCATACAGTCGACTCAAAGTGTTGGTTCAAACAGGGAAGAAAGTGGGAAAGCTGTAGCATGAATCTAGGACTTGGTTCTAAGAGGAAATAGGGGAAAGTAGTAATATCTGTCACTGTTTAAATAACCGTAGTTCTTATTTGCGCAAACAGGGATGTATGTCTCCATATCGTTTCGGGATGTCTGTCTCCGTATCGTTTCTATCCGCGAAATCAAAAGCACACACCTCGGTTTTAGTACAACTGCGCAAAATGAGATGGCTATCCCTCGTTGTCGTCGTCTAACCTCCCGTCTTCAAGGTATCCCTACATTGGTAGTAACTAAGGTAGAATGACCAACGCAATCTAAAAGAAGCTGATCCGTACGTTTTACTTCCTGATTGCAGTGCAGGGACGAGCGAAAACAACTGCATCCTAGTCCGGAATGCACTTTCTACCAGTTCATCCATGGACCGAGGACTAGCTGGCACGGCTGCACGGCGGTTTTTTGGACAGGTACGCGGACAAGAGGCATTGTGGTCTGCTTATTTCTGCAACTAGTGGTGCTTAAATTTAGTGGAATGCACAAGAATTTCACCTGGTCAGTATACTGCATGGTTCAGTTCAGCATTCCAGCTGAGACCACAATTATAATTGGTTATTCTGGAATGAGAGAACCTAACCCTGAATGGTGGCAACAAGAAAAAACCAGAGTGAACTCCAGGAAATTTAAGCCTGCCGGGAGGCCCTTTGCTCAGAGAGAAGCCTTGCTTGTTTTTTCCTGATTTGTAAACCTTCTCACAACTTTGTATTTTGCTGTGAACTAGTATATGTTTGATATGTTCTATGAATCATTGAGATGTATAAAATTGCTTAACTTATGCTTTTCAAGTTTTTTATGAAGACGAGTTTAATGTGAGTGTTCCACATGAGCGCTGGACTAGCGTGTGAATGTTTGGAATTTATTACATTGTGGCCTCAATTAACTGCATGAACCACTGTAACAAGATACATAGTTGCTTATATGTCAGACAACAGATTGTTGATTGTTAGCTGGTCGATAGCCTAGTGTTGAAGCGAGCTGAGCCAATGTGCCGTGTTTTGCACAACTGCTTACAAGTGGGGTAGCACCAACAGTGTTTACAAGTACTTATGTATACGTCGGCGCACAGTTCTCGAACGAGTGCTCTATTTCATAAAAAAACACTGCTCGTGTGATAAACCGTGACAACTTATGTCTTACCATGCCATATTCATGAAAAACTAGTGAGGACGCATGTGTTTCGGCAACAATTACGATGGTTCTCACATTATTCATGGGCACACAAAAGTAGCAGCAGTTCCCATAGACGGATTCAAACAGAGTACTAGCCCCAGAGGGGTCGATAACAGGCAAGGTTCGGATAATTAGACATAATCCAAACTACTATTAAACACTAGCTGGGGCAACTATTTCATGCCTCGGTCTAATTTGGGCTGGACACAAGATGGACCTTGCCATGAACATCATCGAGGACGTCCCGCAGCAGCTCAATCCTGTGAACCTTCATCAAGACAACCTTGTGGCCTTGCCACTGAAAAACTTGTTTGTGGAGGCATGCCACGTCATCTTCCTGCGTAATCTTGATAAGAACAGTATTCCTCACAAACGAAGGAGTAGCTTTGAACTTCTTGTGCTTCAGTACACCCTGGACAACACGCCTGACAATAGTGAGGCTGGAATACAACTCTTCATTGGTATAACCGCAAATGGCTTCCAGTATCCAACAGCCTAAGAACTCTGTTTTCCAGTGCGTATATTCAGGTCGTCCGCCTCATAGCGAGTGACATTTACATCCACACAATCCTTGTCTGTATCAGGGCTCTAACTGAAACAGAAACAAATTCTGAATTACTTTTCAGTATAAGAAACACAAGTTATTTAAACCACTACGTATACCATGGCATCAAAGCTAATAAAATTTTGCATTATTAATCACCACATACTTCCTTTTCTAAAAAAAATCACCACATACTTAGATGAAAAACCACAATCGAGATCGGCAAAGAAGGAAATTACCTTGGGCAGCTCAGCGAGGGGAGGGGGGACACATCCTCCAAGGGGGAAAACTGCTCCTGCAGTGCCACGGGGGCTGTAACCTCAAACGGGGCGTTGACCATCTCAGTATCTGGGGTCGCCTCGGTGGTTGCCTCCATCTTCTTGGATCTCTCTGTCTCGTGGGGATCAGCCTCCCGCGTCTGCTACAATATCGGCAGATCTTTGCCTGGTTCTCCTTGGTCCATCATGAAACTGACGAATACTAGGAGGCCACTGAAAGGAAAACACAATCGCAATGACAATGAAACAAAAAAGAGAGTGAGGATCGGTTACTGCTTTGCAAAAGTTCTTTTTTTTTCTCTGAACGAAAATATACCAACATCACGGATCCTCTTACCTTCCCTTCGTTCGGAGAGAAGAACAGTGGCAGATGCAAGTGTTGCCTTTCTTGAAGATGGTGAGGGAGAAGGGGATTCAGCGAAGAGTGAAATGATGGTTGCTTCGTCTGTCAAACTTAGACTGTGGGGAGGTGGGGTTTTGTGATACGACGACTCGTTACAGCCGCGCTACGACCGGGGTGACTCTCCACCTGCATACTGCCTTCTAATTTGGTGGATGGCATTTGGGCCCGCACGCTGCATGGCCCGCATGTCGGTAAACAAAAGTATAACGGCATTCAGTAGAGGGAGACGTTTCAATGACCTAGGAGGAGCTAGAAGCGGTAGAGTGTCTCCACTGTACTAGTAGTAATTGTTTTTCTCGGTAGTTGTAGAGTGTCTCCACTGTACTAGTAGTAATTGTTTCTCGGGTCCCAAGACAAAACAGACCATCCACAATAGTAAATAGTAAAATTAATTCAAAAGCCCATATATTTACTAAATGAGATGCGCTACCCACACCCAGCACACCCCCCCCCCAAAAAAAACCTGGGTGCTCTTCTTCCTCCTCGCTCCTACAGAAAACCCCAGCTCCCCTTTTTCCTCACTCCAATAGAAAACCCCCAGCTCCCCTTCTTCTTCGCTCGCACTACAACTAGGCTCGTCATTTGTTACTATGCTCAAATCCGTGAGTGCGACGCGACGCCCTCTAGGAAAATGGAGTCGGCTGACCCCAGCGCCAAGAAGATGAGGCTCCCGCCAGCGGTGACGCCTGTTGTAGATCCCACACCCGGCAGCGCGGGGAGAAGCGGCGACCCCGTCCCTACCGGATCCTAGTAACCCGTAGAATCTCGGGTGGACCGCATCAGTGATCTCCCGGACGCCATCCTTGGGGAGATCATCTCGCTTCTCCCCACCAAGGATTGCTGCCGCACCCAAATCCTCTCAATTCGGTGGCGCCCTCGATGGCGCGCCGTTCCCCTTAATCTCGACTGTCGTCAGCTATCTCTCTTCAATGATTTTGAAATCCCCAGAGCCATCATCTCCTCCCACCAGGGCTCCTTTCAAAGCCTCTGCATCCCGTCATGCTACCTGAGCAAGCATACCATGCCCTGCACGATGGACGCCTGGCTGGAATCCCCTGAATTCACAGAACTATAGCTGCTTGAGTTCTACTATTCCCCTGGAAATCACATACCACATACCGAACGCCATGAACTTGTGCCCTCAGCACCGCTGTCCATCTCGGGGTTTTCGTCCTCTCTCCACACCGCCACCTTTGCGCAGTGCTACCTACCAGACAATCTGGTACTAAACCTTCGACTCCCATTTCTCAAGAAACTTTCACTTGTGCGGGTTCGTATATCGAAGGCCTCATTGCACAGCATCATCCACTCCAGTTGCCCTGTGCTGGAGTGCTTGGTGCTTGTTTTCACAGTTAGAATTGGTTGTCTCCAAATAAAGTCGCCTAACCTTGTAAGAATTGGAATTTCTTTTGAGGAAGGCAACTCATCATCCAAGATGCCCCTTCACTTCAAAGGTTGATCCTTGATTCTAGTTATTCACCGTTGCAAATAACTGTCCTCTCTGCGCCTAAACTGGAGACCTTGGGTGTAATACATGATCTCTGTGCTCATTTCAATATGGTGTTTGGCTCCATAGTTCTCCAGGTACTTTATATTATCATCTACACTTGTAACCATAAGCTGCATTTTAAATTTCTGCGCATAATTTATATATCATCTTGGAGTACACATTTTGTACCAATACTATGTTCTATGCTCAATGAAGAGTTTCTCCATGGATGGCCTATCAATGGTGCTGGATTCTGTCAAGATCTTATATATCCAAATGAATAGTTTTGATCTGAACAAGATTATTGGCTTGCTGCAATGATTTCCATGTCTGGAGAAGTTGTATATAAAGGTGATAATTTCACGCACATTGGAAGCCCGCATATAGTGTACTAGAATTAACCGTTCAGCTGTTGCTCTTTCGACACTCTTCTTTGGGCTTATTCCATCTGTGCCCCTGGTTCCTTAGTTGTGCTCACTTTTCCCCACGCTTCAAACTTGTGCTCACTTTTCCCCATTCCCTTAGCTAAAACTCTCACAAATGTTCATAACAGACGTTTGCCATCTTGGCCGTTAACTGACTTGTGGGGCCACGTTGGACTCTGTTATTTAGGGGCTCGTTGGACTCTGTTTTTTTTCTGTTGACTGTGGCTGTGGCTTCGCTGGTTGGGCCGTGTTTGTGTTCATAGGACGGGCCCGATGGATGCAGCCTACTATGCATGCCCGGCTTTGGCATCGATGTAGCCTGCTATGCATCCGAACACCGCCACGCACGCATCTAGTGACCTAGACCTAATCGCATGCATTTACGCTGACACGCACGCATCGATCCTTGCCGCACGGTTGCCGGTGGATTAAATCGCTCCGCATCATCGTTTCAAGCGTCGCAGACTCGCAGGCATACGTGCCGGTGGCAGAAGGGGCAGGCTGCACGCATGGTCGCGTCCATATGTCGAGGCATTGGTTCACGCCGCAGGCTGCACGCACGCTCGTGAACGGGAGGCAGGCAGCCGCCAACGCAGAGCACGCACAAGGGGGAGGCAGGCAGTCGCCAACGCAGAGCACGCAGAAGGGGGAGGCAGGCAGCCGCCAACGCAGAGCACGCAAAGCACGCTCGCATCGATTCTCTTTTACACATTGATGATCGCATCGGTTCACGCACACACCGAGTCACGATCTACGCCGACCGTTTGCGCGTGTACCCACTTCGTCTCCCCCGACTATTTAAACTGCCCTCCATTGCCTCTTCTTCTACAGATCCATCTGCGCCTCCAACTTCTTCTCTTCTTCCCCCAAAAGCCAAAGCGGTTCCACTCAGCGAAGCAAGCAAGATGCAGTACAACGGGCCGACGTTCCAAGCGCCGCCCACCGTGCCAGAACGGCGGTACCCCGCCCACGTCATCGTCGAGGAATCCCTCCGTGTGTGGGCGTTCTCCCGCTGGAGGGGAAGCACTGAGCTTGCACGGGGGTTCCTCCGTGCGGGCTTCCACCACCTCCCGGCGGGCTCGCCGCCCATGTTCAACCTCGTGGAGCAGCGTCCCCACGCCAACGCTCCAGTGGTAGGGCTCGTCGTCCACTTCACCAACAGGTTCGATGCCTACTACCTGCTCGGCAAGGTGTATTGGTGTGGGTGCGAGTTCATCGCATTCACGACCTATAACATCTTCACCGACTTCGAGAGCGTCTTCCCCGCTCGCAACCGCATGCACAGCCTCCCGTACTACCTCGGCGACAATGGCCGTGAGGAGGAGGAGTACTGAAGCCGGCGGCGAAGAAGACGGTGAAGCCGGCGGTTAAGGTGAAGACATGGCGGTGTTGCCCTAGCTACCCTATCTATCTATCTAGTTTGTTGTGTGTGTTGCCCGAGCTATCTATGTAACGTTAACTATTATCTATGGTGTGTATGTAAGAACTTATGTTGCCCTAGCAACCGTACCCTATCTAAGTTAAGTTATGTGTGTTATATTAATGCTTTGTTATGTTTGTATTTTGTTTGTCCCAAGTTTAGACACGGCTAATTGGCATGGGAAAAATTAACCAAACAAACTAAAAATGATGTGTTTATAGATGCCTTCTAAAAATAAGAACATATTGTACATTTGTACACGGCTTTGGTTTGAGAGCTCTGTATTTTTTAGGTATTCAAAGAATACTTTGGTTTTCAAAAATATTGAAGTATCAAATACTTTGAGATATTTGGCTTTAGTCAAAAGTGTAGTTTTAACTACACTATGTTTGAAGTAAAGGAAAGCCAAAAAAATTCTGCCCCATGGCCTATGTAAATAATTTTTTTCTAAAACCCACCTCCCTACTTTGGGTCAAGCCAAGCAACAATTTCCAGCAAGTTTCAACTGCCCCTAAATTTTATTTCCATTTATTTTATCTCAAAATCTTTTCTGTTATTTATTTTGGACCTTAGAGTTTCCAAAGGAACTGCCAGATTTCCTTTGAGTTTTGACTCCAAGTAAATTCCTCTGACTAGTCCTTAGCACCCTCAACCAAGATCCATCAAGATCCACTGGTCCACAATTCAAATTTTTCAAAATGTGCTTGCTGCAAGTTTGGACCAAATTTGCCATTTTTGGTGAAATTCATTTCTTTTCTTTTCCTAAAAATCTGAGAAAAATCAGGCAGCCTTTGGATGCATCAAAAGACCACCTCACCAAAGATCAGCTCCAGAAAAATTTTCCACATGCCAAAATCATTTCATCGAACAGTTGGTGTGCACTATTTCTGTTAGTTTCAGAGTTCAGTGTTCAGTTGCAGTCGGCAGTGTCGTTTTCTTCAGAGCACGGTGTCGATCTCGCCAGTAACTGCAGTGGCGCCTTGCTCCCTGTTCCCCCTCCTTGTCCAGTGCGCTGTATGATCCTATACTCGAGGTTATTAGCTAACAAAATAATCCTATCACTGAACTGGTAGTTGTTTTCTGCCGAAACTGAAAGTGTCGAAACTTAACAGTAAACAGCATACATTCAGTGATCGACAAATGCACAAACATCTCTAACGAGATATGGCCATCAAGTAAAAAATTCCTAGAGCAAGTATTCCTAAAGCTATCAGATTGGATTGCTTCTTCAACTCAATTAGATGCTTGAAGTTCTTGTTCATCTTCTTCAATTCCGTCTTCAGTTCAACATCTACCACCGTCGGGTATTCTGGACACGCAGCTGCTTGCGGAGCGGCACTGTCATGGGGCAGATTGGACTCGCTGATTGCATTCCCCCTCGAATCCAGCAAGCCCGACCCTTGAAGCCTCTGGATGTAATCATCCATCCACTCGAAATGGTGGCATTTCTTCACGATCTGAAAATCAAATCATGTAACCTAAATCCAAATCTGACAGATTTTTTGAGAAATTAGAGATAAAGGATGCAAGGAAAACTCAGATCTAACCTGCCCCTCCGGCTTGCTCTCGCATTTGACGAACTCGCGCCCAAAGTTCCCATTCTTCTCCTCCTTCGAAGTCAACCGCTTTAGTGGCGCAGTCCGTGGGCAGTCAGTGCATCGAGTCATCGGCACTGGACCATACACCGGCCACGTGGAACGGGGGGCTGACGAGGAGGTCGACATATCGCCCGAGAGGAAGAAACAGAGGAATTGCTCGAGAGGAAGAAGAACGAGAAGATGGGGAAAGAAACAGAGGAATTGCTCGATCTGCTCGATGCCTTTGTTTGTCAGATGGAGAAGAGGAGAAGGGGAAGCTATATTGACGATTTGCCACATTGTATTTTGCAGTTTCAATATTTGAACCAACTCTTAACACTGACATGTGGTGGTCATGTGCGAAAAATACAATTTCATTTGTAAAGTGGGGCAGATCATAAAAAACCCGAGAAGGACAGTGCAGTAGCCAATCAGGATGCATCACGCGGATCGCGCATGCCTGCCCCACATCTGACGGGTGGTGTTTGGCGCTTGGTAGGATCCGACGGCGCACGTTCAACGCTAGGGTTTGGAGCATTTCTGCGGGGTTATGAGCGAGTCAACGAGGTTATTAGGGTTTGACCAGATTTCAAATGGCCATAACTAAATTAGAAAATATCGCAAAAATATAAAACAAACGCAGTTCGTCCGTTTATGAGACCTAGTTACCATAAAAAAATATAAACTCGGTATAGGGGCGTTTTTTTTGAAAAATCATTTTTTGAAGTGATTTGTCCAAATCAAGTTCAAATGTTTTTTAAAAAATAAAAAAAATCAAAATGTTGTAATTCTTGCGCACATAGCCATCATATGTGACAAGGTTATGAGAAAAAAATATAAACTTGGTGTAGGTCATTTTCATGAAAAAAGTCTTCACACAAATGAGCTATCACCTATGAACATTTTCAGAGTTCGTAGAATAGGGAGAGAGGGTTTAGGGTTTGAAAAAAAATCAAAATAATTTTAAAAAATACGAAAAAATCTCCACAGCTTCATTTTGGAGTGAGTAAGAAGGATGTGAACTTACTTTTTCATTTTCATATCTAAAACGTGTTATTTGACGGTTTTGAATTAAAAGCATATTCTTTTCAAAAAAATGTAGTAATATGAATATTAATCAATAAATAGTGAGACTTCGTTTTTACCCTATATATATGGAACAAGTGTTAATAAAAAAATATATGCCTCATTTAGGCAAGGTCAAAAAAAAACTTGATTTCAAATAGGGTTGTTTACCCTTGTTTTCGAGCTCGTTTCTAGCACATTTCTCATTCGGACTGTTCACCTACGAATATTGGACTTCAAATGCTCGATCAAATACACCGCATAGAGCAATGAACCTCCAATGTTCAACTTCAACTTTGACTCGAATCCAAATTTTGGCCCAAATTCAAATATTGATTTAAATTCAAATTTTGATGGAAATTTGAATTATGACTCAAATAAGAAACCAAAGTAGAAGCAACATTATTACAACTGATAAGTTTTCACAGTAGCTCAAATCTACCAAGTTTTAAGCGATCCACTCGCCCTCAAATTGACAACACAAACATTTCCCAACAACTTAATTCAAATTTTCGACTTGCTCCTTGTGTTTGCAGATGGCTTCACCGTCTTGCTCCTGGTTTCCCTAGTTGAGATGCTCTTTTCTTTCAAACTCTTGTTCCTTTTGATCTTGGGATTTACTTGGGGTTTTCCTCATGGAGGTGCTGATGGAGTAGTTGCACTCGCCGAGCACTTGACGACCATTTGACGGTCATCTATGGGTTCAGTAATCTTTAAAGGCACAATTGGAATAATTACGCCCTCCTCTTCCTCTCTTATAGATTCAAAACCATCAAAGGCCATGGTTTCAAAATCTTCTGCTTCTTCATCTCTTGGCCTTTTCTCCCTAGACCTGGTAAATAAAAGGGCCCTAAATAAAATTATAAGCCATAGGCAAAAAAGAGAACAAATGCAAACAAAAGGGTAGCTGCATTCTACAAAGGGTGCAAGGACATACCAAGATGCTTCATTTGCTGCTGCATTCTCCACTGCTTCATTTGCTGTTGCATTCTCCACTGCATCTTCAGTCTCCATTGCTGCTGCATTCTCCTCAGCATTGGCTGCTGTCCATCTTTCCTCCTCTCCAAATGATGCATCCACTTCATTGGTATAAAGCCTAGCAATATGCCCCAGAACTCCACTTTTTTTGCAAGCACGCTTCTTTGGTAGACGACCCTCCTCACCTGCTCTAATCCTCTGGTTCCTTGGTCTTCCTGGTGGTCTACTAATGACAGGAGCGTGGAGTTTGAACCCTGGATCTACTATGTTCCATTGATCTTTCCCCAATAGTGCAGGCACGTTGTCAGCATAAGCAGCCATAAATTTGGCAACAGAGAAATACTCAGAGCAATATTGATCAACTTCACCATCTGCACCCCCGATAACGGTCATCAGATGTAGGGCATGTATGCATGGCTTCCCACGGATCTGCCATTGCCTACAAGTACATTCTCTAGTACTTAGGTTCACAGGATACCTCCATACCCTATTTTTAGTGTCAGTATAGGTAACCTCTCCCTCATATGTACCAGATCGAATACATTTCGTCTTCATTCCTCTTGCCTTCATGTGCAATGCCTTAATCAGTGATGGGAGCATTTGATGACCAACATATTGTGTTTCTGCAATTCTTTTGCGAAGAGCCATCTTTATCATGATCATTTGCCTCATCTTGTCAAATGCTTGCCACAACAAGAGCCCTTTCACTGACTTGAACTTTGAATTGAAGCATTCTGCAAGGTTACTGGTCACATAATCTACTTTGCAGATTTCGTTGAATTTGCTTCTTGACCACACCTTGCCATGATGTGCATCCATGTACTCCTTCACAAGAGGATTTTGAGCATACAACACTCTCAAATGGTGTTCATGCTTCCTTTTGCTGCATGTGTATGATGCTGGCCATAAGTTCTCATCATAAACTTTACCTTTGAACTTCTTTTTGAAATTATGCGCTAGGTGTCGCATACATTCCCTATGCTCCACTCCAGGGAATACAATTTCCACTGCACTCTCTAAACCCTTGCAAGCATCTGTGTGTATAGCTAAACCCGTGGGTGTGCCTATAATGTTGCGCAACTGCTGCAGAAACCAGACCCAACTTTCCTCAGACTCTGCCTCCACCACACCAAATGCAACAGGGAATAGCCAGTTGTGTCCATCAACTGCAGAAGCTGCTACTAGCTGTCCTCTCCATCTTCCAGTCAAATGTGTAGCATCTACGGCCAAATAGGGCCTGCAACCATCTAGAAACCCCTGCCAGCAAGCCTTGAAACAAACAAAAGCCCTTCTGAAGCACTCCTTCTGAAATGACTTCCCTTTTATTTTGAATGCAACTGTATGCTTGTCAATCTCTACAACACTCCCTGGACTTGCCATCTCCACTTCAGCTTTGAAAGTGTAAAGCAGCTGAAAACTGTCATTCCATTTACCATTAATTCTGTCAAGAGCCTTTTCCCTAGCATTGAAAATTCTCATGTAAGGAATTTCTATCTTGTACTTCTCAAAAAGCTTCCCATGGAGTGCTGTTGGACCAAGTCCAGGTTCTTCTCTCAGCCAATCCAATATAGCATCTGCCACCCACCTCGTTTTTGCTAGCTTGGTTTTGGCCTTCCCCCCTCCCCCTCCAGGTGGACAGGTGTGCTTGTGTGGGTTTTTCTTTATCTGAAACAAAACAAAAGGGTAAAGAACAGTTAAGAAACCTTACTCAATGATCTGAAACTAAATTACTAACTGAACTTGGATTACCTGAATATATTTGCTCTCTCTCATATGAGATGCATGCAACTTCCACCTACACCTAGGATATGGACAAAAAACTGTGAACCTTGCTGGCTCACTCCTTTTAATCCTATAGGTGTTTTCAGATATAATGCACCATGTTGTCACTGCATTCCGACAGTCCACCATTGATTGGAAAATGGTACCTACACTAAGCTCAGGGTTTTCCCTGTTCCACTCAATTATTGGCATGTCATCACCATCGTATTCATCCTCGATTAAGCTGTCCGTGTTCTCCACCTTCTCTTCATTGTCAGTGTCATCAAACCTAGCTTGGCTGATGGGCTCCTCCATATATTCGTCATCCACTGCTTGCTGACTGGCTACATCGACCAGTTCAGGAAACATCATCTCATCTTCATCATCATTTGTAGGCACTGCCTCATCAGGTTCTGCATCTTCTTCTACACCAACTGCAGAAGGTACACGAGAAGAAGCAGCAGAATCGGAACCAGAATTGGCAGCAGGCATGTTGTGGCTCCATGAACCACTTGCTTTACTTGGTGTCGACCTACAAGGAGTGCCGGGGTGCTGGCTATTAGCACAGACAGATGATGTCTGAACTCCCTTCCCCTTCGCCCGTTCTGCGCGTGGCTGAAGCACATCGATTTGGAGTTTACCGAATCGGCAGCCAGCAATCCCAGAAAAAAGCAACGACATATGATCGTCGCAAGTTAGTGGGAGAAATCTTTGCTCGTCACTGCTGAAGTAATTCAGTTCAACAGCATCGGCATCACTCCAGGGATAGGTGTTTCGGAGCTTAGCTCGCAAATCTTTGAAAGATATGCTGGTTTCTACCACTTTGGGATAGAAAAATGATGAAATCAAATGCGGTTTAGTACCACGCAGCACACTAGTTTCCATTCTAATCGCCAGCCGGAAAGCCAGCGCGGGATCAATCCTACAATACGACTTCAGTTAGCTGGGTAAAATCGAGTACAAATTCAAACGATTCAGCCAAACAGAAGTCAAATACGGCCTACAATACGACTTAGAACGTCAATTTGAGAGGAAACAATGCTTACCCAGGTTTAATCCATGAATTATCTCCCGCGGATTCGACCCAATCCTCTCCACGATCGACTGCATTCCGGGCGTCCTCACTCAACATCGCTATGTAATCTCAGATGGAGGTGGGGGGTGGGCTATATCTGCCGGAGACCCGGCGTCACCGACGAACGGACGAGGGCATAGGGTGGAGGAAACAACTGCGGTGGACGCCGGCGGAGGGGGTGGGGCGGCGCTGTGCAGTGCGGCCTGTCAAGATCTGTTTCAGATTCAGACAAGCTGCCCAATACGTGTCTCCTTGCGGTCCCACCCGTCAGCAAGCAACAGTCAGACAAAGACTCGGCCCCACTCGTCAGCAATTAACGGTCAAGACGGCAAACGCCCGCTATGAGCATTTGTGAGAGTTTCAGCTAAGGAAGAGGGGAAAAGTGAGCAAATGTTTGGAGCGTGGGGAAAAGTGAGCACAACTAAGGAACCAGGGGCATAGAATTAATAATCCCCTCTTCTTTTAGAACTTAACTGTTTTCAATCTTCATGTCTATTTAGGCAACAGGACGGGGTAAGAAAGTTATAACCAATCGGTGGATTCGTAAGCATCGGGATTTCCTCACTTCTCATGAGATTCGATTGAAGACAATAACGCTAGAATGATATGTAGCCAACCGTGCAAACACAAGATTTGTCACATTCTTCCTGCTGAATGCGAGGTTACTATTGTCCATCAGGCTTAAGTTTATCAGCAGCATGGTTTTGATGGATGGGTATGTCGAAGAGCAAAAAAAGGAGTTTCAGGTGGGCAAAAGAGCTTATGAACGTGTCGGGCTTCTATTTACAACATATTGTGGTCATAATCCAATAAATTTTACGACCCAGGATGTTCATTCTATGGACCCGACCGATCCATTTGACTGTGACTGCCGAAAACAGTGCTGGAGTTAGATGTTGTTGCCCTTTTCAATCTGGTTTTTTTGTAAACCTGATGAACAATTAACCCTCATGCTTTTGTATAGTTTGTAAACTGGAGTTAGATGTTCCTGCCCTTTTCAACTCGGCTGTGACTGTCATATTTTCTTTGAAACAAGGCAAATGGCTTGCCATTCGTTTAATTTAGAGTGAAATATTGTAACAAATCCAAACCAAGGGAAATAACATCACTCTCGTCGGCTGCTTGAGCTCACTGTGCATTACAGAAGCCAAGTGATTAGCCCCCACCAACACCCACAAACTTATTTCGAACTGGCACATCAAATGGGCTCTAAATTTTCATAGGAAAGGCTGGACATCTAGGGATCACGCCATTGTCAACTTAGACAGTAAACGAGAGAATTACACTACGAGCGGCTGACACCAGGGACCCAACAAGTCGTCCAGATTTTTTTTGGAACAAGCAGTTGTTATTTATACTAGTTTTAGCGACGGATCAGGGTAACAACGGGGCTGTGCGGGGGCTGTGGCCCGTCTAGCCAGGGTTTTATTTATGTTTACCATATCATGAGCCCAGTTGTGTTTTTTTCTTGCTGAAAATGGCTAGCCCAATTCTATTTTTTTAAAGAAATACCCAAACAAGGCATACTTGCTTTATCGGCCCTGCTGGGCTGCAAATCTTTCAAGACGAGGAGAGTTTCATTCGTTTGCCCAGAAATGGGTTGTACATTTTTAAAACACGTCAAACCGGGAATTAGTTTCAATTTTTTTCATTACCAGATCTTAAATTCCGTTGATTTTTATGCATGGACAATTATTTGGATTTATATTTATATAAATTATTTTTCAAAATAGTTTGAATGTGAATCGATATTTCTGGATTAAAAATAGTTGACCGCACCGAAATATGCAAAATTTCACATAGTTTTTAACCGTGGCCACAATATGGGGTGTGATGCTAACAAAAAGAAGATGGGCTCCAAAAAAATTCTTAAGAATTAGCAAATGGGCTGTATATTATTAGAAATAATGGCAGATGGGTTGTATGTTCTTTTCCACAGATTTGAGGCTGACTTGTGCGCCTACTACAGGTTGACGCGTATGCTTTCATAAAAAAAGGTTGACGCACACGCAACGCCCTGTCAACTTAGTCAACACACGAGAGCAATGACTGTTGGATGTCCATCCAATGGCTGTCGTGCTTCTTCAATCTCTGCTCTTCATGCTCAAGCCGCTCAAACAAGCGCCGGCGGGACTGCCTGCTCCCTCCTCTGCGCGGCCGGCTGTGCTGCCGCGCAGGCCTCACCGCCCGACCGTACTCCCATCGCTGGCCTAGCCATCCCTCTACTCACCCACACCTGCTGTTATTCTCCAGCGACGGTAGACGAACCTGTAAACCCTCGTACAGTCGTACTCCCCTCCGCGTGGGAAACAACTGCCGAGTATTCCCTAGCTCCGTGTCGTTCCCTTCCTAGGCCTCGCCGTCGTCCACCGCCCTGGTTCTCTCGGCGCGACCTGGTCAACATGGTCAATGAACGACATCCATCAGAAGTGGACTGTACGTGGAGAGGCTGACAGCTGGGTCCACGGCCGCACGCAAGGAAATGCCTCCTTATTACGCGCAAAATAATGATTCCTCCACCTGACAGCTAGGACCCACAGGAAGGGCCTCTGTATTTCGCGACAAAAACGTCCCCCCCCCCAGCTGACAGGTCGGACCCACCAGCTATATCTTCACACGCAAGGAAGTGCCTCCTTATTATGCCCAAAACAATGAATACCCCCTGCTAGCTGGGACCCACCATATTGTTGGGCTGACTTGTGGGCCTACTAAGTTGACAGGGACGGAGAGCTTTGTCAACTTAGTCAATACTCAAGTGACCGTATGATGTCCATCCAACGGCCATAGTGCTTCCTCAACCTCTGGTCTTCTTGCTCCAGCCGCCCAAAGCAGCGCCGGTCATGCCGCCTGCTCCTACCTCCCGTGGCCGGTTGTGCTACCGCGGAGGCCTCACCGCCCCGATACTACTCCCACCACTGGCCAGGCCATCCCTCCACTCACCCACACCCCCTGTTATTCTGCGGCGACGGCAGCCTCACACCGCAGCCGAACCAGTGAACGCTCGTACTCCTCTCCCCGTGGGCATCCACTGTCGCGTCTTGCACGGCTCTGCGTCGTCCCCTTCCTAGGCCTCGCCGTCGTCCACCGCCGTGGTGCTCTTGGCGCGGCGTGGTCAATGTGGTCAATGGCCGACTTCCATCGGAAGAGTACTGTACGTGGAGAGGCTGACAGCCGGGTCCACGGCAACCGCAAGGAAGTGCCTCCTTATTACGCGGAAAATAATTATTCCTCCACCTAACAGCGGGGACCCACCGGACGGGCCACCATTATTTTGCAAAAAAAAATTGTTTCCCCCTAACTGCTGGGACCCACCGGACGGGCCACCGTATTTCGCGAAAAAACGTTACCCCCGCTGTCAGCTCGGACCAACCAGAAGTGCCTCCTTATTACGCACAAAAAAATGAATACTCCCCCGGCTAGCTGGGACCCACCTTGCTGGGAGGCTGACTTGTGGGCCTACTAAGTTGACGGGAACGAAGGGTTTGTCAACTTTGTCAATATGAACGATTCTAGCTCCAGTGACCGTACGATGTCCATCCAACGGCCGTAGTGCTTCTTCAACCTCTGGTCTTCTTGCTCCAGCCACCCAAAGCAGCGCCGGTCGTGCCGCATGCTCCTGCCTCCCATGGCCGGCTGTGCTGCCACAGAGGCCTCACCGCCCCCTACTATTCCCACCGCCGGCCAGGCCCTGCAGCGATGGCAGCCTCACACCGCAGCCGAACCAATGAACCCTTGTAGTCCTCTCCGCGCGGGCTTCCACTGCCGCGTCGTCCCCTTCCTAGGCCTCACCGTCGTCCACCGCCGTGGTGCTCTCCACGCGGCGTGGTCAAGGAATGACTTCCATCAGAAGAGTATTGTACGTGGAGAGGCTGACAGCTGGGTCCACGGCCACAGCCCAGTTTTTTTGTGATTTGCCAAGTAAGTCGTTTTGTTAGGCCTGTTGGGCTGCAAATCTTTCAAGACGAGGAGAGCTTTCATTCGGCTGGTCGAGAAAATGGCCCATCAGTAATGAGAAATGGGTTGTACATTTTTAAAACACATCAAACTGGCAATTAGTTTCAAATATCTTTTTTTTCATTTCAGGATTTTAAATGACATTCATTTTTATGCGTGGAGAAATTGTTGGATTTTATATTGATATACATTTATTTTTAATAATCAGTTTGAATGTGAGTCAAAATTTCGGGATTAAAAACAGTTCAGACCGCACCGAAATATGCAAAATTTCGTATAATTTTTGAACCGTTGCCATAATATGGGCTGTAATGCTAACAAAAAGAATATGGGCTACAAAAAAACCTTAAGAATTACCAAATGGGCTGTAAATTATTAGAAATAATAGCAGATGGGTTGTATGTTGTTTTCCACAGATTTGAGGCTTTCCTAAAAAAAGGTTGACGCACAAGCACTGACTGTTGGATGTCCATCCAACGACCGTCATGCTTCTTCAATCTCTGCTCTTTCTACTCCGGCCGCGGGGAGAAGGGAGCAGGCAGTCCCACCGGCGCTGCTCCCATCGCTAGCCTAGCCATCCCTCTACTCACCCACACATGTTGTTATTCTCCAGCGACGGCAGACGAACCAGTAAACCCTCGTACAGTCATACTCCCCTCCGTGTGGGAAACAACTGTCGAGTCTTCCCTGCCTCCGTGTCGTCCCCTTCCTAGGCATCGCCGTCGTCCACCGCCCTGGTGCTCTCGGTGCGGCGTGGTCAATGTGGTCAAGGAACGACTTCCATCGGACGTGGACTGTACGTGGAGAGGCTGACAGCTGGGTCCACGGCGGCAGCAAGGAAGTGCCTCCTTATTACGCAGAAAATAATGATTCCTCCACCTGACAGCAGGGACCCACCGGACGAGCCACCGTATTTCGCGAAAAAAATGTTTCCCCCCTGACTGCTGGGACCCACCAGCTACACCTTCGCACGCAAGGAAGTGCGTCCGGGCAAAAAAAACGATTCGCCCCCCTGACTGCTGGGACCCACCATCTACATCTTCACACGTAAGGAAGTGCGTCTGGGCAAAAAAAACAAAATGATTCGCCCCCCTGACTGCTGGGACCCACCAGCTACATCTTCGCATGCAAGGAAGTGCGTCCGGGCAAAAAACAATTCGCCTCCTGACTGCTGGGACCCACCAGCTACATCTTCGCAGGCAAGGAAGTGCCTGACAGTCGGGACCCACCTGGTCGAAGCATACGTAGGGTTGACATTCTGGTCGCAAACGTGTACGTACATACTGGTCGATGTAGAGGCGCGCACATGTCGTAGTAGAGGCGTGCATGTAGCATGTACACGTACGTACAGCGCCCAGGTTGCAAGAAAGAACATACGGCCACGTATGTGTACATACGGGCGGGGTCTCGAACGCCTACTTGCGCATACGTACGGCGAGGACTCGTGTACATGGCTGGGTCGGAACGGAGAAACAGCATCGTCGTCCTGTTCATGGGTCGGAACAGAATGCGTGGTCGTGTTCATCGGGAGGGCTTGGACGGAAGAGGCGATGGAAACGAGGACTGGTGTACCGCAGAACGGAGGAAACGTACCTCCTACGGTCAAAACGGGGGTCCTGTTGATCGGGAGGGGTGTGGCGTACGGCAAAACGGAGGAAACGGACCTCCTACGGTCAAAATGGGGGTCCTGTTGATCGGGAGGGGTGTGGCGTACTGCAAAACGGAGGAAACGGACCTCCTACGGTCGAAATGGGGGTCCTGTTGATCGGAAGGGGTGTGGCGTACCGCAAAACAGAGGAAACGGACTTGTGTTGGAGCGCTACGGTCGAAACGGGGGTCCTGTTCATCGGGAGGTGTGTGGCGTACCGCAAAACGGAACTCCACGGGATACTGTTCAACTCCACCGTCGACCCTCTTCAGCCTCCACGAGCTACTGTTCATCCACCGTCGACCTCCTCCAGCCTCCAGGGGCTCCTGTTCATCCAGCCTCCACCGCGCGCTACTCCACCGGATACTGTTCAACCACCCCTCCACAGTCTACTGTTCATCCAGCCCTCCACACCACGGGGTCCTGTTCAACCACCCCTCCACGGGCACCACTCCACCGTCTACTGTTCATCCTGCCCTCCACACCACGGGGTCCTGTTCATCCACGCCTCCACGGGCACCCCTCCACCGTCTACTGTTCATCCAGCCCTCCACCACACCACGGGGTCCTGTTCATCCAGAGGCAACGCCACCGCTCACTGTTCATCCAAACCCCCCCGCAACGCTCACTGCTCATCCCATCATCGGCTTCAGTTAGCAGTAGTAGCCAAGGAATCGCTTGATCGGGTTCAGTTAACAGCCATCGATCGATTGCTCGGGTTCAGTAACGCGTAGCCTGCAGTGCAATTGCTCGGGTTCAGTTAGAGCCCAATGCCTCACTCGGGTTCAGTTAGAGCCAACGCCTCGCACACACGCGCGTACGTGTACTTGAGAAACGCGCATCGCTCGGCCCCCGACCTCCCACCGTAACAGGGAACTCCCCGAAATTTTCCTCCCTCTCGCTTCTACCACGGTTTTTTCCGTCATGGACGGCCCAAAGAATGTCATGCAGCTGCGTCTCCGGCCCGCCCAGGACTAAAAGCCCTTTTTCTGTCATGATTTTTTGTCATAGAAGTAGGAGCCCACCACATCTATGATGATACAGGGTTTTGTCGCAATTATCGTCATAGAAGTGTCATATGTATGGCAGAAAAAAATTTCGTTCGGCCCAAAATGTCACGGATGTGTCTTTTTTTGGTAGTGGTGGTAGATGCATTGGAATGGAGGGGGCACCTTTATATAAGGGCAATGAGGGCAAACTGCGTTGCATTCACATCGTGCAGCCTCTTTTCCCGGACCTCCTCCCATTACTTCCCTCATGCATTAATTGAAGGAGGATGCATTGGCCATTCAACATATCGGGAACCTCTACTCCCTCCCTCGTCTGCATTAAAGCCGTATCGGGAACTGCGCCGCCTGCTGTCAAATCGAATACTCCCTCCGTCTAGGTGAGTATTAGGCTGGTCATAGTGGGGAGTAACTTAGACTAGTAACATGCATATGTTACTAGTCTATGTTACTATATCTATAGTGCATGGTATCATAGATTAGTATCATAGGTGGTCTCATTTATTGCCATGCATGACACATAGTAGCATCGTATTTATTATGTTACGGTATCTACCTATGTTACTATAACCATCTCTCTCTTCTTTAATTGCCTGCCACATAAGCATGTTTGCGAGTCCCAAGTACATGATACTACTTATGTTACCCCCACTATGGCCAGCCTTAAGTCATCTTATGAAAACCACTCGTTTCTTCACATTATATACGTACAATATATATGACCAACATCATATAGCCAGCAGTTTAGTTGTCAAAGAATTTGAGGGTGCTTAGTTTTGTCAAAGAATTCCAGGGTGCTTAGTTTTATTTGAGGGGTGGGTTGTGCACTTACACTGGATACCATTATTGTGACAAGCCTTTTTAATAGTACTACTGTACAAAAGTGGAGTATATACATTTTTTAAAAGGCTAGAGGGCGGGGCAGTCTAGATCGGTCGGTTTCACGAGAGGCGAGGGCCTTTGTGATTTGCCGGCTCATTACTGCTGTCAAATCGAATAGTACTGCGCCGCCCGCTGCACGCGCGGCGCCTCCATTAAACCCCTCCGTTAAACCCGCATGCAAACCAAGAATCCTACTCCGGCCACACGTCCGTTCATGAGCGGTCCGGAATTAAACGCAACACCGGCCGAGCTCCTCCCGTCCGCCCTCAGTTTAAACGAGGCCAGACGCCGGCCAAGCTCCTACCATCCGCCCTCTATTTACACGAGGCCAGACAGACAGCGGGCAAGAATCGCACCCTCCCCATATCCTCCTTCACCATTTTCTCCACTCTTTCGATGGCTTCCGATGAGCCGTTCACCGACATATTACCCGGTTGGGTGGCCCGCCGAGCCCTCCGGATACGGGCGAGGCCGCTCGTTGCTTCACCAACCTCGCTTGGCCCGACGGAGCCAGTTGCCGCGCGAAGCAGGCGCGTGATTCAGCAACTCGCCGCTCCAGTTCAGCTCGATGAGGAGTGGCGACTTGCTCCACGCCGGCATGGCGGCGAGCACGCCGGTACGGGCGCCGTTGTTGTCGCGTCGTACCGCACCACCAGTGTCTGCGGTGGCCGCGCCTCCCGGGTCTGTGGGCACGCCTCCCATGCCTGCGGTAGCGCCATGCAGGCAGAGACAGAAGCCGGGTGATGAAGTCATGTACCTAGGGTAGGGTCATAGGCCTGCCCAAGGGTACCCTCCCCAAGGTCACTTACTAAAAGAGGCTGCTTACCAGTCGACCTGATAAGCATCCACTCGACTAATACAAAAACACTCGACGAGCGCAAAGACACTCGACCATGAGGACTCACTCGACCATCGGAAGCACAGGAGCCACTCCGCATCAAACGGTGTGTAATTAAATGGCCTTTATAGCCTTAATAGCACTTTATACAGGGCGTTTCCAGTAACGCCCTGCCTTAATGTACCTTAAGATCCTTCATTTCGTGGGCTGGCAGGGGTCCTGGCGAACTCTATATAAGCCACCCCTCTCCACAGGAAGAAGGGTTCGCATATTTGTAACACACACGCATATAATCCAGTCGACCACCTCCGGGCTCCGAGACGTAGGGCTATTACTTCTTATGAGAAGGGCCTGAACTCGTAAAACTCTTGCGTGCACAACTACTCCAAAGCTCGGATCTTGCCTCTCCATACCTATCCCCCATTCTACTGTCAGACTTAGAACCACAACAGTTGGCGCCCACCATGGGGCAGGTGTTCTAGCGATTTGTTGGAGGAGTTGGGATTCTTTCGACATCTCTCATCATGTCGTCGAGCGGAGTCCTGGTCGAGGGCCGCGAGATCCATCTCGGCGCCCTCACTTTCGTCGTCGATGACTCTGCTTGGCTCTAGGAGGCTCCACTTGACGTGGACGCGCTTCCCGCCCGCGAGGCAATGCACTTTCACACCTGCATTCGTGGCGTCCTCCTGCGGCAGTCGTCAGCCCAGTATGGGTCGGCACCCGTTTCGTCCTCGCTCCCAGTTTCCCGCCGGCGCAAGCGCTCCGGTCGGTCGAGGCTCTAGCGGTGGGTGAGGCATGCTTTGGCCCGCCAGTCGGCCACCCCCCAAGTCACGGCGATCGAGCCCGACGAATCTCTCTACGGCCTGTTCGATCTGTCGACTGGCTCCGCAGAGACTGCGTCCGAGTGTGACAGCAGCGATCCAGCGGTGGAGGTACTGATGGTCGACGAACCGCGCAGTTCCCCCGGATTCCCCCACACCGAAGAGGTTGCCGGAGGAGGAGTTCCGGCGCGGGGCCACGAAGAGTACAGACCCGAGCCCCTCACCTCGCTGCAGAGGGAGGAACTTTGTCGCCGGAACATGGACGCGCTTCACACTCCTATCGTTGGATAAACCCCCGAGGCGCGCGCCTTGGAGGACGCGCGCTTGGCCAACCTGGTTGAACGCACTCGACTGGAGAATCTCCAGAGAGTACTCGACGAGCGCGCTCGACCGCCAGTTCCAGAATCCAGTCGATGTCGCCTCTTTCAGCCACCAACTCAGGTATACCGAACTCCGATTCAGAATTTAGCAGCTGCAGTCCGCATAGCAGAATCGATCCAGCCTTCTCAGTCAGAAGCAGGGAGAGGTCTGCTACAGATCAGAGATTTGCTCCGGGCAGCAGGGGATCAGAACTCAGTTGTATCATAGTCGCGTAATAGGATTCACAGCCGATCTGTCGCTGCGAATTCTGTACAGTCGGCTCACAGTCCAGGATCGCCCCTGAGGCGTGAGGAACGTAGAGGCCGGCATGATGATCAATATCAAGGCCGTGAGCGGTAAGAACACCGATTCGATTGCAATGATCGACGTCGAGTGCCCACTTCTCCCCCAAGGGGTGGATCGTACGTTCCTCGGCAGCAAGATGACAGACGCCAACACAGTGCTGGGCGAAGGTTTCCAGTCGACCCCAGGGAACCAGGCTTTGATGCGAGATCCATTATCGTTCAAGGTCTGGTCGATAGGAATAGAGCTCACCGAGAAGGCCACGACAGAGACGTTCCCTCCAGCAGCAGGGTTCATGTATCAGGACCAGAATGTTTCAGCAGAGCAATCAGGGCCGCGGTAATTCCTCCCAACTTCAGGTTGGCGACTGGAGTTAGTAAGTTCACCGGCGAGTCCAAGCCTGACACATGGCTTGAAGATTACCGAGTGGCTGTTCAGATTGGCGGCGGTAACAACGAGGTATCCATGAAGCATTTGCCTCTTATGTTGGAGGGATCAGCCAGAGCATGGTTGAACCAGTTGGCACCCAGCAGTATTTACACTTGGGAAGATCTTGCCCGAGTGTTTGTCAGGACGTTTGAAGGGACTTGCAAGCGACCAGCAGGGTTGACAGAATTGCAGTCGTGTGTTCAGAAGTCGAGTGAAACTCTGAGGGATTATATCCAGAGGTGGATCACTTTACATCACACAGTCGAGAATGTATCTGATCACCACGCAGTTTGTGCCTTCAAGGAAGGCGTCAAGAACAGAGAGCTGAGTTTGAAATTCGGTCGAACCGGAGATATGACATTGAGTCGGATGATGGATATTGCCACCAAGTATGCAAACGGTGAAGAAGAAGATAGGCTCCGGAGTGGCAAGTACAAAGCAGCCGCTAATGAGGCCGGTGGAGGAAACTCCAGTCGGAAGCAAAAGCGCAAAGCCGAGCCAGCTGCTCCTGGAGAGACCTTGGCTGTGACCCTAGGAAAGTTTAAGGGGAAACCCCAAGGGTCCCTGGAACCCCAAGAAAGTGAAAGACCAGGATGGGAACGATGTGATGGACTTACCGTGTCACATTCACACGAAGAAAGACGAGGAGGGTAAACTCATTTACCCAAAGCATACCACTCGACAATTTCGACTCCTGATTCAGCAGTTTCAAGGGAAACAGGCCAAAGACAAAGAGAAAGAGTCAGACAAAGTTGAGGACAAAGAAGACAGCGGTGAGGAGTACCCCCAAGTCAACTCCACCCTGATGATTTTCGCTGATGTCGAAAGCAAGAGTCGATTGAAGGTTATCAATCGAGAAGTGAACATGGTCGCTCCGACGACACCCAATTATCTGAAATGGTCTCAGACTGCCATCACCTTCGACCAGTCCGATCACCCGACTCATATTGCTACCCCAGGGAGGCAAGCGTTGGTGGTCGACCCAGTCATTGAAGGCAGTCGACTGACCAAAGTCTTGATGGATGGTGGCAGTGGTTTGAATTTGCTATATGCAGAGACGCTGAAAGGGATGGGCATTCCGATGTCCAGACTCAGCACCAGTAACATGAGCTTCCACGGAGTCATTCCTGGAAAGAAGGCTGAGTCACTCGGCCAAATCGCTCTCGATCTAGTTTTTGGTGACTCGAAGAATTTCCGGAAGGAAAAGTTGACCTTTGAGGTCGTGGATTTTCAGAGTGCGTACCACGCCATACTTGGAAGGCCAGCGTACGCTCGTTTCATGGCCCGACCATGCTATGTGTACCTTAAATTGAAGATGCCCGGTCCCAGAGGTGTGATCACTATCACGGGCAATCGGAAGAAGGCAGAAGAGTGCTTCCAGAAGGGCTCCAAAATTCCTGATGCTCAGATGGCCGAAATGGAGTTACAAGAGTACCAGAAGACCGCAGACCCGAGTGATTTGTTGCGAGCCAAGAAGCCTGCCACAGAGTCAGCGTTTCAGTCGTCCGGTGAGACAAAACAGGTTCACATCCACCCGACCGACCCCAATGCGGCTCCGACCAACATCTCCACCACACTCGACTCTAAATAGGAAGAAGCGCTCATCCAGTTCCTCCGTGAGAACTGGGACATCTTTGCATGGAAGCCTGCTGACATGCCGGGTGTTTCTAGGGGACTGGCTGAGCACCGCCTTCGAGTCGACCCAAAAGTCAAACTAGTTAAGGAACATCTTTGACGGTCCGCCGTCCAGAAGAGAAAGGCCATTGGCGAAGAGGTGGCTCGACTCTTAGCGGCAGAGTTCATTCGCGAGATCTACCACTCCGAGTGGCTCGCCAACGTTGTAATGGTCCCCAAGAAGACCAAGTCGTTGCGCATGTGCATCGATTTCAAACATATCAATCGGGCCTGCCCAAAAGATCATTTCCCTCTTCCTCGCATCGACCAAATAGTCGACTCGACCGCAGGATGCGAGAGGTTGTCTTTTTTAGATGCTTACTCCGGATACCATCAGATCCATTTGTATGGACCCGATGAAATAAAAACAGCTTTCATCACCCCGTTCGGGTGCTTCTTCTATGTCACCATGCCTTTTGGTCTTAAGAATGCCGGAGCTACATTCATGAGAATGATTCAGAAGTGCCTGATCACTCAAATCAGTCGGAATGTAGAAGCATACATGGATGATATAGTGGTCAAGTAGCGAAAAGGTTCCGACCTGCTGACTGACCTTGCTGAAACATTTGCCAATCTCAGGAGGTATGATATCAAGCTTAATCCATCAAAATGCACATTTGGAGTTCCTGGAGGAAAGTTACTCGGTTTTCTTGTTTCCGAACGAGGAATCGACGCCAACCCTGAAAAAGTTGGCACCATACTCCGAATGAAACGCCCTGTGCGTGTGCACGATGTCCAGAAGCTTACTGGATGCTTGGCCGCTTTAAGTCGATTCATCTCCAGACTCGGTGAAAAGGCATTGCCTCTTTACCGATTGATGAAGAAGTCAGACAAGTTCGAGTGGACTCCAGAAGCTGACGCAGCGTTTGCAGACCTAAAAGCTCGGCTCTCCACCCAGCCGGTGCTTGCTGCCCCTGTCAGCAAAGAGCCATTGTTGCTTTACATTGCAGCCACTGGACAAGTCGTTTGTACCGTGCTTACGGTCGAGCTGGAAGAGGAAGGAAAAACCTTCAAAGTTTAGCGCCCAGTTTATTACCTTTCTGAAGTTTTGACCCCATCAAAGCAAAGATACCCTCACTATCAGAAGCTTGTTTATGGGATTTACATGACCACGAAGAAGGTTTCTCATTATTTCTCTGATCACTCCATTACAGTCGTCAGCGACGCCCCGTTATCAGAGATTCTTCATAACAGAGATGCAACTGGTTGAGTGGCAAAATGGGCGATTGAACTTCTTCCCCTTGATATCAAGTTCGAGGCAAAGAAAGCTATCAAGTCCCAAGCAATAGTTGATTTCCTTGCCGAGTGGACTGAACAACTACTTCTGACTCAAGTTCACTCGGAGCACTGGACTATGTTTTTTGATGGCTCCAAGATGCTGAATGGGTCCGGTGCGCGGGTTGTATTGGTTTCCCCCCGAGGAGATAAGCTCAAATATGTCCTCCAGATTCACTTTGATTCCTCCAACAATGAGGCAGAATATGAAGCACTCCTATATGGACTGCGTATGGCCATTTCACTCGGCGTCCGTCGCCTTATGGTCTACGGCGACTCAGATCTGGTTGTTAATCAAGTGATGAAGGAGTGGGATGTCCGAAGCTCAGCCATGACGGGTTATTGCAATGCAGTGAGAAAGTTGGAGAAGAGATTCGAGGGGTTAGAGCTCCATCATATACCCCGACTCAAAAACCAAGCTGCGGATGATTTGGCGAAGATAGGGTCCAAAAGAGAAGCCATCCCCAGTGATGTGTGTTTGGAGCACATTCGTGCGCCATCAATACAAGAAGATCCTTTCACAGAAGAACCTCCGCAGCTAAGGAGCGCCAACGATCTGACTGAAGTAGAGATTCCAGCCGTGGTCGACCTGATTATGGAAGTTGTAGTCGTCACTCCCGACTGGACAGCGCCATACATCGCGTATATTATGAGGAAAGAGCTACCAGAAGATGAAGGAGAGGCTCGACAGATCGTCCGTCGATCCAAGGCCTTTACATTAATCAAAGGGCAGTTGTACAGAGAAAGCGAGACTGGAGTTGGCCAGAAGTGCATCACGCCGGAAGAAGGTCAGATAATTCTTGAGGATATCCACTCGGGAACCTGTGGCCATCATGCGTCCTCTCGGACCATTGTGGCTAAAGCGTACCGAGCGGGATTTTACTGGCCGAGGGCGAATGAAATGGCAAAAGACATAGTTGACAAGCCCGCCTCTGCTCTGAAGACCATTCCACTCGTCTGGCCCTTCGCTGTTTGGGGGCTAGACATATTGGACCGCTGAGAAATGGTAGAAGCGGCTTCACTCACTTACTGGTTGCAGTCGACAAGTTCACCAAGTGGATAGAAGCCAAACCCATCAAGAACCTCGATGCAAGCACTGCTATCAGTTTCATCAGAGAGCTGATATTCAGATATGGAGTTCCACATAGCATCATCACGGACAATGGATCAAACTTTGATAACGACAGATTCAAAGCCTTCTGCGCTTCCCAAGGCACGTGGGTCGATTATGCCTCAGTTGCCCATCCTCAGTCGAATGGGCAGGCAGAGCGTGCAAATGGTCTCGTCCTCAAAGGACTGAAACCCCGACTGATGCGTGATCTCAAGCACGCGGCAGGATCTTGGGTCGACGAACTTCCGTCAGTTCTTTGGGGATTCAGGACGACTCCTAATCGGTCGACTGGAAGAACGCCATTCTTTCTGGTCTACGGGGCTGAAGCGGTTCTGCCGAGTGATCTGCTTCACAATGCACCTCGAGTCGAACCTAGGGTAGGGTCATAGGCCTGCCCAAGGGTACCCTCCCCAATGTCACTTACTAAAAGAGGCTGCTTACCAGTTGACCTGATAAGCATCCACTCGACTAATACAAAAACACTCGACGAGCGCAGAGACACTCGACCATGAGGACTCACTCGACCATCGGAAGCACAGGAGCCACTCCGCATCCAAACGGTCTGTAATTAAATGGCCTTTATAGCCTTAATAGCACTTTATACAGGGCGTTTCCAGTAACGCCCTGCCTTAATGTACCTTAAGATCCTTCATTTCGTGGGCTGGCAGGGGTCCTGGCGAACTCTATATAAGCCACCCCTCTCCACAGGAAGAAGGGTTCGCATCTTTGTAACACACACGTAATCCAGTCGACCGCCTCCGGGCTCCGAGACGTAGGGCTATTACTTCTTCTGAGAAGGGCCTGAACTCGTAAAACTCTTGCGTGCACAACTACTCCAAAGCTAGGATCTTGCCTCTCCATACCTACCCCCCATTCTACTGTCAGACTTAGAACCACGACACCGGGTGCATGGAGAGCGATGAGAAGGTGGCCAGCTTCTCCGTGTCCGCCGCCATCATCGAGGAGAAGTAGAACATGGGAGGCCGCCGCCACTTGGTACCCATGAAGGCCACCGCCGAGGCGACGACCGCGGATTCAGGTGGTTTCTTTGCTGCTTTGTCTCTCACGAGGACCTGCGTCGACCCCGCAAGTGTCTGACGGACATGAGGAAGACAAAGCGATCCGCGGGCGGCCATTTAGAACTAAAATAAGTCTAGATACATCCATTTCTAGGACAAGTATTTCCGGACGGAGGGAATATTAATTATACAAGAGAGCCGGATTGGCACCTCTTAGTTCATGTAAATGTAATGAAATCCATCATGTTTATATGAAGATCCGGCTTTTTATACAAAATCCTTCATGCTTATATGAAATCAGTCCGCGTTTGCACGAATTTTATCTGGTTGATTAGAGTTGTAAAAATGTATGCCGCTGGCGTTTGATGTCGTCCTCCGCTTAAGGAAGCAGGAGGAAATTTCCCGACTGCCGTTGGAGATGCTCTTCATGTTGGTGACATCCAATACATTTGAGTTAATTGCCTGTATGACTGTCCCTCTATAAAAGTTAATTGCATGTACAGTGTACGCGTGACTTGCAGGGTGGCTACAGTTTCGTACAGAAAGTTAAAAAGAAACAAGTCCATCCTTAATCTTGTATTCTAAGTACTCTATGGGTTCCACTGTCAGTACAGTAGCGAAAGAAGTATATATTAAATAAGTAGAGTAATATATAATATAAAAATATAAAGTTAAAAGACAGAATTCAAACTCATGTCATCGCGTTGCGAGCATCCGGCGTTAACCAGCCCAGCACATTTTTGTTTGACATATTTTAGACAACCACATACGGATGTGTATGTAGACATATTTTAGAGTGTAGATTCACTCATTTTGCTCCGTATGTCTTTTCAGGAAGGGATCAGATTTGTCCTTGATTTATTTATGAGGTATCCAGATTGCACTGCACCGCCAAGAAAAGAGGGTAACATAAAAATTATGGACTACTTTTTTGAAATGTTGGTAAGGTCCGGTCATAGTCGCTTGTTGAAATCTCTAAAAATACAAATACTCCCTCCGTCCGGAAATACTTGCCATCAAAATGGATAAAAGGAAATGTATCTAGACGTATTTTAGTTTTAGATACATCTCTTTTTATCCATTTTGATGACTAGTTTTTTCGGATGGAGGGAGTAGAAAAAGAAATGGTGATGATGGTGTGCGTGCCATCCTGCAATATAGGCCGTCGGATTTATATCTAAGGGTCGGAAAGAAACTATGGCAATTTTAAAAGAATTACCCACACGTCTCTCCACGTTCGCAAATAAGGCCTTCCCTCGTTCAACCTTTTCTGTCACGAGATAAACTACTCATAAAAATGCATCTTGATGTTACGTGCAACGCACGGGCAGCTAGCTAATTTCTTTTAAAATAGTTGCTGCGATAATTGGGTTGAAGTGATATATTTTATGTCTACCCTGAATGATTTCAGATTCACTAGTAGTAACAAAGAAAAGGTTGCCTTGTTAATTACCAGAAAACAGGGTGAAAACTATAACATGAGGCCGCTAAAAACAATGCACACTGGGTTCAGCGTCATCGTCACTACAGTTGTGCGCGCGCGAGAAGTCTACATATCGAGGGGGCTACCGAGTGAGGCACCGAGACATAATGTTTGAGAGAGAAACCAATTCACAGATTATGATCAGATCGAGTTGTCACCCTTCTGCTGTCATTGTTGGGGGGAGGGAGAGAAAGACGTATTGAGAGTGTGCGCGGTAGGCACAGAGGCACAACTAGCGAGTGTGTGTGTGTGTGTGTGTGTTTTTGAAAGAGGAGTATATAGATTATTATCAAGATCAATGTGCCACCCTACTCCTTCGATGCCGGGTAGTGTGTGTGTGTATGTTTGACAGAGAAGCCAGTCGATAGATTAGTATCAAAATCGAAGTGTCACCCTACTCCTTCGGTGTTGGGAAGTGTGGGTGTGTGGGGGGGGCAATGACACTCACATATATCTACTCTTATAAAAAATAGAGTTGGTGATGATGGTGTTCCTGCCATCCTGCAATATAGGCCATCCGATTTATATCCGACGGACAGGAAGGAAACTATGGCAATTTTGCAAAAAGATACCCACACCCCTCTCCGCATTTGCAAATAAGGCATTCCCTCGTTCATCCTTTTCTCCCACAAGATAAACTTCTCATACAAATGCATCTTGATGTTCCATGCAACGCATGGGCATCTTGCTAGTAGGGAGAAGGAGTTTGTGTGACACATATCTAGCTATATTAAGGGATAGGTAGATAGCATATGTGTGAGAGACATTAGTGGTTGTGGGTGGGCGGAGTTAAAGGGGTGGGCATGTTAGACATAGAGAGCGTGTGTGTTTCTGTGTGAGAGACTTGTAGGACGGGGTAGAAAGACGAATTTAACCCTGGCGGAGGGAGAGAAATACACGAAGTGCGCGTGTGTGATTCCGATGCCCACAGGGAAATGAGATATGTATGCGTGTGAGAGAGATTGCACAATTCATTCATGTATCACTATCTAGCGATCGTGGACGTGCATCGCTTGAACATAAGTCAATATCTACTTCGTATCATGGCCAAAGGTACAATATCGATTCAACGCTATAAAGATTGGACACTCACATATCACATTTTTTTCTATTTAAATAAGCCTTTTTAGTTGTGCATGCCAAAGTTACAGTGATGTTTCTTCAAACAACCAATGTAGCTATCATGAACATGCACCATTGTTACTCTTGCATTCAAATTCATTAGTCTTGGATGATTTAAGTTTCTATTTTGAAGTAATATATGTAATATTCATATATGAATTCAACGGGTACACAATTTATGAAATGGAGGCTATGTAATCATATGAGGTAACACTTTTAAGTAGCTGACTACAATATCCATTTCTTTTTGTGCGCCTCTACACTAACACCTCAATGCATTATGTTTAAAGTAAATAACCAATGGCACTAAATTATCTATTTACACGAGAAATACATAGGCTGAGCGTTTGATCCCTTTTTTTGTGAACGCACCACTACACCCGTACGATTGGTCGCGCCCGTGTGAACGTCCAAGTTATCGGCGCATCATCCCGAGTTATTGTCTTTTTTCTAGGGTGGACTTCATACCAGTTACTAACTGCTGACGCGTGCCCCGTGTACACAGTCTAGCATGACCTTCCCGCTAGCATGGTCCAAAATAAGTTGAAACTGGATACGAACGATCCCGCGGGCGGCAAAATCTCCCACGTCCTTCTAATATTTCTGCCACCTTAGTCTTTAGCATGCGAAATCCCCATTTTGTCCTTGGTGCACGGAGACCAACAGTTACAATACCGCCCTCATCTACATGATAGGTCGGTGCTGCTTTGGTAACTTCCGGTTCCCCCACTACACGACACCCCCATTTCCTCTCCCCCTCCCGCAAAAACGACTAACTCCACAGCACGAGAGCATCTTGCATCACGCCGTACGTACTTCATCGCCCTTTCTCCCCTCCCCTCTCGAAACCCTATACTGCTCATCCACCGGCGTACCATATCCCATTCACTGCCAGCGGCGTCCACCTCGCCGGATCTGCTTCTGCGGCCGCATCTACCCCTCCCACATCCCCTAGAAAAAAAGTAGACTGCTCATCCACCACTGTACCACAGCCCATTCAGTGACGGCCTTGTCCACGGCGCCGGATCTGCTTTGTCGGTACTCTCGTCAACTGCCACGCATCTACAACAGCTCATCCGTACTCCCCACCGGAGACGCTTCGTCCACACCCCCCGGAGCCGCCCCACCGACGGCCCCGTCGACAGCCTCTGATCCTCTTCGCCGACACCTTCCTCAACCCTACTAGAGCCGCTTCGTCGACACCTTACTCAACCCTACCGGAGTAGCTTCGCCTATACCATTCTCAACCCTACCGGGGCCGCTTTGCCAACTCACAAGTCCACGGCCTCAGATCCGCTTCCTCACACCCTCATCCAACCTGCCAGAGCAACTTCTGACGCCCCATCCACGGCCGCAGATCCGCATCGTTGACACCACCCTTAACCCAACCACCGGAGCAGCTTCTGACGCCCCATCCACAGCCGCAGATCTGCATCATCGACACCATCCTTAACCCAACCACCAGAGTAGCTTCACCTATGCCCTCGTCCACGCCCATAGATCCACTTCGCCCACACCGTAGTCCACCCTACCGGAGCCTCTCCACAAACACCCTACTCGACGGTTCTAGATCTCCTTATCGGACCCCGACAGCCAGCGCAGCGTCATCACCCTCGACGTTTCTAATCGGATTCCCACAGTCTGGAGAGATGCCAAGCACCCGCCACGGCCTAGGTACTTGTCACCTTTAAACCCGTCCAGCATCACCTGCCGGATGTACTTCAAATATACTAACCGGTCGCTGTTACCTGTTATGCAGTTGGCAAAAACTACAAGGACGATGTTTCTTCTAGATCTAACAGCTTGGCCAACCAAGATCCTGGACTGAGGCATTGCTATGATCTTGTAAGCGCGTCTCTCTCTCTCTCTTGTATTGTTCTGTGCCTGCCAGCGTGCTTTGCTAGGATTTTCGACCAGTAATCCCTTTGTGCAGACAATGATTTCTACTACTGGCTGCTAAATTAGATATGTAGATGTCATACATGATACTACCTCGTACCTCCGCTCCTAAATATAAGTCTTTCTAGAGATTCCACTATAGGCTACATACAGAGCAAAATGAGTGAATCTACACTCGAAAATGCATCTATATACATTTGTATGTGGTCCATACTGGAATCTCTACAAAGACATATATTTAGGAACAGGGGCAGTACATTACACAAAATCATAGGTGGCATGTAGGAATTCCAGTGCACTACATTAGGCTCCCTTAGAGTGCATGCTAGTCCAGCATACAGAGTCATGGCTAGTTTATGGTACGCACACAATCGTTAATTGGTGGTTTAAATATGCGCAAGGGATATGCAATGTAGTATCATGTAGAGATGTCTGAAATTAGCCGTGTCAACTTGCAGATAGGGTTACACAATGAAAAAGTACAAGATGTATGTGGCAATTTCATGGAACATCGCAAAAAAAGGAGAGGCAGCGGTGAGCCTATACAGTGTGCTATGGTACGTCACTCCTCCATTGCAATCATCGTGACATGTTATTTGTATGCCAGTTCTATTAGCCAAGTTTCTTAGGGACAGTTATTAGGAGTTATCCTAAGAAAATAAGCACCTGTGAATATAAGCTCCATGTAATAAGCCAACCAGTTCTTTTCATTGCGTTTTCAGCTTATCTTTGGTATGATCAGTGGAAAGTCTAGATTGCATTATATATTTTTCATTTTGCTGCCCATATGGAAATTAATTTGACTTGCAAACATCACAAATTGAACCCAGTGCAGTAATTAATATCATAGGAAAACAGACCATCACTATTTGCTCAAAATGCAAATACAAAGATACCATCTACTTGGCACAATCTACTTTGGTCAATGTTTTCCATAGAGATCCCATTGCCTAATTTAAACGGAGAAAGCATAACCCACATTTAAATGAAGAACAATTTTTTATTGAAATTCGATGGTCCAAGTGGCTGGTTATTATCGTATAGCAGCACCACCTGAAAGCATCATATAGCAGCAGCAGCTCATAGCAACTCATCATACAGCAACAGTAGTCTACAATTCATCATATACTAGCAACAGCTCATAGCAATTCATCATATAGCAGCAGCAGGAGCAGCTCATAGCAATTCATCATATAGCAGCAGCAGGAGCAGCTCATAGCAATTCATCATATAACAGCAGCAGGAGCAGCTTGTAGCAACTCATCATATAGCAGCAGGAGGAGCAGCTTGTAGCAACTCATCATATAGCAGCAGCAGCAGCTCATAGCAATTCATCATATAGCAGCAGCAGCAACTCATAGCAACTCATCATACAGCAGCAGCAGCAGCTCATAGCAATTCATCATATAGCAGCAGCAGGAGCAGCTCATAGCAATGCATCATATAGCAGCAGTAGAAGCAGCTCATAGCAATTCATCGTATAGTGGATCAAAATGAAAATTTGGCAAAAAATCAGAGGAGATCCTCACCTTGTTGGATGAGCTCATCCTTCAACAGCACCTCAAGGCCATGGCCTGGGAGGAGGGGAGGGGGAATAAGGTGCCTTCTGCCGCAGTGTGGCATCAGCCGTAGTTGTGCAACGCCCCCCGGAGTAGTGCGTTGGATGAACCACAATAGAGCAGCTGCTAGAGACCATGAGAATGAGGGGTGGCGCCAGAGGGAGCAGAAGCCAGGGAGATTTGCCCTGCCCGCCGGCCATGTAGCCTAGCTAAACATAGCATCGTCGAGGACAAGGCCAGATGGGACTAGTGGCGACGGCTCGCTGGAGGAACCCTAGTGCTGCAGGCAGGGGATCGAGGTAGAGGGAAAGGGGAGAGGAGATGCAAGCGGGCAGGGCAATGAATGCTTGCGTGTTTGTTTTTACTTGAGGGTCAGGTGTGGCACGGGCGTCAGCAGTTGCATTTTGAGTGTAATATAGGCAGACAATAGAGTCATTTCACTATTCCCCTTCCCTTCAATTTTTAGTGAGGTTCTACCCGAAACACCCCCCTCCAAAGCGAAATTAGTTAAGCCCAAGCCCATAACTCAAAAATGACTTCTTTACATCTTTTATGGCTTATTTTGACGATATGCCCTGAAAAGGCAGAATCGAACTGGCCCTTAACCTGCAATTCAATTGTGCGTGCAATGATGAATCATTCCTGCCTGCTATCTGTACATTTAGGCATCATCATACATGGCATAACCTAATACATGTGCATTCCATTGTAGAATCTGGAATATGCAATGTTTATGTTAGTTCATATGTTGCAGATGATGTTTAAATGCCCCTTAAATCTGGCCAGTCAAGTGATGGTCTTTAAGCCTCCTTCTTTGCTTCTTTTCTTGATATGTAAGATTTGCTCACACATATGTTCAATTGCTTGTTTGCATCAGTCAGCCATACTAGGACTGTTTGCTTTGATTACTTGTTGTTCTTAACCTAACACTCTAACAGAGCTTGTCAATGATTTAAACACTAAGGGCTGCTGTAGTGGGGCCTTGTCTCACTCATAGGTGACATAAAGGTTTGGCTATACACTACAGTAGGCTCTCCAAGAGTACCTGGAGATCCAGTTCGAAGATATGCCTAGTTTTTACATAGTGCAGACATAGTAAATGCTCATTTCATTGTGTGCAAGTGCAAGAGATGTGGCATGTTTCATTATGTGGTGGTGTTTTGTCATAATCTCATCCTTTAGTGTTCACAGACTGGAAAGGATGCATATTTATCTTCCAAGGAGACAAGTAACTAGTTTGTGTCACCTTGCAGAGGGGGTGCAATGAAGATAAGATTGAGGATTTCAAAGTACAAGATGTTAGGAAGGAGCCTTGCAAGAGAAGTAGGAGCTGCGCTGGGCCTCTTCAACCTGCTAAGGTAAGTCACTGTATGCAACTCAACAGTTCAATTCCTTGTTTGTTTCAGGCATAGTTAATTTTCTCTTTTCAGTTGCTTTATTTGTCCTCAGTTAATGAGATGCCCAAATAATCATGCCTGATGTTCGGTACCTGTATCACTATTAGTTGAAATAATTAAAGGCCTTACCATTTAATTACTCTGCCGAAGTGTGCCTGATGCTTTGAAGTCTATTAACCAACTATTATTGCATGAGGCTCACAATCTAGTTTATACTATGCTAATGATTGCATAGTTTTTCCTGCTGTAGTATGTTTGTATGAAACCCTCTGCTGTTCATTATGCTCCCTAAGACTTTAATTGAGGCATAGAATGGCCAACTGCTTGCTTACTTATACGCAACGTGCTGTCTAAATTTGTAACTTGTCTGTGTTTTCGATTGGGCCCCAACATCATGCTCCTCTGGTGAGCTAAGAGGGATTTCTGTATGCAGGCTGCACAGACTATCTTTTTTATAATTTTTAAAATATCACCTGCTTATGCTTCATGACGTGTAACATTTTTTTAAGTGACGTGTAACATTATTGTTAGTCCTTTTTTGCCATCTAGTACAAAATAGTGTCTTGTTCGCTTCACTGTTGTAACTATATTTTTGCCCTAGTCATGTGTACTTACAGAAACATTTCGGGTGAAGTGACATCAACACAAAGATCTACGAGCAGTGCGGCATGGTCGTTACCGAATGATTATGGATTGGAATTGGAATGAGCTGATGTTCTCGAGCATCAACTAGAGGTGGCAAGGCAACGTGTACATGATTGTCAACGTATAATCAACAAGTTGAGACTGGACATGCAGGTATTAGATGCAGGAGTCAAAAAATGAAACAAGACACTGAGGTAACCATGAAGGAATTGGAGATTTTGCAGACTGGAATTTGTGCTATCTGAATCCGGCCAATCCTATTTTCTGAAGAGATTATAGTTCAAATGGAGTTAAGTTGATGCGCGTCCATGATGTATGAGCTGTATTTGCCCAGTGTATGTAATTTGTTGTTTGTGTATGCTTTATTATCACCTGTGCCGAACCATAATGCCTAGTGGGTATAATCGGCTGTAATTTCTTTATTGTATAGTGTAGGATTATTCTACCTTTCTATGCCTTGATCTCTTTGTTGTAATAGTGTAGGCTTTTTAGAGGTGATAGTATTGAGTAGGATAATTCTTTGAATATGCTACATCGTTCCAACGGGGGCCAATTCGCCCGACCATGGCCCTTCACGGGCCGTCGGATCCATGGGCCTTCTACGTCTCGTAGGATCCATGGGCCTTCTACGTCTCGTAGGATCCATGGGCCTTCTACGTCTCGTAGGATCCATGGGCCTTCTACGTCTCGTAGGATCCATGGGACTTCTACGTCTCGTAGGATCCATGGGCCTTGTATGTCTCATAGGATCCATGGGCCGCCGGCTCATTTATGGGTCTTGTACGGGCCTTTAATGGCCGTAGATGAGCCTTTAATGGAAATCGTACATTTTACGGGCTGACCATAACGGGGCGTTAATAGGCCGTATTTGTGATGCTATGTGAAAGTGCTAGTTATCGAATAGAGGGGGGTGAATAGGCGATTTTTATGAAAATCTTCAAAACATGGAAGTTTCGAAGACAAACAATAGAAATGAACCTATTGAGATGCAGCGGAAGATAGACTACACTAAGCAAGCCATAATCAAGTATGCAATAACGTGAGAGTACAAGGACAAATAGCAACTAAGTAGTAAGGATCAGGACGGAAGATGGTACGAAGCCAAACAACAATAGATGTCAAACAGTGAAGACAAATAGGTAAAGCAAACAGGCAATGACTTCACGAAGACAAACCCTAAGTAAAGTGAGGGAGAGGATAGAACCAGTCACTTGTTGAGGACACAGGATTTGTTGGACTAGTTCCAGTTGCTGTGACAACTGTACGTCTGGTTAGGGAGGCTGGGATTCAACTCAGAAGACCGTGTCTTCACCTTATTCCCCTTGAGCTAAGGACACCTAGTCCTCGCCCAATTACTCTGGTAAGTCTTCAAGTTAGACTTCCAAACCTTCACGGACTTCGTTCACTGGCGAACCACAATGACTCTTCGATGCTCAGAACGCGACTCCTAACCAGCTGGAGGATTCACAGTCCTCAAGTGTAATAAGTCTTCAGGTCACTCAGACATAAAGACTTCAGTAATGCCTAACACTCTTTGGCTATGGGTGTTTGGGCTTTGTCCTCGCAAGGATTTCTCTCTCTCAAAGGCTTCGAGGTGGGTTGCTCTGAATACGACAAAAGTCGTGCACTAACTCTGAGCAGCCACCAATTTATTGTGTAGGGGGTGGGATATTTATAGCCACTAGGCAACCCGACCTGATTTGTCCGAAATGACCCTCGGTCACTAAGGAACTGACACGTGTTCCAACGGTCAGATTTCAAACACACGCGACAACTTTACTTGGGCTACAAGAAAAGCTGACTCATCTAGCTCTGGATAAGATTTGTTCTCATTGTCTTTGCTCGAAGACATAGGATTTTGGTTGAGCATCACTTCAGTCACTCTGACTTTGTTCACTTGGACCCCACTTAACAGTACGGTGGTTCCTATGACTCAACAAACAAGAAAAGGAAACAACAAAACGACTAAGTCTTCGCGCTCCATAGTCTTCACTCAATGTCTTCTCATGTCATAGTCTTCAATATGAATATCTTCACATACCACCATTGTCGTCAATGTCTTCATACATTTTTAGGGGTCATCTCCGATAGGTAAACCGAATCAATGAGGGACTACTACCTGTGTTATACTGCAATTCTCACAAACACATTAGTCCCTGAACCAGGTTTGTCGTCAATACTCCAAAACCAACTAGGGGTGGCACTTGATGCACTTACAATCTCCCCCTTTTTGGTGATTCATGACAAACTGGTTGAAGTTTTCAACGGGGATAAAAGTATGTGCAATGTAAAGGATTTAGATATTGTCTTCATAAGTGGCAAAGGCTCCCCCTGAAGATGTGCATATAAGTAATTTGCTTTTGGAATGCAAATGCACATTGCAGGTTGTACTTGTGGAGATTCTCTTCAACTTATGAAGACAATGCATGATTTGATATAACGAAGATAATGACATGCATAATGAAAAATGGACGTCTGCAAGATGACCTAAGTGTGGAAGTTATCATCGCACATGCGGAATTTATCATCGCATCACAGAATAGCAAATAAGTGGCAGACGACCATCGAGTCTAAGTGTTACAACTCAAAGAACCAAATGTAATAAAAAGTGAGAGTTTTAAACACCAGGCAAAATATAAAACCACCGCCCATATGGACCCGCTTGAAGACTATCAAACTCATATGCTTCTCCCCCTTTTTTCAGTAAGGACCAAAAAGGTTTGAAGACATAGAGCATCTACTCGTTCCCAGAAGGAGTAGGTGAAGCAGCAGGGTCGTCGGTGTTGTTTGGCGGTGCAGACGAACTTGGTGCAGTGTCGATTCACGCTGAAGGTGGTGAAGAAGTAGCATCATCTTCATCATAGATCACTTTGGCATTCACCGTTGCAGTGGAGGAAGAATAGTCAGAGTCTTCAAGGGATGAGGTTCGACGTAGGACAACATTCCGTGGAGGAGTGGAGTCAAACTTGAATCTTTCAGTGAAGCCATCGTCTTGAAGATCTGCTTCAGCACTGAGCGGTGTCAAACTCTTCCATGAACGCCGACAGGTCTCATGAGTGACAAAAGCATTCTTGGTGGCAAGATTGCGAATGCGATTGTCGTCCACCAATAGACTTTGCATCTGTTGCTTGAGCCAGAAGTGATGCTTGTCTTGTTTCTGATGCAGTGCCACAAGAAGTTCTCGGTCATTCAGAACACGAGAGCGCTTGCGAGGCCTTTGGGCAATAGTGCTTTCAGTAGCTTTAGTCTGCGCACGGTGAGGCAAGCGAGTATTTCCAGCCAATGGATAGACACGAGCGACAGCTTGAACTCCTTCAATGTTTTTGCGAGAAGCTTTGGTGGTCAGCATTCTGAATACTAAGAGGCTCCTTGGCAGGCTCTGGATATATAGCTTCAACAGATAGATCAACCTCTGGCAAAAAGATGATACGATTGCGTGCAGAGGGCTGATAGTTGAAGGCAGAGTGGAGCTTGATCAGACGCATGATCCAGGGAGCATAGAACTTCAGACCAAAAATGTCAGATCCTGATGCAGCAAGTTGGCGGATAAATAAGTCTTATGCATTGAAGCTTTTGCTGTGAAGAATATGGAAGACCAAAGTCTTCACTGCACATTCCAGCTTAGCACGTGGAGAAAGTCCTTTGATGGGCCAAAGAGTTCGCCGTATGATGTGATAGATGGTGCGTGGCAGATACTCAAGGTCTTCAACAAAGAACTCCTTAGGATATTCAGCATCGGGAGGCAAAGGCTTCATCATGCTGAGCATCTGACTCATGTTGGGTTCAGGCTTGTGAAAAATGCTCTCCATAGCAGCACTATGAAGCTGACAACCAGGTTCATAAAGATCACCTGGAGTGGGCAGGCTAGTGAGCTCAGTGACATCAAAGGCTTTGGCTTCATGATGAACATTGCCTGTCATCCACTCAAGGATCCAAGTCTTCGGATCCCTGTTGTAGCCACGAATATGAAGAGTGGCATAGAATTGGAGCAGCAATTCTTCATTCCAGTGCTCCTTGTCAGTGACGAACTACAACAAGCCAGACTCTCTGAAGCAATCCAGCGCTTCTTCCAAACAGGGCAGACCAGTTATGGCTTTAGTATCAAGACGCATATGTGGAAAAATGTGACCTTGATTGTATAAGATGCATGAGTAATAAGTGCCCTGCGGATAGCTACAGAACTGATCAGAAGATATTCTTGCCTTAGAGTATGGGTTCTTGGCGCTATTAAAGAAGGTGTTGTGTGCTTTGAAGCCACTGACATTGAATGATCTGGGTGCAGATGCAGTGCCTGGAAACCTAGGCAGCCTTGGCATTGGCTTCTGAACCTGAGGCCTGCGCTCAACGTGATAGTCAAATTGGGGACCAGCAGCAGGTGGAGGAACAAGAAGAGGCCATTTGACAGTGATAAGCTGGCCATAGTTGTATGCTTGCTCGGTCGTATGTGGCCTTGGTGGCGGAACAGGAGCAGTGGCATCAACAGAGGCGTCAGGCTGCACATCTGTTGCAGGTGCTTCATTGGCTTCTGGCACAGTGTTTGGTGCAGGCTCCACATTGTCTTCAGCCATGACCACGTCATTGGCTTCAGTGGTGTTAGTGGTGGCAGCCTCAGGATTCTCAACCTCCACTCGAGGAGCTGGAGGGTCGGGCACAAACATGTTCACTTCAGGAACAGCTTCTTCAGTGATGGGGGGAGTAGGGACACATTCTTCTGCTTGTTTGTCTTCGGTTGATGCAGCCGGATTGTCTTCAGCAACTTTAGCTTCAGACTCAAAGACATTCATAGTGGGAGTGGCTTCTGGAAACACCTGACGTGCAACAAATTTGTGGTGCACTTCTCCTTCTGGAATGCTCGAAATAGGGACTTGGGGCCTTGGTCCTTTGCGAGGTTCTTCCCGCCTTGAAGATGCAGATTTGTCAGTCGATGGCTTCTTCTTCTTTGCAGCCATTCTGGGGTCGATGCCAGGACGCCCAAGAGCCTTGCGCTTCTCCGCTTCATTGTAGGCTTGCACGCACTTGTCAGCCAGACTCTTCATACGCTCACGAGAACCTTTAGCTTCTTCTCGTTTCTTGAGAAAAGCTTCCTTGAGCTCGTGCAGCATAACCTTGAATTTTTGACATATTGCACACTAAGCCTTGCCATGTGCTTCTTGAACTAAGCTTTCTCATAGTCGATCTTGTGCTTCAGTTCAACGATGCGCTGAGCTAGAGCTAGCTCAGAAGCAATGGCGCCATTGAAAGAGATGCTGAGGCCAATTGGAAGTTGCAAATCTTCAAAGCTGAGATTGGGGGTTTCAAACCACTCATCAATGAAGTTGTGGATGATTGCCACGTCAAAGAGAGGCAAATCATTGAAGATTTCTGCTTCTTCCTTGCTCTTAATCAGTTGCTCAAGAGCGTCATCTGCAAGGTCTTCATCACTCGACAGATCAATGTGTTCGTCCCGTAGTATGGCAGCAGGGGTCAATGCCGGATCAGTATTCTTTTTCATCTCTGTCTTCTTGGAGATACGTGATAGATCTTCAGACTACACACTGTCTTCAGGAGGTGCAGTAGCCAGTGGCTTCGCACGTGAAGCTTTTGGAGGAGGAGCTGACTTTGAAGCTTTAGCCTTCTTTTGCTTCTGCGGCTTTGGAGTAGGAGCTGGGGCTTCATCAGTGTCGACATTATCATCAGAATGATCCACTTTGGCACCTTGAAAAGAAATTTGAGTGATAAGGCCATCAAGGTTGTAGAAAGGTCCGATGGTATTGGGTTCAGCATTGCGTGTGCCATCAGCCCAGGGAGCAGAAGGACCGGGGTTGAAGTCCAGTCCCAATGACTTCTTGTTTTCCTTGGTCGATGCTTTTGCGTGCTGGAAGTTGCGCTTGAAGTGATTATCGTCACGACACCAGAGCAGTGATGTTGGGTCGGCATTTTCAGGTTGTGGTCCACGGACCATACAGGGATAGAAACCCTGAGCAATAGCTTCAGCTCTGGTCTTGGGTGGAAGGCTTCGGAAGAGAATGTCACCCCAAGGACTCTTTATGGCATTCTTTTCAGCATACTCCTGGGTCACAAACTTGTATTTAAACCATTGTTCGGCCCAATATCTTTGAATCCATTGGATTCATGTCTTACGCTAATTGTAATCCTCCTCTTGATCTGTCTTGTACAGCTCTAAGAGGTCGTCAGGCAAATCTGTTGATGTTCCCCCACGACGCTGTCTGCCACCCTTCCTAGCTGATTTCTCTGTAGCCATGAACTTCAGACTGAATGGCTTCAACACGTTCAAAGGCTTCAAAGGCTTCCGCTTGCTGGTCAAACAGGAACTAGCTTCCGGAGAGTTAAGGTGATGTTGTAAGAATTCTGCAAACGAATGCAGACTATGAGAACCAAGGGATTCTCCCACGGACATGTACCTATGACAGCATTAGAGATGCGAGGGAAGGGGAGAGGTCATATGCATTCTCAGAAGATTTTGAAGATAAATCAGTTTGAAGACATTGACCTCATGATGCGAAGACATTCACTTATGTGTTGAGAGTTGGTTCCAGATTTGTACGAATCCACGAATAAGTACAAGTGAGGAATCTAACTAGATGTGAATCTTAAGTGAATATACTAGGCATTATATGAGATGCAGACAAGATAGATCTAACATTCAGTAGGCAGAAACCACTTTCGGTAAACAGGATGAATCTTTTAGGATCAAAAAGATGGTAAAAAGAGAGTTTTATTTACCACACGATGAACTGCTAGATGGGAAGAGTAGGAGACCGAGTAGTTCAATCCACCGTGCCCTAACTTGGCGACGGAGGATGTTGGAGAACGTTGCAGAAAACAAAATTTTCCTACGGTTTCACCAAGATCCATCTATGAGTTCATCTAGCAATGAGTATTCAGATTCATCTACATACCTTTGTAGATCGCGAGCGGAAGCGTTCAAGGAACGGGGATGAGGTAGTCGTACACGACGTGATCCAAATCACCGAAGATCCTAGCACCGAACAGACGGCACCTCCGCGTTCAACACACGTACGGTCAGCGTAACGTCTCCTTCTTCTTGATCCAGCAAGGGAAAGGAGAGGTTGAGGAAGATGGCTCCAGCAGCAGCACGACGGCGTGGTGATGGTGGAGCTGCAGTACTCCGTCAGGGCTTCGCCGAGCTCTATGGAGGAGGAGGAGGTGTTGGAGAGGGAGAGGGAGGCGCCAAGGCAAAGGGTGCAGCTGCCCCCTTCCCCTCCCCTCTTTATATAGGAGGGCCAAGGGGGGGCGCTGGCCCTAGGAGATCCAATCTCCTAGGGGGCGGCGGCCAAGGGAGGATTTCCTCCCCCCCAAGGCACCTAGGAGGTGCCTTCCCCTTGTGGGACTATTCCCTTCTTGAACCCTAGGCGCATGGGCCTCTTGGGGCTGGTGCCCCTCGGCCCATGTAGGCCAAGGCGCACCCCCTAGAGCCCATGTGACCCCCGGGGCAGGTGGACCCACCCGGTGGACCCCCGGGACCCTTCTGGTGGTCCCGGTACAATACCGGTGACCCCGAAACTTGTCCCGATGGCCAAAACAGCACTTCCTATATATAATTCTTTACCTCTGGACCATTTCGAAACTCCTCGTGACGTCCGGGATCTCATCCGGGACTCCGAACAACATTCGGGTTACTGCATATACATATCCCTACAACCCTAGCGTCACCGAACCTTAAGTGTGTAGACCCTACGGGTTCGGGAGACATGCAGACATGACCGAGACGGCTCTCAGGCAATAACCAACAGCGGGATCTGGATACCCATGTTGGCTCCCACATGCTCCACGATGATCTCATCGCATGAACCATGATGTCGAGGATTCAAGCAACCCCGTATGCAATTCCCTTTGTCAATCGATATGTTACTTGCCCGAGATTCAATCGTCGGTATCCCAATACCTCGTTCAATCTCGTTACCGGCAAGTCACTTTACTCGTACCGTAATGCATGATCCCGTGACCAGACACTTGGTTACTTTGAGCTCATAATGATGATGCATTACCGAGTGGGCCCAGTGATACCTCTCCATCATACGGAGTGACAAATCCCAGTCTCGATCCGTGTCAACCCAACAGACACTTTCGGAGATACCCGCAGTATACCTTTATAGTCACCCAGTTACGTTGTGACGTTTGGCACACCCAAAGCACTCCTACGGTATCCGGGAGTTACACGATCTCATGGTCTAAGGAAAGGATACTTGACATTGGAAAACTCTAGCAAACGAACTATACGATCTTGTGCTATGTCTAGGATTGGGTCTTGTCCATCACATCATTCTCCTAATGATGTGATCTCATTATCAACGACATCCAATGTCCATAGTCAGGAAACCATGACTATCTGTCGATCAATGAGCTAGTCAACTAGAGGCTTACTAGGGACATGTTGGTGTCTATTATTCACACATGTATTACGATTTCCGGATAACACAATTATAGCATGAATAAAGACAATTATCATGAACAAGGAAATATAATAATAATGCTTTTATTATTGCCTCTAGGGCATATTTCCAACAGTCTCCCACTTGCACTAGAGTCAATAATCTAGTTACATTGTGATGAATCGAACACCCATGGAATTCTGGTGTTGATCATGTTTTGCTCTAGGGAGAGGTTTAGTCAACGGATCTGCTACATTTAGTTCCGTATGTACTTTACAAATATCTATGTCTCCATCTTGAACATTTTCACGAATGGAGTTGAAGCGACGCTTGATGTGCCTAGTTTTCTTGTGAAACCTGGGCTCCTTGGCAAGTGCAATAGCTCCAATGTTGTCACAGAAGAGTTTGATTGGCCCCGACGCATTGGGTATGACTCCGAGGTCGGTGATGAACTCTTTCACCCAAATTTCTTCATGTGCTGCCTCCGAGGCTGCCATGTACTCCGCTTCACATGTAGATCCCGCCACGACGCTCTGCTTGCAACTGCACCAGCTTACTGCCCCACCATTCAAAATATACACGTATCCGGTTTGTGACTTAGAGTCATCCAGATCTATGTCGAAGCTAGCGTCGACGTAACCCTTTACGACGAGCTCTTCATCACCTCCATAAACGAGAAACATTTCCTTAGTCCTTTTCAGGTACTTCAGGATATTCTTGACCGCTGTCCAGTGTTCCTTGCCGGGATTACTTTGGTACCTTCCTACCAAACTTACGGCAAGGTTTACATCAGGTCTGGTACACAGCATGGCATACATAATAGAACCTATGGCTGAGGCATAGGGGATGACACTCATCTCTTCTATATCTTCTGCCGTGGTCGGACATTGAGCTGAGCTCAATTTCACACCTTGTAACACAGGTAAGAACCCCTTCTTAGATTGATCCATATTGAACTTCTTCAATATCTTATCAAGGTATGTGCTTTTTGAAAGACCTATGAGGCGTCTTGATCTATCTCTATAGATCTTGATGCCTAATATATAAGCAGCTTCTCCAAGGTCCTTCATTGAAAAACTCTTATTCAAGTAGGCCTTAATGCTGTCCAAGAGTTCTATATCATTTCTCATCAAAAGTATGTCGTCTACATATAATATTAGAAATGCTACAGAGCTCCCACTCACTTTCTTGTAAACGCAGGCTTCTCCATAAGTCTATGTAAACCCAAACGCTTTGATCATCTCATCAAAGCGAATGTTCCAACTCCGAGATGCTTGCACCAGCCCATAAATCGAGCGTTGGAGCTTGCACACCTTGTCAGCATTCTTAGGATCGACAAAACCTTCCAGCTGCATCATATACAATTCTTCCTTAAGGAAACCATTAAGGAATGCCGTTTTGACGTCCATTTGCCATATTTCATAATCGTAGAATGTGGCAATTGCTAACATGATTCGGACGGACTTTAGCTTCGCTACCGGTGAGAAAGTCCCATCGTAGTCAACCCCTTGAACTTGTCGATAACCCTTAGTGACAAGTCGAGCTTTATAGATGGTCACATTACCATCTGCGTCTGTCTTCTTCTTAAAGATCCATTTATTTTCTATGGCTCGCCGTTCAACGGCAAGTCAGTCAAAGTCCATACTTCGTTTTCATACATGGATCCTATCTCGGATTTCATGGCTTCTAGCCATTTGTCGGAATCCAGGCCCGCCATCGCTTCTTCATAGTTCGAAGGTTCACCGTTGTCTAACAACATGATTTCCAAGACAGGGTTCCCGTACCACTCTGGTGCGGAACCTCTCCTTGTGGACCTACGAATTTCAGTAGGAGCTTGATTAGAAGCATCTTGATCATCATCATTAATTTCCTCTCTAGCCGGTGCAGGCACCTCAGAAACGTTTTCTTGAGTTGCGCCATTTTCTGGTTCAAGAGGTAACACTTCATCAAGTTCTACTTTCCTCCCACTTACTTCTTTCGAGAGAAACTCCTTCTCTAGAAAGGATCCATTCTTGGCAACAAAGATCTTGCCTTCGGATCTGAGGTAGAAGGTATACCCAATAGTTTCTTTAGGGTATCCTATGAAGACGCATTTTTCCGACTTGGGTTCGAGCTTTTCAGGTTGAAGTTTCTTGACATAAGCATCGCATCCCCAAACTTTTAGAAACGACAGCTTAGGTTTCTTCCCAAACCATAATTCATACGGTGTCGTCTCAACGGATTTCGACGGATCCCTATTTAAAGTGAATGCGGCAGTCTCTAAAGCATAGCCCCAAAAAGATAGCGGTAAATCGGTAAGAGACATCATAGATCGCACCATATCTAATAGAGTGCGATTACGACATTCGGGCACACCATTACGCTGAGGTGTTCCAGGCGGCGTGAGTTGTGAAACTATTCCACATTTTCTTAAGTGTGTGCCAAATTCGTGACTCAAGTATTCTCCTCCATGATCTAATCGTAGAAACTTGATTTTTTTGTCACGTTGATTTTCAACCTCACTCTGAAATTCCTTGAACTTTTCAAAGGTCTCAGACTTGTGTTTCATTAAGTAGATATACCTATATCTACTCAGGTCATCAGTGAGGGTGAGAACATAACGATAGCCACCGCGAGCCTCAACACTCATTGGACCGCACACATCAGTATGTATGATTTCCAATAAGTTGGTTGCTCGCTCCATTGTTCCTGAGAACGGAGTCTTGGTCATTTTACCCATGAGGCATGGTTCGCACGTGTCAAATGATTCATAATCAAGAGACTCTAAAAGTCCATCTGCACGGAGCTTCTTCATGCGTTTGACACCTATGTGACTAAGGCGGCAGTGCCACAAATATGTGGGACTATTGTTATCAACTTTAACTCTTTTGGTATTCACACTATGAATATGTGTATCATCACGTACGAGATTCATTAAGAATAAACCATTAACCATCGGAGCATGACCATAAAACATATCTCTCATATAAAAAGAACAACCATTATTCTCGGATTTAAATGAGTAGCCATCTCGAATTAAACGAGATCCAGACACAATGTTCATGCTCAAACTTGGCACTAAATAACAATTATTGAGGTTTAAAACTAATCCCGTAGGTAAATGTAGAGGCAGCGTGCCGACGGCGATCACATCGACCTTGGAACCATTCCCGACGCGCATCGTCACCTCGTCCTTCGCCAGTCTCCGTTTATTCCGCAGCTCCTGCTTTGAGTTACAAATGTGAGCAACTGCACCGGTATCAAATACCCAAGAGCTACTACGAGTACTGGTAAGGTACACATCAATTACATGTATATCACATATACCTTTTGTTTTGCCGGCCTTCTTGTCCGCTAAGTATTTGGGGCAGTTCCGCTTCCAGTGACCACTTCCCTTGCAATAAAAGCACTCATTCTCAGGCTTGGGTCCATTCTTTGGCTTCTTCCCGGCAGCTTGCTTGCCGGGCGCGGCAACTTCCTTGCCGTCCTTCTTGAAGTTCTTTTTACCCTTGCCCTTCTTGAACTTAGTGGTTCTATTCACCATCAACACTTGATGTTCCTTCTTGACTTCTACCTCTGCTGATTTCAGCATAGCAAATACTTCAGGAATGGTCTTTTCCATCCCCTGCATATTGTAGTTCATCACGAAGCTCTTGTAGCTAGGTGGGAGCGACTGAAGGATTCTGTCAATGACCGCCTCATCCGGGAGATTAACTTCCAGCTGAGTCAAGCGGTTGTGCAACCCAGACATCTTGAGTATGTGTTCACTGACAGAGCTATTTTCCTCCATCTTACAGCTAAAGAATTTGTCGGAGACTTCATATCTCTCGACCCGGGCATGAGCTTGGAAAACCATTTTCAGCTCTTCGAACATCCCATATGCTCCGTGTCTCTCAAAACGCTTTTGGAGCCCCGGCTCTAAGCTGTAAAGCATGCGCACTGAACGAGGGAGTAGTCATCGGAACGTGCCTGCCAAGCGTTCATAACGTCTTGTTCTGCAGGGAGAACAGGTGCGTCACCCAGTAGTGCTCGTAGGACATAATCTTTCTTGGAAGCTATGAGGATGATCCTCAGGTTCCGGACCCAGTCCGTATAGTTGCTGCCATCGTCTTTCAGCTTGGTTTTCTCTAGGAACGCGTTGAAGTTGAGGACTACGTTGGCCATTTGATCTACAAGACATATTGTAAATATTTTAGACTAAGTTCATGATAATAAAGTTCATCTAATCAAATTATTTAATGAACTCCCACTTAGATAGACATCCCTCTTCTAGTCATCTAAGTATAACATGATCCGAGTCAACTAGGCCGTGTCCGATCATCACGTGAGACGGACTAGTCAACATCGGTGAACATCTTCATGTTGATCGTATCTTCTATATGACTCATGCTCGACCTTTCGGTCTTCTGTGCTCCGAGGCCATGTCTGTACATGCTAGGCTCGTCAAGTCAACCTAAGTGTTTGCATGTGTAAATCTGTCTTACACCCGTTGTATGTGAACGTTAGAATCTATCACACCCGATCATCACGTGGTGCTTCGACACAACGAACTGTCGCAACGGTGCACAGTTAGGGGGAACACTTCTTGAAATTATTATGAGGGATCATCTTATTTACTACCGTCGTTCTAAGTAAACAAGATGCAAAACATGATAAACATCACATGCAATCAAATAATAAACGTGACATGATATGGCCAATATCACATAGCTCCTTTGATCTCCATCTTGGGGCTCCATGATCATCTTTGTCACCGGCTTGACACCATGATCTCCATCATCATGATCTCCATCATCGTGTCTCCATGAAGTTGCTCGCCAACTATTACTTCTACTACTATAGCTAACGCGTTTAGCAATAAAGTAAAGTAATTTACATGGCGTTTCTCAATGACACGCAGGTCATACAAAAAATAAAGACAACTCCTATGGCTCATGCCGGTTGTCATACTCATCGACATGCAAGTCGTGATTCCTATTACAATAGCATGAACATCTCATACATCACATATAGATCATTCATCACAACTTTGGCCATATCATATCACAAAGCACTTGCTGCAAAAACAAGTTAGACGTCCTCTAATTGTTGTTGCAAGTTTTTACGTGGCTGAATTAGGGTTCTAGCAAGAACGTTTTCTTACCTACGTGAAAGACACAATGTGATTTGTCAACTTCTATTTACCCTTCATAAGGACCCTTTTCATCGAATCCACTCCAACTAAAGTGGGAGAGACAGACACCCGCCAGCCACCTTATGCAACTAGTGCATGTTAGTCGGTGGAACCGGTCTCACGTAAGCGTACGTGTAAGGTTGGTCTGGGCCGCTTCATCCCATAATACCGCTGAAGCAAGATAAGACTAGTAGCGGCAAGAAAGTTGACAAATCTACGCCCACAACAAATTGTGCTCTACTCGCACAAGAAGAACTACACATAGACCTGGCTCATGATGCCACTGTTGGAGAACGTTACAGAAAACAAAATTTTCCTACAGTTTCACCAAGATCCATCTATGAGTTCATCTAGCAACGAGTATTCAGATTCATCTACATACCTTTGTAGATCTTGAGCGGAAGCGTTCAAGGAACGGGGATGAGGTAGTCATACACGACGTGATCCAAATCACCGGAGATCCTAGCACCGAACGGACGGCACCTCCGCGTTCAACACACGTACGGTCAGTGTAACGTCTCCTTCTTCTTGATCCAGCAAGGGAAAGGAGAGGTTGAGGAAGATGGCTCCAGCAGCAGCACGACGGCGTGGTGATGGTGGAGCTGCAGTACTCCGGCAGGGCTTCGCCGAGCTCTCTGGAGGAGGAGGAGGTGTTGGAGAGGGAGAGGGAGGCGCCAAGGCAAAGGGTGCGGTTGCCCCCTTCCCCTCCCCTCTTTATATAGGAGGGCCAAGGGGGGCGTCGGCCCTAGGAGATCCAATCTCCTAGGGGGCGGCCGCCAAGGGAGGATTTCCTCCCCCCCCCCCAAGGCACCTAGGAGGTGCCTTCCCCTTGTGGGACTCTTCCCTTCTTGAACCCTAGGCGCATGGGCCTCTTGGGGCTGGTTCCCCTTGGCCCATCTAGGCCAAGGCGCACCCCCTACAGCCCATGTGACCCCCGGGGCAGGTGGCCCCACCCGGTGGACCCCCGGGACCCTTCTGGTGGTCCCGGTACAATACCGGTGACCCCGAAACTTGTCCCGATGGCCAAAACAGCACTTCCTATATATAATTCTTTACCTCCGGACCATTCCGAAACTCCTCGTGACGTCCGGGATCTCATCCGGGACTCCGAACAACATTCGGGTTACTGCATATACATATCCCTACAACCCTAGCGTCACCGAACCTTAAGTGTGTAGACCCTATGGGTTCGGGAGACATGCAGACATGACCGAGACGGCTCTCGGGCAATAACCAACAGCGGGATCTGGATACCCATGTTGGCTCCCACATGCTCCACGATGATCTCATCGGATGAACCACGATGTCGAGGATTCAATCAACCCCGTATGCAATTCCCTTTGTCAATCGATATGTTACTTGCCCGAGATTCGATCGTCGGTATCCCAATACCTCGTTCAATCTCGTTACCGGCAAGTCACTTTACTCGTACCGTAATGCATGATCCCGTGACCAGACACTTGGTTACTTTGTGAGATAGTCTGGCTTATTAGGGATGATAGACTACTCATATCAATAAGGAATTCCTTCTTTTCCGGGAGCCCATTCGGACAGAACTCCAAAGTTAAGCGCGCTCAGCTTGGAGTAGTGTCAGGATGGGTGATCGACCGGGAAGTTGCTCCCGGGTGCGCACGAGTGAGGACAAAGTGTGCAGAAAAGACTAGTATTGATCTGTGGGGCCAGTCTAGATCCCGCCAGGAGTAACGACCACCGGTGGGTGTGTCTGGGGCGTTACAAGTTGGTATCAGAGCCGACCCTCGCGGTTACACGGATGGTTGCGGACAGGTGCGTGGTCATGTTGTTCATGACGTTTGTGACCCGTCGTGGCACCCGGCATGGCACATGTACCGGACTGGAAGCACAGACGTTTGTGCCAAGAGGGAACGTTCCTGTGGCCCGACGAGGACGTCGGTTCCTCTGAGTGGGGGTGTATGTGATAGCCTGGCTTATTAGGGATGATAGACTACTCATATCAATAAGGAATTCCTTCTTTTCCGGGAGCCCATTCGGACAGAACTCCAAAGTTAAGCGTGCTCAGCTTGGAGTAGTGTCAGGATGGGTGACCGACCGGGAAGTTGCTCCCGGGTGCGCACGAGTGAGGACAAAGTGCGCAGAAAAGACTAGTATTGATCTGTGGGGCCAGTCTAGATCCCGCCAGGAGTAACGACCACCGGCGGGTGTGTCCGGGGCGTTACACTTTGAGCTCATAATGATGATGCATTATCGAGTGGGCCCAGTGATACCTCTCCGTCATACGGAGTGACAAATCCCAGTCTCGATCCGTGTCAACCCAACAGACACTTTCGGAGATACCCGCAGTATACCTTTATAGTCACCCAGTTATGTTGTGACGTTTGGCACACCCAAAGCACTCCTACGGTATCCGGGAGTTACACGATCTCATGGTCTAAGGAAAGGATACTTGACATTGGAAAACTCTAGCAAACGAACTATACGATCTTGTGCTATGTCTAGGATTAGGTCTTGTCCATCACATCATTCTCCTAATGATGTGATCTCGTTATCAATGACATCCAATGTCCATAGTCAGGAAACCATGACTATTTGTCGATCAACGAGCTAGTCAACTAGAGGCTTACTAGGGACATGTTGGTGTCTATTATTCACACATGTATTACGATTTCCGGATAACACAATTATAGCATGAATAAAGACAATTATCATGAACAAGGAAATATAATAATAATGCTTTTATTATTGCCTCTAGGGCATATTTCCAACAGAGGACACCTACGGCGGCAGCGGAGAGGACGATGTCCGCAGCCGGCGTGAACACGGCGGTGGTGAGGTCGCGGCAGCTAAGCGCTTCGTCGTCGGCGTCGTCGAAAGCTAGCGGTGGCGCTAGGGTTTTGACGAGGTGGAGAGGTGGAAGAAGGTTTTCTTTACCGCAGGGGACATGTATTTATAAGGAAGTGTGCGGCACAGCGCAATTACGCAGGTGCCCCTGGCGGTTCACATCTGAGGGACACATGGCAAGCATGCAACATACTCGGAGTTGTCCCACGTTCCCACGCCCGCCAGGTTTGTCGGATGGTCGTCCCGGCTTCTCCGAATTTCAGGCAACAAGGATAGAGCATTTAAAACAGATTTAATGTTTGTCTCTGTATCTTCTGCTGACAAGGACGCAGAGAAGACATTCGACAGTTTCAATAGAATGCATATGATTTGGACAGATAGAGTTTGAGATAGAAAGCATAGAGAGATTAGGGTCCGATCACATTCACTTAGTTCAAAAGATTCAACAAGGAATACATAGCTATAAGTGAATGTTGTAGAGGACAGAACACTAATATGTATATATCATAAGACAATCAAATCAACATAGTGGAGATAAACATGAAGACAGGTTGAAATTGAAGACAAACCAAATGTGAAGACATAGCAAATGTAACGCCATGAGTAAAACACTTCAAACAGAAGAATTTGGTGGTGGCGTTACCAACCGTATAGGAAGTATTAGACCCAGACATGGCACACAATTATCGTGGCGCTCCAAAGTCAAACTCCAAGTTGATGTATTCGCACTCAGAATGTAAGTCTTCATTGATTGAAGATATACTTTACTTCGTGTGTTGCACATCTAAGTCATCAACATGCATAAGTGTTAGGATGTGTGCCTGATCACAAGACATTTGAGGATTCCGAGATATTTAGCTCACACCGTAACTTGCAAAACCTTTTCTCATCCAAGGGCTTTGTGAAGATATCTGCCAGTTGCTCTTCAGTGTTGACGTGAATGATATCAATATCTTCCTTCATGACATGATCTCTAAGGAAGTGATGACGAATTTCAATGTTCTTTGTCTTCGAGTGCGGAATTGGGTTGTTGGAAATCTTGATGGCGCTTTCGTTGTCACAGAAGAGAGGTACTTGTTTGAGATGGATACCATAGTCCTTGAGAGTTTGCTTCATCCATAGAAGCTGAGCACAGCAAGATCCAGCAGCAATGTATTCAGATTCAGCAGTGAAGAGTGATACGCGGTTCTGCTTCTTTGAAGACCAACAGACAAGTGATCGTCCCAGAAAGTGACATGTGCCCGATGTAGACTTGCGATCCACCTTGTCACCAGCATAATCAGCATTCGAGAATCCAACCAGATCAAACTTTGAGCCCTTTGGATACCATAATCCTAATGTTAGGGTGTAAGCCAAATATCGAAGAATTCGCTTCACAGCTAAGTGATGCGATTCCTTTGGTGCCGCTTGGAATCGAGCACACATGCAAACACTAAGCATAATATCTGGCCTTGATGCACATAGGTAAAGTAAAGAACCAATCATGGAGCGGTATACCTTTTGATCGAACTCTTTACCATTGTCGTCGAGACCCAGATGGTGTTTGGCTGGCATTGGCGTCGTGTAACCTTTGCAATCTTGCATTCCAAACATCTTCAGGCAATCTTTGAGGTATTTCTCTTGAGATATGAAGGTGCCATTCCTTTGCTGACGAATTTCAAGACCAAGGAAGAACTCCAGCTCACCCATCATGGACATCTGATATTGCTCTCGCATCATGTGTCCAAACTCATCACTATATTTCCGATTGGTGCAGTTGAAGATAATATCGTCCACATAGATTTGGCACACAAATAGTTCACCATCATATGTCTTCGTGAAGAGTGTGGGATCAAGGGATCCAGGTTTGAAGACTTTGCTCTTCTGGAAGTCTTTGATTGTATCATACCAGGCGCGAGGAGCTTGTTTGAGGCCAGGTGGTTGTGCGACGTATACTTCTTCTTCAATCTTGCCGTTGAGAAATGCACTCTTCACATCCATTTGATAAAGCAAGATGTTGTGATGATTTGTATAGGCTAGCAGTATCCGAATAGCTTCAAGCCTGGCCACGGGAGCAAATGTTTCATCGAAGTCAATCCCTTCAACTTGAGTATATCCTTGGGCGACGAGACGTGCTTTGTTTATGACGACTTGACCATGCTCATCTTGCTTGTTTCGATATATCCATTGTGTGCCTATTATGTTATGCTTGCGAGGGTCGGGACGCTTGACAAGTTTCCAAACATTGTTCAACTTGAACTATTGAAGCTCTTCTTGCATAGCTTGAATCCATTCAGGTTCCATAAAGGCTCCATCAACTTTCTTGGGTTCTGATATTGACACAAAGGCAAAGTGCCCACAGACATTTTCTAACTGTGTTGCTCTTGAGCGAGTAAGTGGACCTGGTGCATTGTAACATCCCAAAATTCTAAATTTTGGAATGTTATAATAAATAAATAGATTTGATTGATTGTGTGATTGATTGAGTGAAACTGAGTGAAATTCGAAACTTTATGAAAGTTAAATGAGAGGGAATAAAAGGACTTTCCCAAACTTTCATTTTTCATTTATGCTCTCCGTGAATTCAAATACTTTTCATCACAAAACCCTGGAGAGAAGATGACATGACTTCTTCCATTTATTCAAATGACAAGGGGTGTTGGAAATATTTGAATTTCGTTTGAAAATATTTCCAATTCTGAAACTTTATGCAACTCATTGATTTTCACGAGAGAAAATAAAATGACTTCTTCAAAAATTATGAAATATGAGTTGGGAGTTTCAAAGATCAAATTTAAAGTCCTTTCTGAATTTATTTTCAATTTGGAGTTATTTGAGTTTTATTCAAATTATTTTTCTTCAAAAATAAAATATATGGAAAATAGGGTAACATGATTCCCTACATCATAAAATTGGAGAGAAATTAATTTGAAATCATTTTGGTATTTTAAAAATGTTTTTTATTGGATTTTAGTAGGGCAGTAGCACTCTTTGAATTATTTGAATTTGCGTGGATTTTTTTTGACTTTATAAAAATGTCCATGTTGTAGGAAATCTTTTTCTGAAAATTTTGATATATAATATGCCTATATAAAATTTTATTTTTATCTTCGTTTTTCAGTTTATCGCATTCTGTTTAAAGAAAACTGCGCGCCCGCCTGAAACTAACTGTCGTCCATATGCGCACCATAGTACCAGCGGGCGCCCTATTTTTTTTTTTCTTTATCCTATATGGGTCAGGCCCAGCCAGCCTTTTTTTCTTTTTTTTTCTTAGGTCGATTTTGTTAAAATAAAAAAACTGAAGCCGCAGCGTGCGCGCGGCCGGCCGAAGGCCTTTAGGCCCATCCGTCCTTTTTCTTCTCTGTTTCGTTTAATTACGTCTACATTTAGTCCCACATTGGCTAGCCTTTGACCCCTAAGTCTCTTTTCCATCAATAAATATAGATCCATAGAGCCTCCAAAAAAAATCATCCGATTCGGGTTAAATCAATATTTTGGTTTGACTAGATTCTTTAAAGAAAAATATTTTTCTCCTCTCCGGCGCAACTTTTGGGAATTGTATTCTCTCCCCGAAGTCATCTTTTCTCTGCCTTATAAAGGTATCTTTCTTTGTTTTTTATACTTTCGTAGTTTATTATTTTTTTATACTAGTACGATAAAATAATTAGATTACCAATTAGTCTACATATTTATACGTTAGACCTTAGCCGTAGCTATTTTTCTTCCGTAAAACAGTTTGGCCCTGATTTTTTAAATAGCCATAACTTTTTACTCATTCATCCAAATTAAATGAAACCAACGCCCACTTCTTCGTTATGATCTCCTATATCCAGTAATCCAACTCAAACTTTTTTTTAAAGTTTAAAATTTGAATTAGATCAGATTTGAATTTGAACTTCGTTTGATCATAATTTGAGTTTCGTAGCTTCGTTTGAGTTGATTCTTTTTGCAAATCGAAGCTCTTGACCTAAACTTTCCGATAAGGCCAAATTCACATAATTTTGGTACTGTTAGAAATTGTTTTATGTTACAAGAGTTATTTGCTTGGTTTTGATGTTTTCCGAACTGTCTTCTTCGTTCTTCCCGATCTTTTGAGTGATTGCTTATGTGTGGTTATTATTGCCTGCCTACGATAGATTGAACGGAGTGTGACGAGTAGAACTATCAAGAGTTATGAGTGCGAATCATCTTCATCAACATTGCAGGCAAGTTCACACTTTGATCATATCCCTTTTCATACCCAGTTTTTATGCATTAGTTTCAACCCTCAAACATTGCATGAGTAGGATTGATAACATGTGGGTATTGGGAAGTAGTTTATGAGGTAGTACCTATTACCTGTTTATTATCAAACCCTTGGGAGTTACTATTACGCTATGCTTATACTGCTATGCTATGCTCGTAGACGTGGATTGGGTTTTGAGAGTATTCATGACAGAGGTGAGATTGTTAATTAATGGTTTACTTAAGGTGGCAACTTAAACACACATCTGGGTGGATTGAGGCACCTGGGTATTCCAGGACTTGCCTGTCTAGGCACCTGGGTATTCCAGGACTTGCCTGTTTTTCTTTTGGACCGCCACCCAGGCTCAAAGGGATCATGAGATTATTCATACTAGAAACTTCCGTGTGCAGCCACAAGCCATTATGGGCCCTGGCATAGTTGATTAAGTCGTGCGAACTCTTATAGGGTAGACTAGCAGATGTAGGAGAAAGTAGGTGTAGCGGTCTATCCAACGTAAGGTGCTAGCGCTTCTGAAAGACTATGTCTCGGTCATCCGTTTCTCAAACACCATGTAGTGCGAGAAATCCAACGGAGGCGATCGAGTCTTGTGGGGAAAAGTGCGCAAACCTCTGCAGAGTGTACAAACTAATCATGATTAGCCATGTCCCCGGTTATGGACATCTTGAGTATCTAGTTCTTGGATTATCCTGTTGATCTCATCATGTTACTTTAATTAATTTTGTTGGGTTTTAATGATGATACTTAATTGGGATTGAGAATGCTGTCAACCATTCTCAATGTTTAACAACCACCATGTTAGTTAAATAAATTTATTCCTTTGCAGTAGGGAAAAATTGGCTTTTCGCAAAAACCATATAACCATAGAGCTTTTCCACCAGCCATATATGCATGTAGTGATAGCCATTGTTCATCATTTTCTCTATGGTGCGAATTTGCCAGTACATTCAATGTACTGACCCGTTTTGGGCTGCAACGTCTCATGTTGCAGGTTTTCTTACGACGAGTAAGTGATACGTTAGGGTTATGATTTCTACACTCAACTTTGCCGTTGGTGTTGATGGGAATCCACAACCTTGTTGCTTCCGCTATATTGGATTGAGGTAATAGTATTTATGTTACTTTATACATGTGATTTACCTCTGTTATAAATCCTTCGAGTACTGTGTGTGTCAGCATACCGATCCAGGGATGACACGTAAGCACAGAGACTTGTCCCATTCGGGTCGGGTCGCTACATGCATTGATGCTATCAATTATCTTCTCAATCTGTACTTCATTTGCAACACGAGGATGAACTGGACGAAGATTTTGCTCTTGCTGATCATTATCAACATTGGAAGGATTGTCTTCAGGCTGAGCGTTGTCTTCAGGTTGGTTAGGTGCATAAATGATAAGTTCCTCTTCAGGCTGTGCTTCAGAAGGCATGATTTCACCAGTTCCCATTAGCTTGATAGATTCACTGGGTGGAGCTTCGTCTAGTGTACTTGGCAGGAGCTCTCTTTGTGAACCATTGGTTTCATCGAACCGTACGTCCACAATCTCGATGATTTTGTAGAGATAGAGGTTGAAGACTCTATAGGAGTGCGAGTCCTTTCCGTAACCGAGCATGAAACCTTCGTGAGCTTTAGGTGCAAATTTTGATTTGTGATGTGGATCCTTGATCCAGCACCTAGCTCCAAATACTCTGAAGTAACTGACATTTGGCTTCTTCCCAGTGAGTAGCTCATAGGATGTTTTATTCAGAAGCTTATGGATGTAAACATGGTTGATGACATGACATGTTGTATCAATAGCTTCAGGCCAGAACTTTCTTGGTGTCTTGTATTCATCGAGCATTGTTCGGGCCATCTCAATGAGGGTTCTGTTCTTGCGCTCCACGATGCCATTTTGCTGAGGTGTGTATGGAGCAGAGAACTCATGAGTGATTCCCATTGTATCCAGATAAAGATCAAGTCTAGTGTTCTTGAACTCAGTCCCGTTGTCACTTCTGATATGCCTGATCTTGACGCCATAATTGTTCATGGCACGGTTGGCGAAGCGTCTGAATACATCTTGCACTTCAGTCTTGTAGAGAATTATGTGCACCCATGTATATCTTGAGTAATCATCAACAATGACGAAGCCATAGAGACAAGCAGTTGTTGTGAGGGTGGAGTAGTGAGTAGGGCCAAATAAGTCCATGTGTAGCAGCTTGAAGGGTTGAGATGTCGTCATGATTGTCTTCAAGGGATGCTTTACCCTAGTCATCTTTCCAGCTTCGCAGGCACCGCACAAATGATCCTTCTTGAACTTGACGCCCTCGATGCCTATGACATGCTTCTTCTTGGCGAGAGTGTGTAAGTTCATCATGCCAGCATGCCCCAGCCTCCGATGCCAGAGCCAGCACTCTGAAGCTTTTGCAAGAAGACATACGGCAAGCTGTGGACCTGCTGAGAAATCTACCATGTATAGATCATCTTTCCGGTACCCTTCAAAGACTAGAGACTTGTCAAATTCCATTAGTACAAGACAACGATATTTTCCGAATATCACAATCATGTTCAAGTCACAAAGCATTAAGACAGACATTAAGTTGAAACCAAGGGATTCAACAAGCATCACTTTATCCATGTGCTGATCCTTTGAGATTGCAACTCTACCTAGACCCAATACCTTGCTTTTACCGGTGTCAGCAAATGTGATGTGACTCTTGTCAGATGGACGTAAGGTTGAGTCCATGAGAAGACTTCGATCACCAGTCATATGATTAGTGCATCCGATGTCCATAATCGATTCTGAAGCATGAGGTGTCATACCCTACAGTACAGTTAGGGGGATAGGCTTCACCAAGAGTATTGTGAAGCATAAACATTTGACGGGCAAGAGGATTATTGAAGCTCAGATCAAGATTAGGACTGATAGGATGTATAGCAAACGATTCAGGAACAAAATACATAGTAAGACCATTTGGGCATTTAATCTTGCGCCCTACAAGATGTTTTAGGTCCCCAGCAATAGCATCAGACGCCTTTGATTTCAGGCTGGAGACCTTTCCCTGTAAGAGAAAGTTAATTCTTCTTAACCACCCACATCTTCAGGGGTGGCTTAGAAGCAATGAGTCTAAGTGCAGCATCTAAGAACTTCGGCTTTGGAGCCCTAGCAAATAGCCATGCAGGAGATGAATGATACTCATATGAATAAGCAGAAAAGTTCTTAGTTCTATGAACATAGTGGTTTGAAGACACACGCTCATATTCATAAGTCTGAGTATGGTTTCCCTGCAAAACATTGGCATTAGGGTGACTCGGGTGAGTCCTCTGTCTGTATGAAGCCTTTGGACCATATGAAGCCTTAGGTCTGGGGTTTGTCTTCTTCCCAGGTGGTGTCATGATGAAATTCACTGGAAGATTATCAAGACAGCTTTTGGGAACCCAGATCTTCTTCATAGGTGGCCCATTCCTGCAGTTAGTACCAATATACCTGGCAAACACTTCACCATTATGATTCTTAAACAGTTTATAGTTTGCATCAAAGGATTCATCAATGATGATAGGGTTAGCACAGGTAAAGCCAGATAAGGTGGATGGGTCCACTGAAGGTCCCTTTGCAGCAACCCACGTGGTTTTGGGTACTGCTCAGGCTTCCAGTAGGAACCATCAACATTCGTTTTCCTCTCGAACCCAACACCCTCTTTCCTAGGGTTTTGGTTCAGAATCTGCTTTCTGAGGACATTGCACAGTGTCTGATGCCCTTTGAGACTTTTGTACATCCCTATTTCAAGCAATGTCTTCAACCTAGCATTTTCATCAGCAATAGTAGTGGTATCCTCAACAGAGGGGTTAGTTGCCACATCAACAGTTGAAGACAATGCAACAGTAGCAGCAGTAGAACATTCAGCAACAGAGGTAGCGTTGTCACACTCAATGCATTTTAGACATGGGGGTTCAAATCCATCCTGAGCGGGACTTGTTGGGGATATTACTACTGGGCGTAAACCGGACTATTTGGGCCGGGTTAACTTCATTAGTAGCTCAAGAGTATTAAAGCCCAAGAAGATAGATGAGGGCCTGAGGCCCGTAGTCGGTTTAAGACTTGTAGCCGTAAACCGGCGTCTGTGTGTAAACTTGTATTGTAAATAGGAATAAGGAGAGACCAACCCGGATACGAATATGAACCGGTGGTGGGACTCTGTGAACCAACGGGCGTCACCCGTGTATATAAGGGGACGACCCGGCGACGGTTCAGGACAATAGACAACAACTCGAGACTTAGGCGAAGCTTGTTTGCTCCCTAGTCATCGACACCCCATCAATTCCATCACAACTAGACGTAGGCTTTTACCTTCATCGAAGGGGCCAGACTAGTATAAACACTCTGCGTCCCTGTGTCCGCTTTAACCCCTTCAAGCTAACCCATCGCGATGGCTCCACGACTAAGTCCTTTCTCTAGGACATCTGTCGTGACAAAACCACGACAGTTGGCGCCCACCATGGGGCTATCGCGCGATGGTTTCAAGTTCTTGGAGGGCCGCTTCGAAGGACTCGAGGGCTACGCTATGGTCCGGATGACTAAGAGTCATCGCGGCAAGCTCTACATCGACGATGCAGGCTGGGGCCCCGAGGCCGGCTCAATTGAGTATGGGTACCGGGTCCCCTTTGGGGGCATACACGATTTCATCAGCAAGATCGGTGAACCGGGCCCTGAGCCGGACATCTGCACCGACCTCGTCGAGACGGCTCAGCGTGCGCGATTCGCCAAGGTTAAACCGGCCATGAAGCGTGCCTTCGTGGGAGTCATCCATGGAGGAAGTTATGAGGACGGATCGGAATCTGGTGGCGAGACCGTCGTTTACTCTGGCTACGCATCATCAACCGGAGAAACCAAATCTCTGTATCAACTACAAGATGGCCGGATTGGGGGCTGTTTCGATGGCGACAGTATTCCAGACCCCTCTGATCTGCCCAACCGGGTTGGAATATTCATGGCCGGTACACAAGCAGCGCTTCATTCTTCGACCGCTGTGGCAATGACCTCCGGTTCAGTAGCGGCGACGGTTGCTGGGGCAGGAGGCTCTGTGCGCCCGCCGGCTCAAGTTTTACCGGATCTGTTTGATGCGTTGGCCGCGCTTATGGCAGAGGCTAACCCGGCGGATCAGGACGTCCACAACGCGGAGATCGCAAAAGTGAGGGAACAGATCACTCAGGCCAAGGCAGACCTGGCAGCTGAAAATACCAGGATGGCTGCGGAACGGGCCGCTTTAGATGCACAAGCCTACAGGCTCATGTTGGACAAGAACGCGTCGCATGAAGTCATGAAGAGGAAGTACCGATCCCGTTTACCTTCGGTTTTCGAGGCCAGAAACCTTTTCAACACCCCAGGAGCAGGAACCAGTAATCCACCAGCGGTAAACCGGGCGGAAGCTCCTGGGACCAGCGTGCCGGTTCAGCCCCGTTTGATGGATATGCCTCGTAATAACATTGTTGTACCTCGGGCTATTCCAACACCTCTGGGTCACTACTCCAACCCGATGGACAATCTTGTTGCAGCTGTTGTACGACTGGAGGCGATTCCAATTGAAGGTGACTCGCCACAGGCGGTAGAAACGCGTCGGGTCAAGGAGCTTCTTAGGACGGCTTTGGTCCAACAGGAAGCATACTCGTACAGCCGCGACCGGATCCACTCAACCCCTCGTCCAAGCCGGAGCTATAGCAGGCATATGGATGAACCGACCGTGAAAGTGCGTTATATCGACTAGAGGGGGGGTGAATAGGCGATTTTTATGAAATTCTTCACTGAGGAATTTGCTCGTAAGGAAATTCCTTAGCGAAGAAATACTAGCAGCGGAATAAGTACTCAGAAGTAAACATAACAGATTACATGCATGGTTATCATGATGAAATGAAGACAAACACAGAGTACAGAAAGCGTAGGCACAGGATAACTCTAGATGAAGACAGACAGACTGAAGAAATTGAACTGAGGAATTTGTGAAAGTCTTCAGTCAAAGTCTTCAAACACAGATATGAACAAACAGACAACACAGTAATGAGGAAATGAAGGTGTTGAGGAAATGGAACCAGTAAGCTTGGTGAAGACAATGATTTGGTAGACCAGTTCCAACTGCTGTCTCAGTTGTACATCTGGTTGGAGCGGCTGAGTATTTAAACTCGAGGACACACAGTCCCGGACACCCAGTCCTGAGCACGCAGCTCGGGACACCAAGTCCTCACCGTATTCTCCTTGAACAAAGGACACACAGTCCTCGTCCAATCACTCGTGGTAAGTCTTCAGGTGACTTCCAAACCTTCACAAACTTGGTCACTCGGCGATCCACAATTCCTCTTGGATGCTCTAGACCTTGACGCCTAACCGTCTGGAAGAAGCACAGTCTTCAAAGGTAACAAGCGTCGGATCCACGCAGGATCAATTTCTTCAGTGATGCTCAATCACTTTGGGTTTGTAGGTGTTTGGGTTTGGGTTTGGATTTTCCTCACTTGATGATTTTCACTCAAAGTCCTCGGAGGATGGGTTGCTCTCAAATGACAAGTGTCAAGTTTACGCGGAGCAGCCAACCAGCTAGTGGTTGAAGGGGGCGGCTATTTATAGCCTAGGGAGCAGCCCGAGATGATAAGACATAAATGCCCTTCAATGATATGACCGTTAGGTGGACAAGATATTTTAGGACAGCTGGCGCATGGCACAGCAACGGTCGGAAATTTGGAGATTGGTAGGTGTAGGATTTGAGTTGAGCATCACATGGAAATTTTCTCCTTAGTATTTCCTCGACCCCCTTTAACAGTACGGTGTTTCCTATGACTCAAGAAAGAGAAAAATGAAACTACGAAAACAAAAGTCTTCACGCTTCACATTCCTCAAACGAATACCATGTCTTCAAGGTCACACCAATTTCTTCACTTTCAAAGTCTTCAGAAAGTCTTCAGAAAGTCTTCAGAATATCAAAGTCTTTGGTCGAAGAACTTCATTTTTAGGGGTCGACTTTTACTGTAAATATCAAACTCCTCATAGACTTATAGACCTGTGTACACTCATAAACACATCAGATGCTTAACCTATAAGTCTTCAATACACCAAAATCACTAAGGGGCACTAGATGCACTTACAATCTCCCCCTTTTTGGTGATTGATGACAATATAGGTTAAGTTTTCAACGGGGATAAATATGTGAAGTGTAGAAACTAATATTGAGGAATGTGATTGCAAGATATAGAAGAACTCCCCCTGAAGTTGTGCATAGTGAGGAATTTGCTTTTGAAGCAATGCACACTTGAAGAGTTAAATCATGGAGATCTCCCCCTATATCTTGTAATTCATACACGCATTTGATACATGATATGAAGAATTTGAAATGCATGATGAAATATGGTGCCTGATGCAATTCAGCATGCGTGCGATAACATTAATGAGGAATAAGCATGCAGAATAGCGCATCAAAAGCATCAGAGCTCAAGCATGTATCGAAGTATCAGAGCATAGAGCGACAAAAGTATCAGAGCACCGAGCACCATAGGGTTTAAGATTACAACTCAATCCAATAAAAGTTTCGAAAGAACGAGAGTTGTAACTTTAAAAAAATGCCCTTATTATAGACCCGCTTGAAGACTAACTCAGATTTCTCCCCCTTTGTCATCAAATGACCAAAAGGATAGAAACTGAGGACTAACGCCCCTGAAGATATTCAAGTCGATGGAGGAGCGCCAGTGTTGTTGGGGTCGGTTGTTGAAGTAGGGCCTGCTGCAGTGTCGTCCAAGTCTTCATTTTCATCAGTGTCGCGCGATGAAGAATATGAACTGGCCACTAGAGAAGGAACCTTGACCTTCTTGAATTTCTTCGGCGGAGGTGCCGACCAGGCAAATTCTTCTTTGAGGCCCATGTTCTCTAAATCTTCAGCACTATATACTTGAGACAGAACAGCCCAGGTGCGGTTGAAGGTTTCATGAAGGTAGTAATGGTTTTTCTTCACTGCATTATATGTGGCAGTCATGTTGTGAAGAATTGAACCAAACTGACGCTTGACCCATTTGTGATTGCGATCAACCTTTTGATGAAGACTGAGGAGTAACTCACAATCAGTCATCACCCTGGGTGCTGTGGCTTGAGGATTTGTCTTGGCAGTATTAGCAGCAGAGTCATGTGTGGCAGAGTCATCATTGGTGGAATAAGAAGCAGCCTTGCGAAATTGACCATCCAATGGACGAATGCCTTCATCTATCACAGCAGTGGCCTTGCCCTTTTCATCAGCTGAGGAAAATGTACTTTTGAGGACTTCAATAGGAGGCAAGTAGCTGCAGTGGTTGAGAGTTTCAGCCTTGTAGTTGAGTGAAGACCTTGTCCTGATGAATCTCATAATCCAAGGTGCATAAGGCTTCAGCTCAAATGGTGACATAGCAATGTTGGCCAGAGTCCTCATGAAGAAATCATGGAAGTTTATGGGAACGCCATGTATGATATTGAAAAGCATATTCTTCATGATGCCAACAATTTCTTCATCGGAAGAATCATGTCCTTTGATGGGACATATTGTCTTCGTCAGAATGCGATAGATAGTCCTAGGCACATACAGCAATTCCTTGACGAGGAATTTGGTACGAGGTGATTTCCCTGGCTTCAGAGGCTTCATGAGCACTTGCATATAGTGGTTTGACAGTTCAGGTTCATCATACACGCAACGCGCATCTTCAGTGGGTGGACTAAGAGAAAGGCAGCGAAGCAATTCAGTTGCTGGGGCCTTGTAATGTGTATTTTCAGTCATCCAGTCCAGAACCCATGAATTGACATCTTCAGAGTTGCCAGTGATGTGCAGTGTAGCATAGAACTGAAGAATAAGTTCTTCATTCCAATCGCATATATCAGTGCAGAAATTAAGCAGCCCAGCGTCGTGAAGAACACTGAGGACTGGCGTGAAGCACGGCATAGACTCCATATCCACGTGAGGAATATGTGCATGGTCGAAGACTTTGTCTTTGTTGTAAAGCACTGAGGAATAGAAATTTGCTTGGCTGGCAGTCCAGAAACGCCTCTTCCTTATGCGAGCAGAGTCATAAGGATTGTATTCAGTGAAGAATACGTGCTCGCCATAGAAGTCTTCAGCCTTGAATTTCTGTTTGCGTGAGAATGGATCCTTTGGCCTTGGCAGAGGAGTGTCAGTGAGTTGCATCACGACCTCAGGAATCACAAGCTCAGGTTCTTCAGGCCGAGGAATTTCAGTATGTTCCTCAGGTGCAGTCACCTTGTCTGTTTCAGCAACAGTTTCTTCAGCACTAGTGGCTGGAATTTCTTCATTCATAGAAGCAGTGGGATGAGTTGCATCAGAGCCCAATTTTATGGTTGGTGAAGAAGAGTGAGGAATTTGCTGCAGGGGAGTGAAGAGTGGGGAATTGGGATGCTGACTTTCCCAAAAGTCGTCATTCATTACTGGAGTTGTGCTTCCAACATCCACATCTTCATCATCAATTTCTTCAACACCAGCCTCTTCAGCATCAAACTAAGGCATTGGTGATGAGACTATTGGGGTTGAAGTGATTGTATCCACTTCAATTTCTTCATCAATCTGCTCTGAGGAAGCAGCAGACTGAGTTTCTTCATCTGATCCACTGGGGATCAAATAATCTTCACCAAAAGGAACAAGGTCCTTTGATGGCATGGAGGAGATAGGAACAGCATCAATTGGATTGGCAAATGAGCTGGTCATGGGCTTCATCTTCTTTGGGACTGAAGATTCTGAAGCACTTGATGCTTTCCTTTTCTTTACTGCAGCTCGCTCTGCAGCCTTGGTTTTCTTCACATCTAAAGAAGAGGGAAGAACTGGAGTTGGAGTTGGTGCAGATGGAGCTGAGGAATCTGGTTCAGTTTCTTCAGGCACAACTGATGCAGTTGCCCTGGTCACTTCATTTTCTTCAGGCGCACCACTAGTGGATGCCCTGGCAATTTCATCAATGGCTGGAGCAGAGTCATCAGCCTTGGAACTAGCATTTTCTTCAGCAGCCTGAACTTCATCAGCGGTGCTGGCATGTTCTTCAGTTTGCTGAACAGATGCTTCAGCTTGAGGAATTTGTTGCTTTGAGGCAGTACCCTTGGTGAAGGTATCAGTCAGCCTCACAAATCTGACCTTGGCTCCTTGCCAATCAGCATAGTACGAGTCAAAGTTGTCACTGAGGGCTTTGATCTCAGCTTGCATCTTGACAAGTTCCTCAGGCTTCATTTTGAGAACATTTTTCTTCAACAGCTTCTCTTTGCGGTACTGGGATTTCTTGATCTCTCTGGCCCTATCATATTTCCACTTCTCCTCTTGGATGAAGTGAGTCAGCATGTGACTTTGGCCAGGTGTCAGCTTGAAATCAGGCATAGGAGTGTTGGGATCCTTGTGCCAGAGATCAATATAATCTAGGATTGCCCTTGGATCCAAAAGCAGGGGCACGGGTGTGCCTTTGGCTTTAGCAGCCCTTTCTTGGTGGTCTCTGATGATTTCAGCGAGTTCTTCTTCATCAGCTTCATCATCATCAGAGGGCATAGTGAAGACCACTTGCTTCTTTGGACTTGGGCGAGTGCCGCGTCCAGCGGTAGCCTTTTTCTTCAGTAACGAGGGTCCAGTTGAGGATTTTGGTGCGGCTGAGGAACTAGCTGAGACACCAGAGGCAATAGAGATGCCAGTTGTCCTTTGGCATGAGGCCAGATGCACAGGAGCTGAGGATTTTGTGGGAGCAGGAGCAGCATGAGGAATTTGCTTTGAAGATTTTGAAGATTCTGGCCGTGAGGGCGCAGCTGAGGAACTTGGCCGTGAGGGCATTGAAGGTGAAGTACTTGGCTTACGAGCAGGCTTCTTCATCATTGATTTCCTCGGCTTGGCAGAAGCCTCAGTGGCAGCAGTAGCAGCAGATTCTTCATTGAATTTCCTCACTGCTTCTTTTGCTTTCTTTTGCAGTTTACGCTGGTGCTTAGCCCATTCTTGAGGAAAATCCTCTCCTCTTCTGATGCTTGTGGGATCAGCCACTTGGCCAGGTGCCAATGGAGGTCTTGGGCATGGAGGGTTTACTGCGAATTTCTTCATGTACTTGGGAGTGACGTATCTGTACTCCCTCCACTCACGTGCCCATCTCCTTTCAATCCTTTGGATGCGCACCTTGCGCTGATTTTTGTCTTCTTTACCAAATTTGGATTCATCAGGTGTGCAATACCCAGCATAAATGTCCTCAGGGATTTCAAATGCAGTCATGACCTCTGGTCTCTTTCCTCCTTTCTGCGGCCTTTTACCTTCAGCCATTTTCTTCAGATGAGGAATTTGAACAATGGAATTCTCTGAAGATGTATGCAACTTTTCTTCGAGGAACGCTGCAAATGAGTTAAGTTGATGAGAACCTAAGGATTCAGCAGCGGACATGTGTACCTGTGAACAGAGTATAGTTGCGAGGAATTTGAAGAGGTCATATGCGTTCTCAGAGGGTTTTTCATAAAGAACAAGTTTTGAGGAATTTGACCAGATTCGTCTTGAGGAATTTCACTAAGCTCCATATATATCTTAGGTTCCAGAGTTGTATAGATTGAGAATCCACACAATTGAGGAATCTTGAAGAAATTTAGACTTAGGGAAATGAATCAAGAACAGAGAATGAGTGAGGTGTTTTGTGTGTGAGGATTTGAAGAATAAAAACACCTTTGAAGATTTTGTAGAGAAACTTTGAATCAAAGAGGGCAGTAAAAATAGCTTTTAATTACCCTGAATGAAGAACACGACGAACTGTGAGTTGGAACAGAGAAGTTCGTCAATGCAGATCTTCCACGCCCTAACTTGGCGGAGGAAGACGTCTACGGCGGCGGCGGAGGTGAAGATTTCCGCAGTCGGCGCGAGTACGTCGGCGACGAGGTCAAGGCAGTGAAGCTCTTCCTCACCGGCGACGATGGAGTAGCGGCGGCGCTAGGGTTTGGAAGCTTGAGCGGGGGGAAGTGAGATCGAGCGGAGTAAAGAAGTGAAGATGGTGACGGAGGGGTATTTATAGCCGCAGAAAAAAAACTGCTTGTCCGAAGATTTAGGACTAACATGCCCCTGGCCGTTCTCCTTCACTTGACATGTGTCACCCACGTACTGTGTAGTGGAGATCGTGTAAGATCGTGGGTGAGTAAAATAATCCATCGTGGGAAGTGGAACGGATTGAGCGGCAAAACCGAAGGTTTGGATAAGATTAGTTTTAACGTTCCGTTCGCAATTTCTTCAGCTGACAAGGACACAGTGAAGAATTTGAACGAGTTTTAAATAGAACGCACATGAAGAATTTGTGAATAGACTGGATTGAGTATAGCATAGAGGGGAAGGGTCCGATCACATTCACTTAGCAAAAAAAATCCAACTTGAAGAAATAGCTATAAGTGAATGCTGTAGAGGACATAAACTCATATATATATATATAGCCAATGAAGAAAAACGACGGCACAAGTGAAGACTTTGTAAAGTTTGAAGAATTTGAAAAACTGAAGAATTTCAAAAGTTGAGGAAAAACTCAAATTGAAGATTTTCAACTTTTGTGGTGGCGTGACCCACCGTGTAAGAATGATGATTTCAGACACCGCGTACAGTTGTCGTAGGGTTCTGAGAATCAAATTCTTCATTAATTTCTTCACACTTAGAGTGTATCTTCATTGATTGAAGAAAAACGTTTCTTCATGTGTTGCACATCTAAGTCATCAATTTTGCATAAGTGTTAGGATGAGTGCATTTTCAAAGTACATTCGAAGATTCTAAGATATTTAGCTCACACCGCAACTTGCTAAATCTCTTCTCATCCAAGGGCTTAGTGAAGATATCGGCTAGCTGTTCTTCAGTCTTCACATGCTCAATAGAAATGTCGCCCTTCAACACATGATCACGAAGAAAATGATGACGAATCTGAATGTGCTTTGTCTTCGAGTGCTGAACTGGGTTGTGAGCAATCTTGATGGCACTCTCATTGTCACAGAGAAGAGGCACGTTCTTCACGTTGACTCCATAGTCCTTGAGTGTTTGCTTCATCCATAGTAGTTGAGCACAACAAGAACCAGCAGCAATGTATTCAGCTTCAGCAGTAGACAGTGATACGCAGTTCTGTTTCTTCGAGGACCAACAGACCAAGGATCGTCCGAGGAAATGACAAGTACCAGATGTTGACTTGCGATCCACACGGTCACCAGCATAGTCAGAATCAGAATATCCAATGAGGTCAAAGTCTGAGCCCTTGGGGTACCATAATCCTAGTGTTGGTGTGTGAGCTAGATATCGAAGAATATGCTTCACAGCTATATGGTGTGATTCCTTCGGTGCAGCTTGAAATCGTGCACACATGCAAACACTAAGCATTATATCTGGCCTAGATGCACATAAGTACAATAAAGAGCCAATCATGGAGCGATATACCTTGTGATCGAAGTCAGTACCATTTTCATCAGTGCATAGATGACCATTTGTGGGCATAGGAATTTTGAGACCTTTGCAGTCTTGCATGCCGAATTTCTTCAGGACATCCTTGAGGTATTTCTCCTGAGATATGAATATCCCATTGTGCTGTTGACGAATTTGTAGACCTAAGAAGAATTTCAATTCTCCCATCATAGACATTTGATATTCTTCACTCATCATATAGACAAATTCATCACTATAACGTTGGTCAGTACAGCCAAAGATGATATCATCAACATATATTTGGCACACAAACAGTTCACCATCATATGATTTAGTAAAAAGAGTGGGATTGAGTGAACCGGGTGTGAAGCCTTTCTTCATGAAGAATTCCTTCAATGTGTCATACCACGCCCGTGGGGCCTGCTTGAGGCCATAGAGGGCCTTGTTAAGTCTGAAGACTTTGTCAGGATGTTTTGGATCTTCAAAACCTGGTGGTTGAGCAACATATACTTCTTCCTCAATCTTACCATTGAGAAATGCACTTTTCACATCCATTTGATATAAGATGATATCATGATGGTTAGCATAAGCAAGTAATATGCGAATAGCTTCAAGTCTAGCAACAGGTGCAAAAGTTTCATCGAAATCAATTCCTTCAACCTGTGTGTAGCCTTGAGCTACTAGTCGTGCCTTATTCCTCACCACAACACCATTTTCATCTTGCTTGTTGCGGTAGATCCACTTTGTACCAATGATGTTATGCTTGCGAGGATCGGGACGATTGACCAGTTCCCATACGTTGTTGAGCTTGAACTGATGTAATTCTTCTTGCATGGCCTGAATCCACTCAGGCTCCATAAATGCTTCATCTACCTTAGTGGGCTCTGTGATAGAGACAAAAGCAAAGTGCCCACAAAAGTTAGATAGATGTGAAGCTTTTGAGCATGTGAGAGGACATGGTGCTCTAATGTCATCGATGATCTTCTCCATTTGCACTTCTTTTGCAACGCGAGGTTGAGTTGGTTGCCGTTGAGGAATTTGATCAGCATTTTCTTCAGCATCAATTTCCTCAGCATTTTCTTCAGGTGCATCAGTTCGACGTTCTTCACGTTCTGGAATGAATTCTTCAGCAGATTCTTCAGTAGGAATGATATCTTCAGTAGCCTTGTGCTTGATCGATTCCTCAGGTGCTGGTTCATCTAACACAGAAGGTAGGTGCTCTCTTTGCGAGCCATTAGTTTCATCGAACCGCACATCTACAGTTTCAACAATCTTGTGAAGAACATTGTTGAAGACTCTGTAGGTGTGCGAGTCCTTTCCGTAACCAAGCATGAAACCTTCATGTGCTTTCGGTGCAAATTTAGAATTGTGATGAGGATCTCTAATCCAGCATTTAGCACCAAAGACTTTGAAATAACTCACATTGGGTTTCTTGTCAGTGAGGAGTTCATAGGCAGTCTTCTTGAAGAATTTGTGAAGATATACTCTGTTGATGATATGGCACGCAGTATCAATTGCATCAACCCAGAAACGACGAGGGGTTTTGTACTCATCGAGCATAGTGCGAGCCATCTCAGCAAGAGTCCTGTTCTTGCGCTCCACGACGCCATTCTGTTGAGGAGTATAAGGAGCAGATAATTCATGAGTAATACCAAGTTCATCAAGATAGTCATCGAGACCCGAATTCTTGAACTCAGTGCCATTGTCACTTCTGATGTGCTAAATCTTCACACCAAAGTTAGTTGAAGCCCTCGAGGAAAATCGTTTGAAGACTTCCTGCACTTCAGTTTTGTAAGAGACAAGGTGCACCCATGTGTAACGAGAGTAATCATCAACAATAACAAAACCATATTGAGATGCCTCATTAGAGACAGAGGAATAATGGTTAGGACCGAAGAGATCCATGTGAAGCAATTCAAATGGACGAGTAGTGGTCATGATAGTCTTCGCTGGATGCTTGGCCTTGGTCATCTTTCCAGCTTCACAGGCACCGCATAAGTGATCCTTGAGGAATTTGACTTTCTCAATGCCAATGACATGCTTCTTCTTCGCAAGCGTGTGCAGATTCCTCATGCCTGCATGACCAAGTCGTCGATGCCATAGCCATCCTTCTGAAGCTTTTGCAAGTAGGCACACGGCAGGTTGTGAATCTGCAGAGAAATCAACAATATACAAGTCTCCTTTCCTAAAGCCTTCGAAGACTTTGGATTTGTCAGATTCCATAATCACAACACAACGATACTTGCCGAAGACAACAACCATATCAAGATCACAAAGCATTGAGACAGACATAAGATTGTATCCTAAGGACTCAACAAGCATGACTTTGTCCATGTGTCGATCCTTTGTGATGGCAACCTTACCTAGACCCAATACCTGACTTTTGCTTTTATCAGCGAAGATGATATGCTTCATGTGTGATGCTGATAAGGGAGCATCCATCAACAGATTCTTGTCACCGGTCATGTGATTTGTACATCCACTATCAAGTACCCATTCAGTGGCTTTGGGTTGATCATCCTCCAGATGAATTAGTGCAACTTACGAACCTCATATGCTTCAGTAGTGAAGAATATGATATTACAATTCATCAGATCAATTTCATCAAGCAGTAGAACCGATAAAACAGAGGGAGGACGTGTGAAATGAAAGTTCATTTCATCATGGTTAGCCTGCGTCCTTTCAGGCATTTCTGTCAGGTCTCCAGCAAATTCTTCAGACGTTGCAGCACGTCTGGAGACCTGACCCTGCAGAGGAGATTAGTTATTTTTCTTCACCACCCACATCTGAAGGGGTGGCAAAGAGTTCATCACTCTGCGAGCTCCATATGAGAATGGTGGCAAAGCAGCCAAAACGTTTCGTTTTACATAAGAGGTGTTAGGATAAGCATATGAATAAGCAGAGAAATTCTTCGAGGACTTATGAACATAATAATTTGAAGAATAATGCTCATATTCATAGCCCTTGGCTCTTCCCTGCGAAACAGAGTTGTTAGCACTATGATGTTCATATGAGGACTTTGATCCATGTGAGGAATTTGATCCTCTTGAGGAATTTGGTCCGTATGAGGACTTGGATCCATATGAAAAATTTGGTCCATATGAAGAATTAGATCTGGGGTTCCTTTTCTTCACAGGTGGTGTCATGAGGACATTCACCTGAAGACTTTCAAGGCAGCTTTTGGGAACCCAGATTTTCTTCATAGGGGAACCGTTCCTGCAGTTAGTGCCAACATATCTAGCAAATACTTCACCATTCTGATTTTTGAACAGTTTATAGTTGGAGTCAAATGACTCATCAGAAGAATGAGAAGATTCACATGTATAGCCAGATAAATCAGATGGATCAACTGGAGGTCCCTTTGCAGCAACCCATGAGGTTTTGGGGTACTGCTCAGGCTTCCAATAGGTACCATCCGCATTGAGTTTCCTCTCAAAGGCAATACCCTCTTTCCTAGGTTCCTGTTGAGGATCTGCTTTTTAAGCACATCACAAAGAGCCTGATGCCCTTTGAGGCTTTTGTACATGCCTGTCATGTACAATTCCTTCAGCCCTGCATCGTCAGTGATACTAGCAATGTCCTCAGATGAGGAATTAGTGATAGCAGAGACAGGTGAGGAATTTGTAACATTTGAAGCATCTGAACATTCAGGTGAAGAATTAGCAGATTCTCGTTCAATGCATTTTAAACATGGAGGAATAAATTCTTCCTGAGCAGCGCTGATTTGTTGAGCAAGTAATGAATCGCGCTCCTTCTGAAGATCTTCATAACTCACTCTTAGCTTCTCAAGGTCTTGCTTCTTTTGAAGATATTCATAAGAAAGCTTCTCATGATCAGATAAGAGAGTGTTATGATGATTTTGAAGGTTGTCAAGCTTAGTCTGAAGTCTCTGAAGATTTTCAGTCAAGGCCTTAGTGCGATCCATTTCTTCACCCAACATATCATCACTTCTGTCTAGCATGTTTTGAACCTTTTCAAAAGCCTTGTGTTATTGCACATCAATCTTAGCAAGTTTAGAGTAGCTAGGCTTAAGATTTTCATCAGATTCATCATCACTAGATTCAGAGGAGGCGTATTTGAGTACCTTAGCACCCTTTGCCATGAAGCAATAGGTGGGAGCGTAGTCATCACTGCCTTCGTCAGCCTTGTTGGTGAGATCACTTTCTTCAGCGTTGAAGATGGATTTGCTGACGAATGCAGTAGCGAGGGCTAGGCTCGCCACACCAGACTCAGAGTCTTCAGATTGTTCCTCTTCCTCATTTTCTTCAGATTCAGCCTCAGAGTCCATTTCCTTGCCAATGAATGCCCGAGCCTTCTTGGAGCTGCTCTTCTTGTGAGACGAAGACTTCGAGGATTTTGATGATGAAGATTTTGAGGATTTCTTCTTTTTCTTCGCATCATCAGAACTGTAATCCTTGTATTTCTTCTTCTTTGATTCCTTTTCCCACTGAGGACAATCTTGAATGTAATGTCCTGGTTTCTTGCACTTGTGACAAAGCCTCTTCTTATAGTCACTGGTTGAGGGATCGTTGCTCCTTGAGGATTTTCCAAAACGACCACGTCTTGAGAACTTCTGGAATTTCTTCACAAGCAGCGCCAGATCATGACTCAGTTCTTCAGGATCACCAAGGCTGCTATCAGAGTCTTCATCTTCGGACTCAGATACTACCTTGGCCTTCAGTGCACGTGATCTGCCATAGCTCGAACCGTAGAGATCTCTCTTCTCAGCAAGCTGGAATTCATGAGTGTTTAGCCTCTCGAGGATATCAGCGGGGTCAAGTGACTTGTAATCAGCACGCTCTTGAATCATCAGTGCCAGAGTGTCAAATGAGGAATCAAGCGATCTCAGCAATTTCTTCACCACCTCATGGTCGGTGATGTCAGTGTCACCAAGTGCTTGAAGCTCATTTGAGATGTCAGTGAGACGATCGAAGGTTTGCTGAACATTTTCATTGTCGAGTCTTTTGAAGCGGTTGAAGAGATTTCGAAGAACATCAACTCGAGAATCACGCTGAGTTGAAACTCCTTCATTGACTTTTGACAGCCTATCCCAGATAAGCTTAGCAGTTTCCAAAGCACTCACTCTACCATACTGTCCTTTGCTCAGATGACCACATATGATATTCTTCGCTTGGGAATCAAGTTGCTTGAATCTCTTCACATCGGTAGCGTTCAGTGAGGGTGAGACGGAGGGAACACCATTTTCCACAACATACCAGAGATCGTTATCAATTGCCTCAAGATGTATGCGCATCTTGTTCCTCCAGTAGGGGTAGTCCGTCCCATCAAAGGTAGGACACCCAGCAGAGACTTTGATCATACCTGCGGTCGACATAACTAAAACTCCAGGCGGTTAAACCTAAATCACACAGAACAAGGGAGTACCTTGCTCTGATACCAATTGAAAGTGCGTTATATCGACTAGAGGGGGGGTGAATAGGCGATTTTTATGAAATTCTTCACTGAGGAATTTGCTCGTAAGGAAATTCCTTAGCGAAGAAATACTAGCAGCGGAATAAGTACTCAGAAGTAAACATAACAGATTACATGCATGGTCATCATGATGAAATGAAGACAAACACAGAGTACAGAAAGCGTAGGCACAGGATAACTCTAGATGAAGACAGACAGACTGAAGAAATTGAACTGAGGAATTTGTGAAAGTCTTCAGTCAAAGTCTTCAAACACAGATATGAACAAACAGACAACACAGTAATGAGGAAATGAAGGTGTTGAGGAAATGGAACCAGTAAGCTTGGTGAAGACAATGATTTGGTAGACCAGTTCCAACTGCTGTCTCAGTTGTACGTCTGGTTGGAGCGGCTGAGTATTTAAACTCGAGGACACATAGTCCCGGACACCCAGTCCTGAGCACGCAGCTCGGGACACCAAGTCCTCACCGTATTCTCCTTGAACAAAGGACACACAGTCCTCGTCCAATCACTCGTGGTAAGTCTTCAGGTGACTTCCAAACCTTCACAAACTTGGTCACTCGGCGATCCACAATTCCTCTTGGATGCTCTAGACCTTGACGCCTAACCGTCTGGAAGAAGCACGGTCTTCAAAGGTAACAAGCGTCGGATCCACGCAGGATCAATTTCTTCAGTGATGCTCAATCACTTTGGGTTTGTAGGTGTTTGGGTTTGGGTTTGGATTTTCCTCACTTGATGATTTTCGCTCAAAGTCCTCGGAGGATGGGTTGCTCTCAAATGACAAGTGTCAAGTTTACGCGGAGCAGCCAACCAGCTAGTGGTTGAAGGGGGCGGCTATTTATAGCCTAGGGAGCAGCCCGACATGATAAGACATAAATGCCCTTCAATGATATGACCGTTAGGTGGACAAGATATTTTAGGACAGCTGGCGCGTGGCACAGCAACGGTCGGAAATTTGGAGTACAAATTCCTCAGGGCTATCATGTTCCTCACTGTGTAGTCAATTCGCACTGGCGAATTCCTAACTCCTCAGTCAGAGCAAAGTCCTCAGTGACCAGAAGAACTGCGTCTCTGTTACTGAAGAAATTGACTGAACTGTATGAGATTTCCAATGGCTTCACTCAAAGGGATTGGTAGGTGTAGGATTTGAGTTGAGCATCACATGGAAATTTTCTCCTTAGTATTTCCTCGACCCCCTTTAACAGTACGGTGTTTCCTATGACTCAAGAAAGAGAAAAATGAAACTACGAAAACAAAAGTCTTCACGCTTCACATTCCTCAAACGAATACCATGTCTTCAAGGTCACACCAATTTCTTCACTTTCAAAGTCTTCAGAAAGTCTTCAGAATATCAAAGTCTTTGGTCGAAGAACTTCATTTTTAGGGGTCGACTTTTACTGTAAATATCAAACTCCTCATAGACTTATAGACCTGTGTACACTCATAAACACATCGGATGCTTAACCTATAAGTCTTCAATACACCAAAATCACTAAGGGGCACTAGATGCACTTACAATCTCCCCCTTTTTGGTGATTGATGACAATATAGGTTAAGTTTTTAACGGGGATAAATATGTGAAGTGTATAAACTAATATTGAGGAATGTGATTGCAAGATATAGAAGAACTCCCCCTGAAGTTGTGCATAGTGAGGAATTTGCTTTTGAAGCAATGCACACTTGAAGAGTTAAATCATGGAGATCTCCCCCTATATCTTGTAATTCATACACGCATTTGATACATGATATGAAGAATTTGAAATGCATGATGAAATATGGTGCCTGATGCAATTCAGCATGCGTGCGATAACATTAATGAGGAATAAGCATGCAGAATAGCGCATCAAAAGCATCAGAGCTCAAGCATGTATCGAAGTATCAGAGCATAGAGCGACAAAAGTATCAGAGCACCGAGCACCATAGGGTTTAAGATTACAACTCAATCCAATAAAAGTTTCGAAAGAACGAGAGTTGTAACTTAAAAAAAATGCCCTTATTATAGACCCGCTTGAAGACTAACTCAGATTTCTCCCCCTTTGTCATCAAATGACCAAAAGGATAGAAACTGAGGACTAACGCCCCTGAAGATATTCAAGTCGATGGAGGAGCGCCAGTGTTGTTGGGGTCGGTTGTTGAAGTAGGGCCTGCTGCAGTGTCGTCCAAGTCTTCATTTTCATCAGTGTCGCGCGAAGAAGAATATGAACTGGCCACTAGAGAAGGAACCTTGACCTTCTTGAGTTTCTTCGGCGGAGGTGCCGACCAGGAAAATTCTTCTTTGAGGCCCATGTTCTCTAAATCTTCAGCACTATATACTTGAGACAGAACAGCCCAGGTGCGGTTGAAGGTTTCATGAAGGTAGTAATGGTTTTTCTTCACTGCATTATATGTGGCAGTCATGTTGTGAAGAATTGAACCAAACTGACGCTTGACCCATTTGTGATTGCGATCAACCTTTTGATGAAGACTGAGGAGTAACTCACGATCAGTCATCACCCTGGGTGCTGTGGCTTGAGGATTTGTCTTGGCAGTATTAGCAGCAGAGTCATGTGTGGCAGAGTCATCATTGGTGGAATAAGAAGCAGCCTTGCGAAATTGACCATCCAATGGACGAATGCCTTCATCTATCACAGCAGTGGCCTTGCCCTTTTCATCAGCTGAGGAAAATGTCCTTTTGAGGACTTCAATAGGAGGCAAGTAGCTGCAGTGGTTGAGAGTTTCAGCCTTGTAGTTGAGTGAAGACCTTGTCCTGATGAATCTCATAATCCAAGGTGCATAAGGCTTCAGCTCAAATGGTGACATAGCAATGTTGGCCAGAGTCCTCATGAAGAAATCATGGAAGTTTATGGGAACGCCATGTATGATATTGAAAAGCATATTCTTCATGATGCCAACAATTTCTTCATCGGAAGAATCATGTCCTTTGATGGGACATATTGTCTTCGTCAGAATGTGATAGATAGTCCTAGGCACATACAGCAATTCCTTGACGAGGAATTTGGTACGAGGTGATTTCCCTGGCTTCAGAGGCTTCATGAGCACTTGCATATAGTGGTTTGACAGTTCAGGTTCATCATACACGCAACGCGCATCTTCAGTGGGTGGACTAAGAGAAAGGCAGCGAAGCAATTCAGTTGTTGGGGCCTTGTAATGTGTATTTTCAGTCATCCAGTCCAGAACCCATGAATTGACATCTTCAGAGTTGCCAGTGATGTGCAGTGTAGCATAGAACTGAAGAATAAGTTCTTCATTCCAATCGCATATATCAGTGCAGAAATTAAGCAGCCCAGCGTCGTGAAGAACACTGAGGACTGGCGTGAAGCACGGCATAGACTCCATATCCACGTGAGGAATATGTGCATGGTCGAAGACTTTGTCTTTGTTGTAAAGCACTGAGGAATAGAAATTTGCTTGGCTGGCAGTCCAGAAACGCCTCTTCCTTATGCGAGCAGAGTCATAAGGATTGTATTCAGTGAAGAATACGTGCTCGCCATAGAAGTCTTCAGCCTTGAATTTCTGTTTGCGTGAGAATGGATCCTTTGGCCTTGGCAGAGGAGTGTCAGTGAGTTGCATCACGACCTCAGGAATCACAAGCTCAGGTTCTTCAGGCCGAGGAATTTCAGTATGTTCCTCAGGTGCAGTCACCTTGTCTGTTTCAGCAACAGTTTCTTCAGCACTAGTGGCTGGAATTTCTTCATTCATAGAAGCAGTGGGATGAGTTGCATCAGAGCCCAATTTTATGGTTGGTGAAGAAGAGTGAGGAATTTGCTGCAGGGGAGTGAAGAGTGGGGAATTGGGATGCTGACTTTCCCAAAAGTCGTCATTCATTACTGGAGTTGTGCTTCCAACATCCACATCTTCATCATCAATTTCTTCAACACCAGCCTCTTCAGCATCAAACTAAGGCATTGGTGATGAGACTATTGGGGTTGAAGTGATTGTATCCACTTCAATTTCTTCATCAATCTGCTCTGAGGAAGCAGCAGACTGAGTTTCTTCATCTGATCCACTGGGGATCAAATAATCTTCACCAAAAGGAACAAGGTCCTTTGATGGCATGGAGGAGATAGGAACAGCATCGATTGGATTGGCAAATGAGCTGGTCATGGGCTTCATCTTCTTTGGGACTGAAGATTCTGAAGCACTTGATGCTTTCCTTTTCTTTACTGCAGCTCGCTCTGCAGCCTTGGTTTTCTTCACATCTAAAGAAGAGGGAAGAACTGGAGTTGGAGTTGGTGCAGATGGAGCTGAGGAATCTGGTTCAGTTTCTTCAGGCACAACTGATGCAGTTGCCCTGGTCACTTCATTTTCTTCAGGCGCACCACTAGTGGATGCCCTGGCAATTTCATCAATGGCTGGAGCAGAGTCATCAGCCTTGGAACTAGCATTTTCTTCAGCAGCCTGAACTTCATCAGCGGTGCTGGCATGTTCTTCAGTTTGCTGAACAGATGCTTCAGCTTGAGGAATTTGTTGCTTTGAGGCAGTACCCTTGGTGAAGGTATCAGTCAGCCTCACAAATCTGACCTTGGCTCCTTGCCAATCAGCATAGTACGAGTCAAAGTTGTCACTGAGGGCTTTGATCTCAGCTTGCATCTTGACAAGTTCCTCAGGCTTCATTTTGAGAACATTTTTCTTCAACAGCTTCTCTTTGCGGTACTGGGATTTCTTGATCTCTCTGGCCCTATCATATTTCCACTTCTCCTCTTGGATGAAGTGAGTCAGCATGTGACTTTGGCCAGGTGTCAGCTTGAAATCAGGCATAGGAGTGTTGGGATCCTTGTGCCAGAGATCAATATAATCTAGGATTGCCCTTGGATCCAAAAGCAGGGGCACGGGTGTGCCTTTGGCTTTAGTAGCCCTTTCTTGGCGGTCTCTGATGATTTCAGCGAGTTCTTCTTCATCAGCTTCATCATCATCAGAGGGCATAGTGAAGACCACTTGCTTCTTTGGACTTGGGCGAGTGCCGCGTCCAGCGGTAGCCTTTTTCTTCAGTAACGAGGGTCCAGTTGAGGATTTTGGTGCGGCTGAGGAACTAGCTAAGACACCAGAGGCAATAGAGATGCCAGTTGTCCTTTGGCATGAGTCCAGATGCACAGGAGCTGAGGATTTTGTGGGAGCAGGAGCAGCATGAGGAATTTGCTTTGAAGATTTTGAAGATTCTGGCCGTGAGGGCGCAGCTGAGGAACTTGGCCGTGAGGGCATTGAAGGTGAAGCACTTGGCTTACGAGCAGGCTTCTTCATCATTGATTTCCTCGGCTTGGCAGAAGCCTCAGTGGCAGCAGCAGCAGCAGATTCTTCATTGAATTTCCTCACTGCTTCTTTTGCTTTCTTTTGCAGTTTACGCTGGTGCTTAGCCCATTCTTGAGGAAAATCCTCTCCTCTTCTGATGCTTGTGGGATCAGCCACTTGGCCAGGTGCCAATGGAGGTCTTGGGCATGGAGGGTTTACTGCGAATTTCTTCATGTACTTGGGAGTGACGTATCTGTACTCCCTCCACTCACGTGCCCATCTCCTTTCAATCCTTTGGATGCGCACCTTGCGCTGATTTTTGTCTTCTTTACCAAATTTGGATTCATCAGGTGTGCAATACCCAGCATAAATGTCCTCAGGGATTTCAAATGCAGTCATGACCTCTGGTCTCTTTCCTCCTTTCTGCGGCCTTTTACCTTCAGCCATTTTCTTCAGATGAGGAATTTGAACAATGGAATTCTCTGAAGATGTATGCAACTTTTCTTCGAGGAACGCTGCAAATGAGTTAAGTTGATGAGAACCTAAGGATTCAGCAGCGGACATGTGTACCTGTGAACAGAGTATAGTTGCGAGGAATTTGAAGAGGTCATATGCGTTCTCAGAGGGTTTTTCATAAAGAACAAGTTTTGAGGAATTTGACCAGATTCGTCTTGAGGAATTTCACTAAGCTCCATATATATCTTAGGTTCCAGAGTTGTATAGATTGAGAATCCACACAATTGAGGAATCTTGAAGAAATTTAGACTTAGGGAAATGAATCAAGAACAGAGAATGAGTGAGGTGTTTTGTGTGTGAGGATTTGAAGAATAAAAACACCTTTGAAGATTTTGTAGAGAAACTTTGAATCAAAGAGGGCAGTAAAAATAGCTTTTAATTACCCTGAATGAAGAACACGATGAACTGTGAGTTGGAACAGAGAAGTTCGTCAATGCAGATCTTCCACGCCCTAACTTGGCGGAGGAAGACGTCTACGGCGGCGGCGGAGGTGAAGATTTCCGCAGTCGGCGCGAGTACGTCGGCGACGAGGTCAAGGCAGTGAAGCTCTTCCTCACCGGCGACGATGGAGTAGCGGCGGCGCTAGGGTTTGGAAGCTTGAGCGGGGGGAAGTGAGATCGAGCGGAGTAAAGAAGTGAAGATGGCGACGGAGGGGTATTTATAGCCGCAGAAAAAAAACTGCTTGTCCAAAGATTTAGGACTAACATGCCCCTGGCCGTTCTCCTTCACTTGACATGTGTCACCCACGTACTGTGTAGTGGAGATCGTGTAAGATCGTGGGTGAGTAAAATAATCCATCGTGGGAAGTGGAACGGATTGAGCGGCAAAACCGAAGGTTTGGATAAGATTAGTTTTAACGTTCCGTTCGCAATTTCTTCAGCTGACAAGGACACAGTGAAGAATTTGAACGAGTTTTAAATAGAACGCACATGAAGAATTTGTGAATAGACTGGATTGAGTATAGCATAGAGGGGAAGGGTCCGATCACATTCACTTAGCAAAAAAAATCCAACTTGAAGAAATAGCTATAAGTGAATGCTGTAGAGGACATAAACTCATATATATATATATAGCCAATGAAGAAAAACGACGGCACAAGTGAAGACTTTGTAAAGTTTGAAGAATTTGAAAAACTGAAGAATTTCAAAAGTTGAGGAAAAACTCAAATTGAAGATTTTCAACTTTTGTGGTGGCGTGACCCACCGTGTAAGAATGATGATTTCAGACACCGCGTACAGTTGTCGTAGGGTTCTGAGAATCAAATTCTTCATTAATTTCTTCACACTTAGAGTGTTATTCTTCATTGATTGAAGAAAAACGTTTCTTCATGTGTTGCACATCTAAGTCATCAATTTTGCATAAGTGTTAGGATGAGTGCATTTTCAAAGTACATTCGAAGATTCTAAGATATTTAGCTCACACCGCAACTTGCTAAATCTCTTCTCATCCAAGGGCTTAGTGAAGATATCGGCTAGCTGTTCTTCAGTCTTCACATGCTCAATAGAAATGTCGCCCTTCAACACATGATCACGAAGAAAATGATGACGAATCTGAATGTGCTTTGTCTTCGAGTGCTGAACTGGGTTGTGAGCAATCTTGATGGCACTCTCATTGTCACAGAGAAGAGGCACGTTCTTCACGTTGACTCCATAGTCCTTGAGTGTTTGCTTCATCCATAGTAGTTGAGCACAACAAGAACCAGCAGCAATGTATTCAGCTTCAGCAGTAGACAGTGATACGCAGTTCTGTTTCTTCGAGGACCAACAGACCAAGGATCGTCCGAGGAAATGACAAGTACCAGATGTTGACTTGCGATCCACACGGTCACCAGCATAGTCAGAATCAGAATATCCAATGAGGTCAAAGTCTGAGCCCTTGGGGTACCATAATCCTAGTGTTGGTGTGTGAGCTAGATATCGAAGAATATGCTTCACAGCTATATGGTGTGATTCCTTCGGTGCAGCTTGAAATCGTGCACACATGCAAACACTAAGCATTATATCTGGCCTAGATGCACATAAGTACAATAAAGAGCCAATCATGGAGCGATATACCTTGTGATCGAAGTCAGTACCATTTTCATCAGTGCATAGATGACCATTTGTGGGCATAGGAATTTTGAGACCTTTGCAGTCTTGCATGCCGAATTTCTTCAGGACATCCTTGAGGTATTTCTCCTGAGATATGAATATCCCATTGTGCTGTTGATGAATTTGTAGACCTAAGAAGAATTTCAATTCTCCCATCATAGACATTTGATATTCTTCACTCATCATATAGACAAATTCATCACTATAACGTTGGTCAGTACAGCCAAAGATGATATCATCAACATATATTTGGCACACAAACAGTTCACCATCATATGATTTAGTAAAAAGAGTGGGATTGAGTGAACCGGGTGTGAAGCCTTTCTTCATGAAGAATTCCTTCAATGTGTCATACCACGCCCGTGGGGCCTGCTTGAGGCCATAGAGGGCCTTGTTAAGTCTGAAGACTTTGTCAGGATGTTTTGGATCTTCAAAACCTGGTGGTTGAGCAACATATACTTCTTCCTCAATCTTACCATTGAGAAATGCACTTTTCACATCCATTTGATATAAGATGATATCATGATGGTTAGCATAAGCAAGTAATATGCGAATAGCTTCAAGTCTAGCAACAGGTGCAAAAGTTTCATCGAAATCAATTCCTTCAACCTGTGTGTAGCCTTGAGCTACTAGTCGTGCCTTATTCCTCACCACAACACCATTTTCATCTTGCTTGTTGCGGTAGATCCACTTTGTACCAATGATGTTATGCTTGCGAGGATCGGGACGATTGACCAGTTCCCATACGTTGTTGAGCTTGAACTGATGTAATTCTTCTTGCATGGCCTGAATCCACTCAGGCTCCAGAAATGCTTCATCTACCTTAGTGGGCTCTGTGATAGAGACAAAAGCAAAGTGCCCACAAAAGTTAGATAGATGTGAAGCTTTTGAGCATGTGAGAGGACCTGGTGCTCTAATGTCATCGATGATCTTCTCCATTTGCACTTCTTTTGCAACGCGAGGGTGAGTTGGTTGCCGTTGAGGAATTTGATCAGCATTTTCTTCAGCATCAATTTCCTCAGCATTTTCTTCAGGTGCATCAGTTCGACGTTCTTCACGTTCTGGAATGAATTCTTCAGCAGATTCTTCAGTAGGAATGATATCTTCAGTAGCCTTGTGCTTGATCGATTCCTCAGGTGCTGGTTCATCTAACACAGAAGGTAGGTGCTCTCTTTGCGAGCCATTAGTTTCATCGAACCGCACATCTACAGTTTCAACAATCTTGTGAAGAACATTGTTGAAGACTCTGTAGGTGTGCGAGTCCTTTCCGTAACCAAGCATGAAACCTTCATGTGCTTTCGGTGCAAATTTAGAATTGTGATGAGGATCTCTAATCCAGCATTTAGCACCGAAGACTTTGAAATAACTCACATTGGGTTTCTTGTCAGTGAGGAGTTCATAGGCAGTCTTCTTGAAGAATTTGTGAAGATATACTCTGTTGATGATATGGCACGCAGTATCAATTGCATCAACCCAGAAACGACGAGGGGTTTTGTACTCATCGAGCATAGTGCGAGCCATCTCAGCAAGAGTCCTGTTCTTGCGCTCCACGACGCCATTCTGTTGAGGAGTATAAGGAGCAGATAATTCATGAGTAATACCAAGTTCATCAAGATAGTCATCGAGACCCGAATTCTTGAACTCAGTGCCATTGTCACTTCTGATGTGCTAAATCTTCACACCAAAGTTAGTTGAAGCCCTCGAGGAAAATCGTTTGAAGACTTCCTGCACTTCAGTTTTGTAAGAGACAAGGTGCACCCATGTGTAACGAGAGTAATCATCAACAATAACAAAACCATATTGAGATGCCTCATTAGAGACAGAGGAATAATGGTTAGGACCGAAGAGATCCATGTGAAGCAATTCAAATGGACGAGTAGTGGTCATGATAGTCTTCGCTGGATGCTTGGCCTTGGTCATCTTTCCAGCTTCACAGGAACCGCATAAGTGATCCTTGAGGAATTTGACTTTCTCAATGCCAATGACATGCTTCTTCTTCGCAAGCGTGTGCAGATTCCTCATGCCTGCATGACCAAGTCGTCGATGCCATAGCCATCCTTCTAAAGCTTTTGCAAGTAGGCACACGGCAGGTTGTGAATCTGCAGAGAAATCAACAATATACAAGTCTCCTTTCCTAAAGCCTTCGAAGACTTTGGATTTGTCAGATTCCATAATCACAACACAACGATACTTGCCGAAGACAACAACCATATCAAGATCACAAAGCATTGAGACAGACATAAGATTGTATCCTAAGGACTCAACAAGCATGACTTTGTCCATGTGTCGATCCTTTGTGATGGCAACCTTACCTAGACCCAATACCTGACTTTTGCTTTTATCAGCGAAGATGATATGCTTCATGTGTGATGCTGATAAGGGAGCATCCATCAACAGATTCTTGTCACCGGTCATGTGATTTGTACATCCACTATCAAGTACCCATTCAGTGGCTTTGGGTTGATCATCCTCCAGATGAATTAGTGCAACTTACGAACCTCATATGCTTCAGTAGTGAAGAATATGATATTACAATTCATCAGATCAATTTCATCAAGCAGTAGAACCGATAAAACAGAGGGAGGACGTGTGAAATGAAAGTTCATTTCATCATGGTTAGCCTGCGTCCTTTCAGGCATTTCTGTCAGGTCTCCAGCAAATTCTTCAGACGTTGCAGCACGTCTGGAGACCTGACCCTGCAGAGGAGATTAGTTCTTTTTCTTCACCACCCACATCTGAAGGGGTGGCAAAGAGTTCATCACTCTGCGAGCTCCATATGAGAATGGTGGCAAAGCAGCCAAAACGTTTCGTTTTACATAAGAGGTGTTAGGATAAGCATATGAATAAGCAGAGAAATTCTTCGAGGACTTATGAACATAATAATTTGAAGAATAATGCTCATATTCATAGCCCTTGGCTCTTCCCTGCGAAACAGAGTTGTTAGCACTATGATGTTCATATGAGGACTTTGATCCATGTGAGGAATTTGATCCTCTTGAGGAATTTGGTCCGTATGAGGACTTGGATCCATATGAAAAATTTGGTCCATATGAAGAATTAGATCTGGGGTTCCTTTTCTTCACAGGTGGTGTCATGAGGACATTCACCTGAAGACTTTCAAGGCAGCTTTTGGGAACCCAGATTTTCTTCATAGGGGAACCGTTCCTGCAGTTAGTGCCAACATATCTAGCAAATACTTCACCATTCTGATTTTTGAACAGTTTATAGTTGGAGTCAAATGACTCATCAGAAGAATGAGAAGATTCACATGTATAGCCAGATAAATCAGATGGATCAACTGGAGGTCCCTTTGCAGCAACCCATGAGGTTTTGGGGTACTGCTCAGGCTTCCAATAGGTACCATCCGCATTGAGTTTCCTCTCAAAGGCAATACCCTCTTTCCTAGGGTTCCTGTTGAGGATCTGCTTTTTAAGCACATCACAAAGAGCCTGATGCCCTTTGAGGCTTTTGTACATGCCTGTCATGTACAATTCCTTCAGCCCTGCATCGTCAGTGATACTAGCAATGTCCTCAGATGAGGAATTAGTGATAGCAGAGACAGGTGAGGAATTTGTAACATTTGAAGCATCTGAACATTCAGGTGAAGAATTAGCAGATTCTCGTTCAATGCATTTTAAACATGGAGGAATAAATTCTTCCTGAGAAGCGCTGATTTGTTGAGCAAGTAATGAATCGCGCTCCTTCTGAAGATCTTCATAACTCACTCTTAGCTTCTCAAGGTCTTGCTTCTTTTGAAGATATTAATAAGAAAGCTTCTCATGATCAGATAAGAGAGTGTTATGATGATTTTGAAGGTTGTCAAGCTTAGTCTGAAGTCTCTGAAGATTTTCAGTCAAGGCCTTAGTGCGATCCATTTCTTCACCCAACATATCATCACTTCTGTCTAGCATGTTTTGAACCTTTTCAAAAGCCTTGTGTTATTGCACATCAATCTTAGCAAGTTTAGAGTAGCTAGGCTTAAGATTTTCATCAGATTCATCATCACTAGATTCAGAGGAGGCGTATTTGAGTACCTTAGCACCCTTTGCTATGAAGCAATAGGTGGGAGCGTAGTCATCACTGCCTTCGTCAGCCTTGTTGGTGAGATCACTTTCTTCAGCGTTGAAGATGGATTTGCTGACGAATGCAGTAGCGAGGGCTAGGCTCGCCACACCAGACTCAGAGTCTTCAGATTGTTCCTCTTCCTCATTTTCTTCAGATTCAGCCTCAGAGTCCATTTCCTTGCCAATGAATGCCCGAGCCTTCTTGGAGCTGCTCTTCTTGTGAGACGAAGACTTCGAGGATTTTGATGATGAAGATTTTGAGGATTTCTTCTTTTTCTTCGCATCATCAGAACTGTAATCCTTGTATTTCTTCTTCTTTGATTCCTTTTCCCACTGAGGACAATCTTGAATGTAATGTCCTGGTTTCTTGCACTTGTGACAAAGCCTCTTCTTATAGTCACTGGTTGAGGAATCGTTGCTCCTTGAGGATTTTCCAAAACGACCACGTCTTGAGAACTTCTGGAATTTCTTCACAAGCAGCGCCAGATCATGACTCAGTTCTTCAGGATCACCAAGGCTGCTATCAGAGTCTTCATCTTCGGACTCAGATACTACCTTGGCCTTCAGTGCACGTGATCTGCCATAGCTCGAACCGTAGAGATCTCTCTTCTCAGCAAGCTGGAATTCATGAGTGTTTAGCCTCTCGAGGATATCAGCGGGGTCAAGTGACTTGTAATCAGCACGCTCTTGAATCATCAGTGCCAGAGTGTCAAATGAGGAATCAAGCGATCTCAGCAATTTCTTCACCACCTCATGGTCGGTGATGTCAGTGGCACCAAGTGCTTGAAGCTCATTTGAGATGTCAGTGAGACGATCGAAGGTTTGCTGAACATTTTCATTGTCGAGTCTTTTGAAGCGGTTGAAGAGATTTCGAAGAAAATCAACTCGAGAATCACGCTGAGTTGAAACTCCTTCATTGACTTTTGACAGCCTATCCCAGATAAGCTTAGCAGTTTCCAAAGCACTCACTCTACCATACTGTCCTTTGCTCAGATGACCACATATGATATTCTTCGCTTGGGAATCAAGTTGCTTGAATCTCTTCACATCGGTAGCGTTCAGTGAGGGTGAGACGGAGGGAACACCATTTTCCACAACATACCAGAGATCGTTATCAATTGCCTCAAGATGTATGCGCATCTTGTTCCTCCAGTAGGGGTAGTCCGTCCCATCAAAGGTAGGACACCCAGCAGAGACTTTGATCATACCTGCGGTCGACATAACTAAAACTCCAGGCGGTTAAACCTAAATCACACAGAACAAGGGAGTACCTTGCTCTGATACCAATTGAAAGTGCGTTATATCGACTAGAGGGGGGGTGAATAGGCGATTTTTATGAAATTCTTCACTGAGGAATTTGCTCGTAAGGAAATTCCTTAGCGAAGAAATACTAGCAGCGGAATAAGTACTCAGAAGTAAACATAACAGATTACATGCATGGTCATCATGATGAAATGAAGACAAACACAGAGTACAGAAAGCGTAGGCACAGGATAACTCTAGATGAAGACAGACAGACTGAAGAAATTGAACTGAGGAATTTGTGAAAGTCTTCAGTCAAAGTCTTCAAACACAGATATGAACAAACAGACAACACAGTAATGAGGAAATGAAGGTGTTGAGGAAATGGAACCAGTAAGCTTGGTGAAGACAATGATTTGGTAGACCAGTTCCAACTGCTGTCTCAGTTGTACGTCTGGTTGGAGCGGCTGAGTATTTAAACTCGAGGACACATAGTCCCGGACACCCAGTCCTGAGCACGCAGCTCGGGACACCAAGTCCTCACCGTATTCTCCTTGAACAAAGGACACACAGTCCTCGTCCAATCACTCGTGGTAAGTCTTCAGGTGACTTCCAAACCTTCACAAACTTGGTCACTCGGCGATCCACAATTCCTCTTGGATGCTCTAGACCTTGACGCCTAACCGTCTGGAAGAAGCACGGTCTTCAAAGGTAACAAGCGTCGGATCCACGCAGGATCAATTTCTTCAGTGATGCTCAATCACTTTGGGTTTGTAGGTGTTTGGGTTTGGGTTTGGATTTTCCTCACTTGATGATTTTCGCTCAAAGTCCTCGGAGGATGGGTTGCTCTCAAATGACAAGTGTCAAGTTTATGCGGAGCAGCCAACCAGCTAGTGGTTGAAGGGGGCGGCTATTTATAGCCTAGGGAGCAGCCCGACATGATAAGACATAAATGCCCTTCAATGATATGACCGTTAGGTGGACAAGATATTTTAGGACAGCTGGCGCGTGGCACAGCAACGGTCGGAAATTTGGAGTACAAATTCCTCAGGGCTATCATGTTCCTCACTGTGTAGTCAATTCGCACTGGCGAATTCCTAACTCCTCAGTCAGAGCAAAGTCCTCAGTGACCAGAAGAACTGCGTCTCTGTTACTGAAGAAATTGACTGAACTGTATGAGATTTCCAATGGCTTCACTCGAAGGGATTGGTAGGTGTAGGATTTGAGTTGAGCATCACATGGAAATTTTCTCCTTAGTATTTCCTCGACCCCCTTTAACAGTACGGTGTTTCCTATGACTCAAGAAAGAGAAAAATGAAACTACGAAAACAAAAGTCTTCACGCTTCACATTCCTCAAACGAATACCATGTCTTCAAGGTCACACCAATTTCTTCACTTTCAAAGTCTTCAGAAAGTCTTCAGAATATCAAAGTCTTTGGTCGAAGAACTTCATTTTTAGGGGTCGACTTTTACTGTAAATATCAAACTCCTCATAGACTTATAGACCTGTGTACACTCATAAACACATCGGATGCTTAACCTATAAGTCTTCAATACACCAAAATCACTAAGGGGCACTAGATGCACTTACAATCTCCCCCTTTTTGGTGATTGATGACAATATAGGTTAAGTTTTTAACGGGGATAAATATGTGAAGTGTATAAACTAATATTGAGGAATGTGATTGCAAGATATAGAAGAACTCCCCCTGAAGTTGTGCATAGTGAGGAATTTGCTTTTGAAGCAATGCACACTTGAAGAGTTAAATCATGGAGATCTCCCCCTATATCTTGTAATTCATACACGCATTTGATACATGATATGAAGAATTTGAAATGCATGATGAAATATGGTGCCTGATGCAATTCAGCATGCGTGCGATAACATTAATGAGGAATAAGCATGCAGAATAGCGCATCAAAAGCATCAGAGCTCAAGCATGTATCGAAGTATCAGAGCATAGAGCGACAAAAGTATCAGAGCACCGAGCACCATAGGGTTTAAGATTACAACTCAATCCAATAAAAGTTTCGAAAGAACGAGAGTTGTAACTTAAAAAAAATGCCCTTATTATAGACCCGCTTGAAGACTAACTCAGATTTCTCCCCCTTTGTCATCAAATGACCAAAAGGATAGAAACTGAGGACTAACGCCCCTGAAGATATTCAAGTCGATGGAGGAGCGCCAGTGTTGTTGGGGTCGGTTGTTGAAGTAGGGCCTGCTGCAGTGTCGTCCAAGTCTTCATTTTCATCAGTGTCGCGCGAAGAAGAATATGAACTGGCCACTAGAGAAGGAACCTTGACCTTCTTGAGTTTCTTCGGCGGAGGTGCCGACCAGGCAAATTCTTCTTTGAGGCCCATGTTCTCTAAATCTTCAGCACTATATACTTGAGACAGAATAGCCCAGGTGCGGTTGAAGGTTTCATGAAGGTAGTAATGGTTTTTCTTCACTGCATTATATGTGGCAGTCATGTTGTGAAGAATTGAACCAAACTGACGCTTGACCCATTTGTGATTGCGATCAACCTTTTGATGAAGACTGAGGAGTAACTCACGATCAGTCATCACCCTGGGTGCTGTGGCTTGAGGATTTGTCTTGGCAGTATTAGCAGCAGAGTCATGTGTGGCAGAGTCATCATTGGTGGAATAAGAAGCAGCCTTGCGAAATTGACCATCCAATGGACGAATGCCTTCATCTATCACAGCAGTGGCCTTGCCCTTTTCATCAGCTGAGGAAAATGTCCTTTTGAGGACTTCAATAGGAGGCAAGTAGCTGCAGTGGTTGAGAGTTTCAGCCTTGTAGTTGAGTGAAGACCTTGTCCTGATGAATCTCATAATCCAAGGTGCATAAGGCTTCAGCTCAAATGGTGACATAGCAATGTTGGCCAGAGTCCTCATGAAGAAATCATGGAAGTTTATGGGAACGCCATGTATGATATTGAAAAGCATATTCTTCATGATGCCAACAATTTCTTCATCGGAAGAATCATGTCCTTTGATGGGACATATTGTCTTCGTCAGAATGCGATAGATAGTCCTAGGCACATACAGCAATTCCTTGACGAGGAATTTGGTACGAGGTGATTTCCCTGGCTTCAGAGGCTTCATGAGCACTTGCATATAGTGGTTTGACAGTTCAGGTTCATCATACACGCAACGCGCATCTTCAGTGGGTGGACTAAGAGAAAGGCAGCGAAGCAATTCAGTTGTTGGGGCCTTGTAATGTGTATTTTCAGTCATCCAGTCCAGAACCCATGAATTGACATCTTCAGAGTTGCCAGTGATGTGCAGTGTAGCATAGAACTGAAGAATAAGTTCTTCATTCCAATCGCATATATCAGTGCAGAAATTAAGCAGCCCAGCGTCGTGAAGAACACTGAGGACTGGCGTGAAGCACGGCATAGACTCCATATCCACGTGAGGAATATGTGCATGGTCGAAGACTTTGTCTTTGTTGTAAAGCACTGAGGAATAGAAATTTGCTTGGCTGGCAGTCCAGAAACGCCTCTTCCTTATGCGAGCAGAGTCATAAGGATTGTATTCAGTGAAGAATACGTGCTCGCCATAGAAGTCTTCAGCCTTGAATTTCTGTTTGCGTGAGAATGGATCCTTTGGCCTTGGCAGAGGAGTGTCAGTGAGTTGCATCACGACCTCAGGAATCACAAGCTCAGGTTCTTCAGGCCAAGGAATTTCAGTATGTTCCTCAGGTGCAGTCACCTTGTCTGTTTCAGCAACAGTTTCTTCAGCACTAGTGGCTGGAATTTCTTCATTCATAGAAGCAGTGGGATGAGTTGCATCAGAGCCCAATTTTATGGTTGGTGAAGAAGAGTGAGGAATTTGCTGCAGGGGAGTGAAGAGTGGGGAATTGGGATGCTGACTTTCCCAAAAGTCGTCATTCATTACTGGAGTTGTGCTTCCAACATCCACATCTTCATCATCAATTTCTTCAACACCAGCCTCTTCAGCATCAAACTAAGGCATTGGTGATGAGACTATTGGGGTTGAAGTGATTGTATCCACTTCAATTTCTTCATCAATCTGCTCTGAGGAAGCAGCAGACTGAGTTTCTTCATCTGATCCACTGGGGATCAAATAATCTTCACCAAAAGGAACAAGGTCCTTTGATGGCATGGAGGAGATAGGAACAGCATCAATTGGATTGGCAAATGAGCTGGTCATGGGCTTCATCTTCTTTGGGACTGAAGATTCTGAAGCACTTGATGCTTTCCTTTTCTTTACTGCAGCTCGCTCTGCAGCCTTGGTTTTCTTCACATCTAAAGAAGAGGGAAGAACTGGAGTTGGAGTTGGTGCAGATGGAGCTGAGGAATCTGGTTCAGTTTCTTCAGGCACAACTGATGCAGTTGCCCTGGTCACTTCATTTTCTTCAGGCGCACCACTAGTGGATGCCCTGGCAATTTCATCAATGGCTGGAGCAGAGTCATCAGCCTTGGAACTAGCATTTTCTTCAGCAGCCTGAACTTCATCAGCGGTGCTGGCATGTTCTTCAGTTTGCTGAACAGATGCTTCAGCTTGAGGAATTTGTTGCTTTGAGGCAGTACCCTTGGTGAAGGTATCAGTCAGCCTCACAAATCTGACCTTGGCTCCTTGCCAATCAGCATAGTACGAGTCAAAGTTGTCACTGAGGGCTTTGATCTCAGCTTGCATCTTGACAAGTTCCTCAGGCTTCATTTTGAGAACATTTTTCTTCAACAGCTTCTCTTTGCGGTACTGGGATTTCTTGATCTCTCTGGCCCTATCATATTTCCACTTCTCCTCTTGGATGAAGTGAGTCAGCATGTGACTTTGGCCAGGTGTCAGCTTGAAATCAGGCATAGGAGTGTTGGGATCCTTGTGACAGAGATCAATATAATCTAGGATTGCCCTTGGATCCAAAAGCAGGGGCACGGGTGTGCCTTTGGCTTTAGTAGCCCTTTCTTGGCGGTCTCTGATGATTTCAGCGAGTTCTTCTTCATCAGCTTCATCATCATCAGAGGGCATAGTGAAGACCACTTGCTTCTTTGGACTTGGGCGAGTGCCGCGTCCAGCGGTAGCCTTTTTCTTCAGTAACGAGGGTCCAGTTGAGGATTTTGGTGCGGCTGAGGAACTAGCTGAGACACCAGAGGCAATAGAGATGCCAGTTGTCCTTTGGCATGAGGCCAGATGCACAGGAGCTGAGGATTTTGTGGGAGCAGGAGCAGCATGAGGAATTTGCTTTGAAGATTTTGAAGATTCTGGCCGTGAGGGCGCAGCTGAGGAACTTGGCCGTGAGGGCATTGAAGGTGAAGCACTTGGCTTATGAGCAGGCTTCTTCATCATTGATTTCCTCGGCTTGGCAGAAGCCTCAGTGGCAGCAGCAGCAGCAGATTCTTCATTGAATTTCCTCACTGCTTCTTTTGCTTTCTTTTGCAGTTTACGCTGGTGCTTAGCCCATTCTTGAGGAAAATCCTCTCCTCTTCTGATGCTTGTGGGATCAGCCACTTGGCCAGGTGCCAATGGAGGTCTTGGGCATGGAGGGTTTACTGCGAATTTCTTCATGTACTTGGGAGTGACGTATCTGTACTCCCTCCACTCACGTGCCCATCTCCTTTCAATCCTTTGGATGCGCACCTTGCGCTGATTTTTGTCTTCTTTACCAAATTTGGATTCATCAGGTGTGCAATACCCAGCATAAATGTCCTCAGGGATTTCAAATGCAGTCATGACCTCTGGTCTCTTTCCTCCTTTCTGCGGCCTTTTACCTTCAGCCATTTTCTTCAGATGAGGAATTTGAACAATGGAATTCTCTGAAGATGTATGCAACTTTTCTTCGAGGAACGCTGCAAATGAGTTAAGTTGATGAGAACCTAAGGATTCAGCAGCGGACATGTGTACCTGTGAACAGAGTATAGTTGCGAGGAATTTGAAGAGGTCATATGCGTTCTCAGAGGGTTTTTCATAAAGAACAAGTTTTGAGGAATTTGACCAGATTCGTCTTGAGGAATTTCACTAAGCTCCATATATATCTTAGGTTCCAGAGTTGTATAGATTGAGAATCCACACAATTGAGGAATCTTGAAGAAATTTAGACTTAGGGAAATGAATCAAGAACAGAGAATGAGTGAGGTGTTTTGTGTGTGAGGATTTGAAGAATAAAAACACCTTTGAAGATTTTGTAGAGAAACTTTGAATCAAAGAGGGCAGTAAAAATAGCTTTTAATTACCCTGAATGAAGAACACGACGAACTGTGAGTTGGAACAGAGAAGTTCGTCAATGCAGATCTTCCACGCCCTAACTTGGCGGAGGAAGACGTCTACGGCGGCGGCGGAGGTGAAGATTTCCGCAGTCGGCGCGAGTACGTCGGCGACGAGGTCAAGGCAGTGAAGCTCTTCCTCACCGGCGACGATGGAGTAGCGGCGGCGCTAGGGTTTGGAAGCTTGAGCGGGGGGAAGTGAGATCGAGCGGAGTAAAGAAGTGAAGATGGCGACGGAGGGGTATTTATAGCCGCAGAAAAAAAAACTGCTTGTCCGAAGATTTAGGACTAACATGCCCCTGGCCGTTCTCCTTCACTTGACATGTGTCACCCACGTACTGTGTAGTGGAGATCATGTAAGATCGTGGGTGAGTAAAATAATCCATCGTGGGAAGTGGAACGGATTGAGCGGCAAAACCGAAGGTTTGGATAAGATTAGTTTTAACGTTCCGTTCGCAATTTCTTCAGCTGACAAGGACACAGTGAAGAATTTGAACGAGTTTTAAATAGAACGCACATGAAGAATTTGTGAATAGACTGGATTGAGTATAGCATAGAGGGGAAGGGTCCGATCACATTCACTTAGCAAAAAAAATCCAACTTGAAGAAATAGCTATAAGTGAATGCTGTAGAGGACATAAACTCATATATATATATATAGCCAATGAAGAAAAACGACGGCACAAGTGAAGACTTTGTAAAGTTTGAAGAATTTGAAAAACTGAAGAATTTCAAAAGTTGAGGAAAAACTCAAATTGAAGATTTTCAACTTTTGTGGTGGCGTGACCCACCGTGTAAGAATGATGATTTCAGACACCGCGTACAGTTGTCGTAGGGTTCTGAGAATCAAATTCTTCATTAATTTCTTCACACTTAGAGTGTTATTCTTCATTGATTGAAGAAAAACGTTTCTTCATGTGTTGCACATCTAAGTCATCAATTTTGCATAAGTGTTAGGATGAGTGCATTTTCAAAGTACATTCGAAGATTCTAAGATATTTAGCTCACACCGCAACTTGCTAAATCTCTTCTCATCCAAGGGCTTAGTGAAGATATCGGCTAGCTGTTCTTCAGTCTTCACATGCTCAATAGAAATGTCGCACTTCAACACATGATCACGAAGAAAATGATGACGAATCTGAATGTGCTTTGTCTTCGAGTGCTGAACTGGGTTGTGAGCAATCTTGATGGCACTCTCATTGTCACAGAGAAGAGGCACGTTCTTCACGTTGACTCCATAGTCCTTGAGTGTTTGCTTCATCCATAGTAGTTGAGCACAACAAGAACCAGCAGCAATGTATTCAGCTTCAGCAGTAGACAGTGATACGCAGTTCTGTTTCTTCGAGGACCAACAGACCAAGGATCGTCCGAGGAAATGACAAGTACCAGATGCTGACTTGCGATCCACACGGTCACCAGCATAGTCAGAATCAGAATATCCAATGAGGTCAAAGTCTGAGCCCTTGGGGTACCATAATCCTAGTGTTGGTGTGTGAGCTAGATATCGAAGAATATGCTTCACAGCTATATGGTGTGATTCCTTCGGTGCAGCTTGAAATCGTGCACACATGCAAACACTAAGCATTATATCTGGCCTAGATGCACATAAGTACAATAAAGAGCCAATCATGGAGCGATATACCTTGTGATCGAAGTCAGTACCATTTTCATCAGTGCATAGATGACCATTTGTGGGCATAGGAATTTTGAGACCTTTGCAGTCTTGCATGCCGAATTTCTTCAGGACATCCTTGAGGTATTTCTCCTGAGATATGAATATCCCATTGTGCTGTTGACGAATTTGTAGACCTAAGAAGAATTTCAATTCTCCCATCATAGACATTTGATATTCTTCACTCATCATATAGACAAATTCATCACTATAACGTTGGTCAGTACAGCCAAAGATGATATCATCAACATATATTTGGCACACAAACAGTTCACCATCATATGATTTAGTAAAAAGAGTGGGATTGAGTGAACCGAGTGTGAAGCCTTTCTTCATGAAGAATTCCTTCAATGTGTCATACCACGCCCGTGGGGCCTGCTTGAGGCCATAGAGGGCCTTGTTAAGTCTGAAGACTTTGTCAGGATGTTTTGGATCTTCAAAACCTGGTCGTTGAGCAACATATACTTCTTCCTCAATCTTACCATTGAGAAATGCACTTTTCACATCCATTTGATATAAGATGATATCATGATGGTTAGCATAAGCAAGTAATATGCGAATAGCTTCAAGTCTAGCAACAGGTGCAAAAGTTTCATCGAAATCAATTCCTTCAACCTGTGTGTAGCCTTGAGCTACTAGTCGTGCCTTATTCCTCACCACAACACCATTTTCATCTTGCTTGTTGCGGTAGATCCACTTTGTACCAATGATGTTATGCTTGCGAGGATCGGGACGATTGACCAGTTCCCATACGTTGTTGAGCTTGAACTGATGTAATTCTTCTTGCATGGCCTGAATCCACTCAGGCTCCAGAAATGCTTCATCTACCTTAGTGGGCTCTGTGATAGAGACAAAAGCAAAGTGCCCACAAAAGTTAGATAGATGTGAAGCTTTTGAGCATGTGAGAGGACCTGGTGCTCTAATGTCATCGATGATCTTCTCCATTTGCACTTCTTTTGCAACGCGAGGGTGAGTTGGTTGCCGTTGAGGAATTTGATCAGCATTTTCTTCAGCATCAATTTCCTCAGCATTTTCTTCAGGTGCATCAGTTCGACGTTCTTCACGTTCTGGAATGAATTCTTCAGCAGATTCTTCAGTAGGAATGATATCTTCAGTAGCCTTGTGCTTGATCGATTCCTCAGGTGCTGGTTCATCTAACACAGAAGGTAGGTGCTCTCTTTGCGAGCCATTAGTTTCATCGAACCGCACATCTACAGTTTCAACAATCTTGTGAAGAACATTGTTGAAGACTCTGTAGGTGTGCGAGTCCTTTCCGTAACCAAGCATGAAACCTTCATGTGCTTTCGGTGCAAATTTAGAATTGTGATGAGGATCTCTAATCCAGCATTTAGCACCGAAGACTTTGAAATAACTCACATTGGGTTTCTTGTCAGTGAGGAGTTCATAGGCAGTCTTCTTGAAGAATTTGTGAAGATATACTCTGTTGATGATATGGCATGCAGTATCAATTGCATCAACCCAGAAACGACGAGGGGTTTTGTACTCATCGAGCATAGTGCGAGCCATCTCAGCAAGAGTCCTGTTCTTGCGCTCCACGACGCCATTCTGTTGAGGAGTATAAGGAGCAGATAATTCATGAGTAATACCAAGTTCATCAAGATAGTCATCGAGACCCGAATTCTTGAACTCAGTGCCATTGTCACTTCTGATGTGCTAAATCTTCACACCAAAGTTAGTTGAAGCCCTCGAGGAAAATCGTTTGAAGACTTCCTGCACTTCAGTTTTGTAAGAGACAAGGTGCACCCATGTGTAACGAGAGTAATCATCAACAATAACAAAACCATATTGAGATGCCTCATTAGAGACAGAGGAATAATGGTTAGGACCGAAGAGATCCATGTGAAGCAATTCAAATGGACGAGTAGTGGTCATGATAGTCTTCGCTGGATGCTTGGCCTTGGTCATCTTTCCAGCTTCACAGGCACCGCATAAGTGATCCTTGAGGAATTTGACTTTCTCAATGCCAATGACATGCTTCTTCTTCGCAAGCGTGTGCAGATTCCTCATGCCTGCATGACCAAGTCGTCGATGCCATAGCCATCCTTCTGAAGCTTTTGCAAGTAGGCACACGGCAGGTTGTGAATCTGCAGAGAAATCAACAATATACAAGTCTCCTTTCCTAAAGCCTTCGAAGACTTTGGATTTGTCAGATTCCATAATCACAACACAATGATACTTGCCGAAGACAACAACCATATCAAGATCACAAAGCATTGAGACAGACATAAGATTGTATCCTAAGGACTCAACAAGCATGACTTTGTCCATGTGTCGATCCTTTGTGATGGCAACCTTACCTAGACCCAATACCTGACTTTTGCTTTTATCAGCGAAGATGATATGCTTCATGTGTGATGCTGATAAGGGAGCATCCATCAACAGATTCTTGTCACCGGTCATGTGATTTGTACATCCACTATCAAGTACCCATTCAGTGGCTTTGGGTTGATCATCCTCCAGATGAATTAGTGCAACTTACGAACCTCATATGCTTCAGTAGTGAAGAATATGATATTACAATTCATCAGATCAATTTCATCAAGCAGTAGAACCGATAAAACAGAGGGAGGACGTGTGAAATGAAAGTTCATTTCATCATGGTTAGCCTGCGTCCTTTCAGGCATTTCTGTCAGGTCTCCAGCAAATTCTTCAGACGTTGCAGCACGTCTGGAGACCTGACCCTGCAGAGGAGATTAGTTCTTTTTCTTCACCACCCACATCTGAAGGGGTGGCAAAGAGTTCATCACTCTGCGAGCTCCATATGAGAATGGTGGCAAAGCAGCCAAAACGTTTCGTTTTACATAAGAGGTGTTAGGATAAGCATATGAATAAGCAGAGAAATTCTTCGAGGACTTATGAACATAATAATTTGAAGAATAATGCTCATATTCATAGCCCTTGGCTCTTCCCTGCGAAACAGAGTTGTTAGCACTATGATGTTCATATGAGGACTTTGATCCATGTGAGGAATTTGATCCTCTTGAGGAATTTGGTCCGTATGAGGACTTGGATCCATATGAAAAATTTGGTCCATATGAAGAATTAGATCTGGGGTTCCTTTTCTTCACAGGTGGTGTCATGAGGACATTCACCTGAAGACTTTCAAGGCAGCTTTTGGGAACCCAGATTTTCTTCATAGGGGAACCGTTCCTGCAGTTAGTGCCAACATATCTAGCAAATACTTCACCATTCTGATTTTTGAACAGTTTATAGTTGGAGTCAAATGACTCATCAGAAGAATGAGAAGATTCACATGTATAGCCAGATAAATCAGATGGATCAACTGGAGGTCCCTTTGCAGCAACCCATGAGGTTTTGGGGTACTGCTCAGGCTTCCAATAGGTACCATCCGCATTGAGTTTCCTCTCAAAGGCAATACCCTCTTTCCTAGGTTCCTGTTGAGGATCTGCTTTTTAAGCACATCACAAAGAGCCTGATGCCCTTTGAGGCTTTTGTACATGCCTGTCATGTACAATTCCTTCAGCCCTGCATCGTCAGTGATACTAGCAATGTCCTCAGATGAGGAATTAGTGATAGCAGAGACAGGTGAGGAATTTGTAACATTTGAAGCATCTGAACATTCAGGTGAAGAATTAGCAGATTCTCGTTCAATGCATTTTAAACATGGAGGAATAAATTCTTCCTGAGCAGCGCTGATTTGTTGAGCAAGTAATGAATCGCGCTCCTTCTGAAGATCTTCATAACTCACTCTTAGCTTCTCAAGGTCTTGCTTCTTTTGAAGATATTCATAAGAAAGCTTCTCATGATCAGATAAGAGAGTGTTATGATGATTTTGAAGGTTGTCAAGCTTAGTCTGAAGTCTCTGAAGATTTTCAGTCAAGGACTTAGTGCGATCCATTTCTTCACCCAACATATCATCACTTCTGTCTAGCATGTTTTGAACCTTTTCAAAAGCCTTGTGTTATTGCACAGCAATCTTAGCAAGTTTAGAGTAGCTAGGCTTAAGATTTTCATCAGATTCATCATCACTAGATTCAGAGGAGGCGTATTTGAGTACCTTGGCACCCTTTGCCATGAAGCAATAGGTGGGAGCGTAGTCATCACTGCCTTCGTCAGCCTTGTTGGTGAGATCACTTTCTTCAGCGTTGAAGATGGATTTGCTGACGAATGCAGTAGCGAGGGCTAGGCTCGCCACACCAGACTCAGAGTCTTCAGATTGTTCCTCTTCCTCATTTTCTTCAGATTCAGCCTCAGAGTCCATTTCCTTGCCAATGAATGCCCGAGCCTTCTTGGAGCTGCTCTTCTTGTGAGACGAAGACTTCGAGGATTTTGATGATGAAGATTTTGAGGATTTCTTCTTTTTCTTCGCATCATCAGAACTGTAATCCTTGTATTTCTTCTTCTTTGATTCCTTTTCCCACTGAGGACAATCTTGAATGTAATGTCCTGGTTTCTTGCACTTGTGACAAAGCCTCTTCTTATAGTCACTGGTTGAGGAATCGTTGCTCCTTGAGGATTTTCCAAAACGACCACGTCTTGAGAACTTCTGGAATTTCTTCACAAGTAGCGCCAGATCATGACTCAGTTCTTCAGGATCACCAAGGCTGCTATCAGAGTCTTCATCTTCGGACTCAGATACTACCTTGGCCTTCAGTGCACGTGATCTGCCATAGCTCGAACCGTAGAGATCTCTCTTCTCAGCAAGCTGGAATTCATGAGTGTTTAGCCTCTCGAGGATATCAGCGGGGTCAAGTGACTTGTAATCAGCACGCTCTTGAATCATCAGTGCCAGAGTGTCAAATGAGGAATCAAGCGATCTCAGCAATTTCTTCACCACCTCATGGTCGGTGATGTCAGTGGCACCAAGTGCTTGAAGCTCATTTGAGATGTCAGTGAGACGATCGAAGGTTTGCTGAAAATTTTCATTGTCGAGTCTTTTGAAGCGGTTGAAGAGATTTCGAAGAACATCAACTCGAGAATCACGCTGAGTTGAAACTCCTTCATTGACTTTTGACAGCCTATCCCAGATAAGCTTAGCAGTTTCCAAAGCACTCACTCTACCATACTGTCCTTTGCTCAGATGACCACATATGATATTCTTCGCTTGGGAATCAAGTTGCTTGAATCTCTTCACATCGGTAGCGTTCAGTGAGGGTGAGACGGAGGGAACACCATTTTCCACAACATACCAGAGATCGTTATCAATTGCCTCAAGATGTATGCGCATCTTGTTCCTCCAGTAGGGGTAGTCCGTCCCATCAAAGGTAGGACACCCAGCAGAGACTTTGATCATACCTGCGGTCGACATAACTAAAACTCCAGGCGGTTAAACCTAAATCACACAGAACAAGGGAGTACCTTGCTCTGATACCAATTGAAAGTGCGTTATATCGACTAGAGGGGGGGTGAATAGGCGATTTTTATGAAATTCTTCACTGAGGAATTTGCTCGTAAGGAAATTCCTTAGCGAAGAAATACTAGCAGCGGAATAAGTACTCAGAAGTAAACATAACAGATTACATGCATGGTCATCATGATGAAATGAAGACAAACACAGAGTACAGAAAGCGTAGGCACAGGATAACTCTAGATGAAGACAGACAGACTGAAGAAATTGAACTGAGGAATTTGTGAAAGTCTTCAGTCAAAGTCTTCAAACACAGATATGAACAAACAGACAACACAGTAATGAGGAAATGAAGGTGTTGAGGAAATGGAACCAGTAAGCTTGGTGAAGACAATGATTTGGTAGACCAGTTCCAACTGCTATCTCAGTTGTACGTCTGGTTGGAGCGGCTGAGTATTTAAACTCGAGGACACATAGTCCCGGACACCCAGTCCTGAGCACGCAGCTCGGGACACCAAGTCCTCACCGTATTCTCCTTGAACAAAGGACACACAGTCCTCGTCCAATCACTCGTGGTAAGTCTTCAGGTGACTTCCAAACCTTCACAAACTTGGTCACTCGGCGATCCACAATTCCTCTTGGATGCTCTAGACCTTGACGCCTAACCGTCTGGAAGAAGCACAGTCTTCAAAGGTAACAAGCGTCGGATCCACGCAGGATCAATTTCTTCAGTGATGCTCAATCACTTTGGGTTTGTAGGTGTTTGGGTTTGGGTTTGGATTTTCCTCACTTGATGATTTTCGCTCAAAGTCCTCGGAGGATGGGTTGCTCTCAAATGACAAGTGTCAAGTTTACGCGGAGCAGCCAACCAGCTAGTGGTTGAAGGGGGCGGCTATTTATAGCCTAGGGAGCAGCCCGACATGATAAGACATAAATGCCCTTCAATGATATGACCGTTAGGTGGACAAGATATTTTAGGACAGCTGGCGCGTGGCACAGCAACGGTCGGAAATTTGGAGTACAAATTCCTCAGGGCTATCATGTTCCTCACTGTGTAGTCAATTCGCACTGGCGAATTCCTAACTCCTCAGTCAGAGCAAAGTCCTCAGTGACCAGAAGAACTGCGTCTCTGTTACTGAAGAAATTGACTGAACTGTATGAGATTTCCAATGGCTTCACTCGAAGGGATTGGTAGGTGTAGGATTTGAGTTGAGCATCACATGGAAATTTTCTCCTTAGTATTTCCTCGACCCCCTTTAACAGTACGGTGTTTCCTATGACTCAAGAAAGAGAAAAATGAAACTACGAAAACAAAAGTCTTCACGCTTCACATTCCTCAAACGAATACCATGTCTTCAAGGTCACACCAATTTCTTCACTTTCAAAGTCTTCAGAAAGTCTTCAGAATATCAAAGTCTTTGGTCGAAGAACTTCATTTTTAGGGGTCGACTTTTACTGTAAATATCAAACTCCTCATAGACTTATAGACCTGTGTACACTCATAAACACATCGGATGCTTAACCTATAAGTCTTCAATACACCAAAATCACTAAGGGGCACTAGATGCACTTACAATCTCCCCCTTTTTGGTGATTGATGACAATATAGGTTAAGTTTTCAACGGGGATAAATATGTGAAGTGTATAAACTAATATTGAGGAATGTGATTGCAAGATATAGAAGAACTCCCCCTGAAGTTGTGCATAGTGAGGAATTTGCTTTTGAAGCAATGCACACTTGAAGAGTTAAATCATGGAGATCTCCCCCTATATCTTGTAATTCATACACGCATTTGATACATGATATGAAGAATTTGAAATGCATGATGAAATATGGTGCCTGATGCAATTCAGCATGCGTGCGATAACATTAATGAGGAATAAGCATGCAGAATAGCGCATCAAAAGCATCAGAGCTCAAGCATGTATCGAAGTATCAGAGCATAGAGCGACAAAAGTATCAGAGCACCGAGCACCATAGGGTTTAAGATTACAACTCAATCCAATAAAAGTTTCGAAAGAACGAGAGTTGTAACTTAAAAAAATGCCCTTATTATAGACCCGCTTGAGGACTAACTCAGATTTCTCCCCCTTTGTCATCAAATGACCAAAAGGATAGAAACTGAGGACTAACGCCCCTGAAGATATTCAAGTCGATGGAGGAGCGCCAGTGTTGTTGGGGTCGGTTGTTGAAGTAGGGCCTGCTGCAGTGTCGTCCAAGTCTTCATTTTCATCAGTGTCGCGCGAAGAAGAATATGAACTGGCCACTAGAGAAGGAACCTTGACCTTCTTGAATTTCTTCGGCGGAGGTGCCGACCAGGCAAATTCTTCTTTGAGGCCCATGTTCTCTAAATCTTCAGCACTATATACTTGAGACAGAACAGCCCAGGTGCGGTTGAAGGTTTCATGAAGGTAGTAATGGTTTTTCTTCACTGCATTATATGTGGCAGTCATGTTGTGAAGAATTGAACCAAACTGACGCTTGACCCATTTGTGATTGCGATCAACCTTTTGATGAAGACTGAGGAGTAACTCACGATCAGTCATCACCCTGGGTGCTGTGGCTTGAGGATTTGTCTTGGCAGTATTAGCAGCAGAGTCATGTGTGGCAGAGTCATCATTGGTGGAATAAGAAGCAGCCTTGCGAAATTGACCATCCAATGGACGAATGCCTTCATCTATCACAGCAGTGGCCTTGCCCTTTTCATCAGCTGAGGAAAATGTCCTTTTGAGGACTTCAATAGGAGGCAATACCGGCCAATTCTATCAGTTCATGGGCCCAATTACGAGCCCGGTTTATCAGTAATTTCAAGGATACATGTAAGCAGCCTATGTCGATAGTGGACTTAGCTGCCTGTGTCCAGGAGGAAGGAGAATCGACGACTCATTGGGTGCGCCGGGTCTCACAAGTGTTGCATTCGTCAGACCGCATCAACGCTGACACCGTAGTCATAACCCTAGAAGGCAACTGCCGGTTTGGGCCCCTAAAGCTGAAGTTGGGACGGATGAAGCGCCATTGCACTGACATGGGGACCCTCATGGCTGCTTTGGTACAGTATGTTGATTCTGATAGTACCAAGGATCCCGAGTGTGATGATGACAAGGCAGGGAAGGGAAAGAAGAACAGCAACTCCAAAGGTCAGCAGCATCACTCGGCATGCAATGGTAGCGGAGGCAAGCGTAAAGCGGATGGCAACATGGACTTTGTGGCTAATACCAACACGCAGGACAAGGGCCAGCGACGCAAGGGTAAACCGCCGAATCGCAGCGGAGCACCTAACCCTAACCCGGACCGCCTAAATTATCTATTGAACCAGCCCTGTCCAAAGCATGGGACGAAGGAGGTGCCAGCAAACCACCTTTGGAAGGATTGCTACATTATGCAGGAGTTCAAGAATTCTAATGTTTTCCGGTATGATCACGGCTCCGGCGGTGGCTCAGGATCCGGGCCGGGTTATGGTGGAGGAAATTCCGGTTCAGGATTTAATGGTAATCCGGGCGGACATAACAATCAAAATAATCAGAATAACCAGGGTGGTTAGAACCAGCAGCAACAATCGGGTTACCAAAGCAACCCAAAGCAGTTGAATAGTGGGCAGTACCATGTCTTCACCACTAGCTTGGACAAGCGAGACGGGAAGGTTCAGAAGCGGGCAGTCAACTTTGTTGAACCGGCCGTGCCCCGTTATCTACGTTGGTCTGAACAGCCAATCATATGGAGCAGAGAGGATCATCCTCCCCGGGTTGACAATCCGGGTCAGTTGGCTTTAGTAGTGGATCCTCAGGTGGGAGGTTACAAGTTCACCAAGGTGCTCATGGATGGAGGGAGCAGCATCAATATCTTGTACTATGAGACCTTCCGTCGTATGGTACTAATAGATAAAAATCTCAAACCGTCCAATATGGTGTTCCATGGTGTGGTACCTGGCAAGTCAGCATATCCTATTGGCAAGATAGCTCTAGAAGTGGCCTTTGGAGATGATCATGATTCCAGGTTGGAGACATTGATGTTTGAAGTGGTAAAAATCCAAAGTCCATATCACGCCCTGTTTGGGCGACCGGCCTACGCCAAGTTCATGGCACGGCCCTGTTATGTGTATTTGCAGCTCAAGATGCCGGGTCACAAGGGGACAATATCGGTTCACGGAAGCCGTAGAGTCGCTTTGGAGTGCGAGGAAGGAGATGCGTCCTACGCAGAGTCGGTTTGTGCCACCGAGGAGCTGAAATTTTATAAGGACAATGTTGATCCGGCAGACATGACTCCGTTGAAGAAGCCAACTACGGAGCATGATCCGGCCCTAAAGTTCAAATCGGCAGCTGAAACTAAGCTTGTTGACTTCGTGCCTGGCGATTCGTCCAAGCAGTTCAGCATCAGTGCCAACTTGGATCCGAAATAGGAAAGCGCGCTCATCGAGTTCATCCGTGAGAATCGGGACATTTTTGCATGGGAGCCCTCTGACATGCCAGGTGTACCGAGGCAACTCGCTGAGCACACTCTTAATGTGGATCCTAAATACAAACCGGTGAAACAGTTCCTCCGTCGGTTTAACGAAGAAAGACGCAAGGCTATTGGAGAAGAGGTAGCCAGGCTCTTAGCAGCTGGCTTTATTATTGAGGTTTTCCACCCCGAGTGCTTGCTAATACGGTGCTGGTCCTTAAGAAAAATGGCACCTGGCGCATGTGTGTGGATTACACAGATCTTAATAAGGCTTGTCCAGCAGACCCTTTTGCCCTCCCCCGTATTGATCAAATTATTGATGCTACGGCGGGTTGTGAGCGTTTGAGTTTTCTGGATGCATATTCCAGCTATCATCAGATCAAAATGGCAGTTAAGGACCAGGAGAAGACGGCATTCATAACTCCCTTTGGAGCCTTCTGCTATGTGTCTATGCCCTTTGGGCTCAAGAGTGCCCAGGCAACCTATCAACGGGGTGTACAAAATTGTTTTCACAAGCAAATTGGCCGTAATGTACATGCTTACGTGGATGATATCATGGTGAAGTCAAGGGAGAAGGAGACTCTGGTTGATGACTTGAAAGAAACCTTTGGTAACCTGAGGACGTACAAGATGATGCTTAATCCGGCCAAGTGTGTCTTTGGTGTACCGGCAAGCAAGTTATTGGGTTTTCTGGTGTCCAATAGGGGAATCGAGGCTAATCCGGAGAAGATCACAGCCATCACCTCCCTGGCTAAACCGAAGTGTATCAATGAAGTTCAACACCTGGCAGGCCGGATTGCCGCGTTGAGCCGGTTCATCAGCCGCCTTGGTGAGAAGGCAATCCCTTTGTATCAGATGTTGAAGAAGACGGATCAATTCGTCTGGAGTTCTGCTGCTGATAAGGCATTTGAGGACTTAAAGCGACAATTGGCCAATCCGCCCGTGCTCGTCGCTCCCACTGACAAGGAGCCGTTGCTGCTATATGTTGTTGCTAATGCTCGTGCGGTCAGTGTGGCTATTGTGGTGGAGCGAAAAGAGGCAGACAAGGAGCATCTGGTTCAACGTCCGGTCTATTATATCAGCGAGGTACTTATTGAGTCCAAGCAAAGGTATCCGCATTGGCAGAAGCTGGTATATGGAGTTTTTATGGCAAGCCGGAAGCTTAAGCAATACTTTCAAGGGCACCCCATTACGGTGGTCAGTTCTGCTCCCTTGGGCGATATCATCTAGAACCGGGAAGCGACTGGCCGGATTGGCAAGTGGGCTATAGAACTTGGGTCGCACGGGTTGAAGTACGTGCCTCGGACGGCGGTGAAGTCTCAAGCACTTGTTGATTTCATCAATGATTGGACGGAACTGCAAGCACCTGAAGAAAAGCCGGATCACACATATTGGACCATCCATTTTGATGGATCCACGCAATTGGAAGGCTCGGGGGCTGGAGTCGTGTTAACTTCCCCACGAGGTGATAAGTTTTGTTACGTTCTCCGCTTAATGTTCCCTTGTACTAACAATGCAGCTGAGTATGAAGCCTTGCTCCATGGTCTCCGAATGGCTAAGGAGATGAATCTAAGTTGAGTTAAGTGCTTCGGTGACTCGGACCTCGTGGCTCAACAAGTGTCTAGCACTTGGGATTCCAAGGACCCACTCATGGAAGCATATCGTCGTGAGGTGGATATCGTTGCAGGTCACTTTAAAGGCTATCAGGTGGACCACGTGGATCGACGGAAGAATGAAGCGGCGGACGCTTTAAGCCGGCTGGGCTCTCAGCGCAAACCCGTCCCGCCCAATGTTTTTCTGGATGTGCTGCACAACCCGTCGGTCAAGCTCCCTGGTAAAGCGGATTTGGCTATTCCTGATCCGGAGGCTCAATTGGTGGCAGCTCTTCATGTAATTCCGGATTGGACACTTCCTTACCTGGCGTACATGAACCGGGTGAGTTACCAGAGGATGAGACTCTAGCCCGGCAGATAATCCGGCGGTCCAAGTCCATGACTATTGTTAATGGCGAGTTGCATCATTGCAGTGTATCAGGGGCGTTTCAACGCTGTGTGTCCCCTGAAGAAGGCTGTGAAATTTTGCATGAGATCCACGAAGGAGATTGTGGTCACCACGCCGGTTCGAAATCATTGGTGGCTAAAGCGTTCTGCCATGGCTTCTATTGGTTAACTGCTCATGCTGATGCGGAGGATCTGGTCAGACGATGTGACGGTTGCCAAAAGTTTTCAAGACGTGCTCATGTGTCGGCTCAAGAATTGAGAATGATTCCAATCACTTGGCCGTTTGCGACTTGGGGGCTAGATATGGTTGAGCCTTTCAAAAGGTCCAAGGACAAGAAGACCCACCTCCTGGTGGCGGTTAACAAGTTTACAAAGTGGGTGGAGGCAGAACCTGTTAGCAAGTGTGATGCGGCCACGGCAGTTCAGTTCATCAAAAAAGTGATTTTCCGGTTTGGCTTTCCACACAGTATCATCACAAATAATGGTACCAATTTGTCCAAAGGTGCCATGAAGGAGTTCTGCGAATGTGAGCACATCCGACTTGACGTTTCATCAGTGGCGCACCCACAGTCTAATGGTCAAGCAGAAAGAGCTAATCAGGAAATCTTGAGAGGCATCAAGCCCCGGCTTATGGTTCCTTTGCAGAGAACACCGGGTTGTTGGGTAGAAGAGTTACCATCTGTGCTATGGAGCATCAATACCGCACCCAACAGATCAACAGGATACACACCGTTCTTCATGGTCTATGGAGCGGAGGCGGTTCTCCCCAGTGATATCCGTTATGATTCACCTCGTGTGGCGGCTTATGTTGAAGCGGACAACGAGCCAGCATGGCAAGACGCTTTGGACCGGTTGGATGAAGAGCATGACATAGCAGCTGCCCGCTCGGCGATTTACCAACAGGATCTTCGTCGTTATCACAGTCGCCGAGTTAGAACCAGAACCTTTCAAGAAGGAGATTTGGTGCTTCGGCTCATCTAAGATCAGACTGATATGCATAAGTTATCCCCACCTTGGGAGGGACCTCTCGTGGTCAGCAAGAATCTGCACAACAGGCCATACTATCTGATCGATATTCGAGAACATAAAGACTAACGTACATCAGAGGAGGAGACCAACAGGCCGTGGAACATAGCTCATCTTCGGCCTTACTATACCTGAGCCATTGGCTCTACTTATGTACATATTATGACTATGTATATATTATGATTAATATAATAAACCGGAACCTCAGGTAAAGCGGGGTATCTGTTCTTTTACATCATGCGTGGTTACACGGGGTGGTTCTGTCTTAAAGCAGCCTCCGGTTTACCCCTTGAAATTGCTCTTTAAAAGCTGTATAACATCACTTGGGGGCTTGGTCGCATCCGAACCAATGCAACACCTTTTGATAGGCGAAACCCACCAGATCACTTGGGGACATGGTCAAGTCTGAACCAGTCACGCCTCTTGATCGGCCTAAGGCCACAGAATCACTTGGGGGCTTAGTCGAACCCGAACCATTGCCACGCCTCTTGATCGGCATAAATGCCACGGTTTCATTTGGGGACCTGGCTGACTTGAACCGTAGCTACACCTATCGGGAGCTTGGTCGTATCCGACCACGGTAACACCATCTGATCGGCTCAAATAAGCCTCTTTTTGCAAACGGTTTTATCATTGCCTTTGCTTCAATATTTTCTTTCATACATGTTTCTTTATGATCGTTGCGTTTTTAAACCGACAAAGTTTTAAACCGGTTCAAATTGTCAATGGACAGAACACGGTCCATTTTTAATCCGGAGTTTATTTGCCCGGTTTGATTTTCTTTGTTAAACATCCTATTAAGGAGTAACACGGTGTTTATTATAAAGCCCGGCACGGTTTACAAGGTAAACCGGCATTATATATATACAAGAGCTGTTATCTCCTCTAACGGTGTAGGGTTTATAAAACCTCCGCTTCAAGATTGGCTAAGCCAGCTTCATGCCCAATGATGGCAGGTATTATGTATCACAAAGAGTCGATCATATACTTCAAATTTCAGATATTGTGATTTCGTAACAATCCGCCTGACGGTATAGCCGCGGCGGTATTTTAAGATTTTTTGATTGCAGAAAGTACTTTGGAAATTTTATCACCCAAAGGAAGCACATGTTGCAGTATGTATGCACGAAGGCATAACAAAATCAAGAGTGTCGGCTAGCCTATTACAAGGCAACACGATGCCCAAATAAGATTATTGTTTTTCAAAGGTGGAGCAGTTTTAAACCGATTTCCGGTTCAAGCTTGGTCACCAGCATGGCTTGATGGTTGTGGGTCATCCCGCGCCGCTTCCACTTCTGCTTCTCTGCCCAGCGGCTGGAAGTCAATAGTTGTCCAGTCGATTCCCATTAATGCTGGAAAGACAGCTTCATCATGAATCAGCAGTGACGGATCAATATCAGGAGCATAAGTGTGCTTACGGATTGGAGGGATAAGATTTTCTGCTTCAGGAATCGGTGCGGCTACTCGCTGGTTTTGATCATTGTACTGTGCCTGATAATGCGACAAGTCTGCCTCTTCAGCCAATTGGCAAGCTAGAGGACGCACCTCCCGATTTATTGCTCGCAGATCCGCTTCACTAAATGCTGTTCTGTCTTCCTTCAAACTGGGATAGCCCTGAGCTGCCTAGACAGGGTCAAAATCCGGCACCCATGCTTTTGCCCGGATTAAGGCAGTGATGGCACCGGTTCGAGCGGCAGATCTCTTTAGCTCTTCAACACGGGCAGGAAGCATCGACATCCTCTTCAAAGTATCTTGAATTAAAGTGGGCGCCGGATTGTTATGCGATGCAGTAGAGATGATCCGCTATGCTCCAGAATACAGCTGCTCGATCAATGTATAGGCGGCTTTCAATTTCATCCGTACATCTGACCCCAAGTGACCAATGCGTGTTCCTGAAGGGTTACAAAGAATCAGCACATTGAAAGTTACTTAAGAAGACTGAGTAATTCCAGAAGTTAAATCGGCTCACCAAAGATAGCAGCGGTCATGGAGTGCACTTGCAGCTTTATGCCGGTCAGTTCGTCCACCACTGGTTTAAGCGCAGCCTCAGCGTCTTCTGCTCGCTTGATTAAAGCGGACTTCTCGGTGGCCCAGTCCGCCCGCTCCTTTTTGAAGTCCTCTTTAAGCCGTTCCATGACGCTTAAAGCGCTGGTCAACTCCTCTTTTGCTTTTGAGGTTTCAGCTTGTTGAGACTTCAGATTTTCTTGGAGGTCGGTGACTTGGTTTTCTTTTGTCTTCAGCTTAGCCTGCATACAGACAATTATATGATTCAGAAAGCAGTGCAAACATTGAAGTGCCAACCACATAACAAGTTATGCACTCAGCACTTGGGGGCTAATGCACATTTGATATTCATCTTTCAATTGATTATAGAAGTCCCAAGATCAATACAAGTATTCAACTTGGCACTTGGGGGCTAATGGCTATTTGCTCGAATAAATTCTGAAGCTGTGATGTCAATTACCTAAAGTCCTGGTTTAACTATACTAAGTTGACCCGGCCCTTGGGGGCTACATCAGCAAAATTCAGGCATATTGAAGTCTAAATGACAAGTCCTGGTTTAAAATGATATCTTAAACCGGCACTTGGAGGCTATTGGAGTTGATGAATTACAAGCAGGAGCATGTGGCAATTACCTCATATTTATCCTTCATCATATTAACCAGGCCGGCTTCATAGTCATGGGTGGTATATAACCGGTTTAGAAAGCCGGAGTGAAGGTCTTGAGGAGACAAAGAAGTATAAGTTGACAAGTCGGCATTCCATTTGCCCTTGCCAATTGCAGCAAATTCTTCCTTGGCAGTATGTTTAGACAAAGCAACAGGATTGCTTGGCTCTGTATGGCCAACTCCAGTAATAACAACTTCATCATCGGTTTGAATTGGAGCCGTCGGTTTTTCAGTGGACTTGGATGGACTGGTGGATTTCTCAATCCGAATGGGACTTCTGGGCTGGTCAACAGGACTGGAGGTATCAACATGTCTCTCTTCAGCAATACAGTCATCATCTTGTGGTGGCGGGTCATTTGGCGCATCTTCATGAATAGCCGCTTCAGGATCTGGCGTTTTATCCGGTTCAGGGATGTCCTCCTCCTCGGCCGCTTTATCCAGGTGGGCCTTCTTGCTCGGTCTAGGCTTGGCCCTGAAAGGAGTAATAAAAGTCAAAAACAGCATATGTTAGAAAGTAATACACCAGAAATATTATGATAAGTATAGCTTACCCAGGCACGGTTTTGAGCGGTGGCAGCTGAGTAGCTGATGACTCGCCAGATGATGAATGGGAAGTAACCTGATAATCGGAGTCAGAAGGATTAAGAGGTTGACGAAAACGGCCTGCTTTAGGACAAGCACTGACAAGCAAATTAGAGACCTCTGAACGGCGCTTCTGAACCGGACTGTTCGGTAAACCGGTGGAGGTAACTACCTGGCCGCTATGACGGGTTGTGCGGCGAGCTTCGTGCTGTTGGGTCTTCATAAGAAATTTGGGATCCAAGTAAGCAAGAGGATGAGAAAATTTAACCTTCCGGTTTGCCTGACGGATTTTTGGCAAAAGTAAAGGGTCTGAATCGGAAGAGAGAATAATTACCTCTGCAGCATCAGCGTGGCTGGCTTCAGCATCATCCTCACAAATATCATCATCAATAAGCTATGTGAAAAGTAAGCCTAGTGAATCAAGCTCTACCTCAAAGTCCGGATTACCCACATCATCATCAGCTGCTGGATCTGAAGATGAAGTGGTTTTCTTCTTGTGGGCGATTTTCTTCACGACTCTAGTCTTTGGCCGGATTGGTCTTTCTGGTTTGTCTAGTTTTTCTGGTTTCTCCTGCGGAAGCTTCTTGCTCCAAAACGGATCATTGCCCTGTTTCAACAGATATTGGTGTTAAATAATGGGCAGATATAGCAATGACAGGATCAGTGAAAGGTAAAATTAAAAGCTTACGGTTGGCGGTTTGTTGGTGGCGCAGAAGGGAAGCAGGCCGGTTCGGGCACAGATGTGTTCCGGTTCGTTCAACATTTTCTTCACAGCTTCCGTGACTTCTTCGTCGGTGAGCTGGATGTTCATGTGTCGCAGTGGGTCATCAACACTGCCAGTATACTCGCACATCAAACCGGAGCGCTGACTAAGGGACAGTATGCTCCACGATATCCAACAGCGAGCGAGATCAACTCCTGTTAAACCGTTGGCCATGAAGGCTCTGAGCTTGGACAGTTGAAGAGCGTATTTACTTCTTTCCTTGGCAGTCAACCTCTATGGAAAAGGTTGTGTATTGCTAAGCCGCTCTGGACGAAAGCCAGGCAAGGGATTTTCATCAGCAGGGGAGGTGTCTTTGCAATAGAACCATGATTGATTCCACTCTTGGGGATGGCTGTGCAGTTTCGCGTGAGGGTAAGTGACCTCTTTTCTTTTCTGAATGGCCACACCACCCAATTCCACATTGGAACCATCAGTAAACTCTGTGCGGCGGTTTAGATGAAAGCAGTCTCTGAACAACTCGACTGTGGGTCCCTCTTGAAAGAACACCTCACAGAGTACTTGAAAATGGCATATGTTGGTAACAGAATTGGGGCCAGTATCTTGCGGACGGAGTTGAAAATTGGCCAAGACATCCCGGTAGAATTTTGAACCGGGCGGATTAAAGCCCCGGGCTAAGTGATCTACGAAAACAACGGCCTCTCCCTCTTGAGGTGTGGGAGGACATTCGGTACCGGGGACCCTCCAATGGATAGTGTTTTTGCTGCTTAAAGCGCCGGTTAAGACTAAATTATTCAACTGAGTTTCTGTGACACGGGAAGGAGCCCAGTTGCACTCATATACTTGTTTGGCCATAGTGAAATCTACAAAATAAGTGATTCCGGTTCAAGAATGTATTGATTAAATATACACTGGCATGGACAATGTTAAACCGGGACAGCTATATCTAAACCGGAGTTTTATGAAGTGACGGCGTCTGGGTAAAGAGTTCTAGCGGTTCAACAAGGGGACTAATGGTATATATCGGTTTGTTAATTTTTTACACCAAGTTAAACCACCTGATCTAAATATTGAGGCAGCTGATATTGCGGATGGATAAGTATGCAGAAAAAGATTTCACAAGATTTATCTACAGCATTGGATCTGAAGCAAGTTCAGAAAAGAAGGAGAATATTCAAAAAGCTCAAAGCAAAATGGTATTGAATCAATGGGCAGAAATATATGTGAGATCTATGGTTTCGGGCATGAAACTAAAGGCGGATAATAGAAGCTGTCGCTACACAGAGCAGGGGTTCATAGATGCATCCAGGAGCTGGTATATGAATACGAGCAGGTGATGAACACTGCAAGAACACGAAACCCTAAAAACAGATCTATGTTGAGAAGAGCAGAAGACCTACCAGAGCTGAGGAAGACGCGGAAGGGCGCCGCGGTTTTCTGGTGCACTCAGGTTGATGCAGCGGCCAAGGTCGATGCAGAAGACGACGGCGGCGGCGGAGCTCTGGGATTAGCGACGCGAGGAAGATGAAGAGGAAGGGCACAAAGGGGAGAAAAGAAATGACCCTTCGGTCCTATTTATAAGGCAAAAAGACATGTGTCAGGCGCGTGAATCAAGGAACCGCGAATTTCGGAAGCGGAGCTGTCGCCTCGGTTGTTGTGGATGATTTCTTTAGGACGGATGACGTCACTCCAGTTCACAGCGATTGGAGAAGATGACATCACGGCGGTTCAACAACTACAAGAAGATGTTGAAGATGGAGATTTTTTGCTAAGGATTGACATGAACCTGTTCAAATCAATCTGGGGCCTAATGTTGGGGATATTACTACTGGGCGTAAACCGGACTATTTGGGCCGGGTTAACTTCATCCGTAGCTCACGAGTATTAAAGCCCAAGAAGATAGATGAGGGCCTGAGGCCCGTAGTCGGTTTAAGACTTGTAGCTGTAAACCGGCGTCTGTGTGTAAACTTTTATTGTAAGATAGGAATAAGGAGAGACCAACCCGGATACGAATATGTACTGGTGGTGGGACTCCGTGAACCAATGGGCGTCACTCGTGTATATAAGGGGACGACCCGGCGGCGGTTCAGGACAACAGACAACAACTCGAGACTTAGGCGAAGCTTGTTTGCTCCCTAGTCATCGAAACCCCATCAATTCCATCACAACTAGACGCAGGCTTTTACCTTCATCGAAGGGGCCAAACTAGTATAAACTCTCTGCGTCCCTGTGTCCGCTTTAACCTCTTCAAGCTAACCCGTCGCGATGGCTCCACGACTAAGTCCTTTCTCTAGGACATCTGCCGTGACAAAACCATGACAGGACTGATCTGTTGAGCACGAAGTGACTCATTCTCTTTTTCAAGATCTTCATGAGCCGCTCTCAATTTCTCAAGCTCTTGCTTCCTTTGAAGATAATCATAGGAGAGCTTTTCATGAGTGGTTGAGAGCGTTTCATGACGACTTTCAAGTTCTTGGTACTTAGCATGAAGATTTTTAATGTCTTCCACTAAGGACTGTGAACGGGTCATTTCCGCGTCCAACAGGTCATCGCTTTTGTCTAACAGTTTTTGAGTATGTTCCATAGCCTTTTGCTGTTTAGTTGCAATTTTAGCAAGTGTTTTGTAGCTGGGTTTGGATTCACAATCAGAGTCATCTTCACTTGATGTTTGAAAGTAAGCATCACATGATTTTACCTTGGCACCACGTGCCATGAAGCAGTAGGTGGGAGCCAGGTCGTCCTTGTCATCAGCTTCAGCGTTGGTGTGGAAGTCATTGTCTTCAGTGTTGAAGATGGACTTGGCAACGTAGGCTGTGGCTAGATCCAGACTTGCGACGCCAGGGTCGGACTCCTCCTCAGACTCCACCTCCGCCTCCTCAGAAGCAGACTCCTCCTCTGAATCCATTTCCTTGCCAACAAAAGCACGAGCCTTGCCAGATGAGCTCTTCTTATGAGATGAAGACTTGGATGAGGACTTGGAAGAAGACTTTGAAGATTTATTCTTCTTCTTGTCATCAGAATCATATTCCTTGCTCTTCTTTTTCTTCTTCTCATTGTCCCACTGTGGACACTCAGAGATGTAGTGTCCAGGTTTCTTGCACTTGTGACATGTTCTCTTCTTGTAGTCATGAGTGGAAGCTTCATCATTTCTTGAGCTGGATCGTGAAGACTTTCTGAAGCCCTTCTTCTTAGTGAACTTCTGGAACTTCTTCACAAGCATAGCAAGTTCCTTTCCAATGTCTTCAGTACCATCAGAACTGCAATTAGATTCTTCTTCAGATGAGGAAACATCTCTTGACTTCAAAGCGCGAGTTCGGCCATAGTTGGGACCATAGATATCTCTTTTCTCAGATAGTTGGAACTCATGTGTGTTGAGCCTCTCAAGTATATCAGACGGATCGAGTGTCTTGAAGTCAGGACGTTCTTGTATCACGAGGGCAAGGGTGTCAAAGGAGCTGTCAAGTGATCTCAGTAATGTCTTGACAATTTCATGCTTGGTAATCTCAATAGCGCCGAGTGCACGAAGCTCATTTGTGATGTTAGTGAGGTGATCAAACGTGAGTTGGACATTTTCATTGTCGTTTCTCTTGAAGCGGTTGAATAGGTTGCAAAGAACACTGATCCTTTGATCTCTCTGGGTTGAGACGCCTTCGTTGACCTTAGACAGCCAGTCCCAGACTAGCTTCGACGTTTCCAGAGCAATCACGCGGACATACTGTCCTTTGGTCAGATGACCACAGATGATGTTCTTGGTAGTAGAGTCCAGTTGAATGAACTTCTTGACATCAGCAGGGGTGACACCTTCACCAATCTTGGGAACGCCATTTTTTACGACATACTAGAGGTCAACATCAATGGCTTCAAGATGCATGCGCATCTTATTCTTCCAGTAGGGATATTCTGTTCCATCGAACACGGGGCAAGCAGCGGAGACTTTGATTATCCCTGCAGTCAACATAGCTAAAACTCCAGGTGGTTAAACCGAATCACACAGAACAAGGGAGTACCTTGCTCTGATACCAATTGAAAGTGCTAGTTATCGACTAGAGGGGGTGAATAGGCGATTTTTATGAAAATCTTCAAAGCATGGAAGTTTCGGAGACAAACAATAGAAATGAACCTATTGAGATGCAGCGGAAGATAGACTACACTAAGCAAGCCATAGTCAAGTATGCTATAACATGAGAGTACAAGGACAAATAGCAGCCAGGTAGTAAGGATCAGGGTGAAAGATGGTATGAAGCCAAACAACAATAGATGTCAAACAGTGAAGACAAATAGGTAAAGCAAACAGGCAATGACTTCACGAAGACAAACTCTAAGTAAAGTGAGGGAGAGGATAGAACCAGTCACTTGTTCAGGACACATGATTTGTTGGACCAGTTCTAGTTGCTGTGACAACTGTACGTCTGGTTAGGGAGGCTGAGATTCAACTCAGAAGACCGTGTCTTCACCTTATTCCCCTTGAGCTAAGGACACCCAGTCCTCGCCCAATTACTCTGGTAAGTCTTCAAGGTAGACTTCCAAACCTTCAAAGACTTTGTTCACCGGCGATCCACAATGACTCTTGGATGCTCAGAACGCGACGCCTAACCGGCTGGAGGATTCACAGTCCTCAAGTGTAATAAGTCTTTAGGTCACTTAGACAGAAAGACTTCAGTGATGCCTAACACTCTTTGACTCTGGGTGTTTGGGCTTTGTCCTCGCAAGGATTTCTATCTCTCAAAGGCTTCGAGGTGGGTTGCTCTTAATACGACAAAAGCCGTGCACTAACTCTGAGCAGCCACCAATTTATGGTGTAGGGGGTGGGCTATTTATAGCCACTAGGCAACCCGACCTGATTTGTCCAAAATGACCCTGGGTCACTAAGGAACTGACACGTGTTCCAACGATCAGATTTCAAACACACGCGGCAACTTTACTTGGGCTACAAGCAAAGCTGACTCATCCAGCTCTGGATAAGATTTGCTCTCATTGTCTTCGCTCGAAGACATAGGATTTTGGTTGAGCATCACTTCAGTCACTCTGACTTTGTTCACTTGGACCCCACTTAATAGTACGGTGGTTCCTATGACTCAACAAAGAAGAAAAGGAAACAACGAAACGACTAAGTCTTCGCGCTCCATAGTCTTCACTCAATGTCTTCTCATGTCATAGTCTTCAATACGAATATCTTCACATAACACCATTGTCGTCAATGTCTTCATACATTTTTAGGGGTCATCTTCGGTAGGTAAACCGAATCAATGAGGGACTACTACCTGTGTTATCCTGCAATTCTCACAAACACATTAGTCCCTGAACCAGGTTTGTCTTCAATACTCCAAAACCAACTAGGGGTGGCACTTGATGCACTTACACTATGAAAATGGCCCAACAGACTAACGGTCCACAAACGGGCCGACTGTAACGGCGGGCTGAATTTGGCCCACAAGCAGAAAATGACAGTAACGGGCCGTAAGTAACCGAATGCTGCAAATGAGCCCAAGAATAAATGGGCCCTGAGAAGGCCGAAAGTTAACTTGGGCTGGAAACGGCCCAACGGAATAACGGTCCGTTAATGGGTATAAAGTGATACACTATTCATTACGGGCCAGTTTCACCATGGGTCGTTAATGGGTGTAAAGTAATACACTGTTCATTACGGGCCAGTTTCAGCACGGGCCGCTAATGGGCCAAGAGTTACAAAGGGCATCACATGGGCCGAAAGACGTCATGGGCTATACATGGGCAAAAGGTGAAAACGGGCTGGAATCATATTGGACGGCCCAGATGACGCTACTGGGCCAAATTCGTATAGGGCGTAACGGGCCTTGGGTTAGCGGGCTGTAAATGGGCTATATGCGAACAGGCCGTTAACAGGCTTTCCATGGGCCGGCCCGCCAGCTTTTGACCAAGTCAAACGGGTCGGCCTTTTCACAGGAATGGGCCACTGTTGGGCCATGCCACGTGTCGACGTATCATAGGCGCCTTCTGTCCAGTGAGTGGATGACATCTGTCCCAACGATGAGCCGACACGTGTTTCCTCTAGCCAATGATGATTTTACACGTGGAAAATCCCCATTGGTCGGGGTTGTTAACGGGTTATCGGATTCAAAACCCCACCCGATAGCTTAACGGCGTTCCGTTACAGTGGATGCCATGTGTTGGTCACCCTTGACGAAAGCACTTCTGTGACGCGCGATTTATTGTCATGGAGGTGGACACTTCCGTGATGATAATTTTGGTAATGTCATGGAACACTTCTACGACAGCACAGGTATGACTATCTTGATTCTGTCATAAATTTGTCATGGATGTACATGCATGACAAAAAAAGCGACCTACTGTGACAAACACGTATCATCACGGAAGTGTATTTTTTTGTAGTGATATCCGGAGATCTGTAACTGGTACGAGCGTGGGCCCCTGCCTCGTGGCCACCTCGGACACCGTTTCGCGTTGATCTTTTTCCCATATTTTCCAAATTTTCCAAAAATAAGCTCCGTCCGTTTTTATCCCGTTTGGACTCCGTTTGATACGGATATTCTGCGAAACCAAAAACATGCAATAGACAGGAACTGGCACTGGGCACTGGATCAATATGTTAGTCCCAAAAATAGTATAAAAAGTTGCCAAAAAGTATATGAAAGTTGTAGAATATTGGCATGGAACAATCAAAAATTATAGATACGACGGAAACGTATCAGCATCCCCAAGCTTAATTCCTGCTCGTCATCAAGTAGGTAAATGATAAAAAAGATAATTTTTGATGTGGAATGCTACCTAGCATAATCTTGATCATGCATCTAATCATGGCATGAATATTAAGACACGAGTGATTCAAGGCAATAGTCTATCCTTTGACATAAAAACAATAATACTTCAAGCATACCAACCAAGCAATTATGTCTTATTGAAATAAATAGCCAAAGAAAGCTCGTCCCTACAAAATCATATAGTCTGGCTATGCTCCATCTTCACCACACAAAATATTCACATCATGCACAACCCCGATGACAAGCCAAGCAATTGTTTAATACTTTTGACGCAAACCTTTTCAACTTTCACGCAATACATGAGCGTGAGCCATGGACATAACACTATAGGTGGAATAGAATATGATGGTGGGGGTTATGTGGAGAAGACAAAAAAGGTGAAAGTCTCACATCAACTAGGCGTATCAACGGGCTATGGAGATGCCCATTAATAGATATCAATGTGAGTGAGTAGGGATTGGCATGCAACGGATGCACTAGAGCTATAAGTGTATGAAAGCTCAAACTGAAACTAAGTGGGTGTGCATCCAACTTGCTAGCTCATGAAGACCTAGGGCATTTGAGGAAGCCCATCGTTGGAATATACAAGCCAAGTTCTATAATGAAAATTCCCACTAGTATATGAAAGTGATAACTCAAGAGACTCTCTATATGAAGAACATAGTGCTACTTTGAAGCACAAGTGTGGTAAAAGGATAGTAACATTGCCCCTTCTCTCTTTTTCTCTCACTTTTTTCTTTTATTTTTTATTTTTTTGGTGGGCTTCTTTGGCCTCTGTTTTTATTTGGGCTTCTTTGGCCTCTTTTATTTTTTTTGTAAAGTCCGAAGTCTCATCCCAACTTATGGGGGAATCATAGTATCCATCGTCCTTTCCTCACTGGGGCAATGCTCTAATAATGATGATCATCACACTTTTATTTACTTACAACTCAATATTACAACTCGATATCTAGAACAAAGATATGACTCTATATGAATGCCTCTGGCAGTGTACCGGGATGTGCAATGATCTGGCGTAGCAATGACATCAAAAAACGGACAAGCCATGAAAACATCATGCTAGCTATCTTACGATCATGCAAAGCAATAAGACAATAAATGCTCAAGCCATGTATATGATGATGATGGAAGTTGCATGGCAATATATCTCGGAATGGCTATAGAAATGCCATGATAGGTAGGTACGGTGGATGTTTTGAGGAAGATATAATGAGGCTTATGTGTGACAGAGCGTATCATATCACGGGGTTTGGATGCACCGGCGAAGTTTGCACCAACTCCCGAGGTGAGAAAGGGCAATGCACGGTACTGAAGAGGCTAGCAATGATGGAAGGGTGAGAGTGTGTATAATCCATGGACTCAACATTAGTCATAAAGAACTCACATACTTACTGCAAAAATCTATTAGTCATCGAAACAAAGTACTACGCGCATGCTCCTAGGAAAAGACCATCGCTCGTCCCCGACCGCCACTCATAAGGAAGACAATCAATAAATAAAGCATGCTCCGACTTCATCACATAACGGTTCACCATACGTGCATGCTACGGGAATCACAAACTTCAACACAAGTATTTCTACAATCCACAAATACCCACTAGCATGACTCTAATATCACCATCTTTATATCGCAAAACTATTGCAAGGAATCAAACATATCATATTCAGTGATCTACAAGTTTTATGTAGGATTTTATGACTAACCATGTGAATGACCAGTTCCTGTCATCTCTCTAAATAGATATAAGTGAAGCAAGAGAGTTCAATTCTTTCTACAAAAGATATGCCCACGCTCTAACAAGTATAAGTGAAGCAAAAGAGCATTCTACAAATGGCGGATATCTATGTAAAGAGAAACAGGCAATCCAAACTTCAAATGATATAAGTGAAGCACATGGAGCATTCTATAAAGCCATACTCAAATGATTTAAGTGAAGTGCAAAGAGAATTATATAAATCAACCAAGGACCATCTCATACCAGCATGATTCATAAAAGAAAAAGGGAAACTAAATGCAAAAGACGCTCCAAGATTGCACATATCGCATGAACGAAACGAATCCGAAAACATACCGATACTTGTTGAAGAAAGAGGGGATTCCTTCTGGGGCATCCCCAAGCTTAGACGCTTGAGTCTCCTTGAATATTTACTTGGGGTGCCTCAGGCATCCCCAAGCTTGAGCTCTTGCCTCTCTTCCTTCTTCTCACATCGAGACCTCCTCGATCATCGAACACTTCATCGACACAAAACTTCAACGAAAAACTCGGTAAGATCCGTTAGTATAATAAAGCAAATCACTACTTTAAGTACTGTTGCAAACCAATTAATATTTTGTTTTTGCATTGCGTCTACTGTAATATAACTTTTTCATGGCTTAACCCACTGATATAAATCGATAGTTTCATCAAAACAAGCAAACTATGCATCAAAAACAGAATCTTTCTAAAACAAAACAGTCTGTAATAATCTGAACATTCACCATACTTATGATACTTGAAACATTCTGCCAAAATTAGGAAAAGTAAACAATTTGTATAGAAAGATAGTGCAAAAAGAATCAGAACCATTTGACGTTTCAGTAAAAAAGGTAAAATCGCGCACTACAGCCAAAGTTTCTGTCCTGCACCGTACAAACCAACAAGCATTGTAAACATCCTAAAGGCAAACCTTGGCACATTATTTTTATTTCTAAACTTTATAAAAGCACACAACAGAAATGAATGACTCTCTAAGACTTCCGGGTTGTCTCCCTGGCAGCGCTTTCTTTAAAGCCATTAAGTTAGGCATATAGTGCTCAAGTAGTGAATCCACCCGGATCCCAAGGTATATCAAAGCCATTTTTAATTAGCAATGATTTAGAATTTAGCAGTGAGCACAAAGCAACATATATCATGCAACAACGAAGTCTAACTCTCTTCCTATGCATCGGCATGTCATAAAAGAATAATTCATGCACACATAGTAAAAGCCAATGCATAGTATAAACAGTTTCTTGCAATTTTATCGTATTGGAAACATAGAGAGGTGAGGATATAGTTACTCTCTCATAATAATTACAAGTAGGAGCAGCAAACACATGCATATTATATTCATTAAAGTCATCATGTGCAACGGTAAAAGCAACCCATCAATATAATCCTTAATAAAATCAAACTTCTCCGATATAGTGTAGTTTGGAGAATTCAAAAAGATAATAGGACTATCATGCGTGGGTGCAATAGCAAAAATTTCATGTTTAACATAAGGAACTATAGCAATTTCATCTCCATAAGCATAATTAATATTGGCATCTTGGCCACAAGCATAGCAAGAATCATCAAAAAGGGATATTTCAAGAGAATCAACAGGATAATAACAGTCATCATAGCAATCATCCTTCGGTAAGCACGAAGGGAAATTAAACAATGTATGAGTTGAAGAGTTACTCTCATTAGAAGGTGGGCACGGGTAGCTAATCCGCTCTTCCTTCTTTTGTACTTCGCTCTCCTCCTCATCTTTTTCATCCAATGAGCTCACAGTTTCATCAATTTATTCTTCCATAGACTCCTGCAAAATATTAGTCTCTTCTTGGACAGTGGAGTAGTCCTCAATATATGGTTTAACATAGGCATTAGAAGCATAATTATCATAGCAATATTTAAGTATGGCAAAATTTTCATATTTGTAAAGAGTAGCATCATACTTTTCAATCAAAGAAGCAATTTCATAAGCACCCTTAAAAGCAACAAATTCTTCAATTTGTTGAACGTCATAGTAACTATAAACACCCTTAGCATACGAAGATACGATTCCATTATCACTAAACTCACATTGATAGGGAAGGTGTTTCTTAGGGTTTTCAGAACAACAAGTAAAATCATAAATTTCACATAAATTCCAAGCATAGCATTGCATACGATGAATTTGATCCAGTAAAAGTTTCCCTTTTTCAGATATATGGTGTCGCACATAACAAGCATGCTCATCTAAAGATTTGCCCTCAACTAAGCTAGTTGGGGTTTCAGCACGAGCACATAGGGATCGAAGATGATCCAAGTAATAAGCTTCAGCAGTGTGATAGATTTTGAGTGGTTCTTCAACCATTGGTTCAGTAAGTACAACTATTTTTTTTGTATTTTGCGTTTCCTACCCATAACTAAAGATAGAAAACAACTAATAATAGCAAATAAAAATTACTTAGTGATAAAGCAAACAAGCACACACGAGAATATTCACCCCGCGCTATTGCTCTCCGGCAACGGCGCCAGAAAAAGGTCTTGATAACCCACAAGTATAGGGGATCAATTGTAGCCTCTTTCGATAAGCAAGAGTGTCGAACCCAACGTGGAGCTAAAGGTAGAACAAATATTCTCTCAAGTTCTATCGACCACCGATACAACTCTATGCACGCTTGACGTTCGCTTTACCTAGAACAAGTATGAAACTAGAAGTACTTTGTAGGTGTTGTTGGATAGGTTTGCAAGGTAATAAAGAGCACAAAAATAAAGACTATGGTTTGTTTAGATAAATACACCACTAGATTAGTTTTAGTAGAGAGCTTGTTGTCACGAGAAAGTTATTTGTCCCTAGGCAATCGATAACTAGACCGGTAATCATTATTGCAATTTTATTTGAGGGAGAGGCATAAGCTAACATACTTTATCTACTTGGATCATATGCACTTATGATTGGAACTCTAGCAAGCATCCGCAACTACTAAAGATCATTAAGGTAAAACCCAACCATAGCATTAAAGTATCAAGTCCCCTTTATCCCATACGCAACAACCCCCTTACTCGGGTTTATGCTTCTGTCACTCAAGCAACCCACTATAAGCGAATCATGAACGTATTGCAACACCCTACAGCGGGGATCCCTCACGCTTGCGCGACATGGAGAGCAACATATTACAGCACCAATAATAAAACATGCAACTCAAACCAATCTTGATCATCATATAACCCATAGGACAAAACTAATCTACTCAAACATCATAAGATAGCCATACATCATAGAGAAAGAATTTATAGCGTTGAGCACCATGTTTAAGTAGAGATTACAGCAGGTAAGAGAGAGGTTACGCCGCTGCATAGAGGGGGGAAGAGTTGGTGATGATGGCGGTGAAGTTGTTGGTGAAGATGACGGTGATGATGATGGTCCCCGGTGGCACTACGGCGCTACCGGAAGCGAGGGGGAGAGAGCCCCCCTCCTTCTTCTTCTTCCTTGACCTTATCCCTAGATGGGAGAAGGGTTTCCCCTCTGGTCCATGGTCTCCATGGCGTGGGAGGGGCGAGAGACCCTCTGAGATTGGATCTGTCTCTCTGTCTCTCTCTGTTTCTGCGTTCTCTTCTGCTGCCCTTTCACCGTTTCTTTTATATCCGGAGATCCGTAACTCCGATTGGATCGAAACCTTCGCCGTGATTTTTTTCCAAAAATTAGCTTTCTTGCGGCCTAAGAAGGGCATCAACCACCTTACGGGTGGCCCACGAGGGTGGGGGCGCGCACTCCTGGTACGGGCGTGGGCCCCTGCCTCATGGCCACCTCGGACACTGTTTCGCGTTGATCTTTTTCCCAAATTTTCCAAATATTCCAAAAATAAGCTCCGTCCGTTTTTATCCTGTTTGGACTCCGTTTGATATGGATATTCTGCGAAACCAAAAACATGCAACAGACAGGAACTGGCACTGGGCACTGGATCAATATGTTAGTCCCAAAAATAGTATAAAAAGTTGTAGAATATTGGCATGGAACAATCAAAAATTATAGATACGACGGAGACGTATCAGGACATCAAACAATGTATGAGTTGAAGAGTTACTCTCATTAGAAGGTGGGCACGTGTGATCAATCCTCTCTTCCTCCATTCGTTCTTCACTCTCCTCGTCATCTTTTTCATCCAATGAGCTCACAGTTTCATCAATTCCTTCTTCCATAGACTCCTGCAAAATATTAGTCTCTTCTTGGACAGCAGAGACTCTCTCAATAAATTCATCAATACCGGAATTGAATTTATAATTATCATAGCAATATTTAAGGATGGCAAAAATTTCAGGTCTATAAACTGAATCATCAAAATCTTCAAACTTTCAAACAAAGATTCAATCATAAGCACCCTTAAAAGCAACAAATTCTTCTATTCGTTCCACATCATAGTAATCATATATATCTATAGCATAAGAAGCCAAGGTTTCATTATCATTAAATTCACATGAAAAGGGAAGATGTGGAGCATTCATCCTAGAGCAACAAGTATAATCATATCTCTGGCATAAATTCCAAGCATACCAATGCAACATATGAATTTGATCCCATAACAATTGCCCTTTATGAGTCATGCGATAATCCCTAAAGTATTTGCCTTGATCCAACGTTACTCCCATTATCAAGTTAAATGGGGTTTTCTCAGGATTATCAGAGTAGTGCATAATATTTTTCACATAACAAGCATCGAGGGTTTTAGGAGGCTCCCCATCTCCATGAGTAGCAAGTACCACTAATTTTTTTGGTGTTTCGTGTTCCATATCCATAACTAAAGATAGAGAACAACTTAGAACAGAAAATAAAAACTACTTAGTGATAAAGCAAACAAGCGCACACGAGAATATTCACCCCACGCTATTGCTCCCCGGCAACGGCGCCAGAAAAAGGTCTTGATAACCCACAAGTATAGGGGATCATTTGTAACCTTTTTCTATAAATAAGAGTGTCGAACCCAACGAGGAGCTAAAGGCAGAACAAATATTTCCTCAAGTTCTATCGACCACCGATACAACTCTACGCACACTTGACGTTTGCTTTACCGAAAACAAGTATGAAACTAGTTTGTAGGAGTGATGCTAGAACTACTATGCATGAATGAAACTAGAAGTACTTTGCAAGATAATAAAAGTTAGGTGTTTAGTAAAAGGGTTTGTGTCAACAAGAAAGTTATTTGTCCCTAGGCAATCGATAACAAGTACCGGTAATCATACTTGCAATTTTATATGAGGGAGAGGCATGAGCTAACATACTTCCTCTACTTGGATCATATGCACTTATGATTGGAAATCGAGCAAGCATCCGCAACTACTAAAGATAATTAAGGTCGTGAAACCCAACCATAGCATTAAGTATCAAGTCCTCTTTATTCCCATACGTCATACCCCACCTACTCGGGTTTAAGTTTCTGTCGGTCTCGTAGCCCACCATAAGCGAACCATGAACATATTGCAACACCCTACATCGGGGGGCCCTCACATTTGCGCGAGATGGAGGGCACCGTAGGATAGCACCATAACTAAAATATACAATCATACCAACCAAGATCATGATTAACCCACATGACAAAATAGATCTACGCAAACATCATAGGATAACCATAGATCATTGGGAAATAATATATGGACTTGAGCACCATGTTTAAGTAGATATTAAAACGGGGAGAAGAGGTGTTACACCGCTTCATTGAGGGGGAGAAAGTTGGTGTTGATGGTAGCAAGATTGTTGATGTAGATCGCCGTCACGATCCTAGCCCCGGCGGCACTCCGGCACCACCGGGAGAGAGAAGGAGAGAGCACCCTCCTTCTTCTTCTTCCTTGGCCTCCCCCCTAGATGGGAGGAGAGTTCCCCCTCTGGTCCATGGCCTCCATGGCCGCGGAGGGGTGGGAGCCCCTCCGAGATTGGATCTCCCTCTCTGTTCTCTTCTGTTCCGCGTTCTCCAGATGTGGCCGAAAATCGTTTCTTATATTCCCGAAGATCCGTAACTCCGATTGCGCTGAGATTTTAACATGATTTTTCGGATATAAGCTTCCTTGCACCCGAAGTAGATCCCCAACCGACGTATGAGGTGGGCACAACCCACCACGCCTGGCTCCAGGACCGCGCCCTGGTGAGTTGTGCCCACCTCGGGCCTCCGTTTGCGGTGACTCCAACTCCCAAAAATCACATATATTCCAAAATAATTCTCCGTGAAATTTTATTGCATTTGGACTTCGTTTGACATGGATACTCTGTGATACAAAAAACATGCAGAAAACAGGAACTGGCACTGGGCACTAGATCAATAGGTTAGTCCAATAAATCATATAAAAAGTAGCCAAAAGTATGTAAAAGTTGTATAATATTGGCATGAAACAATAAAAAAATATAGATACGACGGAGACGTATTAGGGGGCAACAGGTGATATGCATATAAGGGAGGTACACTTTCAAGCTTGGTGTAAGCAACAATTATGACCCGGTGCCATCAATATTTACAAACCGGCAATTTTGGCAGTCATAACTCGGCAAGCTCTACATCTTTAAGCCAGCTGAAAATCATATGAGTATTTCAAGACCAATATTTTTGTCAAGCTAGAGCATTGGAAGCCAAGTCAAGTAGATTATTCTTTATAATATTATTCTGCAAGAAGGCAATGTCAGCAAATTGACTATGAAGTTGGTCTATTGACCAGGAATTTTCAGAAGAAGTGCCCCGATTTTTTGCATTGGCAAAGTTTGACCATATCTGCTAAAGGAGATTTGCTATGAGTTCATGGACATGTATCAAGGAGGAAATGCCAAGGACTTAAAGGATGATCAGGTGCCGGCTCAGAAATTTCTTAACCCAGAGCACAACCTGTCAAATTTGTTCTTGTGTTTATTTTGCAGGATCAGTTTAACATGGATAAATCCAAATTAAACTGGGGGCTAATGTCGGGGATATACCCCGCGGTATGACTCAGACGGACTTGGAAACTCACCAGTGACCCGCCCTGACTTGGAGACTCACTAAGTGACCCGCCCGGATCTCTCCACTCACTGATGACCCGGTCGGGCCTGGTGAATCATTGGTGACCCGGCAGGCGGGTCAGAGGAGCGACAAGACCTGATGGCCCAGAAGGCGGTTCATGGAAGGCCGACTTATGTTATGGTAGGTCGGCTTAAGAGGAAAGGAATAAGGTATATTCCCTTACAAAGGAAGCAAGACTAGGACTCCACTTGTAATAGAGTAATCCTAATCCTACTAGGACTAGTCATGTAACCCGCCCCTTCAACTTATATAAGGAGGGGCAGGGCACCCCAAGAGGGACAAGTTTTATAAGATTTTCTGTAAAAGACAAAAACAAAGAACATACAACAACTGGCACTGGGCACTAGGTTAATAGGTTAGTTCCAAAGAAATGATATAAAACAATACCATAATGCATATAAAACATCCAAGATGGATACTATAGTAGCATGGAACTATAAAAAATTATAGATACATTGGAGACGTATCAAGCATCCCTAAGCTTAATTCCTGCTTGTCCTCAAGTAGGTAAATGATAAAAACAGAATATTTGATGTGGAATGCTACCTAACATGTTTATCAATGTAATATTTCTTTTATGTGGCATGAATATTTAGATCTGTAATATTCAAAACAAAATTTTAATATTGACATAAAAACAATAATACTTCAAGCATAATAATAGAGCAATCATAGTTTTTCAAAATATCATGGCCAAAGAAAGTTATCCCTACAAAATCATATAGTCTGGTCATGCTCTATTTTAATCAAACAAAGTATTTATCATGCAGAACCCCGATGACAAGCCAAGCAATTGTTTCATACTTTTAATGTTCTAAAGCTTTTTCAACTTTCACGCAAAACACATCAGTGTGAGCCATGGATATAGCACTATAGGTGGAATAAAATATGGTAGAGGTTGTGTGTAGAAGACAAAAAGGAGAAAGTCTCAAATCAACTAGGAAAATTAATTGGCTATGGAGATGCCCATCAATTGATATTGATGTGAGTGAGTAGGGATTGCCATGCAACGGATGCACTAGAGCTATAAGTGTATGAAAGCTCAAAATAAAACTAAGTGGGTGTGCATCCAAATTGCTTGCTCACGAAGACCTAGGACAATTTGAGGAAGCCCATATTGGAATATACAAGCCAATTTCTATAATGAAATATTGCCACTAGTATATGAAAGTTACAAAATATGAGATTCTCTATCACGAAGAACATGGTGCTACTATGAAGCACAAGTGTGGAAAAAGGATAGTAACATTGTCCCTTCTCTCTTTTTCTCTCATTTTTTTTTGTTGTTGGTCTCTTTGGACTCTTTTTTATTTTGGGCTCTTTGGCCTCTCTTTTCTTGTCCGGAACCTCATCTCAACTTGTGGGGGAATCATAGCCTCCATCATCCTTTCCTCACATGGGACAATGCTCTAATAATGATGATCATCATACTTTTATTTATTTAGAACTCGATACTAGAACAAAAATATGACTCTATATGGATGCCTCCGGCGGTGTACCGGGATGTGCAATGATCTAGAGTGACATGTATGAAAAATATGAAGGGTGGTCAAAACCACAAATACTATGTCAACTATATGATCATCCAAAGCAATATGACAATGATGGTATGCGTCATAATAAATGAAACGCTGGAAGTTACATCGCAATATATCTCGGAGTGACTATGGAAATGCCATAATAGGTAGGTATGGTGGTTGTTTTGAGGAAGGGTATATGGTGGGTTTAATGCATCGGCAAAATTTGTGCGGTACTAGAGAGGCTAGCAATGGTAGAAGGGTGAGAGTTGATACGTCTCCAGCGTATCTATAATTTATGAAGTATTCATGTTGTTATATTATCATTCTTGGATGTTTTACAATCATTTTATAGCAACTTTATTTCATTTTTTGGGACTAACCTATTGACCTAGTGCCCAGTGCCAGTTGTTGTTTTTTGCTTGTTTTTTCCACGGCAGGAAATCAACATCAAATGGAGTCCAAACACCGCGAAATTTTTTGTAGATTTTAACCAAAAGACATCCAATGGGCCAGAGCAGCACTTGGGGGGTGCCCTCAGGGGGGCACAACCCACCGGGGGGCGCCTGGGCCCCCAAGCGCGCCCCGGTGGGTTGTGCCCACCTCAGTGGCCTCCTGCACCCCCTCTTCACCCTATAAATTCCCAAATATTCCAAAAACCCTCGCGGAGATCCTAGAGCAAAAGTTTCGCCGCCGCAAGTCTCTGTAGCCACGAGAAACCAATCTAGACCCCGTTCCGGCACCCTGCTAGACGGGCAATCATCACTGGTGGCCATCTTCATCATCCCGGCGGCCACCATGATGAGGAGGGAGTAGTCCACCCTCGGGGCTGAGGGTTTGTACCAGTAGCTATGTGTTCAATCTCTCTCTCTCACTCTCGTGTTCTTGAGATGTCACGATCTTGATGTATCGCGGGCTTTGTTAATATAATCGGATCATATGGTGTTTTCCCCCCTCTATCTTGTTGCGATGAATTGAGTTTTCCATTTGAGATTTCGTTTTATCGGATTGAATACTTTTATGGATTTGAGAAAACTTTATGTATGTCTTGCTATGAATACCCCTGGTGACAATGGGGTATCATATTGACTCACTTGATATATGTTTTGGCACTTAACTCGCAGATTCCCGAGGTGACATTGGGGTAATCTATGCATAGGGTTTGATGCACATTCGTGTCTTTGTTTCTCTGGTAGAAATCTTGGGGCACTCTTTGAGGTTCTCTGTATTGGACTGAGTATTGTGAATCTGAAATTATTTTGTGTTATTTTAGTACGAACTCTTGGATAGATTGGTCGGAAAGAATAGCTTCGAGGTGGTTTCGTAACCTACGAACAATTTCTTCTTATGTTCTTCACTAGATAAGAACTTTGGAGTGATTCTTCGTTGCACGTTGAGGGATGGTTATGTGATCCAATTATATTAGCATTGTTGAGAGATTGCACTAGCGAAAGTACGGACCCTAGGCCTTATTTTCAAGCATTGCAATGCCATTTGTGCTCCATTTTATCAATTGCTACATGTTGTTTATTATTTTTCTTATTACAAAAACCTATATCTACTATCCATATTACACTTTTATCACCATCTGTTCGCCGAACTAGTGCACCTATACAAATTTCCATTGTATTTGGTGTGTTGGGGACACAACAGACTTTTTATTATTTGGTTGCAGGTTTGCTTGAGAGAGACCATCTTCATCCTGCGCCTCCCAAGGTTTGATAAACCTTAGGTCATCCATTTGAGGGAAATTTACTACTGTCCTACAAAACTCTGCGCTTGGAGGCCCAACACGAGTCTACAAGAACAAATTGTGTAGTAGATATCAAGCTCTTTTCTGGCGCCGTTGCCGGGGAAGTGAGTGCATGAAGGTAGATATTTAGATCTTGCAATTGAATCTTTAGTTTCTTGTTTTATCAATAGCTTGGTTTACGAAAAGAAAACAAAAAAAATGGATTTGAGGTGGTCTCATATTTTTCATCTTTATAATGTCTTTTGTGAAAATGATGGAAAGGAAAATTGTGCGCAATTGATAGAAGATGAATTCTATAAAATGTTTGACAAAAAATATTTGAATGATGAGCATGATTGAAATATTGTTGGTATGAAGTCTTTGAAAATCTAACGATATGCAAAGCCATAAGCTTGGGGATGCTATATTTGATGAAGATGATATTTTTAGTCCCCCAAGATTTGATGTGCAAATTTGTTATAATGATTGCATGCCTCCTATTTATGATGATTATGTTGATGAAAGTGGGTTTGGAAGAGTGTCAACTCTAGGTAATGATCCCACTATTTTGGAGGGTGTTGAATCTTGTTACAATATTGAAAATGGTGGATTTGGAGAGGTCATGACTTTATTTAATGATGAATCCACCATTTTGGATGAGGTTTCATTTGACCATGATAAAAAAGTTGCTATCTATGATGACTATGGTGATGACATGTATGCTATATTGAATAATGATAACCATGAAACTTGTCATCATGATTTTAATTTTCAATCACATGATAGCTATTTTGTTGAGTTTGCTCCCACTACTATTGATGAGAATAAATTAACTTATGTGGAGAGTAATAAAACTTCTATGCTTGTGGATCATGAAAAGAATGATTTATGTGATAGTTATTTTGTTGAATTCATTCATGATGCTACTGAAAATTATTATGAGAGAGGAACTTATGATTTTACATATTGCAATAATATCAAGTTTCCTCTCTTTGTGTTGAGAGTTTTGAAGTTATGCGTGTTTTACCTTCCTATGCTATTTGATTCTTGTTCCCATAAATTATTTGCTCACAAAATCCCTATGCATAGGAAGTATGTTAGGCTTAAATGTGCTTGCCATGTGATTCACGATGCTCTCTTTGTGTTTCAATTCTTAACTTTTATGTGAGCATCATTCAAATCATCATGCCTAGCTAAAAGGCATTAAAGAAAAGCGCTTGTTGGGAGACAACCCAACATTTAACCCTGCTATTTTTATGTGTTCACATGATTATCCTATTGTAGTAATCATGTTTTATTGCTTTTGTTTCAATAAAGTGCCAAGTAAAGCCTTAGGGATAGTTTGGATGATAGTTGATTTGAATCTGTGCAAAAATAGAAACTTTTGCGCTAAGTCCAAGAATTTTGAAAATTCACTGGTGTGATTTTGATTTGAATGTTTTACAGGTGCTATGTATACAAATTCTCTATGTTTTCCTAATTTTTCAGAATTTTTGGAGTAGCAGAAGTATGGTTGGAGTACAGATTACTACAGACCATTCTGTTTTTGACAGATGTTGTCTTCAATGCATAATTTGCTTGTTTTCTAGTTTCTATGGCTTATATTGCTCAATATAAACTGTGGAAATGATATGCTACAATAGTAATTGTGTGTAAAAAATTATGAATCTTGTCTTTGAGAGTATCGAAGTGAAATGGTTTTCTCTTTATCATACCAACCAATCTCACGAAGTTCCGTTAAGTTTTGTGCGATTGAAGTTTTCAAGTTTTGGGTGAGATGTCGATGTGTGGAGAATAAGGAGTGACAAGACCCTAAGCTTGGGGATTCTCAAGGCACCCCAAGGCAATATTCAAGGAATATCCAAGAAATTAAGCTTGGGGATGCCCCGGAAGGCATCCCCTCTTTCGTCTCCAACATTATCGTTAACCTCACTTGGAGCTATGTTTTCATTCGTCACATCATATGTGTTCTACTTGGAGCGTCAATTTATTTTGTTAGGATTTTCTTTCTATTATTTAGAATAATGTTTTGCATCTTTTACTTCAATAAAAATGTCAAGTATAGGCTTTGCCATGCTTATTTTGCAAGTATATGAGTAGCTGTTTCATAACAGAAAGTTTATCGTTGTTGCAAAAATTCCTGACAAAAGTCAGAATGTGATAAAATGTTGAAACTTTTTGCATAGTACGCTATAATAAATTTTCTATAGTGTGGTAATTTTTAAGAATTTTTGGAGTTAGGGAAGTATAATGAATCTTGCATTCTTTACAGACTGTACTGGTTTGGCAGATTGCTGTTATGGTTGCATTGTTTGCATATGTTTGCTTGTTTAATGATTCTATTTGAGGATAGGAGTATTAAATATGCAGAGGGATTTATTATGCAATGTAAAATAATAATTTTAGTGATTTGCTACAGTACCATGATAAGGTTTTGCATTGATTTATGCTAACTTATCGCACGAGTTCTTGTTGAGTTTTGTGTGGATGAAGTTTTTAAGATTTAGGGAAACCGTGATATAAAAGGAACTAAGGAGACACAAAAGCTCAAGCTTGGGGATTCCCAAGGCATCCCAAGATAACATTTCAAGAAGTCTCAAGCATCTAAGCTTGGGGATGCCCCGTAGGCATCCCACCTTTCTTCATCAACAATTATCGGTTAGTATCGGTTGATCCTAAGTTTTCCCTTCTTCAAATGAGTTGTGCTATTCTTGGAATGTAATTTTGTTTTGTTTTGCTTGTTCTTTTAATAAAATACTTAGATCTGAAATTTTTAAATAAAAGAGAGTCCTCAAATAGCTACCCATTTACATAACTACTCGCTTGATCTTCACTTATATCTTTTTTTGGAGTAGTTTGTCAATTACTCTTGTGCTTCACTTATATCCTATGAGTAAATTGTTGAATGAATTGAATTTCGTGAATTTGGAATTATATGTTCATATCATGCCTAGTGGTAGCTTCAAATTGGGTTTAGAAAGTGAAATCTTTTGAAGCTTGACAATCACAATATTGGTCATACAAGCAATTCCTGAATGATTACTATAAGGAAGAGAACTTTCACATGCAAATACACTATCTTGGAAATCTTTTGTGAGTGTGAGCCCCCATCAAAATATTATATGCCAAAATTGTTGGCGTTGGACAAGGAAGACAACGTAATGATTTATGTTTGTTCATATTCACATAGAAGTTATATTGTCATAGATCCTTCAACATGTGGTGCTTGCCCCCCATCTCTGCTAGCCAAAAATTCCGCACCAAGTAGAGATACTACTTGTGCATCCAAAAACCCTTAAACCCAAATCTTATTCTCAAGAGTCCACCATACCTACCTAAGGATTGAGTAAGATCCTTCAAGTAAGTTGTCATCGGTGCAATAAGGCATAAAAATTGCTTCTAAAAGTGTTAGATCATTTAGTGTAAGAGAAAATTGAGCATTGTACGAACTTGTGATGGCAAAGAATAAAAGCGACAGACTGCATAATAAAGGTTGCCATCATAAGGGGCAATATAACGTGACATTCTTTTGCACTAAGGGATTGAGCATACAAACAAAAAGTGCATGGCAACCTCTGCTTCCCTCTACGAAGGGCCTACCTTTTAATTTTATGTATTTACTTTCATGCAAGAGTCAAAGTTTTTCTCTCTATTCCTTTTTATTTTTCTATTTTGGCAAGCATCATGTGGTGAGGAAAGATCTAGGCACATATATCCAGTTGGATATGGGTAGCATGAGTTATTATTGTTGACATCACCCTTGAGGTGAATACCTTGGGAGGCGAAACTATAAGCCGCTATCTTTCTATGTGTCCGGTTGAAACGTTTTGCTCATGTGTATGCGGTGAGTGTTAGCAATAATAGAAGACTATATGATGGTTGAGTATGTGGAGATCTTACTTAGACTCTGTTGAGTAATTTGAATTGCAATTGTTTGGTGACTAAGAATATAGGTTGTTGAGTTTCAAGAGAATTCATTGTTTGAACCTTAACATGTGAATTGGTTGCTACTTTGTCATGATGAGTTTTATGATAAAGAATTGTTGTTATGATGCTATGGAAAGTGACTGAAATTATCATTGATCAGACTTATGCACTTTTCTAGCATTTAGACTTCATAAATTATTTCTTTTATCATTTACCTACTCAAGGACGAGTAGGAATTAAGCTTGGGGATGCTGATACGTCTCCAATGTATCTATAATTTATGAAGTATTCATGATGTTATATTATCATTCTTGGATGTTTTACAATCATTTTATAGCAACTTTATATCATTTTTTTGGACTAACCTATTGACCTAGTGCCTAGTGCCAGTTGCTGTTTTTTGCTTGTTTTTTACATCGCAAGAAATCAATATCAAATGGAGTCCAAACACTGTGAAACTTTTTGTGGATTTTTTATGGACCAGAAGACATCCAATGGGCCAGAGAAGCACCTGGGGGTGCCCCGAGGGGGGCACAACCCACTAGGGCGCGTCTGGGCCCCCAGGCGCGTCCCGATGGGTTGTGCCCACCTCGGTGGCCTCCCGCACCCCCTCTTCGCCCTATGAATTCCCAAATAGTCCAAAAACCCTCGCGGAGACCCTAGATCAGAAGTTCCGCCACCGCAAGCCTCTGTAGCCATGAGAAACCAATATAGACCCCGTTCATGCACCTTGTCGGAGGGGGGGAATCATCACCGATGGCCATCTTCATCATCCCGGCGGCCACCATGATGAGGAGGGAGTAGTCCACCCTCGGGGCTAAGGTTTTGTACCAGTAGTTATGTGTTCAATCTCTCTCTCTCTCTCTTGTGTTCTTGAGATGTTACGATCTTGATGTATCGCGGGCTTTGCTAATATAGTCGGATCATATGGTGTTTCCCCCTCTCTATCTTGTTGTGATGAATTGAGTTTTCCCTTTGAGATTTCGTTTTATCAGATTGAATACTTTTATGGATTTGAGAACATTTTATGTATGTCTTGCTATGAATACCCGTTTTTACAATGGGGTATCGTATTGATTCACTTGATATATGTTTTGGCACTCAACTCGCGAATTCCCGAGGTGACATTGGGGTAATCTATGCAAAGGGGCTAATGCACGTTCTTGTCTTTCTTTCTCCGGTAGAAATCTTGGGGCACTCTTTGAGGTTCTTTGTGTTGGCTTGAATATTATGAATATGAAATTATTTGGTGTTATTTTAGTATGAACTTGTCGGCGTTCTGGGAACGGGGGTCCCCAGACTTGCCTGCCTGCGGCCTGCGGCGTGGCTCAAATGGGGCCCCAGCACGGCCCATCTTCATCAACACAAGACTCAAGACCCTCGCGAGGGGCCAAGCCTCGCGGGGCGGACGACGCGGCACTTCCTCAGGCGCGGCCTCCTCAGGCTGGCTCACGAGGAGGCGGAGAGATCAAGGCAGGGTACCTCGCGAGGTGCCCATGACGCAAGCCATGATGACCACGGGTGCCAGGCGGGCGCCAGACCATGCAGTGTCCTCCCTTTCCTCTTTGGTGCAAAGGGGGCAAGCGCAGGCGAGAGAATCAAGCAAAGGCACCCATTTCGGTGCAACAAGACCAAGACCAGTCCAACGGTGGGAATGAGCTCATCGTGGAGCCCAGAACGGCGTCACCACAGGTCCTTTGGCAGGCGAGGACCAACTTTGGTCAGGATAAGTGTACCAGATGTTCCCCTTCGAATTGGGCCAATTGTTGGCGCCCTTCCCGCTCAATATTTGGGAAGAGGCCCAGGGCCTTTGCCTATAAATAGGACCAGCCACCCCCAGGGTAGGGAGAGGATGGAGTATTCAGAGCAAGCAGAGAACAAGTAGAGAAAGAGAGAGAAGGGCGGCTGAACTCCCCTAGCAGTTCATTGTCCTAGACAAGAACAGGCCCTCGCGAGGCTGTTCTCCTTTGTATTGTTCATCATCATCATCATCAGCCCAAGAGGCAATCCACACACCACACTGGAGTAGGGTATTACACCACATCGGTGGCCCGAACCAGTATAAACCCTATGTCTCTTGTGTTGTTCTTTCTGTAGTTTAGATCCTTGCGAGACGGAGAGGTAGAGGGCATAATCTCCGCGCGCACCCCAAAGTTCGAACCTTAAGGGTCTGCCGGAACCCGTGATCCGACAGAACTCTTGGATAGATCGATCGGAAAGAATAGCTTCGAGGTGGTTTCGTACCCTACAAACAATTTCTTGTTATGTTCTCTGCTAGATAAGAACTTTGGAGTGATTCTTTGTTGCACGTTGAGGGATGGTTATGTGATCCAATTATATTAGCATTGTTGAGAGATTGCACTAGCGAAAGTACGAACCCTAGGTCTTATTTTCAAGCATTGCAATACCGTTTGTGCTCCATTTTATCAATTGCTGCCTTGCAGTTTTTTGTTGTTCTTATTACAAAAACCTATATCTACTATCCATATTACACTTTTATCACCATCTCATCGCCGAACTAGTGCACCTATACAAATTTCCATTGTATTTGGTGTGTCGGGGACACAAGAGACTTTTTATTATTTGGTTGCAGGGTTGTTTGAGAGAGACCATCTTCATCCTACGCCTCCCATGGATTGATAAACCTTAGGTCATCCACTTGAGGGAAATTTGCTACGGTCCTACAAAACTCTATGCTTGGAGGCCCAACACCAGTCTACAAGAACAAGTTGTGTAGTAGACATCAAGAGTGCGCATGATCCATGGACTCAACATTAGTCATAAAGAACTCACGTACTTATTGCAAAAGTTTATTAGCCCTCGAAGCAAAGTACTAATACGCATGCTCCCGAGGGGATAGATTGGTAGGAAAAGACCATCGCTCGTCCCCAACCGCCACTCATAAGGAAGACAATAAAAAATAAATCATGCTCTAACTTAATCACATGGCGGTTCACCATACGTGCATGCTTCGGGAATCACAAACTTTAACACAAGTATTATTAATCAACCACAATTACCAACTAGCAGGACTCTAATATCACCATCTTTACATCTCAAAACAAATGCAAGGAATCAAACTTCTCATGTATTCTATGATCTTCATGAAAGTTTTTATTATATCCCTCTTGAATGCCCATCATATTAGGACTAAATTCGTAACCTAAACCAATTGCCATACTATTTTCAAGCTATCAAAATAATATAAGTGAAGCATGAGAGTTCATTAATTTCTATAAAATAAAACCACCGCCATGCTCTAAACAGATATAAGTGAAGTACTAGAGCAACTGCCTAACTCAAAAGATATAAGTGAAGCACATAGTGTATTATAATAAATTCACGATTAATGTGTGTCCCTCTCAAAAGGTGTGTACAACAAGGATGATTGTGGCAAACTAATAAATAAATAAATCAAATACTCATATATCACAAGATGCTCCAAGCAAAACACATATCATGTTGTGAATAAAAATATAGCATCAAATAATTTTACCGATGGGTTGAAGACAAATGAGGGGATGCCATCCGGGGCATCTCCAAGCTTAGATGCTTGGTTCTCCTTGAATTTTACTTTGGGGTCCCTTGGGCATCCCCAAGCTTAGGCTCTTGCCACTCCTTATTCTGTTGTCCATCAAAACTTTACCGAAAACTTGAAAACTTCACAACACAAAACTCAACAGAAAACTCATAAGCTCCTTTAGTATAATAAAAGCAAACTACCACTTAGGTACTATTGCGAACTCATTATAAATTTATATTGGTATTATATCTACTGTATTCCAACTTCTCCATGGTTCATACCCCCCGATACTTCCCATAGATTCATCAAAATAAGCAAACAACACATAAAAAACAGAATCTGGCAAAAACAGAACAGTCTGTAGCAATCTGGAAACTACCATTACTTATGTAACTATAAAAATTCTGAAAAAATTAGGAAAACTTAGGCAAATTTGTATATAAATCTTGTGTAAAAATTTCAGAAGTTTTCGTCGCTTCTTGAATTTTCAAAATTCTGCTACTCGACGCAAAAGTTTCAGTTTTTCAGCAAAATCAAATCAACTATCACCATAGATTATCCCAAAGGTCTTACTTCGCTCAAACACTAATTAAAACACTTAAACACAATTACTACAGAAGTAATAATGTGTATACACACAAAAATAGAAATAAAAAGTATTGGGTTGTCTCCCAATAAGCGCTTTTCTTTAAAGCCTTTTAGCTAGGCATTGATAATTTTAATGATGCTTGCATGAAAGACGAGAATTGAAGCACAAAGAGAGCATCATATAGCATGTGAAAATAACATTTGAGTCTAACACGCTTCCTATGCATAGGCATTTTATAAGAAAACAAATTATCAAAACAAGAATAACCTAGCATATGCAAGGAAGGAGCAAGAAACAATAGCAATCTCAACATAAAGAGATGTAATTTAGTAACATGAAAATTTCTACCACAATATTTTCCTCTCTCATAATAATTATATGTGGGATCATATTCAAATTCAACAATATAGCTATCACATAACATATTCTCTACATGATCCACATGCATGCAATGTTGACACTCTTCCAATATAGTGGGATTATTATCGAATAAAGTCATGACCTCTCCAAGCCCACTTTATGCAAAAAATTCATAAGATTGAAGACTCCCAAAATTTGTGGGATCATTATTACCTAGAGTTGACACTCTTCCAAACCCACTTTCAATATTAACACAGACATATTCATCATGAGGCTTAAATAAATTTTCAAGATCATAAGAAAAATCACCCCAATCACGATCATTGCAATAAGTAGTGGACATAGCAAAATTAGCATCCCCAAGCTTAGGGTTTTGCATATTATTAGCACAATTGACATTAATAGAATTTATAATAACACAATTGCAATCATGATTTCATTCAAGGAGCTATCGTGAATCTCTTCATAAATTTCCTCTTTTAGCACATCATCACATTTTCAGATTCACGAATTTCAAGCAAAACTTCATAAAGATAATCTAGTGCACCCAACTCACTAGCAATTGGTTCATCATAATTGGATCTTTTAAAAATATTCACAAGTGGATGAAGATCCATAGGCTTTTTGTTTCTAATTTTCAATAAACACACAATTATACCAAGTGAACAAGCAAACAAACCAAGTAAGACATAAAGGCAAACGGGAAAAAAGGCAAATAAAAAGGGTAAGTATTTTTGTGTTTTTCTGAAAACGTTTTAGAAGTGGGGGAGATGAAAACAAGAGGAAAATGGCAAATAATGTAAACGCAAGAGATGAGAGTTTATGATAGGTACTTGGTAGGCTTGATGTGTATCCTCCCCGGCAACGGTGCCAGAAATTCTTCATGCTACTTCCTGAGCTTGCGTTGTTATTTCCCTTGAAGAGGAAAGGGTGATGCAGCAAAGTAGAGATAAGTATTTTCCTCAGTTAAGAACCAAGGTACCAATCCAGTAGGAGGAATAAGCAAGTCTCAATTAGATGCACCTGCACAAACTAACAAACACTTGCACACATTGCGAAAAGGGTGTTGTCAATCCCTTCATAGTCACTTGCAAGAGTGAGATCTAATAGATATAGATATAAAAGGTAACTAAAAAGCAAAATAAATTAAATATAGATAAATTGCAGCAAGGTATTTTGGGGTTTTTTGGTTTTATAGATCTGAAAATATATGATGGTAAATAGACCCGGGGCCATAGAGTTCACTAGAGACTTCTCTCTTGAAAGAAAACATACGGTGGGTGAACAAATTAATGTTGAGAAATTGATAGGAAAGCGCATAGTTATGACGACATCTAAGGCAATGATCATGAATATAGGCATCACGTCCATGACAAGTAGACCGAAACGATTCTGCATCTACTACTATTACTCCACACATCAACCGACTCTTGCATGCATCTAGAGTATTAACCTCAAAAGAACAGAGTAACACATTAAGCAAGATGACATGATGTAGAGGGATAAACTCAAGCAATATGATATAAACCCCATCTTTTTATCCTTAATGGCAACAATACAATGCGTGCCTCGCTACCTCTACTCTCACTGGGTGAGGACACTGCAACATTGAACCCATCGCAAAGCTCTTCAACCATGGCAAGATAGATCAATCTAATTGGCCAAACCAAATCAATAGATTGGAGAGAAATACAAAGGTATTTACATCATGCATAAAAGAGTTTAGAGAAGACTCCAATAATATTCATAGATAATCTGATCATAAACCCACAATTCATCATGTCTCAATAAAGACACCACAAAAGAAGATTACATCAGATAGAACTCCAAAAACATCGAGGAGAACTTTGTATTGAAGATCAAAGAGAGAGAGAGAGAAGAAGTCGTCTAGCTACTAGCCATGGACCTATAAGTCTATGGTAAACTACTCACGCATCATCGGAAGGGCAGCAAGGTTGGTTTAGAGGCCCTCCGTGATCGAGTCCCCCTCCGGGAGGATGCCAGAAAAGGCCCCACGATGGGCTCTGACGAGAACAGAAGCTTGCAGCGGCGGAAAAGTATTTTTTTGGACGCTTCTGATGTAGATGGAATATTTGGATATTTATAGAGCAAGAATTAGGGTTGTAAGGTCTACGGGGGGCCCACAAGCCTGGAGGCGCACCCCTAGGGCTTGTGGCCTCTCCGTGGGTCTTCTGGCCTCCTCTCCAAGTCTCCTGGGTTTCTTATGGTCCAAGAAAAATCATCATAAAGTTTTATTCCGTTTGGTATTGATTTTCTATAAAAGACAAAAACAAGGAAAAAACAACAACTGGCACTAGGTTAATAGGTTAGTCCCAAAAAATGATATAAAATAGTACCATAATGCATATAAAACATCCAAGATGGATAATATAATAGCATGGAGCAATAAAAAATTATAGATACGCTGGAGATGTATCAGTAGGTATGGTGGCTCTTTTGAGGAGATATGTGTTTTATGTTAGGAGAATAAGATAAAGTTATACCACGGGATTTGGATGTACTAGTATTGATGTGATAGTGGGCAATGCATGGTACCAAAGAGGCTAGCAAAACATGGATAGGTGGAAGTGCATAAGAAGACTGGAAACCATAAGCCGTGACACCTGACAAATAATTTATAGTCTACATCGGGTTACCATGAGACAGATTACTCCAAGGGGTGAGTTTGACGAAACAAGGTCCGTTAGGCTTCCCGGCCCATTCTACAAAGGTGGTTACTTACAATGCTCTTCAACTTAGACCCCTCATAACTAGTTCTTCTTCAATGACAACAAGCATTGACATCTATGACCTTATGACACCTCTCTACTACTCACCTCAAGGCCTTTTATAGACACATCCATTAATTACTCACACCTTATCTCAAAATTATTTTAAGGAATCCGGTTATCAAATTCATTGATCTACAAGTTCATGCAAGTTTTTTATGCGTACCTATAATGAATACCTATCGTTTTTAGGACCAACATATAATTCATGCAAGTAATCAATTACTATTTAACTCTGTAGGATCGGAAGTATGTCTAGAGGGGGGTGATTAGACTACTTGACCAAATAAAAGCTACTCCTTTTCCCAATTTTAGTTCTTGGCAGATTTTAGCTATTTTAGGACAAGTCAAGCAATCATCACACGATTCAAGCAAGCATGCAAAGAGTATATAGGCAGCGGAAAGTAAAGCATGCAACTTGCAAGAATGTAAAGGGAAGGGTTTGGAGAATTCAAACGCTATTGGAGACACGGATGTTTTTCCCGTGGTTCCGATAGGTGGTGCTATCCTACATCCACGTTAGTGGAGACTTCAACCCACGAAGGGTAACGGTTGCGCGAGTCCACGGAGGGCTCCACCCACGAAGGGTCCATGAAGAAGCAACCTTGTCTATCCCACCATGGCCATCGCCCACGAAGGACTTGCCTCACTAGCGGTAGATCTTCACGAAGTAGGCGATCTCCTTGCCCTTACAAACTCCTTGGTTCAACTCCACAATCTTGTCGGAGGCTCCCAAGTGACACCTAGCCAATCTAGGAGACACCACTCTCCAAGAAGTAACAAATGGTGTGTTGATGATGAACTCCTTGCTCTTGTGCTTCAAATGATAGTCTCCCCAACACTCAACTCTCTCTCACAAGATTTGGATTTGGTGGAAAGAAGATTTGAGTGGAAAGCAACTTGGGGAAGGCTAGAGATCAAGATTCATATGGTAGGAATGGAATATCTTGGTCTCAACACAAGGGTAGGTGGTTCTCTCTCAGAACATATGAGTTGGAAGTGTAGGTGTGTTCTGATGGCTCTCTCCACGAATGAAGAGGAGGTGGAGGGGTATATATAGCCTCCACTTAAAATCCAACCGTTACACACAATCTACCAATCTCGGTGGGACCGAATCAACAAACTCGGTCGGACCGAAATGGTAAACCTAGTGACCGTTAGAGATTTTTGGTGGGACTGACATGCATCTCGGTAGGAACGATGTGGTTAGGGTTTGGGCATAACGTAATCTTGGTGAGACCGATTACACAAACTCGGTGAGACCGATTTGGTAATTAGCTAACCAGAGAGTTGGTCAGGCAAACTCGGTGGGACCGATTTGCTCTTTCGACGAGACCGAAAAGTTACAAAAGGGAAACAGAGAGTTTGCATTGCAATCTCGGTGGGACCGATCCGCTCTTTCGGTGAGACCGAAAAGTTACGAAAAGGAAATAGAGAGGTTGCAATCCCATCTCGGTGAGACCGAGATCCCTATCGGTGGAACCGATTTGCTAAGGTTTGGCAGTGGCTTATGACATATGAGAAACTCGGTGGCGCCGGATAGAAAGAATCGGTAGGACCGAGTTTGGCTTAGGGTTTAGGTCAAATGTGGATATGGGAAAGTAGTTGAGGATTTTGGAGCATATCATTAAGCACATAAGGCAAAGAGCTCATTAAGCAACACCTCATCCATCCTTGATAGTATTGGCTTTTCCTATAGACTCAATGTGATCTTGGATCACTAAAATGTAAAATGAAGAGTCTTGAGCATTTGAGCTTGAGCCAATCCTTTGTCCTTAGCATTTTGAGGGTTCCACTTTCACCATCCATGCCATGCCAATCATTGAGCTTTCCTGAAATAATTGTCTTGGAATTGCATTAGCTCAATGAGCTATATGTTGTTATAAATTACCAAAACCACCTAGGGATAGTTGCACTTTCAATCTCCCCCTTTTTGGTAATTGATGACAACATATAGATCAAAGCTTCAACAAATGATAATAAGAATGAATTACATCGTCGCTTTGAGAAGTATGTGATAAGTAAGAGCTCCCCCTATATTTGTGCATATTTAAAATTTTGCTTTGGACTGCAAATGCACAAAGAGTTAGAGTCATGAGTTACTCTTCCATGTCACATACATCTTGGTAGAGCGCTCAAAATGATAAATAATGAAATACATGCACTCATCACCAAGGCAAAAGTGAATGACCACATAAGATAGATAAGATATATCAAGCATGCATAAATGTAGCTTATGATCAAACACATGATCATCAATGTCTCACAAGCATATCAAAGTATCTCAACCAAAAGCAAATAATGTATCAAAGACCATCAAATAAAACAAGAGAGAAAAGCAACACTCTCTCTCTCTCTCTCGAAGCCTATGATCTATACATCTTCTCCCCCTTTGGCAACAAGTTACCAAAAAGTTCCTAGAAAATGCATAGTGCTATATCGACACTCAGGCTTGATCTTCAGGAGGTGGTGGAGTCTGGATCACTCCAAGGACGAAAGTTTCTGTTGATGCTGATGGAGTTGGAGCTGAAGTGGATGCTGGAGCAGGTTGGGTTGATGCTGCGGCTGGAGCTGAGGCGGTTGCTCTTGTGTCAGGAACTGGCACTGCACTGGACCTCTGAGCTCGTGGAACTCTAGCAAATGCATCTGTAGTTGTCTTCCCTCTCCTCTCCTGCATGTCATCCTGGAGCTGCTCCACTGCTGTCTGTATCTCTGTCACCTTGATATCCAAGTCATAGAACTTCTGTTCTACGATCCTCTCTAAGCTCGCCTGGTTCTGAGTTAGGTTGGCCAAACCCTTCTCAATGCGCAGGGTGGATGCAATCAGGTAACTGAGCTGCTCTTGCTTGGTCTTCAAGAAGTATTCTGATGCCTCCTCTTGAGTTGGCATCCTAGCAGCTTTCTCCTTTCTAGCCTTCTCCTTTTGTGCTTGGGCATGGGCTGAAGATGGTTCATCCATGTTCATCACAACTTCATTGTCTTCAAACTCAGGATGAATAGGAAGATGTTCCTTATCCAAAAGATATATGCCAGTGCCCATCTTGGAGTTGATCAGTTCTTGGATCTGAGGAGCATATCCACGGCTTCTCTTCTGGTCTGCTGTTGTCCTCTTGATTGTCTCTATCATCAGGCTCATGACCTTGAACTTCTGAGGCACATCAAAGATATGAAGCAGGTTGATAGCATGGCCTCTGACCATCTTGTGATCTCCAGACTTTGGTAGCAGAGTGTGCCTTAAGATCCAGTTGATTGTTGGCAATCCTGATAGAAGATAATGTACAGATCCATACTTGAAAGTTTCAAGTGCCTTATCAGGGATCTCCTTGTACATGTTGATCATTGAGTTGTGGTCCATCTTCTTCTTGGAATAGACATCCAAGTCATCTTCACTTTCTTCTGGGGCATTGATCAGTTGAGCCCATTCTGCAACAGTTGATTGGTACCTCGTACCTTCAGACATCCAGACAATCCTCCCATCGGGGTAAAAGTGTGTTGTGGAGTAGAATTGCATGATAAGTTCCTCATTCCACTTTGTGAGCTTTTTCCCAACAAAGTCTGCTACTCCACAAGCCTTGAAGATGTCCTCCACTCCTGGGAAGTGCTCTTCATTGTCCTTTATGTACTGCCAATCGACCCATTTCATGTCACAGACAATTGGCTTCTTGTCTAACAGGATTGTCTCATAGAAGTCCTGTTGTTCCTTAGTGTGGAACCTGTAGTCTACAGCAGTTCTTCTCCTGGTAGCATAGGGATCTTCTGCTCTCCATTTTATCAATCCAGAGTCTCTCCTAATATTCATATCCTCAGCCACAGGATGAGCATCATTATGGTCTGGGATCTTGGGCTTCAATTTCCTCAAAATTTGTCCTTCTTCTTCTTCAGCAACATTAGGCACTGGGCCTTGTTCTTCTCAGCAGCTGGAATATTTCTTGTATTCCTCTTGCGTTTTTGCTTTGGAGCTGTCTTGGGGGCTTCCTTGGGCTTGGATGCAGCTCCCCCTGATCTAATGGCATCACCCATCAGCTTGGGTGCCTTGGGTGCTGGTGCAGCACCTTCCTCTTCCTCTTCTTCTTCATCAGAATCTTTTCTCATAGAGGGCTTGCCAATGACTCTGGCAATGGTGGTTCTTGCTCTCTTCTTTTTCTTGCCCTGGCCAATATCTTCTCCTTCAGATTCCATAGTGAACTTCATTGTTTCCTCAAGCACAGCCTTCCTAGGTTTAGAGGTTGGAACTCTTCTAGCAGGTGCTTTCTTGTGCATTCCTGGTTTGGTGGCTGCAGCTGAGCCATATCCTTTCTTCAGCACAGCTCTCTTGGAGGTTGCCTCCTCCTCTGCCACATAGTCTTCATCTTCTGACTCTGAAGTTCTTTTCTTTCTCTGTCTGGTGGCAGCCTTTGGCAGATTGCTTGGAGTGCTCCTGCTACCATCATCTGAAGAACTTGAGGGGCTAGTGCCCTCACTCATATGCACAGGCTGCTCTGACTGATTCTGACTGTCACTCTGGTCTGACATGTTGAACAAGCTGACTGCTGACTGCTGACCCTGTGAATAGTTTATAGATGAGGTAGAATGGATGAGCATCACAAAAAGCAGAGATTTTTGCAATAGAATGATTCAAAAACTTAGTTTTAGTTTCCCACAGAAAGCATTTCGGATCTATCGATTTCTAAACTCGGTGATACCGAAGCAGTATTTGGAACCTAAACTAGTGATCTCGGTCAGACCGAGTCACAGTTCGGTGGCACCGAGACTGCTAGGGTTTCACAAAGTTCAAAAATCGGTCACACCGATTAGTTACACTCGGTCAGACCGAGTTTAACTTGTGCAATGGCATAGGCCAAATCGGTGGGACCGAGTTTTTCAACTCGGTGGGTCCGAGATGGTTTTGGCGGAAACCTAACCCTAAATTTTTCGAATCAAACCTAATCTACGAGTTCTTTGACTGGATAGAAGTTTATCAAACGTGGCAAGAATCATTATGATCACAATGTGCTAGGAATCGGATTGGGAATAGCACAAAGATCGAGTCCATACCCTAGTTCGGCGGAGACTCGCTACGGCGGCAACGGCGGAGGTGATTTCCGTTGACGGCGACGGAGACCAGTGACTGGAGGCTGCTGGCGGCGAGAAGACGATCCGGAGACCACGTCGGCAGAGCGAGCTATTGCGCGGGCGAAGAGGTTCGGAGAAATTTCCAAATTTTTGCCCGTGACTATATATAGCCCGACCCTGTCGGTGTGACCGAGTGGAACGACTCAGTGGCACCGAGATGCAAAACTGTATACAGTTGTTGCAACTCGGTGTGACCGAATAGTTCAAGTCGGTTGCACCGAGATTGAAAACATAGATCAACTTGATGATCTCGGTAGGACCGAAAGTGGGGTATCGGTCAAACCGAGAGTTACAAAGAGGTTTTGGAAGTTTAAGTCTATGATGAATCGGGGACTCCGAGTGCTCCTCACACAGAGTGGTTCGAATTTGACTTGATCAATTTTGTGATGTAGCATGAATAGAATTTGAGACGAGAAAAGCATAGATAGCTAGAGGAGGTTCTTAGGCATTCTTGTCCATCCACTTGGCAAAAGAAAAGATAAAGCCAAACAATCAAAACAACAAGTGGATGTCCTCTAATGAGTAAAATATGCAACCAGCATGCTCACACAATAAAATGGCAATAGAAATATGTGACAAAGCATGCACAATCAATTCTAGCATCTACCAAGCAATTGGCGATGACTAGGTCATCTATATATGAGCATGTTGACTTAGGAGTCAAATGAGAACATTTGATCATAGGTCATACTCATCGTTTAAGCTCAAGTGGGGTTACCACTTTTACATAAAGCATTGTTGTGTTCACATCATTAGAGTTGCTTTAACTCAAGTGTTAGAGTAAAGCTCCCCCTAGATGTGATATCCCCCGTTAAGAGGGATGAACTAACCTTGGGTTTTGTCGATGATGACTTCATGTAGATGTTGAAGATGTGGATGCTCAATATTGATGTAGATCACTTGGAGCTATCCTTTTGAGTGAATTGCACTTTCAATACCTACATGGGTTAGTCCCACAAGGAACAAGCAAGTATATCCATAGACATAGAGTGATGCACATACAAGAAAATGTCTATGAAAGCTTTTAGATTACCTTGTCCCTTGACTTACCAACAAGAGGGTTTATGACTCCTTGAACTAGTGCAAGATGTGGAAGTTGATTGCACTTGTTCTTGCCAAAATGATAAGAGTGAAGTATGTTGGCGGAGTCACCCTCAAGAACTCTCTAGTTCTTCTTCTTTTGGATCCACGCCATCTTGATGGGAATCCTTGGAGTTGTAGTCGTACTTGATGAAGTGGAACTTGAAGTAGTCTTGGGAATCCACTTGACTAAGGTCTTAGGAGCTTCTTCAAATCCATCTATTTCCTCTTGAAGCTTGTCCTTGCCTTTTTGCTTGTAGTCTTGTGGTGGAAGATCATCTTGAGTTTGTGTCCCCTTGAAAGAAGTTGGATCATACTTCTCTTGTTGAGGAACAAACTTTGTCTTGGGGCATTGATCTTCTTCCCACTCAAATCCATTGGCATTGAACTTTCGTTCAAAACCAACACCTTGATTCTTTCGGTGCCTTCCTTGCTTGCGTACAATCTCCTCGAATTGCTTACTTCCGGCAAGGCTTTTGTACACTCCTTTCTCTATGATTTCCTTCAATATGCTATTTTCTTGCTCAAGTGTAACTTGGCTAAGAGAATCATTAGTGGAATCAAGAGAACTACTAGAAGCAACAATATTAGATTTAACGTGATCATTGTTACTACTAGAGGAAGAATCTTTCTTGTTCTTGTTACTAGACTTGACTTGAGGCACGTAAGTGGATAAGAGTATACGTTTGGTAATGTAAGAAGAACTTTTCTTGCGGAGATCATCATTGATTGCCTTTAAAAGCTCATGCTCTTGCTCAAGATTGAGATTTTCAAAGCGTAACTTCTCATGAGCCCTTAAAAGTTCTCGATGATCTTCGAAGATAGTTTCATGAGCTAACTTAAGAGTGTTTAGTTCTTTAGTTAAGGCCTCATTTTTCTCTTTATCATTGTCATTCATTTTAGCATGATTAATTGACGTTTCATCGTAGGATTCATCACTAGAGTTGTCAACAAGTAAATCATCATCGCCTAACAAGTCATCTTCATCACTATTAAAATCAACATACTCAGGGTGAGTTACCTTAGGACATTTGGCCATGAAGCATCTTCCAATTCCTTCATTGGGTGAATCAAATATGTCGTAGGAGTTGGTTGACACAAGTGCTAGTCCGGCAACACCTTCATCTTGAGTATATTCGGAGTCGGAGTGATAACTTCTCTCGGAGTGGTTGTCGGAGTCGAAGCCGGATACCCATTCACCAACAAGAGCTTGATGTCTTCGTTTTGAGTAGCTCCTTGATGATTTTTACTTCCTTTCCGAATCCTTGCTTCTCCGTGAGTGTCTTCGTTCATAACGATCATCTCTACTCCTTCTCTCTCGTGATGGTGATTCCTCTCTTTTACTTCTTCTTTTTGGAGAATCTTCTCTTCTTTTGTAGGGAGCCGTACACTCATTGGAATAGTGTCCGGGTCTTCCACAATTGTAGCAGTTTCGCTCTCGACTAGAAGATCTTTTGTCATTGTAGGACCTTGACTTGGAGCTTCTATCTTTGCTTCTACTCTTGTAGAACTTGTTGAAGTTCTTCACCATTAAGCTCAATTCTTCATTGAAGTTTTGTTTCTCACTTGATGATGTGGGGGCTTCACATGAGGCTTTATAAGCACCACTTGATTTGTTGTGAAGTTCCTCTTTGTCCTTGAGTGACATCTCATGAGCAACAATTCTTCCGATGACTTCCGTTGGCTTGAGATTTTTGTAATTGGGCATCATTTGGATCAATGTACACACGGTATCATATTTTCCACCCAAGGCTCTTAGGATCTTCTTGATGATGAATCTGTCAGTCATCTCTTCACTCCCTAAGCCGGCAATCTCATTTGTGATGAGAGCAAGCCTAGAGTACATTTCAGCGACGCCTTCACCATCCTTCATTTTGAACTTGTCAAGTTGACTTTGAAGCACATCCAATTTAGATTCCTTGACGGAGTCGGTACCTTCGTGCATATCAATCAAAGTATCCCAAATTTCCTTTGCATTCTCAAGACGGCTGATTTTGTTGAATTCTTCGGGGCACAATCCGTTGAAAAGAATATCACAAGATTGAGTGTTGTATTGTAGCATCTTCAACTCATCCGCGGTAGCTTCACGGTTTGGTTCTTTCCCTTCAAAGAAGTCACCTTGCAAACCAACACACACAATCTCCCAAACGGCAGGGTTATGTCCAAGAATATGCATTTTCATTTTATGCTTCCAACTAGCAAAGTTAGTGCCATCAAAGTAAGGACCTCTACGGTGATAATTTCCCTCACTAGACGCCATACTCTCCTAGGTTGTGAAACCAAGGCTATGACCACCAAAAGCTATGGGAATCAAAGCAAATGGAGACCAAAGCTCTGATACCACTTGTAGGATCGGAAGTATGTCTAGAGGGGGGGTGATTAGACTACTTGACCAAATAAAAGCTACGCCTTTTCCCAATTTTAGTTCTTGGCAGATTTTAGCTATTTTAGGACAAGTCAAGCAATCATCACACGATTCAAGCAAGCATGCAAAGAGTATATAGGTAGCGGAAAGTAAAGCATGCAACTTGCAAGAATGTAAAGGGAAGGGTTTGGAGAATTCAAACGCTATTGGAGACACGGATGTTTTTCCCGTGGTTCGGATAGGTGGTGCTATCCTACATCCACGTTAGTGGAGACTTCAACCCACGAAGGGTAACGGTTGCGCGAGTCCACGGAGGGCTCCACCCACGAAGGTTCCACGAAGAAGCAACCTTGTCTATCCCACCATGGCCATCGCCCACGAAGGACTTGCCTCACTAGCGGTAGATCTTCACGAAGTAGGCGATCTCCTTACCCTTACAAACTCCTTGGTTCAACTCCACAATCTTGTCGGAGGCTCCCAAGTGACACCTAGCCAATCTAGGAGACACCACTCTCCAAGAAGTAACAAATGGTGTGTTGATGATGAACTCCTTGCTCTTGTGCTTCAAATGATAGTCTCCCCAACACTCAGCTCTCTCTCACAGGATTTGGATTTGGTGGAAAGAAGATTTGAGTGCAAAGCAACTTGGGGAAGGCTAGAGATCAAGATTCATATGGTAGGAATGGAATATCTTGGTCTCAACACAAGGGTAGGTGGTTCTCTCTCAGAACATATGAGTTGGAAGTGTAGGTGTGTTCTGATGGATCTCTCCACGAATGAAGAGGAGGTGGAGGGGTATATATAGCCTCCACTTAAAATCCAACCGTTACACACAATCTACCAATCTCGGTGGGACCGAATCAAATAACTCGGTCGGACCGAAATGGTAAACCTAGTGACCGTTAGAGATTTTTGGTGGGACTGACATGCATCTCGGTAGGACCGATGTGGTTAGGGTTTGGGCATAACGTAATCTCGGTGAGACCGATTACACAAACTCGGTGAGACCGATTTGGTAATTAGCTAACCAGAGAGTTGGTCAGGCAAACTCGGTGGGACCGATTTGCTCTTTCGGTGAGACCGAAAAGTTACAAAAGGGAAACAGAGAGTTTGCATTGCAATCTCGGTGGGACCGATCCGCTCTTTCGGTGAGACCGAAAAGTTACGAAAAGGAAACAAAGAGGTTGCAATCCCATCTCGGTGAGACCGAGATCCCTATCGGTGAAACCGATTTGCTAGGGTTTGGCAGTGGCTTATGACATATGAGAAACTCGGTGGCGTCGGATAGAAAGAATCGGTAGGACCGAGTTTGGCTTAGGGTTTAGGTCAAATGTGGATATGGGAAAGTAGTTGAGGATTTGGAGCATATCATTAAGCACATAAGGCAAAGAGCTCATTAAGCAACACCTCATCCCTCCTTGATAGTATTGGCTTTTCCTATAGACTCAATGTGATCTTGGATCACTAAAATGTAAAATGAAGAGTCTTGAGCATTTGAGCTTGAGCCAATCCTTTGTCCTTAGCATTTTGAGGGTTCCACTTTCACCATCCATGCCATGCCAATCATTGAGCTTTCCTGAAATAATTGTCTTGGAATTGCATTAGCTCAATGAGCTATATGTTGTTATAAATTACCAAAACCACCTAGGGATAGTTGCACTTTCAAACTCCCTAAAAAGATATAAGTGAATCAAGAGAGTCCTAATCCTTTTTATAAAAGCATGTTATTTTGTTGTGCTCTAACATATTTAAGTGAAGTGCAATAGCAATTTTGTAAGTGCCTCAACTGAAAAGGTATAAGTGAAGATCAAAGAGCATTCTATAAACATACGAGCAATGTATGTCTCTCTCAAGGTGTGTAATCAAAACATAATGATTGCAAATACCACCAAGGAAAAAACACGCTCTAAGCATAACACATATCATGCGAACAAAGTAAAATACAAGTCCAACTGAGAAAATCAATAGTTGTTGATGAAGAAAGAGGGATGCCTATCGGGGCATCCCCAAGCATAGACGCTCGAGTCTCCTTGAATATTACCTTGGGGTCCCTTGTGTATCCCCAAGATTGGACTTTTTCTTCTCCTCATTCCTCGCATATTGATGTCTCCCCTCGATCTTAAAAACTTCATTAAAAAAAACTCAACGGCACTACTAAGGTAGGTTAGTACACATAAAAATAAATCACCCAATCAACCACTCTCAAGACAAGTTTCATAGTTATTTTTAGATATTAGCTACTATATACTATCATTTTCACAATTTATATCCCCCAATATAAGCCATGAAAACTCTGGAACAAGCAGATAACAAAAAACAAGACAACAATCTGTTAAAATGAGAACAGTTGTAGTAATCTAAATAAGATGCATACTTTTGTAACTCTAAACTTCTTACAAATTTTCAGTACTGTGTAATCATTTCATGATTCTTCCACTACCCAGTACAAAGAATAAATTCAAATACTACACGCAAAAGTTTTTGTTTCTGCAGAGAACCTAACAAACGTGCAATTGCGACATTTGAAAGGCTAAACTTGACACATTATCCAAAGCAAAGATACAAACATAATTAGTAGAGTAGCAAAAAATCATGTTGACACACAAAAACAAATAAAAATATATTGGGTTTCCTCCCAACAAGTGTTTTTATTTAATTCCTTTTTAGCTAGGCATGATACAATGATCACGGTTTTTCATCATCCAGCTCTTTAATATAGCAACATGATTTCTTAGGAGGAGTTCCTATAATCCTATTAATCATACCACTTATGGTGAAACCAAGAATTTTAGTGTTACAATTTGGTTCTCTCTTTATCTTCCTAAAAGTAGGATGCATAATATTCATCTTTAAATCCCCTCTTTCTTTACTAGGTGATGCATCAAAATTGAGTCGAAGAACCTTAGGCACATAGGTAAACCTTGTATTTTTATTCTTAGTTGCCTCTCCATTAGTTTTTATAGAAGAAAAAGTTGAACCCAAACATCTGTAACCTCCTCCCATTTATGGATTATAGCAGGACTTTGTTCTACTCTATCGGTACAGGGTTCTTTCTCCAAATCTTTCAGCATTTTAGTGCACTCCCTACCGAAGAGCCTAACTTAGTAAATTGATTATTCATATTTTTATCAATTTCTTCTAATTTTGTAATACTTGACATTTTGTTTTGATTTAAATACACTGGAGGTGCCTCAACTTGTCTTGCGTGGTCAACTTAATGCCTAAAGTGCAAAATAAAGGAACTGGTGTTCGAACTTGTCCGGTCATACAAATACGATGCCTCCATCCGTATCTGGACGTACGTCCAACCCATCTGGTATGCCGATGGCCTAGATGATAGTGGCTGAGAGCGGGGAAGGAGTTGGGTGAATTTTTTAGAATACCCCCTCACATTTTATTTAATCGTGTAGAAAAGCCCCACGAATTAGAAAAAAGAATTTTCGTGATGCAAGATTGATCCTGAGACCTCATGATAGCGGATTACATTGCACACCCAGGTTGTCCTCCAGGCCATACTCTGCTCATTAGATATTGATGGCGTCGAACTGTATATATTGCATTACTATGCAAAAAGTAAGTTTGGAGAGTTTGGAGCACGGGCACATTGTGACTTCTTTTTTTGTGAAGTACAAAGAAATGGATTTTTACAGGTAAAAAAAATCTGAAATCTTTTGTACATGCACACATATAAGTGTAGTATATCTGTGTAAATTTTCATCAAAATCCGTGTTTCTATGTGAGAGATAAAAAGGACAAATACATGCAAAGATCAACTTGATTTTTTGGGCCGAATTTTCTTGTTTTTTGCAGGGTATAATATAACATAAGTTTGAATGAAATTTTAAATTCACTCCAAGCACATGCATACGTTTTTTTGTGAAAACAATAAACTCCTTTTGAAACCTTTAAGTGCCAATTTTTTGTCTTAAAAAAAGAATGTGCTCGATGGCCACCGCACTCCACAAATCCGCTTTGCATGCTTTTTTTCAAATGATTTCTATTTATACATGGCGCTTCTATGGGCCTGCACAAGTTTTCTTTTTATTTTTTTCCAAGTTTTTCTATATTATTTTTACCATTAAAAAACAATTGTAAGGAAAAATTAAAACAGCCATAAACTTAAAAGTTGTGTTGGTGCATTGGAAAAACGTTCAACATGTTTATGGAAAATGTTTCACTTGTTTTAAAAATTATGATGTGCTTTTCAAAAATATCGTCTTGCATTAAAAATTGTCAATTTGTATTTAAAGAAAATTTCAACATGTATTAAATTTTTTTCTCCAACATGTTGAATGATTATATTAAAAAGTTGTAGACGATTTTTTTGCGAAGTTCAACACCATATTTGCAATACATGTTGAATAGTTTACAAAATACAACGTTGTCAATTTGTTAATAATTGGGTATTTTAGAAATACAATGAAGATAAAAAATAATTGTGTGTGCTTGTGGCCCAAAATAAATGTACATAAATATAAACAATAATTTCTAAATAGGTCAAACTATTTAAATCCCCACCTATTTTTGAAAAAGTTCATGTCTACCTCTTCAAAGTACGCAATAATGGAAATAGAAAGAAAAATTAAAATAAAAAATAATAACATATTATATCATTTATATGGGAAGATTTATGTTTCATGAAACTAAACAGAAGTTTGGAAAAAAATAATGATAAAACCGATAGATGGTGCATTAGGAAAATCGCAGAGAGATACGATGGGTATGTCTACATAAGTTCTAAGCTAATAGATGTATGCATGGCATATTTCGGCCGGTTGGCCAGATCTGCGGTAATTAGGAGGTGCCAGCTTCGTAACCCCACCATTATGATTATTTTTTCATGCTATTTGTCGTTATGATACATTGTATTCGAGGTTTTTCCTACGTAGAATAAAATATGAGGGAGTGCTCTACAAAAAGTTCCCTCACGCGCGGGCCACCTAGCGCTTTACCCGCTATCTGACACTGACAAGTGGGCCACTGCCACACTAGCACGCCACACGGGTTGGACGTACGTACGGATACGGATGGAGGCACCATATTTCCACGGCCGGACAAGTTCGAGCACCGGTGTATTGTGTTTTACAACTTTAGGCATTAAACTGACCGCATAGGACAAGTTGAGGCACCTCCAATGTATATAACTCTTTTATTTTTTATTATATCCACCCTCTGCATAAGATGCTCCAAAGTTATTTAAGTTCCATTGATTTTAATTGTTGGGGCTCCTACTAGATTTTACATTGAACATATAAAGGATGAAGGACTGCGCTCATTAGCGGCCGTGGCCACGTCTTCTTTTTTGCATCTATAAATAGTGGGAAGAAGGGATAAGTACCGAGCGCTGCGTTCGGCTGGATAAGCCCCCCCCCCCCCCCCCCCCCGCGTCCTCTCCTGCCGCCGCCACCTCCTCCTCGCGACCCCCGCCTCCTCCCCTGCTGCCGCCTCCTGGGCCTCGCCCTCACCGGCTCCCCGCGACCCCCGCCTCCTCCCCTGCCGCCGCCTCCAGCCCAATCCCCTCACAGGTGCCGCCCGTGGTGATGGCAGATGCATGAGGAGGACGAGGAGGAGGCCGTGGTCATGGCGGCGCGACGGATGTCGTGTTTGGGCGGCGTGGTTGGTCGAGGCGGAGGTGCCAACGCGCGGGGTCGCAGTCAAGCTAGGCGTGAGGAGAGGGAAGAGAGGGATGGGAAGAGTGGGAGGCACCGCCATCTCATACCCCATCTCTTCTCGTTGCACGTCCCCCGTGGGTTACTCTTTCTAATCCCCTTCCTCTTCACAAGTTATCTTTTTCTTTTCTGAAATATGTATGTTTGCTCATTGGGTGGCCATGGATACTAGAGATGGAGGCCTCGACAGGAGGAGCTCGAGCCAAGGAGCGCACCCTCTATCCGGACTCAGCGGGGGGAGCGGAGCAGCAGTCGCGCCAGCCTCGTCGCAATGCGTGAAGCAAGCTGAAGGCGTGGCAAGAGCGGCGGTCAAGACAACAGGCATGACTTCCGGGGACCACGGTCGCGACTTCAGTGGCTGCGCACACGTCGAGCAACTGTGAGCGCATCTCATGTCGCACACCGAGGTGAATTTCACCAAATCTCTCTCTCTCTCTCTCTCTCTCTCTCTCTCTCTCTCTCTCTCTCTCTCTCTCTCTCTCTCTCTCTCTCTCTCTCTTCCAATCAAAGGTCACTTCAATCCGTCTCCTCCCCTTTTTTTTCTCAAGCAACAACAGATGACAAGATGCGATGCCCCATGTTCAGCTTGCAAGTTGCTGATTTTGGTCCTCTCCTCTTGCTGGTTTGCTTTGATTAGTAGAACAAGCCGCACAACATGTGTTTGTGAAAATGTTTCTCACCGATGAAACCTTTTTTGTGCCTAGATCTACCTTCTTTCTTAGGAGCATATGCTTGTTGAGACATTATGGTCCAAATTTCATAAATAAGGTCGTGCATTTTTCTGCTTGGGTTCATTTCAATATCTGGAACGTGTGTTCCTTGTATATGCACACTGTTAGTCTTGAATCTCTACCAACAGAATTTAGGACTTGGTATCTAATATAGGAAGGGTAATTTGTCCCCAGTCTAGGCTTTGGATGCACAACTTCTCCATCTTCCTCATTTTATTATGTTCTGGTTTGTGTTATGTTGCCATATGTGCAGGTCGAGGAGGACCAATCCTAGACAGCGACGTGGTTGCATTTCTCCCAAGCAAAGGAAACGGTCGGTTACATTCTGTTTCCTCCCTGCCCCCCATTTTGTCTGGGCTGAAGTTTAGTTGTTTCTTTATGAGTTGGGGTTGAAGCCCACTATGTCTGAACCTTTAGGGAAGTTCCTTAAGAAATTTGTTGGCCCTGTGAATGTGCGGGTGGCAACGAAGGAGGATAAGCTCAAAGTGAAGGACGACTACAACAATTATAGGGTAATAATCTTATGTTTTTCTTTTAGGTGTTGTGTGTGTATTTTGTTTTCTGGCATGGCATCACAAACTGAATAGATTAAAATTATCTGCGTATATTCTTCACGACCTCTGATATGATGATTAATGCATTCTGAACTATAATGATTTGTGTGGTGAAATATAAACTTCTAATGGTTGTTCCTATTTGTGTTGCGTAAATTTTAGTTTATGTTAGGCATTTATAAAAGCGACATGGCCTAGGTCACTCTGTTGGGGAACGTAGCAGAAATTTAAAATTTTCCTACGTGTCACCAAGATCTATCTATGGAGAAACCAGCAACGAGGGGAAGGAGAGTGCATCTACGTACCCTTGTAGATCGCTAAGCGGAAGCTTTCAAGTGAACGGGGTTGATGGAGTCGTACTTGCCGTGATCCAAATCACCGATGACCAAGTGCCGAACGGACGGCACCTCCGCGTTCAACACACGTACAGCCCAGTGACGTCTCCCATGCCTTGATCCAGCAAGGAGAGAGGGAGAGATTGAGGAAGACTCCATCCAGCAGCAGCACAACGGCGTGGTGATGATGGAGGAGCGTGGCAATCCTGCAGGGCTTCGCCAAGCACCGCGGGAGAGGAGAAGGACTTGGGAGAGGGGGAGGGCTGCGCCAGCACATTGGTGCGGTTGCCCTCCCACCCCCTTCATATATATAGGGGCAAGGGAGAGGGGGGCCGGCCCCCTAAGATCCCATCTGAGGAGGGGGCGGCGGCCAGGAGGGGGTGGCTTGCCCCCCAAGGCAAGGGGGGGCGCCCCCTTCTAGGGTTCCCCCAAACCCTAGGTGCCTTGGGCCCTTGTGGGGGGCGCACCAGCCCACCTGGGGCTGGTCCCCTCCCACATGTGGCCCATGCAGCCCTCCGGGGCCGGTGGTCCCACTTGGTGGACCCCCGGGACCCTTCTGGTGGTCTCGGTACGTTACTGATAAAACCCGAAACCCTTTCGGTGACCAAAACAGGACTTCCCATATATAAATCTTTACCTCCGGCCGTTCCGGAACTCCTCGTGACGTCCGGATCTCATCCGGGACTCCGAACAACATTCGTTAACCACATACAAACTTCCTTAATAACCCTAGCGTCATCGAACCTTAAGTGTGTAGACCCTACGGGTTCGGGAGACATGCAGACATGACCGAGACGTTCTCCGGTCAATAACCAACAGTGGGATCTGGATACCCATGTTGGCTCCCACATGTTCCACGATGATCTCATCGGATGAACCACGATGTCAAGGACTTAATCAATCCCGTATACAATTCCCTTTGTCTATCGGTACGATACTTGCCCGAGATTCGATCGTCGGTATCCCGATACCTTGTTCAATCTCGTTACCGGCAAGTCTCTTTTACTCGTTCCGCAACACATCATCCCGTGATCAACTCCTTGATCACATTGTGCACATTATGATGATGTCCTACCGAGTGGGCCCAGAGATACCTCTCCGTCACACGGAGTGACAAATCCCAGTCTCGATTCGTGCCAACCCAACAGACACTTTCGGAGATACCTATAGTGTACCTTTATAGCCACCCAGTTACATTGTGACGTTTGGCACACCCAAAGCACTCCTACGGTATCCGGGAGTTGCACAATCTCATGGTCTAAGGAAATGATACTTGACATTAGAAAAGCTTTAGCATACGAACTACACGATCTTGTGCTAGGCTTAGGATTGGGTCTTGTCCATCACATCATTCTCCTAATGATGTGATCCCGTTATCAATGACATCCAATGTCCATGGTCAGGAAACCGTAACCATCTATTGATCAACGAGCTAGTCAACTAGAGGCTTACTAGGGACATGGTGTTGTCTATGTATCCACACATGTATCTGAGTTTCCTATCAATACAATTCTTAGCATGGATAATAAACGATTATCATGAACAAGGAAATATAATAATAATCAATTTATTATTGCCTCTAGGGCATATTTCCAACAGTCTCCCACTTGCACTAGAGTCAATAATCTAGTTCACATTGATATGTGATTAACACTCAAGGTCACATCCCTATGTGACTAACACCCTAGAGTTCTGGGTTTGATCATGTTATGCTTGTGAGAGAGGTTATAGTCAACGGGTCTGAACCTTTCAGATCCGTGTGTGCTTTATAAATATCTATGTCATCTCCTAGATGCAGTTACCACGCTCTATTTGGTGCTATTCCAAATAACTGTTCTACTATACGAATCCAGTTTACTACTCGGAATAATCTGGATTAGTGTCAAAGCTTGCATCGGCGTAACCCTTTACGACGAACTCTTTTACCACCTCCATAATCGAGAAAATTCCTTAGTCCACTAGTTACTAAGGATAACTTAGACCGTTGTCCTGTGATCCATTTCTAGATCACACTTGTACCCCTTGACTGACTCATGGTTTGGCACACTTCAGGTGCGGTACATAACATAGCATACTTTAGAGTCTACGACTAAAGCATAGGGGACGACCTTCGTCCTTTCTATTCTGCCGTGGTCATGTCTTGAGTCTTGCTCAATACTCACACCTTGTAACACAGCCGAGAACTCCTTCTTTGCTGATCTATTTTGAACTCCTTCAAAATCTTGTCGTGGTATGTGTTTGTTTGAAAGTACTATTAAGCGATTTTGATCTATCCTTATAGATCTTGATGCTCAATGTTTAAGTAGCTTAATCCAGGTTTTCCATTGAAAACACTTTTCAAATAACCCTATATGCTTTCCAGAAATTCTACATCATTTCTGATCAACAATATGTCAACAACATATACTCATCAGAAATTCTATAGTGCTCCCACCCACTTCTTTGGAAATACAAGTTTCTCATAAACTTTGTATAAACCCAAATCTTTGATCATCTCATCAAAGCGTACATTCCAACTCCGAGATCCTTACTCCAGTCCTTAGAAGGATTGCTGGAGCTTTGCATACTTGTTAGCATCTTTCAGGATTGACAAAAATCTTCTGGTTGTATCATATACAACCTTTCCTCAAGAAAATCGTCGAGGAAACAATGTTTTGACATCCTATCTGCACAATTTCATAAATAATGCAGTAATCGCTAACATAATTCCAACAGACTCTTAGCATCGCGACGAGTGAGAAAGCCTCATCGCAGTCAACTCCTTGAACTTGTCGGAAAACATCTTAATGACAAGTCGAGCTTTCTTAATGGTGACATTTACCATCATTGTCCGTCTTTTTTTTTAAATCCATCTGTACTCAACAGCCTTACGACCATCGAGCCGTTCTGTCAAAGTCTACACTTTGTTTTCATACACGGATCCTCTCTCGGATTTTATGGCCTCGAGCCATTCATCGGAATCCGGGCCCACCATCGCTTCTCCATAGCTCGTAGGTTCATTGTTGTCTAGCAACATGACGTCCAAGACAGGATTACGTGCCACTTTGAAACAGCACGCATCCTTGTCGTCCTACGAGGTTTGGGAGTGACTTGATCCGAAGTCTCATGATCACTATCATAAGCTTCCACTTCAATTGGTGTAGGTGCCATAGGAACAACTCATGTGCCCTACTACACACTAGTTGAAGTGACGGTTCCATAACCTCATCAAGTCTCCACCATCCTCCCACTCAATTCTTCCGAGAGAAACTTTTCCTCGAGAAAGGACCCGATTCTAGAAACAATCCCTATTGCTTTCGGATCTAAGACAGGAGGTATACCCAACTGTTTTGGGTGTCCTATGAAGATGCATTTATCCGCTTTGGGTTCGAGCTTATCAGCCTGAAACTTTTTCACATAAGCGTCGTGACCCCAAACTTTTAAGAAACAACAGCCTAGGTTTCTCTAAACCATAGTTCATACGGTGTTGTCTCGACAGATTTGCGTGGTGCCCTATTTAAAGTGAGTGCGGTTGTCTCTAATGCCTAACCCATGAACGATAGTGGTAATTCGATAAGAGACATCATGGTATGCATCATATCCAATAGGGTGCAGTTATGATGTTCGGACACACCATCACTCTATGGTGTTCCAGGCGGTACTAGTCGTGAAACAATTTCCACAATCTCTCAATTGTGTACCAAACTCGCAACTCAGATATAAATCTCTATGATCATATCATAGACATTTTATCCTCTTGTCACGACGATCTTCAACTTCACTCTGAAATTACTTGAACCTTTCAACAATTCAGACTTGTGTTTCATCAAGTAAATATACTTAGCATCTACTCAAATCATCTGTGAAGCAAGAACATAACGATATCCACTGCGTGCCTCAGCACTCATTGGACTGCACACATCAAAATGTATTACTTCCAACAAGTTGCTTTCTTGTTCCATCTTACTGAAAACGAGGTCTTTCAGTCATCTTGCCCATGTGGTATGATTTGCATGTCTCAAGTGATTCAAAAACAAGTGAGTCCAAATGATCCATCTGTATGGAGTTTCTTCATGCATATCTACCAATAGACATGGTTCACATGTCTCAATCTTTTCAAAAATGAGTGAGTCCAAAGATCCATCAACATGGAGCTTCTTCATGTGTTTTATACCAATATGACTTACATGGCAGTGCCACAAGTAGGTGGTACTATCATTACTATCTTATATCTTTTGGCATGAACATGTGTATCACTATGATCGAGATTCAATAAACCATTCATTTTAGGTGCAAGACCATTGAAGGTATTATTCAAATAAATAGATTAACCTTTATTCTCCTTAAATGAATAACCGTATTGCGATAGACATAATCCAATCATGTCTATGCTCAACGCAAACACCAAATAACAATTATTTAGGTTTAACACCAATCTCGATGGTAGAGGGAGCGTGCGATGCTTGATCATATCAACCTTGGAAGCACTTCCAACACATCTCGTCATCTCACCTTTAGCTAGTCTCCATTTATTCCGTAGCTTTTATTTCGAGTTACTAACACTTAGCAATCGAACCGGTATCTAATACCCTGAAGCTACTAGGAGTACTAGTAAAGTACACATTCACATAATGTATATCCAATATACTTCTATTGACAGCCTTCTCATCTACCAAGTATCTAGGGTAATTCTGCTCCAGTGGCTGTTCCCCTTATTACAGAAGCAGTCAGTCTCGGGTTTGGGTTCAACCTTGGGTTTCTCCACTAGAGCAGCAGCTGATTTGCTGTTTCATGAAGTATCCCTTGTTGCCCTTGCCCTTCTTGAAACTAGTGGTTTCACTAACCATCAACGATTGATGCTCCTTCTTGATTTCTACTTTCGCGGTGTCAAACATCGCGAATATTTCAAGGATCATCATATCTATCCCTGATATGTTATAGTTCATTACGAAGCTCTAGCAGCTTGGTGGCAATGACTTTGGAGAAACATCACTATCTTATCTGGAAGATCAACTCCCACTCGATTCAAGTGATTGTTGTACTCAGACAATCTGAGCACAAGCTTAACGATTGAGCTTTTCTCCTTAGTTTGCAAGCCAAGAAAATCGTCGGAGGTCTTATACCTATTGAAGTGGGCACGAGCCTGAAATCCCAATTTCAGCCCTTGAAACATCTCATATGTTCCGCGACTTTTTCAAAAAATGTCTTTGGTGCCTCAATTCTAAACCTTTTATCATTATCGAACTATCATGTAGTCATCAAAACGTGTATGTCAGATGTTCGCAACATCCACAGACCACGTTCGAGGTCCAGCACATCGAGCGGTGCATTAAGGACACAAGCCTTCTACTATCCGCATAATTGCTACTATCAACTTTCAATTATATTTTCTCTGGGAACATATCTAAAATAGTAGAACTAAAGCGCGAGCCTACGACATAATTTGCAAAGATCTTTTGACTATGTTCAGGATAATTAAGTTCATCTTATGAACTCCCACTCAGATAGACATCCCTCTAGTCATCCAAGTGATTACATGATCCGAGTCAACCAGGCCGTGTCCGATCATCACGTGAGACGGACTAGTCAACGTCGATGAACATCTTCATGTTGATCGTATCTACCATATGACTCATGCTCGACCTTTCGGTCTTCTGTGTTCCGAGGCCATGTCTGTACATGCTAGGCTCGTCAAGTCAACCTAAGTGTTTGCATGTGTTCCGAGGCCATGTCTGTACATGCTAGGCTCGTCAACACCCGTTGTATTCGAACATAAGAATCTATCACACCCCATCATCACGTGGTGCTTCGAAACGACGAACTTTCGCAACAGTGCATAGTTAGGGGGAACACTTTCTTGAAATTTTAATGAGGGATCATCTTATTTACTACCGTCGTTCTAAGCAAATAAGATGTATAAACATGATAAACATCACATGCAATCAAATACTGACATGATATGGCCATCATCACTTTGCTCCTTTTGATCTCCATCTTCGGGGCTCCATGATCATCGTCGTCACCGGCATGACACCATGATCTCCATCATCATGATCTCCATCATCGTGTCTTCATGAAGTTGTCACGTCAACTATTACTTCTACTACTATGGCTAACGCTTTAGCAATAAAGTAAAGTAATTACATGACGTTTATGTTGACACGCGGGTCATAAATAAATTAAGACAACTCCTATGGCTCCTGCCGGTTGTCATACTCATCGACATGCAAGTCGTGATTCCTATTACAAGAACATGATCATCTCATACATCACATATATCATTCATCACATCCTTTTGGCCATATCACATCACATAGCATACCCTGCAAAAACAAGTTAGACGTCCTCTAATTGTTGTTTGCATGTTTTACATGGCTGCTATGGGTTTCTAGCAAGAACGTTTCTTACCTACGCAAAACCACAACGTGATATGTCAATTGCTATTTACCCTTCATAAGGACCCTTTTCATCGAATCCGATCCGACTAAAGTGGGAGAGACTGGCACCCGCTAGCCACCTTATGCAACTAGTGCATGTCAGTCGGTGGAACCTGTCTCACGTAAGTGTACGTGTAAGGTCGGTCCGGGCCGCTTCATCCCACAATGCCGCCGAATCAAGATTGAATAGTAACGGTAAGCATATTGAACAAAATCAACGCCCACAACTACTTTGTGTTCTACTCGTGCAAAGAATCTACGCAATAGACCTAGCTCTGATACCACTGTTGAGGAACGTAGCAGAAATTTAAAATTTTCCTACGTGTCACCAAGATCTATCTATGGAGAAACCAGCAACAAGGGGAAGGAGAGTGCATCTACATACCCTTGTAGATCGCTAAGCGGAAGCGTTCAAGTGAACGGGGTTGATGGAGTCGTACTTGCCGTGATCCAAATCACCGATGACCAAGTGCCGAACGGACGGCACCTCCGCGTTCAACACACGTACAGCCCGGTGACGTCTCCCATGCCTTGATCCAGCAAGGAGAGAGGGAGAGGTTGAGGAAGACTCCATCCAGCAGCAGCACAACGGCGTGGTGATGATGGAGGAGCGTGGCAATCCTGCAGGGCTTCGCCAAGCACCGTGGGAGAGGAGAAGGACTTGGGAGAGGGGGAGGGCTGCGCCAGCACATTGGTGCGGTTGCCCTCCCACCCCCTTCATATATATAGGGTCAAGGGAGAGGGGGGCCGCCCCCTCAGATCCCATCTGAGGAGGGGGCGGCGGCCAGGAGGGGGTGGCTTGCCCCCCAAGGCAAGGGGGGGCGCACCCTTCTAGGGTTCCCCCAAACCCTAGGCGCCTTGGGCCCTTGTGGGGGGCGCACCAGCCCACCTGGGGCTGGTCCCCTCCCACATGTGGCCCATGCAGCCCTCCGGGGCCGGTGGTCCCACTTGGTGGACCCCCGGGACCCTTCTGGTGGTCCCGGTACGTTACCGATAAAACCCGAAACCCTTTCGGTGACCAAAACAGGACTTCCCATATATAAATCTTTACCTCCGGACCATTCCGGAACTCCTCGTGACGTCCAGGATCTCATCCGGGACTCCGAACAACATTCGGTAACCACATACGAACTTCCTTAATAACCCTAGCGTCATCGAACCTTAAGTGTGTAGACCCTACGGGTTCGGGAGACATGCAGACATGACCGAGACGTTCTCCGGTCAATAACCAACAGCGGGATCTGGATACCCATGTTGGCTCCCACATGTTCCATGATGATCTCATCGGATGAACCACGATGTCAAGGACTTAATCAATCCCGTATACAATTCCCTTTGTCTATCGGTACGATACTTGCCCGAGATTCGATCGTCGGTATCCCGATACCTTGTTCAATCTCGTTACAGGCAAGTCTCTTTTACTCGTTCCGCAACACATCATCCCGTGATCAACTCCTTGATCACATTGTGCACATTATGATGATGTCCTACCGAGTGGGCCCAGAGATACCTCTCCGTCACACGGAGTGACAAATCCCAGTCTCGATTCGTGCCAACCCAACAGACACTTTCGGAGATACCTATAGTGTACCTTTATAGCCACCCAGTTACATTGTGATGTTTGGCACACCCAAAGCACTCCTACGGTATCCGGGAGTTGCACAATCTCATGGTCTAAGGAAACGATACTTGACATTAGAAAAGCTTTAGCATACGAACTACATGATCTTGTGCTAGGCTTAGGATTGGGTCTTGTCCATCACATCATTCTCCTAATGATGTGATCCCGTTATCAATGACATCCAATGTTCATGGTCAGGAAACCGTAACCATCTATTGATCAACGAGCTAGTCAACTAGAGGCTTACTAGGGACATGGTGTTGTCTATGTATCCACACATGTATCTGAGTTTCCTATCAATACAATTCTTAGCATGGATAATAAACGATTATCATGAACAAGGAAATATAATAATAATCAATTTATTATTGCCTCTAGGGCATATTTCCAACACACTCTTGTCCTGACACTGCTGACAAGTATGTAAGCTAAATTTGAACTATCAAGATTATACATCTGTATGTTCAAGCTCAGAGTCATGCAAGATTATACGTCTGTATGTTCAAGCTCAGAGTCATGCGAATTGAAAATCTCCTCCCTGTTTTGCATGTGATAAAGTTGGCTTAGTTGATACAGACAAATACAATGTTGGACTGTACGCTCGTAATTATGTTTCAATGTTCTGTAAGTTTACTATCCATGTTCAGTTCAAACTGTATTTTGTTAGTGAAATATTGCAAGCTTTCTAACATTTTTTATCTTCCAAATCTTTAAACCATGCCATGCCTGACGATCTAGATGGTTTAACCTTTTCTATTGGCAGGATAGGTCTGCCTATATGTTCTTGTTGTTTCCATCCACTCTCCTCTTACTAAGATGGTGGGCTTGGGATGGGTGCCTTCCAGCATTGACAGTTCATGTGCACCAAGTATTTGTTGATTACTTTCACATACCCTGAGTATATTTCCTATTCTCATCACTTCATTGTCTGACATAATTGATCAAAAGACTATGTTTCCACATTGCAGGATTGGTTATTATTCCTCTACACAAGTTTTGCTTTGCAGGAGAATGTGTTGCTTGTAAATGGAAGAGATATCCATCCTTGGTAAGGATAAAAAATTTCACAACTTGATATATAAAATTGTTGACTGCAGCATTCAAGCATTTCGTTTTTTGAAACTTGTCCAGTCAAGTGTGCTCAAATTTTAATAAATGTCTTTATTTGGCTCTCAAATCTGGCATTGACACATCTGTTTGTTTTGTTCCGGCAAGGCCGTGTTTAGTTTGTTCTCTAAATCTTGCAAAATCAATTTCTTCTCCAAAGCATGCCCATCTGATCATAATGTGCTGCTATATTTTCAGCCGGATATACCATCACTATTTGGAAATGCTAATGGCTCTTGTTAGCCTTACTTGGGAGATAAAGGGATAGCCTGATTGCTCTTGTTAGCAGTAGATCATTACTATAGTTTATGTAGTGTCAAAACCTTACATTATATGCCTTCTTTTAAGTTTTCACATAAAGCTAGGGTGGTCCTCTATTTAGAGAGTTTAGATAGAAGGCAATACTGAACCACCTCTGTTTATTGTCTCGGTATGATCTTTTAACATTCTTTCTCAATTGTGTTCAATCTAGCTTACCAATAAAATATACTCAGTGTCATGCGTTCTGCCTTGATCTGTTGGCTAAATTTATCTGGTTGGGTTAGTGCGGGTATCTGGCCAAGCTACTTGCCTCACTTTCGTTGCCTTTTTGCGGGTCCTTCTGTTGGATGTTGTTGTCGTTCTGGGCCTCAATGCTTGGAGGAGGGTCAGGGGCATTTCTTGCATGGGAAGAGGGGCATCTGTGGGGGTATTGGCTAGAAGTAAGCAAGGTAAAAAAACTAGGTTCTATCTCTGCTACATCTGATCAGGCAACTAAATTTGGTCCCCTTACTCATTTCTTTTTCACTTACTGTATGTGAAGCGATACAATTTTATTTCCATTACCGCATCTTAATATGTTCTATCGATCGGTGAATGCACAACTTTAGCTCATAAACTTGATGGCAAATGCTAATTATGATGGGGCTTTTGCCACTTATTGTTTTATGGTTGTTTAGACAGATGATGGCATGCTTCTTTCTTGCTAATTATCAATTCTTTTGTACAAGGTCCCTCAACTACTTATGCTTTGCTAGACAATGAGGGTATGTAGATAGCATGTATGGTTTTTACATTTTGTTTTGCGCAGGTTAAGATGCATCACATGATGTTTTCCTTTTACATTTATGGGTATTACGGAGTCCTTTCTTTTTTCACATGGGGCTTTTACACAAAAGAGTATAGAACCAAATTATATGATGTAATTGACCACTATTTCTATTAACTTCTCCTGTACACAATGTTCACAAGTTCATGTATTAAGTTCAATTTATTATGTCACTTGTGTTTACTCCTTTTTTAATGCAAGTTTATAGCTACTCGGAGTTCCTAATTGCAGACTCAATTATCTTGACCTACCGATGTTCTAATTTGTGGCATTATTACCTTAAGAAAATATTTGCATTCAATTTCCTTTATATATAGGGGTATAAGTTCTTACCAAATGTACTCAAATATACAATTATTGAAAAAATGCAAATATTTTCAACACGAACATGGTTTTAAACGGGTCTTTGCGCCATTTGGCGCAATTGGTCATCTAGTAGCATTAAAAGCATCTAAGGTATGACTACCCAAGAAATTCCCTCATGTTATAGTATTTAGGACCAACCTATACCAACTAGTACCGCCAACATGGAAATTCCTAAGTATTATTGTGGTAGATTGCTTACTAGTGGATCTATTTTGGACATCACGAATTCTGTACCAAGCAACTTGTTTCTCCACCTCTCTGTTTGAAATTAAGCACCTCTAGCTTAGGTGTGATGGTAATAAGTGAAAAACTAGCCATGATAGTAAGACAAAACAAAAGTAGCGACAAAAGATATTTTACGTATTTTTTAGAAAAAATTAGCAAGCAAGCAAAAAGATAAAAGTAACTAGGCAAGGTAGATAACAAGAATGTAGTGTGGTGTGAATGACCCGTTTGTTTGTAGAAGACTCCCCAGCAACGGCGCCAAAAATCTTGCTTGCTCTCTCGTAAGTGGTTGGGATCCCCAAATTGTAAGGGTGATGCAACCTAACAGTAAGTATTTCTCTCGGTTAGAGCACCAATGTTTATCAAACCAGTAGGAGCCTCCCAAAAAACAACGCGAACGGTGCCTGCACACGAAACAAGCATGTCCCCAACACGACAAGAGGGTTGTCAATCCTCTTTTCTTTCTAGTTACAAGATTAAACTATAAGTGATAAATATAGTAGGTAGTAAAGTAGAACAGTAAAGCAAAACTACTAATCATAACGAAATTTTTTAGTAAAGGAGAATAGACCCAGGGTGTGATAGCCTGGCTTATTAGGGATGATAGACTACTCATATCAATAAGGAATTCCTTCTTTTCCGGGAGCCCATTCGGACAGAACTCCAAAGTTAAGCGTGCTCAGCTTGGAGTAGTGTCAGGATGGGTGACCGACCGGGAAGTTGCTCCCGGGTGCGCACGAGTGAGGACAAAGTGCGCAGAAAAGACTAGTATTGATCTGTGGGGCCAGTCTAGATCCCGCCAGGAGTAACGACCACCGGCGGGTGTGTCCGGGGCGTTACAAGTTGGTATCAGAGCCGACCCTCGCGGTTACACGGATGGTTGCGGACAGGTGCGTGGTCATGTTGTTCATGACGTTTGTGACCCGTCGTGGCACCCGGCATGGCACATGTACCGGACTGGAAGCACAGACGTTTGTGCCAAGAGGGAACGTTCCTGTGGCCCGACGAGGACGTCGGTTCCTCTGAGTGGGGGTGTATGTGATAGCCTGGCTTATTAGGGATGATAGACTACTCATATCAATAAGGAATTCCTTCTTTTCCGGGAGCCCATTCAGACAGAACTCCAAAGTTAAGCGTGCTCTGCTTGGAGTAGTGTCAGGATGGGTGACCGACCGGGAAGTTGCTCCCGGGTGCGCACGAGTGAGGACAAAGTGCGCAGAAAAGACTAGTATTGATCTGTGGGGCCAGTCTAGATCCCGCCAGGAGTAACGACCACCGGCGGGTGTGTCCGGGGCGTTACACAGGGGGTCATAGGTTCACTAGTGGCATCTTTCTCAAGCATACAAGTGTGGTGTGGTGAATAAATTACAGTTGGGGAGCGATTAAACTGCAATATTTATATTTATGACTATGATCATTCGTGGTACAATCTCATATTGGAATTACGTCCATGATAAGTAGACCGTTAATCCAACCGTGTCTACTGCTAATACTTCACCCCAAGACCGCTATCCACCATAATGTAGATAGCAAAGTATTAAGCTTACAACAAACAAATCATTGCAATTAGCACCACGGCATAATGTAGATAGCGAATCATCAAGCAATATGACGAGACACTGTCATTTTATCCTTAGTGACAACAATACAATACGTGTTTTGCCCTTTCTGTCATTGGGATATACCGCAAGATTGAACCCACTACAATGCACCACTCCCTCTGAAGATAAACTCATCAAACTTGGCCCAAAGATGATAGATCGGAGAGCATACAAAGCTATTCAATTATACAACAAGAAAACCACAAAAGATTCAATTGAATTCAATGAACAATCCAATCATAAAGTGAAAATTCATTATATCCCAACAAACACATCCATGAATTACATCGCATGGATCTCGATGTTGTGAGGCGGCTCATGGAACTTGGTATTGAAGATCAAAAGGAAGGGAGAGAGAGATCTAGCTACTGCTATGGACCCTAAGGTCCTAAGGAACTACTCGCATATGGTCATCGAGGCAGCAAGGTTGATGAAGAAGCCTCCGGTAATGGATTCCCCATCTGGCAGAGTACAAAAATAGGCCTCCAGATTGGATCTCCTTGGAATAGAAGCTTGCGGCGGCTGAAAAAATCGAATAGTTTTTTCGGAGGGTTTCAATATTTATAGGATTTAGGCCTTAGAATGGACATAAGGCGATGCTTATGGGGCCCACTCAGCCTGGCGATGCGGCCAAGTCCCTGGCCGCGCCAGGTGGCCGTGTGGGGCCCGTGTGCCTCCTTTCGCTTCCTTCTGATGCTTCCTGGAACCTTCGTGCCTAAAAAATGATATTAAATTGTCAGGGTTTTTTAACCTCCATTAATCTTGATTTTTTTGTAAAAGCTAATAACGCAGAAAACAACAAATCTAGATTAATAGTCTAGAAAAATAAATATAAAATAAATAAAAATATACAAATGTGATATTATAATAGCATGAAACAATAAAAAGTTATAGGTACATTTGAGACGTATTAGGACGAATCGAAGGGGAAAAGGGTTGGGGACGAAGAGGAGCTGATCAAGATCAAGATGGGCTGACCCGTTGATCCAGAGGTGGACGGAGTTGCCCGGTGTTGTGCAAAGAAGTTCGATAGCCATAGGGGAAGGAGAGGAAGAAGCCAGGCTCCTGGACGACTCCTAGCTCGAGGTAGAGGACACAGATTAAGCAAATGTGAAATCGGAGCTCATCAGTGTTCACGATAACGTCGAGCTCATGCTCTCATCTTCTCTCGGTTTTGCTTTGGGATGAAAAAAGAAAGGAGGGGAGGAGCCCCTGGTGGTGGCGGACGGATGGGGAAACCCTAGCGAGGAGCATAGATTCAGAGATAGATTTAAATAGCATTGGGATGCAAGCGGAGGGCGGCTTTGGGGTTGACGTGGTCGTCTCCTGGCCAAGCTCTGTTTTCACCAAGGGAAAAGTTACCGGAGGTGGAAGAAGCAAGGAAATTGTTTCGCTGGTTGGGCTGCGTTGCGTAGTAAGAAAGAAGGAGAGGGAAAGGCCAAGTGGGCCAGCTCTGGTTCTCTCCCTCCCTCTTTTATTTCTTTTCCTTTTCTGTTAATAAATAAACAGAAACTAGAAGAGATAAACAAAGGTTTGGGAAAAGATTTTGTGCAAAGGGCTATTTTTCTTGGACTTGGTAAAATAAGTGTAATCTAGGAAAAATGTTGTGGGCATGTTTCAAAGCTTAAATTCAAACTCATTTGAATTTAATTCAAATGGGTATGAACTAGGTTTAGGTGTTAGAAGTATCCAAAAATCTTGAGCTTTTGGGTGGACCTTCGATAAATGCGAAAATAATTTGTAGCAATGTTTGGAGGCCAAGATTAAGGTAGATAAGGCAAGGGGGGTTTGGGAAACATTATAATAAAGGGATATAAAATAACAGCCACGCACAAATGGTTTTTGGAAAATGTTCAAAGCTAAATATGTAATAAATGAAAATCAGATTTTAAATTAGGGGAAAACTCCTTGATGTTACACGTGGTGAACCCAAAGAACGGCATTTGTAGGGGCCGTTGGTACCTTCGCGACGGATGGACGAGAGTGGAACGACGACGTTGGCACAACGGCGTGGCGACCGGGTGGAGCGGCGGAGGTCCGGTAAGGCCTTGGCGGGAAGCCAAGATGGTACAGCTACGGCGTAGGCCATGGAGGAAGCGGATGCAGAGCAAGGGGAAGGGAGGGACGGAGACATGGGCTCCGCCTTGGTTTTGTGTGGGCTAAGAGTGTCTGAGTCTACGTCCGGATGCTCGCAAAGCTCCTGCATCTTTGCTTTCAGTTTGCGGGGAAACAGACGCGCGCCCGATGTATGCGAGATGGAATTGAAGGGAAATGTGCGTCCAAACAGCTTGGCCCAGACGTATGCGGGCAATTTGAGCGTCGGCTTTGAAATGCCCTTAGCACTATATGAAAAATCTAAGTACTTCACGGCTGAATGATGTGAACTACTTTCTTTTGCAAAAAATAATTCAGATCTATTATTAAATTTCACATAAAGTTCAAAGCACCTCAAACACAATAAAAATTACATCAGGATACGGAGACCACCGAACGATCACTGCCCCTGTCAGAACTACTACTAATAAAAATTTGAATGAAACTACTGCAGTATTTCAAAGTGTATATGCATGCGCATCTACGGGAGTATCATTTTTGTGGATTGAACGCCATTGAGTTGGCTGCTTCGGAGGATCCCACAACATGACATGGATTTTTTTTTTTTTTGCGTAAATGACATGAATATTTCGCTCAAAAGAAATAGTTTCTGATACTCTGATCCCACATCACTACGTTCTCCCACCGGAGAGAGCTCATATTCGGCGGGGCAGACATCTCTCATCGTCGGCTGGCTGGCTGGCAAGCGGACACCACGTCAACAGAAATACGTCGCCTCCGTGACGCCTCGCATGGTCGCATCGTTATCCATCCCCCTCGGCCGCCGTAGGCCGTGTCTTTTTAGGTGCGTGCGTACGCGTACCATGGCTCTACGTACTAGGTACCAGGCCGCGACCTGTGCTCTCCTCCTCTCTCCTCGTCCGCTGTGTCTCTAATTGCAAAACTGCGGGAACCTGGCGAAAGGACCTGTACCTCTGGGACGTGACGGGGCAATGGTCGTGCCTGCCAAAAGCGCACAAGTTCCGCAGGCCTATCGCAGTTTTTTTTTCAGCCTGACGACATGAAAGGTGGCGTGAGCGTCGGAAAGGCTACGGCAAAGGCAGGACGGTCACGGGTCACGTGCCCCGCCCCCGATCGATTCCCCGGATTCGTGCTCTCGCTCTGGCATGCGGGGCTGCCAACAGACGGGCAGCAACTTTTGTTTGCAGTCTTTTTTTGAGGCAATTTTGTCTGCAGTCTTTAAGAGAGAGAGGCACGCATTTTTGGGCCGTCAGAGACGAAGCCCAGTCAAAGGCCCAAGACGCTTCCACAGAAACTACACCTCATTCTTATTTAACCCTAAAAAACCTCGTTTTTATTTTGAGAAACAAGCTGCAATTTCAATCAATTTGGATCATGGACCAGTCAACTTCTCCTGGCCTAAGTTTCAATCAATTCACCACTCAGCAGAAGTAACCCATTCTGAAGCCCGACAGGCGACAGGTGAAGCACCACTATCGTGGATTTGTGGGGTTATGATTAATCATTGTTTTGCTCCTTACGTGGGTCATGTCGGATCCATGAAAGACGAGCACCATCATTTGGGATTAGCCCATTCGAGCGATCCTCCTTGGTTCCAGCGGCCGGGCCTCGTTGCTCCCAAAAGCAGCACTCAGCGATTGTACTAAGCGACAGCAAAATCGAAGGCAACTCCAGCCCTGATGATAACCACAGCACTGCGTGTACCAGGAGCACTCTTCTGAGGCATCCACAATGTGAGTATTTTCGCCTCTAAGAGCAAGTACAATAGAGCCTCGTCAGCCGGCTGTAAGCCACTCCACGTCAGAAAAATCCTACCTGGAGGAAAGAGAAGGGAGGAAAGAGAAGGGAGCCGGCGCTTCGTCGGTCGCCCGGCTACAATGCAAAAACCGAAGAACAGCCGCCCGCTTGCAGCCTGAGGCGGGCGACAGAGCCGGCGATTCCGATCCGGTGCGCCTCCCGCGCTTCTTCCTCTCCCTGCGCGCCAATTCTTCCCATGCCTCGCCCCAAATCACTTCCTGCGCGCCACAAATCGAAGCCTCAAAAGCCTCCAAAATCGCCCCTAAATCAGCCCATCCCCAACCCTAGAACGCCGCCGGCGTCAAATCAAGCAAGCAGGTGGGCGCCGGCGCCTCAACCAGTCTCACCGGCGACACCTCGTCTCATCCCGCCGGCGCCGCTGCCCGTCCTGCGACGGCCTCATCCTGCTGGCGGCCTCCTCTGCGCCATGTTTGCTCACGAGGCTGCAACAACGAGTGTGGTAGGTACTTCGGGTCAAGGCCCTTGCTGGGTGCCGCCTGCTATATCTGCTTGGCTACACGACTGAGAATATTGACGACTCCGACCCGCAAGCACTGGCGGACCTCCCCGATGGGCAGGGTATGGCGCCTGCCATACCTTAATTTTGAGAAGAAAAAAAATATAACTAGTATGCATCAGTCGCTAGCAGAATAGGATGCCTCGCCGTTGTTAATACGTGATGGGCCGACGGCCCGACGCAGCGAGCGACACTTCTGGCGAGCGGCAAGATGGGCCAAAACCCAGCCAGGTTCGAGCGTCCATGCGAGCGAGCAGAGACGCAACACACTCGACCACTCTGTTCTCTCCCCACGACGCCAACCCTAATCCCTAAGGCTGGTCGTAATGGTAGTATCATAGCTAGTATCATGCATGCCAACTAGGCAATTTTGATGATGTGTTATAGCATTAAATGAAGAAAGAGATTGTGTAGTATCATATCATGATACCGTATCATATTAAATGCTATGCTACTTTGTGTCATGCATGGCAATAAATAAAGTACTACATGACACTAATATATGATACTATGCATTAGGGAGGTAGTATCATACACTAGTATCATATGCATGATACTAGTATATGATACTCTCCATTACAACCAGCCTAAGCTAGCGCCACCGCCGGCGGCGGCTGGCCAGGTCTCCAGGAATGGGCGGGGGCAGGCAACGGCGAGTGACAACGGGACAGCCAGTGGCAGGTCAGGCAACGGCGGCGCAGTGCTAGAGGGCGGCGGCACTGCGGCAGCAAGCGGCGTCTCCAGCCATGGCCTAGGCGCCTAGCAGCGCCGCCGCCGGCGGCGGCTGGCCAAGTCTCCAGGAATGGGCGGGGCAGGCAACGGCGAGTGACAGCGGGACAGCCAGTGGCAGGTCAGGCAACGGCGGCGCAGTCAGGGCGCTAGAGGGCGGCGGCACTGCGGCAGCAAGCGGCGTCTCCAGCCATGGCCTAGGCGCCTAGCAGCAGCAACAGCAGTCCGGCCGTCCGGCCACTTCCGAGTCCGGCCGGCGCAGTCACGGCCAGATTGCCCGAAGATGGAAAGGAAGAGAAGGCAGTAGGAGATCCAAAGGAAAGGGGAGGAGGTGATTTCTCAATTTTCCTGAAAAATCTTAGTGAGACTTCGCCCCACCTTAAATTTTTTTCGTGGTCCGCCTCTGCCCGCAAGCATGGTATGCATCTAGGTTAACATAGTTAATTAAAATCTGATGCTTGTAGCTACACTCGTGTGCCTACTTATCTCAACTCTGAAAAAACAGATGCTTTTGAGGCGTCCTTTCTCTGTACGAATGTGCATCTGCTGTGCTTTGTATCATATATGCTTCGTATATGACATATTTTTTTACCCTGAAATTTTATCATGTATGGCTCCATATGTGACATGCTCTGTAATCTGTATGATGTGAAGCTGTTGTGCTTTGTATCCTATATGGCTCCATATATGACATGCTTTTTTAGGCTGAATTTGTATCATATATGTCTCCATATATGACATGCTCTTTTAGGCTGAATCTGTATCATATATGGCTCCATATATGACATGCTCTATAGTGATTTGGAGCTGCTGTGCTTTGACTAGTACGTACACTTGTAACCCAGATGAATTTGCTATGACATGCTCACTTTCCTCTATCATGGCTGCATGTTCATCTGATACTTCTTATTTAGATGTGATATGAATTGATCATCTAGTATACTACTACTTGACACTAGGAGACTGATTGAAATGGCCACAAAGTTGTTGTTTATATTGGATCACAACAGATGATATACACATGCAGTATTAAATGTCTAAGCCTTTATTAGGGCCAGTCTTACAGCCAGCTAAAAGCCTATCTATTGTGTGTGAAGGCTTTATAGGTGACGTGGAGGTGGTTTATAGCCAGCAGCCGGCTGAGCTATTAACCATGCTCTAAGGCTGCCTCTAGGCCTATGGACACTGCGTCTATACACTGCAACGTTGGCCTCTAAGCCAAAAATGCTTGGAGACGCCTCTATGCTAAGCGCCGGCCTCCAATGCTTTGTGCTGAATAAAATATTTTGATCTCCCCACTGTCAGCCTGTTAGGTGCTGGAGGGACTCATGAGTTGGTTGATAAATGCATCATATCTCATTTAATTGTGGGCCTGGCTATGTCTCTTAAGATAGAGGCTGCACACTGCGAAGTATTCATCTGTTGTTAGAGGCAGATCCGTGGGTTCCAGTTTAGAGGCAAGTTGCCTCCAAACACGGGAGATGGTGAGCAAGAAGAGATGAGCACGGTTTTCACTTTGACCGTGCTGAAGAAACCCGACCTCTGGTCCGGGGAAACATCAAACGTCACTTTTGCGTCCACATGGCACATGGATGCTGCTGCCGGTTTGCACAGGTTACGCCGGTTCCTTTCTCTTGACTGTAGAGACCTGTGATTTCGGATCTGGGTAGGACATGTAACGCTCATTCATGAGGCCTGCTTATTCATTGCCATCAATGTTTTCCTTACGTGATGCAGAGCTGACCGACCATATATGTACAGGACCTGTCGCCATGACGACGCGAAGGAGACTCTCAACTGCCCTTTCCCACCTACAGTTTGCCTGCCGCAATTGCCGCGCACGTTCAGGCGATCAGCCAACTACTCCCGTGTGGCTCCAGATATTTTCAGTGTGGATCCAGATATGTTCCAAAAAACATTGAGTACTTACACGTGTGCATGTTGATGACAAAGTGCCGCATCTTATTTCGGGAGGTCGGACATGTACTCCGGTCTTCTTAAGATCATGTTGGGCAGACCCATTGGCCTCACCTTCCACAATCATGTTGTGTAAGGTTACACGATAAGTCATCGTCAGCCATAATATCTTCATTTCCACATATTTGTAGCTTCATGAAAACTACCTTACCGAGCTTAGAGCACCTCAAATGGTCTCTCCGCATCTTTCCTAACAGCTTTTTGCATTTGTGCAAACGGGTATATTTTTATCATCTGCGGCGAAGTAGTCTGTATTGAGGCGGCGTCCGGAGCTGCGACTATGTCCAGACGCATGGACGTTCTGGGGCGGATAGGAAATGGCTGTGGAGGCGTTGCGGGTTGGGTACTAAGAGCAACTCTAGCAGACCCCGCATCCCTCCCCGACCCATAAAATAACCGCCAAAATGCGGGTCGGGGCAGAAAACCCAGCCCGATCAGACCCCGCATCCCGCCCCGGCCCGCAAAAAGTTTTAGGGGGCGTGGCAAAATCCCGACCCCAACCCGGGAAAACGCGGGTTTCCCCCTCGCGGCTGCGGTGCACTGCATATAAGCGGAAGCGGTTGGTGGAGGGACATTTCATCCCGCGCTTTCCCTCACCAACCACCTCTCCTCTCCTCCCTCGTGCCGCCGCCGGCCGCCGCCCAAGATTCCGGCGAAAGCAGCCGGCAGGAGGCCTCCCCTCCCTTCCCTTCCCCCTTGCGTCGGCTGGCCGCCAGATTTGCAGATCTGCAGCACTTCATCGCGGGCCGCCGGATTTGGCTTCATCTCCCGCAGCCCAGGCAAGGGCGCATCGCCGCATGCAGGTACGGATTCGCCCGCCCGCCGCCGTCGAAGGTTTGCGGCATGGATTCGTCCGGCCGTCCATCGGGCTCGGCGCTCGAGCAGCGTCTTTGTGGCTTGCCGATGCCGCTCATAGAGTGCGACGACTGCATGCGGAAAGTGCTGCGGCTCACTTCGGGCACGCCGAAGCACCCGGGATGGGTGTTCTTCAAATGCGAAAACGACGGGGTACGTGCACTTGCGGTAGCTCATTTCATAGCTCATTCTTTACTTCAATTGCGGTAGCTCACTTCGAGCTTGCTCATTCTTTTGTGTAGGACGATGGATGTTCACTTTGATTTTGGGAAGGCCAATATATTGATTTGTTGATAGAAAGAAACTTACTAGATGTTGGTGCACTTCTTAATAGAATCGAAGGCAATGATGCGGTTGCATGTGCAACTAGAGGGGAAGCAATGTCTACTTCTTTCGAACCAAAAATGAAGAAAGAGGAATGCAAAATCAAGAATCCACAAATCAACAACGAATGCATGGAGAAGATATTAGTTCAACTAGTGGGAGCAGTTATGGAAGTTGAAAATCTTCTGAAATGCACACTTGTGGTTCTTATTTTCTTTGGTTTTGCTATTCCAGCAAAGATTTAATGATGTCTTTTGTATCTAATGTTGTTGCAAAAGCAAAGAGGGGCATTATGCTAGATCAATTTAAGTTGCAAATATAGATTCTGCGGGCCGGGAGGAGCTGCACCAGATCAGACGCAGCAAAGACGACCCGTAAAAAAGATATTCCGGGAATATCCTTTTTTACGGGTCCCATTATGCGGGATCTGCAACTGTGGCCGTCCGCGCCGACCCGCAAAAGCGTTTTTGCGCGAACTGCAAACACGTTTTGTAGGCTGGGAGGATGCGGGGTCTCCTAGAGTTGCTCTAACAGGACGTCATCAGAGCTTGGTGGAAACAACAGTATGGGCAAGGTCCAACGCAGAAAAGGCATAATAGAAAGGAGAGAGTAAGTTGGGCGAAGATGAAGGTTGATTTGACATGGATTTGACGTGGCGGATGCATTCAGCATGTCCTGAAGGTTCTAAATTCGCGTCATATAAGAGTTGAGTTTGAGGAGCATCAAACAACCCCGACATATGGATGGGGGTAAAAAAAATTAGTCGAAAATTTTGGGGGTAAAGAAAATTAATCGAAAAAAAATCAGTCTCCCAGCCCTGACATATGAGGAGGGGTGGCCCAGTTGGAGATGATGTAACCTGTCCCAAAAGGAAAATAGAAGGAATTTTCTTTTGAAAAGGGAAATAAGGAAAAAAAAATGACCTGATGAACCAGCCCAACATGCTACAAAGATGGACATCCGGTGCGAATGTTTTGTGAGGCAAATCCGGTGTATAGATTTTTTTTAGCAACATCCGGTGTATAGATAGATAGGGTTGCTTCACAGCGAAGGCAAATGGGGCAGCCCATTTTAGACGCAAGTAAAGTTTGGGGAAGGCTAAGAGGGTGCTTGGATACGTTTTAAGGAGAGGAGTTAAATGAGTAGAGAGAGGACTAATTCACATTTTAGTAGGGGTACCCCTGACTAAGAAATTTTAGTCGCAAGACTAGTTTTAGCCCTCTCTTTAGCCAGGGGTGCTTGAAACTTTAGCCTCTTAAAGAGACTATTTTTCGTCAGACTAAAATAAGTCCCTTGGATCTAAGCACCCTCAAATGCGGGAAGTGGATCCTCTAACATCCTGAAGGAATGTCACGAAGCAACAGTGACATGTGTATGTAAAATGAAGAAGAGATGTCACGAGCTACAGTGAATACTGTAGCAATCACCGCGCGGATTTACTGTAGCATGTGCAAAAAAATCAAAAAAAAGTATTGCACCACAATTTTGTTTGTATGTAATTTTTTGTAAATGTATATAGTAGATTTGTAATTAGAAATTTAATTATAATCATTTTAGGCTTAATCATATGGATGTGAAGAAGGGATGTCACGGTTACTGTAGCTTATGTGACATCCCTTCACGATGTTAGAGGATCCGCTTCCTCTAATGCGCGCGCGCCCATTGCAGCGGTCGAATTCCGACAGGGGCGCTGTTCCTGATTAAGAAAGTGCATTAAGGACCCTTTAGTGTTGATTAAGAAATTAAGAAGGCCCCCACCCTGTGAAAATCGAGGGGAGGGGGGCATTTATTGATGGATGGAAAGATTGGTGGGCCCACCGAAAAATCAGGGGGCTGAAGATTATGAAGTGCATGCACGACGGGATACTTGCACCGTTGAAGGAGTAGAGGAGGTTACCATTCGAATAGATGGAAACAACTTGCGGCTGAATTGAAAAGTAATAATATGACTCAGAAAAAATGAATAGGAAAGAAATATATATCGCTTATGGAAACAGATTCGAGTTGCACGAAGCAGATCGAGCGTTGATGCGCGCGGTCGTGAAAGAGTCTTTTCGGTAAATTTTTATTTTTTTCCTTCTTTTGCTTTTTAGTCTATTTTCACCCAATAAAGTCAGCTATTGTTTTTTAGGAGCTAGATATTTCCAAAATTGTGTTAAAAACAGGAAATTCCATTTTAGGAAAATTTTTAGTGTGTATTTTATAAAAATGTTCAGCATATATTAATAAATTCATTGTATCTTAAGAATGGCCGGTATTTATAAAAAAGTGTTCATCATATAATTAGTAAATTTCCTCATATACAAAAAAATTCAACGTATGTAACAAAATTGTAAGCTTATATTATAAAAAAAATTCACCGTATAGTAAAAGTTCTCCGTGTATTTGAAAGAATGTGCATCGTATATTAGAAAAAAAACTTCACTATATATTGCAAAACGTACAAAAAAAATAAAATGTGCAAATAAAAGAATAAAATCCAATATCTGAAAGAAGAAATAAAAAGTATAAATAAAAAGGAATCAAAACAGCCGATACCTGGGCTGGCCTGTCTGGAAGAGTTTTTAGTGAAGCCTCAACTATGTGCACGAGTGTCATAAGGATTGGCCTAGCCTATTTGGCGCGCTCAGTGCCGTGGTAGCTAACTGGCGGCCACTGCGGCACCTAGTAGGCCGGCTCTTGAACGCGTAGCGCAATTATAGCACGAAAAACCCACACAAAAAGGGTGGCGGGACGGAGAATCAAACTCGCGCCACTTCTTCTCTGGAACCACTTAGCTTACCACTACAGCGTCTGAACCCTAGTGGCTATTACCACCGCGAATAGTTTAAGAACTAATGTAGCCGCACTATTTATTACTCAGCCATTTACTATATAGCTTAGATTTTTGAGTTATTTGAAAACAATTTGAATTTTATTTGTGAAAGAAGTTAATGAAATTTTGAAAAAAGTGCACGATTTTTAAAAGTTCATTGATTGAAAAAACTCATCGATTTTTAAAAAATGTTCATCAATTTTTTCAAAAACTTCATTAATTCTCAAAAACATTCATCACTTTTTGAAAAAGGATAATTGAATTTGAAAAAGAAGTTCATCAACTTTATTATAAAACTTCATTAATTTTGAAAAAAATCACAAATTTTCGAAAAAAAATTAATCAAACTTGAAAAAGAAGTTCATGGAGTTAGAAAAAAATTAATTGATTTTGTAAAAAGTTCATCGAATCAGAAAAAGCTCACCAATTTTGGAAACAATCTACAGATTTTTAAAAAAGTCCACCAATTTAAAAAAAATGTCTGTCAATTTTGAAAAGTGTTCGCCGATGTTGAAGCAAACTTCATCGATTTGAAAAAAAATCACAGATTTGAAAAAGAATTCACTGAATTTGAAAAAAAAAATTGTAAATTTTTTAAAGAAAAAGGAAATAGTTGAAAGAAAAGAAACCGAAAAATAAAATAAAAAACCTGAACAAAAAAGGTACGAAAAAAACCCCGAATGGGAAAAGAGAAAAACCCGGATGTATGCACAAAGTAGGAAGCGCTAAATAGGAAGCGCGCAAAGTAGGAGTATCAAACGTATGCACGACTAGGACTCACCTTTGGGCCTATCGGCAGGGTAGTCCCTATCTAACCGATTACGCGTTAAACTATTGAGACTTCGCATAGCGATCGACCGTGCAATAGACAATGTGCCAACCCATTTAGCAGTTCTCTGAATCCGATTTAAGGAACGTTTTCCTAGCCAGTCTGCCAATTTTAGGAATCTTCTAGAAGATTCTAGTCCATTTTCTGTTTTTTCTTTTCTTTCCTAAAATTTGTTCAGAATTTCAAATATTGTTTGATTTTTAAAAATGGTCCGAATTACCAAAATTAGTCGGTATATTAGTCATGAGCTCGGTATGAGTGGGCTGCCAGTCTGCCAATTTTAGGAATCTTCTAGAAGATTCTAGTCCATTTTCTGTTTTTTCTTTTCTTTCCTAAAATTTGTTCAGAATTTCAAATATTGTTTGATTTTTAAAAATGGTCCGAATTACCAAAATTAGTCGGTATATTAGTCATGAGCTCGGTATGAGTGGGCTGGGGCGCCCCCACCAGTATTTTTTTGCGTTTGGTTTTTTCCTGCTTTATATTTTTTCCTTTTTAGAATAATGATGGGATTTGAAAAAAATAATCTTGAAATCATTAAATATTTGTGGATAAAAAAATATACATGATTTTTTTATAAATGATTGTGTGCTAAAAATATTCATGAATTTGATATTTGCAAATTAAAATAATATCGAGACTTTTATAAATAATTTAGAAAAAGGATTGTGAATTCAAAGAGTTGTGTGTGAACTTTTGAAAAATTGTGTATATGTTGTAAACATAATGTTTTTTGTAGTATAAAATATATTTCTTAACATTGAAAAAATTGTAAATGGCATTTTAAGTAATTTTTTCTGCGTTGCAAAAGTTTGTGACATTTAATGAATGTTTACATAATATAAGAAAATGTTTTCATGGTCTTAGAATTTTTTCATTACCATTAAAATACTGTTTCAACGTGTATTAAAAAAACTCTCCAATAAAAATAGAAAAAAGGAATGGCGAAAAACAGACTAATACAAAGAAACCATGAAAAAAACCAATGTATAACAAAGAAATAAAGAAATGCGGTGAAAAACACAAACAAAACCAAATAATAACAAAGAAAAAAAACCAAGAAAAACAAATGAAGAAATAAAAGAGCGAAGTAAGAAATAAAAGAAAACAAAAAAGCAAGAAAACCCGACCGAAACAGTGAAAACCAGACAAAGAAAACCCAGACAGAAACAAAACCCGACTCAAAACAGTGAAAATCAGACAAAAAAGATGGGACTTTCTATTTTCGTTTTGGTTTCTTAGTTGTGCTCAACATAGAAAAACACAGGAGCGGCCACAGTTGTTGGCCAGTCCGGTCGCGCAGCGCCTGTGGCGAGGGGATCATACATCTCGCTATAGGCGAGATATGGCTGAGGCATATAGGGCCTCCATATGTACATACCTCAAGTCTATCTAGTCACTTCGACCCGATTGGGCTTTAGCTGTGTTGGCAAGGGCAAAAGGCCCAAAAATAGGCCCTGGCCCGCAAAGCGGACTTATAGAAATTGAGAGTATACAAAAAAAGAGTTCTATTTTTTTTACTGAAAAGCAAATCTTTACTCAAATACTTTGACACCGCATGATGGCATGATGTTGTAGTGTTGATCGAAACCAAACAGGAAACCAAACAAAAGGCCCAAAAATAGGCCCTGGCCCGCAAAGTGGACTTACAGAAATTTAGAGTATACAAAAAAAGAGTTCTATTTTTTTACTGAAAAGCAAATCTTTACTCAAATACTTTGACACCGCATGATGGCATGATGTTGTAATGTTGACAGAAACCAAACAGAAATTTGGGAATGATTTTTTTTATTTTTTGTTTTTTTGAGGGGAGGATGCTATGGTTTCCCAAGCCAGGCGATCGGGGGGCGTCCCCCACGGCGCCGCCGCCATCACTGTCGCCGATAAGCCGGCCGCATGTGGCACCCCCTCCGCCCCCTGCCTGCGCAGGTTGCTGGAACCGTGGCGGCCCCGTCCGCCTTGCGATCGCGTATGCCATCAGGCCTCGTCGATCCCGCTACCTTGGGTTTGGAAGATGCCGCCGAGAACCCGGGCTACGTTTGCCGGGACGGATTAGGGTTCACTAACCCCTCCCGCAAGGAATCCCATAGCAGGAGGCCTTTAAGATCTGGAGAGGGGCCGTCGCCGAAGTACGCACCCAAGCAGCCGCCAGATCGGGCTAACCTCTCCTCCGCACCCGCGCTCAGAGCTTTCCGCCCGGAGGCATGGCTGGATCCAGTACGTTCGTGGGGTTTGACAAGCCGGCCGCTGCAGAAATCTTAGGGGTCAGTGGGGGCGATTATGGGGCTCCCTCTGTGGATGCTACCCGCCCGACGCCTTCCGCTAGGGTTCCTGTAGCCATGGCGGTTGTTACCCCGGAAGGCCAGGATCCTTCCCTGGCAGGCTACGAGCTGATCGGGAATGAGGTCCAGGACGAGGCACATAACCAGGTGTATGATCGCGTCGTGGAAGGAGCAGACGATGGCTTGGGCAGTGAGGAGGTTGATGACGATGATGGCTTGGTAGAGGTGGATCTGGAAGAAGAGGGGGTACTCCATGAGCTAGAACACCTGTGGATGGTCATCATGCTTGTCTACTCCCTGGACAGACTGTCGCGGCGCACCCTCTTTGACAACGTGGAAGATGGCTGGAAATTGAAGGAGAACTATGACTACGAGTACCAGGGGGATAACAAGTACCTAGTGCACTTTGGCTGCGAGGCAGACATGGGCAGGGTACTGCGGGGACGGCCGTGGCAATACCAGCATGACTCATTGATTATTGAGGCCTTTGATGGGATGAGGAAGGTGTCGGATTACAAGCTGGACACAATGAAAATTTGGGTAAGGATCTTGGATGTACCAGTCAATTGGAGAACGGAAGCCATTGTTAAAGCGCTATGCTTCAAGCTGTGGGAGGTTGTTCAGACTGAGCTCGATGAGCACAGAGGGAACTATGTGCGTGTTCGGGTTGCCATCCCAATTAATCGTCCGCTAGAAACATTGGTGGCCCTGAAAACGAGGGTAAAGGAGAAGAGAAACATGGTTGAGTTTGAGATCCAGTATGAAAAGTACCCCAACTTCTGCTACACTTGTGGTTTTTTTGGGCACCAAGAAAAATCTTGTCATATGAAAAACAGAGGTGATGCTCCTTCAGGGAAGTATAGTGGCAAACTGAAGTGCTTGCCGCCTCGCAGATTCACGAGGCAGGCGGGGACGGTACGTGCGAAGGGGAATCCAACTGCTTACCGGGGCTTGAGTTTTCAGTTGGACAGCGCCTCGTCCTCAAACCATGCACGTGCCGATCGTGGCGCCAGGCGCACGACAAGGGAGAGGAGGGGGACGAACATCACACGAGTGGAACAACTTGACACCTATCCAGATAGCTCTGAGTAGAGATACCGGATACGTATAATGGAGCAACAATTTAGAATAGCTCCAAGTAGAACAGTTATTTGAAATGGCTCCAAATATAGCGTAGAGATTTGCGAAGTACATACGGATCTGAATGTTGCAGACCCGTTGACTAAAAACCTCTCTCACAAGCAACATGATCAAACTCAGAACTCATTGAGTGTTAATCACATAGTGATGTGAACTAGATTATTGACTCTAGTAAACTCTTTGGATGTTGGTCACATGGCGGTGAGACCTGTGAGTGTTAATCACATGGCGATGTGAACTAGATTATTGACTCTAGTGCAAGTGGGAGACTGTTGGAAATATGCTCTAGAGGCAATAACAAATTAGTTATTATTATATTTCCTTGTTCATGATAATCGTTTATTATCCATGCTATAATTGTATTGATAGGAAACTCAGATACATGTGTGGATACATAGACAACACCATGTCCCTAGTAAGCCTCTAGTTGACTAGCTCGTTGATCAATAGATGGTTACGGTTTCCTGACCATGGACATTGGATGTCGTTGATAACGGGATCACATCATTAGGAGAATGATGTGATGGCAAGACCCAATCCTAAGCCTAGCACAAAGATCATGTAGTTCGTATTCTAAAGCTTTTCTAATGTCAAGTATCATTTCCTTAGACCATGAGATTGTGCAACTCCCGGATACCGTAGGAATGCTTTGGGTGTGCCAAACGTCACAACGTAACTGGGTGGCTATAAAGGTACACTACGGGTATCTCCGAAAGTGTCTGTTGGGTTGGCACGAATTGAGACTGGGATTTGTCACTCCGTGTGACGGAGAGGTATCTCTGGGCCCACTCGGTAGGACATCATCATATGCGCAATGTGACCAAGGAGTTGATCACGGGATGATGTGTTACGGAACGAGTAAAGAGACTTGCCGGTAACGAGATTGAACAAGGTATCGGATACCGACGATCGAATCTCGGGCAAGTACAATACCGCTAGACAAAGGGAATTGTATACGGGATTGATTGAATCCTCGACATCGTGGTTCATCCGATGAGATCATCGTGGAACATGTGGGAGCCAACATGGGTATCCAGATCCCGCTGTTGGTTATTGGCCGGAGAGTTGTCTCGGTCATGTCTGCATGGTTCCCGAACCCGTAGGGTCTACACACTTAAGGTTCGGTGACGCTAGAGTTGTTATGGGAAATAGTATGTGGTTACCGAAGGTTTTTCGGAGTCCCGGATGAGATCCTGGACATGACGAGGAGCTCCGAAATGGTCCGAAGGTGAAGATCGGTATATTGGACGAAGGGTATTGGAGTCCGGAATTGTTCCGGGGGTAACAGGTAATGACCAGTGTGTCCGAAAGGGGTTTCCGAGGCCCCGGCAAGCGTTGGGGGGCCTTATGGGCCAAGGGGAGAGGGCACATCAGCCCACTAAGGGGCTGAGTGCCCCTCCCGCCCCATCTCACGTAACCAGGAGAGGTGGGGCCGCCACCCCTAGGGCAGCCGCCCCTCCCGGCTTGGGGGGCAAGTTTCCTAGGGGGTGGGGGCGCCCAAACCCATCTAGGGTTTCCCCTGTGGGCGCCGCCCCTCCCCTAGGGAACCCTAGGGCGCCTCCCCCTCCTCCCTTCCCCCTATATATAGTGAGGGAGAGAGAGGGCAGCCGACCCTTCCCCTGGCGCGGCCCTCTCCCTCCTCCAACACCTCCTCCTCCTCTGTAGTGCTTGGCGAAGCCCTGCCGGAGAACCACGAGCTCCATCACCACCATGCCGTCGTGCTGTCGGAGTTTTCCCTCAACTTCTCCTCTCCCCTTGCTGGATCAAGAAGGAGGAGACGTCCCCGGGCTGTACGTGTGTTGAACGCGGAGGTGCCGTCTATTCGACACTAGGATCATCGGTGATTTGGATCACGACGAGTACGACTCCATCAACCCCATTCACTTGAACGCTTCCGCTTAGCGATCTACAAGGGTATGTAGATGCACTCTCCTTCCCTCGTTGCTAGATTACTCCATAGATTGATTTTGGTGTTGCGTAGAAAATTTTGAATTTCTGCTATGTTCCCCAACAGTGGCATCATGAGCTAGGTCTATGCGTAGTTTCTATGCACGAGTAGAACACAAAGTAGTTGTGGGCGTCGATTTTGTCACTTTACTTGCCGTTAATAGTCTTATCTTTATTCGGCGGCATTGTGGGATGAAGCGGCCCGGACTAACCTTACACGTACGCTTACGTGAGACCGGTTCCACCGACTGACATGCACTAGTTGCATAGGGTGGCTGGCGGGTGTCTGTCTCTCCCACTTTAGTCGGATCAGATTCGATGAACAGGGTCCTTATGAAGGGTAAATAGAAATTGGCAATTCACGTTGTGGTTTTGGCGTAGGTAAGAAACGTCCTTGCTAGAAACCTATACCAGCCACGTAAAAACTTGCAACAACAATTAGAGGACGTCTAACTTGTTTTTGCAGCATATGCCGTGTGATGTGATATGGCGAAAAGGATGTGATGAATGATATATGTGATGTATGAGATTGATCATGTTCTTGTAATAGGAATCACGACTTGCATGTCGATGAGTATGACAACCGGCAGGAGCCATAGGAGTTGTTTTAATTTATTTATGACCTGCGTGTCAACATAAACGTCATGTAATTACTTTACTTTATTGCTAACCGTTAGCTGTAGTAGTATAAGTAATAGTTGGCGAGACAACTTCATGAAGACACGATGATGGAGATCATGATGATGGAGATCATGGTGTCATGCCGGTGACGATGATGATCATGGAGCCCCGAAGATGGAGATCAAAAGGAGCAAAGTGATGGTGGCCATATCATGTCACTATTTGATTGGATGTGATGTTTATCATGTTTTACATCTTATTTGCTTAGAATGACGGTAGCTTAAATAAGATGATCCCTCACTGAAATTTCAAGAAAAGTGTTCTCCCTAACTGTGCACCGTTGCGAAGGTTCGTCGTTTCGAAGCACCACATGATGATCGGGTGTGATAGATTCTTACGTTCGAATACAACGGGTGTTGACGAGCCTAGCATGTACAGACATGGCCTCGGAACACATGCGAAACACTTAGGTTAACTTGACGAGCCTAGCATGTACAGACATGGCCTCGGAACACGGAGGACCGAAAGGTCGAACATGAGTCGTATAGAAGATGCGATCAACATGAGATGTTCACCAATGATGACTAGTCCGTCTCACGTGATGATCGAACATGGCCTAGTCGATTCGGATCATGTATCACTTAGATGACTAGAGGGATGTCTATCTGAGTGGGAGTTCATGAAATAATCAGATGAACTCAATTATCATGAACATAGTCAAAAGGACTTTGCAAATTATGTCGTAGCTCACGCTTTAGTTCTACTGTTTTAGATATGTTCCTAGAGAAAATTTAGTTGAAAGTTGATGGTAGCAATTATGCGGACTGGGTCCGTATACTGAGGATTGTCCTCATTGCTGCGCAGAAGGATTATGTCCTTAATGCACCGCTCAGTGAGCTGAACCCCGAACGTCGGTCATGGATGTTGCGAACATCTGACATACACGTTTTGATGACTACATGATAGTTCAGTGCGTAATGCTAAATGGTTTAGAATTGAGGCACCAAAGACGTTTTTGAAACATCGCAGAACATATGAGATGTTCCAAGGACTGAAATTGGGATTTCAGGATAGTGCCCGCGTCAAGAGGTATGAGACCTCCGACAAGTTTCCTAAGCCTGCAAACTAAGGAGAAAAGCTCAATCGTTGAGCATGTGCTCAGATTGTATGAGTACAACAATCGCTTGAATCGAGTGGGAGTTAATCTTCCAGATGAGATAGTGATGGTTCTCCAAAGTCACTGTCACCAAGCTACTGGAGCTTCGTGATGAACTATAACATATCAGGGATAGATATGATCCTTGAGCTGTTCGCGACACCGCGAAAGTAGAAATCAAAAGGGAGCATCAATTGTTGATGGTTAGTAAAACCACTAGTTTCAAGAAGGGCAAGGGCAAGAAAGGGATATTTCATGAAACAACAAATCAGTTGCCGCTCTAGTGAAGAAACCCAAAGTTGAACCCAAGCCCGAGACTAAGTGCTTCTGTAATAAGGGGAACGGTCACTGAAGCAGAACCACCCTAGATACTTGGTAGATGAGAAGGCTGACAAGGTTGACAGAAGTATGTATTGGACATATATTAAATGTGTACTTTACTAGTACTCCTAGTAGCAGCAGGGTATTAGATACCGGTTCAGTTGATAAGTGTTAGTAACTCGAAATAAAAGGCTACAGAATAAACGGAGACTAGCCAAAGGTGAGACGACGATAGGTGTTGGAAGAGTTTCCAAGGTTGATGTGATCAAACATCGCACGCTCCGTCTACCATCGGGGTTGGTGTTAAACCTAAATAATTGTTATTTGGTGTTCGCGTTGAGCATGGACATGATTAGATTATGTTCATCGCAATGCGGTTATTCATTTAAGGAGAATAATGGTTACTCTGTTTATTTGAATAATACCTTCAATGGTCTTACACCTAAAATGAATGGTTTATTGAATCCCGATCGTAGTGACACACATGTTCATGCCAAAAGATATAAGATATTAATGATAGTACCACATACTTGTGGCACTGCAATTTTAGTCACAATGGTATAAAACGCATGAAGAAGCTCCATGTTGATGGATCTTTGGACTCGCTTGATTTTGAATCACTTGAGACATGCGAATCATACCACATGAGCAAGATGACTGAAAGGCCTCGTTTTCAGTAAGATGGAACAAGAAAGCAACTTGTTGGAAGTAATACATCTTGATGTGTGCAGTCCAATGAGTGCTGAGGCATGTAGTGGATATCGTTATATTCTTACTTCACAGATGATTTGAGTAGATGCTAAGTATATTTACTTGATGAATCACGAGTCTGAATTATTGAAAGGTTCAAGTAATTTCAGGGTGAAGTTGAAGATCGTCGTGACAAGAGGATAAAATATCTATGATATGATCATAGAGATGAATATCTGAATTACGAGTTTGGCACAAAATTAAGACATTGTGGAAATTTTTTCACAACTAATACAGCCTGGAACACCATAGTGTGATGGTGTGTCCGAACATCATAACTGCACCCTATTGGATATGATGCATACCATGATGTCTCTTATCGAATTACTACGATAGTTTATGGGTTAGGCATTAGAGACAACCACATTCACTTTAAATAGGGCACCACGTAATTCCGATGAGATGACACCGTATGAACTATGGTTTAGAGAAACCTAAGCTGTCATTTCTTAAAAGTTTGGGGCCGCGACGCTTATGTGAAAAAGTTTCAGGCTGATAAGCTCGAACCCAAAGCGGATAAATGCATCTTCATAGGACACCCAAAACAGTTGGGTATACCTCCTGTCTCAGATCCGAAAGCAATAGGGATTGTTTCTCGAATCGGGTCCTTTCTCGAGGAAAAGTTTCTTTCGAAAGAATTGAGTGGGAGAAAGATAGAACTTGATAAGGTTGTTGAACCTTTAATTCAACCAGAGAGTAGCGCAGCACAGGAAAAATATTTTTGTGGCACCTGCCTCTGTTGAAGAGAAAGCTAATGATGATGATCATGGAGCTTCAGATCGAGTTACTATCGAGCCTCATAGGTTGACAAGGGTGTGTACAACTTCTAAGTGCTAACCCTGTCTTAAAGATCACGTTGTTGGACAACGATGAACCTATGAGCTATGGAGAAGCGATGGTGGGCCCGGATTCCGAAAATTGGCTCGAGGCCATAAAATCCGAGAGAGGATCCATGTATGAAAACAAGGTGTAGACTTTGGAAGAACTACTTGATGGTCGTAAGGCTGTTAGGTACATGTGGATTTTAAGAAGAAGACGGACGTGGACGGTAATGTCACCGTCTATGAAGCTCGACTTGTGGCGAAGAGTTTTTCACAAGTTCAAGTAGTTGACTACGATGAGATTTTCTCACCCGTAGCGATGCTTAAGTCCGTTGGAATCATGTTAGCATAAGCTGCATTTATGAAATTTGGCAGATGGATGTCAAAACAAATTTCCTTACCAGTTTTCGTAAGGAAAGGTTGTATGTGATACAATCAGAAAGGTTTTGTCGATCCTAAGGATGCTAAAAGGTATGCAAGCTCCAGCGATCCTTCCATGGACTAGAGCAAGCATCTCGGAGTCAGAATATACACTTTGATGGAGTAATCAAAGTTTATGGGTTTATACAGAGTTTGTTAGAAACTTGTATTTACAATAAAGTGAGTGGGAGCACTACGACATTTCTGATAAGTATATGTGGATGACATATTGTTGATCCGAAATGATGTAGAATTTCTGGAAAGCATATAGGGTTATTTGAAAGGTGTTTTTCAATGGAAAACCTGGATTAAGCTACTTAAACATTGAGCATCAAGATCTATAAGGATGGATAAAAAACACTTAATGGTACTTTCAAATGAGCACATACCTTGACATGATCTTGAAGGTGTTCAAGATGGATCAGCCAAAGAAGGAATTCTTGCCTGAGTTGTAAGGTATGAAGTTAAGACTTAAAGCTCGACCACGGCAGGAGAAAGAGGAAGGATGAAGGTCGTCCCCTATGCTTTTTTCATAGGCTCTATACGGTATGCCATGCTGAGTACCGCACCTGATGTGTGCCGTGGCACATGTCTGGCAAGAGGGTACAAAGGTGATCTAGGAGTAGATCACCAGATAGCGGTCAAAATTATCCTTAGAGGAATAAGGATATGTTTCTCGTTTATGGAGGTGATAAGAGTTCGACATAAAGAGTTATGTCGATGCAAGCTTGGCACCTATCCGGATAGCTCTGAGTAGAGATACCGGATACGTATAATGGAGTAACAATTTAGAATAGCTCCAAGTAGAACAGTTATTTGAAATGGCTCCAAATATAGCGTAGAGATTTGCGAAGTACATACGGATCTGAATGTTGCAGACCCGTTGACTAAAAACCTCTCTCACAAGCAACATGATCAAACCCAGAACTCATTGAGTGTTAATCACATAGTGATGTGAACTAGATTATTGACTCTAGTAAACTCTTTGGATGTTGGTCACATGGCGATGAGACCTGTGAGTGTTAATCACATGGCAATGTGAACTAGATTATTGACTCTAGTGCAAGTGGGAGACTGTTGGAAATATGCTCTAGAGGCAATAACAAATTAGTTATTATTATATTTCCTTGTTCATGATAATCGTTTATTATCCATGCTATAATTGTATTGATAGGAAACTCAGATACATGTGTGGATACATAGACAACACCATGTCCCTAGTAAGCCTCTAGTTGACTAGCTCGTTGATCAATAGATGGTTACGGTTTCCTGACCATGGACATTGGATGTCGTTGATAACGGGATCACATCATTAGGAGAATGATGTGATGGACAAGACCCAATCCTAAGCCTAGCACAAAGATCGTGTAGTTCGTATGCTAAAGCTTTTCTAATGTCAAGTATCATTTCCTTAGACCATGAGATTGTGCAACTCCCGGATACCGTAGGAATGCTTTGGGTGTGCCAAACGTCACAACGTAACTGGGTGGCTATAAAGGTACACTACGGGTATCTCCGAAAGTGTCTGTTGGGTTGGCACGAATTGATACTGGGATTTGTCACTCCGTGTGACGGAGAGGTATCTACGGGTATTGATTGAATCCTCGACATCGTGGTTCATCCGATGAGATCATCGTGGAACATGTGGGAGCCAACATGGGTATCCAGATCCCGCTGTTGGTTATTGGACGGAGAGTTGTCTCGGTCATGTCTGCATGGTTCCCGAACCCGTAGGGTCTACACACTTAAGGTTCGGTGACGCTAGAGTTGTTATGGGAAATAGTATGTGGTTACCGAAGGTTGTTCGAAGTCCTGGATGAGATCCCGGACATGACGAGGAGCTCCGGAATGGTCCGGAGGTGAAGATCGGTATATTGGACGAAGGGTATTGGAGTCCGGAATCGTTCCGGGGGTACCAGGTAATGACCAGCGTGTCCGAAAGGGGTTTCGGAGGCCCCGGCAAGCGTTGGGGGCCTTATGGGCCAAGGGGAGAGGGCACATCAGCCCACTAAGGGGCTGAGCGCCCCTCCCACCCCATCTCACGTAACCAGGAGAGGTGGGGGAGCCACCCCTAGGGCAGCCGCCCCTCCCGGCTTGGGGGGCAAGTTTCCTAGGGGGTGGGGGCGCCCAAACCCATCTAGGGTTTCCCCTGTGGCCGCCGCCCCTCCCTTAGGGAACCCTAGGGCGCCTCCCCCTCCTCCCTTCCCCCTATATATAGTGAGGGAGAGAGAGGGCAGCCGACCCTTCCCCTGGCGCAGCCCTCTCCCTCCTCCAACACCTCGTCCTCCTCCGTAGTGCTTGGCGAAGCCCTGCCGAAGAACCACGAGCTCCATCACCACCATGCCGTCGTGCTGTCGGAGTTTTCCCTCAACTTCTCCTCTCCCCTTGCTGGATCAAGAAGGAGGAGACTTCCCCGGGCTGTACGTGTGTTGAACACGGAGGTGCCGTCCGTTCGGCACTAGGATCATCGGTGATTTGGATCACGACGAGTACGACTCCATCAACCCCGTTCACTTAAACGCTTCCGCTTAGCGATCTACAAGGGTATGTAGATGCACTCTCCTTCCCTCGTTGCTAGATTACTCCATAGATTGATCTTGGTGTTGCGTAGAAAATTTTGAATTTCTGCTAAGTTCCCCAACATGTGGACCACCCTCCGGGATCTGCACCAACAAAGCGACCCGCCTTGGGCTGTGATTGGTGACTTTAATGAGGCTACGTGGGGCTTCGAACACTTCTCGGCGTCGCCGAGATCTGCTGGTCAGATGATTGATTTTCGGGATGTGCTCGAGGTATGTGGACTGGGTAATCTTGGTTTTGCAGGCCTCCCCTACACATATGATAACAAACGTGCTGGGCGCGCCAATGTCAAGGTACGGCTGGACCGGGTGGTTGCAACTAACGCTTGGAGGGCTGGGTTTGCACATGCTACGGTGGAGCACCTGGTGGTGAGCACTTCGGATCATTTTCCCATCCTTCTCCGGTGCTCTCAGGAGGAACCGGTCCAACGCAGCGGGCGGAGATTTCGCCAGTATGAAGTTATGTGGGAAAGAGAGCCCGTGCTCCCGGAGGTAATTATGAAAGCATAGACAGATCTGGGTGCTATGCTGAACCTTGGTGAGATTTCTTCAGGGCTAGGGCTGCTCATGAAACAGTTGCAGGATTGGAGCCGTATGAAATTTGGGAATGTAATCAAAGAGATCAACAAATCACGTACGCAGTTAGAAGAGCTGCTGGCTATGAACGCTAACAGGAAGGAAATACGGGAGGCGTCCGACAGGCTCAACGAGCTACTCTACCGCAAAGAGATGATGTGGATGCAACGCTCGTGGGTTGACTGGTTGAAGGAAGGAGACCGTAACACCAAGTTTTTCCATCGGAGGGCCAAGTGGTGTGCTAGGAAAAATCGCATCAAAAAGCTCATTGATGCCGCTGGAGCTGCACACACAGATCATGCCACAATGTCTGCGATGGTGTCAGACTACTTCTCCATGTTGTTCACTGCAGACGTCTCCATTTGCCCGGACCCAGTCATTAACTTAATAAACAACCGGGTTTCTGACCGTATGAACATTGATTTGTGTGCAGATTTTTTCGACAAGGAGATTGCTGACGCCCTATTCCAGATTGCCCCCCTAAAGGCCCCGGGGCCGGACGAATTCCCTGCCAGTTTTTCCAAAAGAACTTGGCTGTGATGAGGGAGCAAGTCATTGCCAAGGAGTTCTTCCGCACGTGCACAATGTCGCCAGGAGTGAATGACACTGCCATCGTCCTCATTCCTAAGGTGGGTAACCCGGAAAGGTTGACTGAGTTCCGGCCCATTAGCTTGTGCAATGTCATCTACAAGGTGGTGTCCAAATGCCTAGTCAATCGGCTCCGCCCTATTCTGGACGAAATCATCTCGCCGGAGCAGAGTGCCTTTGTGCCTGGATGACTCATCACAGACACTGCTCTCATTGCTTTTGAATGTTTCCACTACATTCAGCAAGAAAAGGACCTGGAGAAGAGCTTTTGTGCGTACAAATTGGATTTGTCTAAAGCATACGACAGGGTGGATTGGATCTTCTTGGAGTGAATGATGCAAAAGATGGGTTTCGCTTGCCGGTGGGTGAACTGGATTATGTCATGTGTCACCTCGGTGAGATACACTGTTAAATTCAATGGTACCCTCTTGGATTCGTTCGCACCGTACCACGGGCTACGGCAAGGTGATCCATTATCCCCGTTTCTGTTCTTATTAGTGGCTGATGGATTGTCTGCTTTGCTGAAACAAGGTGTACAAAACGGTGAAATCACACCGCTGAAAGTGTGCCGAAGAGCTCTGGGGGTCTCTCATCTCCTTTTTGCAGATGATTCCCTACTCTTCTTCGAAGCCACAGAGGAGCAAGCTGTTAGCGTGAAGCGTATTCTGCACATTTATGAGGCGTCCACGGGCCAGAGCATTAATCCGATGAAGTGCAGCGGGCTCTTTGGGGAGCCTGCCCAAGCGAGGAATGGCAGAAGGTGCGCACTGCCCTGGGTATTGTCACAGCCTTGTTCGAGGACAAATACCTGGGATTCCCTACACTGGAAGGGCGCGTGTCACGCGGCAAGTTTCAGAATTTGCAATCCAAGCTGCTAAAGAGAATTATCGCGTGGGGTGACACACTGTCCTTAGCTGGGAAGGAGACGATGATCAAGGCTATCGCGCAGGCAATACCAACATATGTCATGGGGATCTTCAAACTGCCCATGTCTGTGTGTGATGATCTTAATCGCATGGTTCGGAACTTCTGGTGGGGAGCGTCGGAAGGGAAGCGGAAGATACACTGGCTAGCGTGGCCAAAAATCATGGCGCATAAATCTCAGGGAGGGCTTGGCTTCCGCGACTTCCGCGTGTTCAACCGGGCTCTCCTCGCAAGGCAAGCATGGCGGCTTCTAACCGACCCCCAGAGTTTGTGTGCGCAGGTTCTTAAAGCGAGGTACTACCCCGAGGGACGCCTCGAGGATACTGTTTTCTCCGGCAATGCGTCTCCGACATGGCAGGCCATCCAGCATGGACTGGAACTGCTCAAGAAGGGCATCATATGGCGCTTAGGCGACGGGCAACGCATCCGCATTTGGAGGGACTGTTGGGTTCCCCGGGAGCCCTCACGCCTCCCAATAACCCAGTAGGGCACCTGTCGCCTGCGCCGCGTGGCGGAGCTGCTGCACACGGACGGCTCTTGGCGCCTTGACCTTCTCCGCCGCTACTTCCACCGGCTGACGTGGAGGCGATCACCTCCATCCACACATCAACACACGTCACGGACGACATCATCTCCTGGGCACCGGAAAAGAACGGTATCTTCACCGTCCGTTCCGCCTACCGGTTCGCCATGGACAAGCGCGAGTGTCCACTGGCCACCGCCACGAGCAGGGCACCGGGTGGTCATCGCGCCATCTGGAAGACCATATGGGGGTGCCCTGCTCCCCCTAAGGTACGCGTGTTTGCTTGGCGGATAGTTACAAACTCGCTGGCTTCATGGGCGAACAAGTTCTCTCGGCATCTTGAGGTTTCTGACCAATGCCCCTTGCGTGGACTCGAACGGGTGGACGTGTTCCATGCCCTTTGCAGGTGTCCTTTGGTGTGGACCTGTGGCGATCCATGGCGAGGGATTGGTCTATCCCGAAGGTGGAGGACATCCGGAACTCGGGGCCTGACTGGCTCTTCATCTTGCTCGACCCCTTGGACGATGCGACGAGGATGATAGTCCTCATGATCATGTGGAGGAACTGGCACGTCAGGAATGAGATCACACATGCTAAGAAGCCCTCCCCCTAGCTGAAGCATCACGCCGCTTCCTACATGGGTATATCAACTCGTTACTCTGCATACAACAACACCCACATGCGGACATGATCAAGGGCAAGATCACCGTCCTCCCTCCCCAGTCTACCCTTTGCCCCCAGAAGGAAGCAAAGGAGGAGAGGGCATGGTCTACACCTAGGCCGGGCTTCACAAAGCTGAAATACTGATGGTAGCTATGTGATAGCGTCAGGAGCAGCCGGTGGAGGAATGATCTTGCGGGACGACCGGGGAGAGATTATCTTTTCTGCATGCAGAGAGCTTCGCACATGTGATACTGCGCTTGGGGCTGAACTGGCGGCATGTAAGGAGGGCCTGGAGCTGGCCCTGCACCGGACTGAGTTACCGATAGTGGTGGAGCTAGATTGTGGAGAGGCCGTGGCAATGATCACAGCACGTACGGAGGACCGGTCAGTCTATCGCGGCCTCGTCCAAGAGATCAAAGGACTAGCTGCCGGTGCTGAAAGAGAGGTTTCTTTTATTTCTTGTTCTCGATCACAAAATAAATGTAGCCATGAACTTGCCTCTTATGGGCGTAGGACCCCAAGGACCGCGGTGTGGTTCCTCTCGGGGATCGAGTCGGTTGTACGTTTGGCCGAGGCTGAGAAGCCACCCTAAGTAATGAGAAATCTCCCCCCCCCCCCGCCGCAAAAAAAAGAAACCAAACAGAACCGCATTCTCTTGGACAGTCTCGCTTTGATTCAAAGTTTGGTGTGTTTGTTGTGTCAGATCCGGTGGTTTTCCTAGACGGCATGGTTCAGTTCCAATTCAGTTGTCTTGACAACATCTTGTCGGATGTGGCGTCTCCTGTTTTCATGCTCGGCTTCGGGTTGGTGGCTTTTCCCGCCGCCATCTCGGTCAGCGGCGGAGCCAGAAAAGTTCTATCGGGGGCTAAGTGCTCTTAAAACTAATTGGGGAGGGCCAAACCTTTGAAAAATTGATTCTTATCAGCAAATTATCACTAATTTTGCACTGATCATGAGCAGATATGCAGAAAATACATAATGTTGGGGGGTGGTCATTTTTTATCTTATGACTTGCTTGTAAGGGGTTTTCTTCGCCACCTTGTATCAGTTCGGCCATTTGTGCTTTATATATAAAGCGGAACGAAATCTGTTGCGAGAGATTTGATTCGAAATTCTGAACATGACTTCGATCTGTATCGGAACAATTACCTTATGTACTACACATAACTCAGTCTCATAAATCTCAAGAACGATTTAGAAACCCAGTATATTCCACATAGAGTATTTCGGAACAACTCTTACACCACTCAAACTGCATTGCACGCGGTGTGTTATTTCCTGGCCGCGGCTTGATCGAACGCCCGCAAGATCCAAATAAAAACCACCAGGAAGCAAGAGGGGCCATCCGCCAACGGAAAGTTCAGTGTTGCCTGTTGCGTACCCGCTGACTGACGGCCGGCTTTACTGATTGCCCGGTCATGCCAGCGAGCGATCGGACGCGCTTGAGCTGAGCTGCTCGGCAGCAAAATCTCAATCCTGCGATTTTGTTCCTGCGGCCGAGATCTTGTCCCCGGCATGTCCACAGAAAGCTTCTCTTGATCACATCTGCCCCAACTAGCACGCCATTATTTAGAAGCCTCTGGACACCATCAGTTTTAAATCCCCCTTGCGCTATCTACGCCTCCCGGCGTGCGAGCAAAGACGGGCAAAATTTAAGCGCAGGGACAGCAAAGCGCAGAGGACACCAACATGTTTGAAGGTTTTGAGTTGGAAAAGGTGTCATTCAGAGATCAGGTTGGCTTCTGGGTCTCAGTTGCTTGCATGGAATGGCGACCCGAGGCTGCGCTGTCAGGTAACAGCTAGATTCCCGTTGTCCATGACACTAATTTCAGTTTTAAAATCTTCAGAGAATTCCTAGATTTTCAATTATTAAGTGTGGCTCTCAACACTGCCATGCGACACATCGGCACTGTAACAGTTACCGGTGCTCCTGCCCTGAGGGCTAGGCTGTTTGGGATCTTATTATTAGCCTCTCCTCTGTGTCTGAACAAGCTGAGAACAACTGGAGCTTTCAGGCATGGCTCCACAAGAATAGTTTCATGCACATAGTTAATATGCTCTCTTTCTCATTTGAGATGTATGGGACTGATTTACACACAACACATGGGTAGATGACTAACCACATGGAAAACGAACAGCCAAAAGTACAAAAAACCCATTCTGGATCCATGAGAGGTGGTACCCGGCAATATGACTGTAGTTATAACTAGGAATGTGTATCCTACCACTAGACTAAGTATATGGTTTTCCATCCTAAAATGTGATCTTTTGCAGGAACAATCTTGTGTTTAACTGCAACCACTAAACTGTCGAGATATCATCAAAAAAGGGTCAGTTCTTAGGGAAGAGCTGGATGTCAAAGCCATCCGGGAAGCCGAGGCCCGGCGTCCGGACTATGTTCCCTCCTTTGACTGTCTTCCATCTGAACATGAGAGAGATACAGTTGTTCAGATTTTGCCCGTTCACAGCTTATAGGGTAGAAAGAGTTGAAGAAAGCTTGCTATATTTACTATACTTATTTAGAGGTGACAAATATTACCTGTATTTCGTAACCAGGTTGTGAATGAATGTTGCCATCAAGACCTTGGTGAGATCGGTTCCAACGCAGAACCGAAGCCCGCCGCCGAACGCCATGAAATGCTTGGTTCCACCGGTGATTTCAGGCTTGTCCTGCTCAACAAAGACCAAATCAGAATCCGTGTTTCAATGTGGATTTTTTTCTTATGATATCATGAAATGATTTATTTATTTTTGTAGTGCGCCGCACTTTAAGTAGTAGCACATCTCACACAATCTTGGAACGCCACCGAATCTTTATTTACTCGTTTCGCAAAAAAAAATCTTTATTTACTCGACAATGCCAATTTAGACTCGATCACCTAGCAGGAATGCAGGATACACTGAACCTGAGCGCAACTTGCTACCGCATCCGTAGATACATGTCCTAGATTGGCAAGGCAGCTCTCTGTTTGAAGATTTTGCCTTGTACTTTGTTATATTTCATTCCGTCCTTTTACTGGGAAAATGGTGAAATGGCACATGAGGTTCTATCGACCTACCGGATTGCGATATTGTCAGTCTAGAACCCTGAACCCCGAACATGAAAATAAACAATGGTCAGAAACCAATGTGGTTACTGCAACTAGTCAGACACGCGGTGTATATTTTTTCTACTAGTTAGACAGATGAGGTTGCTTCTTTTTGCTTGTTCATTCATGAGCTCACTCCTAGACATATGCATGTACTACTGCATCTGTTGCCATTTTGACCTCCTTGTTAAACTACTAGGCAGGGAAGTTTCGGCGATGGTTCGTTCTGCGCATCCTGCATGGGCAACAACCGAAATCGTTCCTGATCTCGGTAGACAAGTTTGGGCTCGGGATCAGAACCCTGATATCCTATACTAATACCCTTGTTAATAATTGGAACTTTGCAGTTGATTAGAGTACTGTTTTCCTGCGATTTCCGCTTTAATGGCGAGACCGGAGACGAGAATATATGCGAGTTCGTTGAGCAGGTCAGATCATGGCGCCTCCTACTTCCTAGGTACTGTAGCTTCGAACAATAGGACAGGAACAGACTGAACGACCGGACACCATGACCTGAACGGCCATCATCAACTTGAAACTTGAAAGAAGCAGAACGCTATGGTTTCTGAGAGATGGGATGAAGATCGAGGACGAACCTGCCACCTCCATGGGTTGAACGCCAGCGGATCTTCGTATATGTCAGGGTTTAGGTGCACCGCCGGCGGACACACCATGATACCCCATCCCGCTGGAACCGTGTAGCCTGCGCCGAAGGTGGCAAACACAACACGGAGTTAAGAAGATTCGCCGCAACTTGATAACAGAGGACCTGGTCTGGAAAAGAAGAGATGCCATGCATGTGATCGTCGTCCTACCTTTGATCTCAACGTCTTGCAAGGCCTTCCGGAAAATCCCCGGCACGATGTTGGCGAGTCTGACGATCTCCATGATGACCTTCAGGATGGAAATTGAGGGACAGGGGCGTCAGTTTCAGAAATTCAGGGTTCAGAAATTACTTTTTACTCTCTTTCTGGGGGTTTTCTACCTTATTACTTGTCTGGTGGAATTAAACAGGCTTGCTCAAGAAAGTTCTTGTAACTAAGTGAGACCATCTATCTATATATCTATGAGCATCGAAGATTAGGATTTGGTTAAACAATTGGGAGACACAAACTCTGAAGCTGCAGAGTTGCAGCCTGCAGCGTTGGGACCCCAAGATTCTTGTGCTTCTAATAACTTGCAACTGGCCACTCGTTTAATCCCATTATTAGTAGTAGTATCTCAAGATGTTATTACTACTATCCTAACAAGCCAACTTGTACAGTTGCACTATCTAAGCTAAAGCTAGCTAGGGTGCATCAATCCAGGCTAGGCTCACCTGAGCTGTGAAGGTCATCGACTTGTACTCGGCCCACGTGATCGCGGCATCTGGGTCCTCCCTGTTCCTGACGATCGCTTCGTGTTCCTCCTGTTCACGTGTTCTCTCCGTCAGCGCTTGCTTCATTTCCAGTCAAATTAATGATGAGAAATTTGCTCTGTGGCAGTGTACTAACCGTTAGCGCGTCGACGACTCTGGGGTTCTCGGTGAGCAGCTTGACGCCGAGGGTGAGCGCCAGCGCGGTGGTCTCGAAGCTGGCGAAGAGGAGCACGAACATGAGGTCCAGCGCGATGGTCTCCGTCAGAAGCGGCTTCTCCCTCCTCAGTTCCTGGATCACGTGGTCGAAGAAGTCCTCGCACTTCCTCTCCGGATCCGCCATCCTCTCCTGCATCATGCCCTTGAGCACCTTCATCGCCTTCTTCCTCCCCTGCACCACCGCAAATTATTTTTAAAAAAGGATCCCCGTACAGTTCACTCTCTGTCAATCAAGCAGGGAACTGAATTTGATGGAAATATATATATATATATATATATATATATCTTCCTTGAGGTTTAAGGAGTGCATGTGCGCAGCCATATATATCTTGACAAGTAGTACATCTGTGCGTGTTCATTCATTAATTTAGTGGCTTCATATATATCTCACATGTACCCACTGTTAACAACAGGTGCAATTTGAAGCTATACTTTTGTGCAACTGTGCTAGATTAATTCACAGCTGCTGCTAGCTGCGGAAGAGACAGAGGGGCCGGGGCAAATGAAATGTGTGGCATGGGCATACCTCCATGCATTCGTGATAGGCCGTGCCGGGGATGTTGAGGGGGAACGAGATCAGGCCGCGAATGAACGCCGTGAAATTCTCCCGCAGGCTCTCCGACGACTTAGTTGGCTCGTAGCCGATCAGCTTCTTGGCAGTAAGGTCAAATATCATCTGAAAAAGAACAGAAAGAACCTGCATTAGCCATCTACGCCCCGAGCAGACCACGAACTGGATCATCTGGGCGTGGTGACCGGTCACTCGATCTTACAGTGGAGAGCCCGTCTTTGATGTCGACGCAGGGCTGCGCCGCCCACGCGGCGAGGCTGCCGCGGCAGGCGGCGTCGGTCTCGGCGAGGAGCACCGCCTTGAGGTTCTCCTGGCCGTAGAGGCGGAGCACGAGGGTCTTGAGGTACTTGTAGATGAAGCCGTGCAGGGAGCCGACGTTGTCGCGGCCGAAGATCTCGGTGAAGGTGTCCGGGTACCAGCTCTCGAACAGCTTCCCCTCGTTCTGGAACACGTAGTGGTTCACATCCGGGTCCGCCGACACCACCACCGGGCGCCCCACGATGCTCGTCTTGAACATGCTCCCGTACCTCTTCACCCTGTCCCGGACGAAGGGGGAGAGGCCGCAGGTCGGGTTGGGGGCGAAGAACTGCAGCGTCTCGCCGATGATGGGGATGCCCATGGACCCCGGCGGGAGCGTGCCTGCGCATTTGGGGTGGCGCCACCTGTACACCCAATGGATGAGGGCGACGATGGCGGCCAATGCCGCGCCCCGGAGGGCTATATAGGCCATGGCAGCCATGGCCTCGAGGAAGATCGTGCTATATATTCTTGGGGACAGCGGGATGGTGGTGGTGATCCGGAGAGAAGCTAGCTCAAGATATGGCTGCATGTGGGAAGCGAAGGGAGCAGGAAGCTAGCAAAGCCGAGGAGGAGGAGACGGAGGGGTTCTGTGTGGGTTTGTGAGGAGTATGAGCTAGAGAAGATTGCCTTATATAAGGGTTGTAAAGGTATTTAATCACCATCTTTGAAGGCACTGTCTCTTAGACAAAGGAGAGAAGGCAAATTGCAATCGCCCCCTCTATTGTTTGTAATTTACGTATGAGCCCCTTTTCATCTCACCGATTACCGTGTCTTGATGCAGCTTAGGACCAGCAATGTTTTAGGCTCATTGTTTAGTTAGTGCTTGAACTTGATTGTAGTAAAAGAATAGTTATTCGGCGGTTTTTTTTTCGCATGACCCTTCATTCTCAATTTGACTATCTCGTGATAATGGACCGGGAACACTTATCACATGCAAGGATGATATGAGATGTTGCGGTTTAATTTTAAGACTCTTTCCTTTTCGAAAATTCATCGCATGATCTTTATATTACAGGGGACCAAAAATATGGTTTTATCTCAAGCTTTCGCCCATGCAACTCCGAAGGATCTACACACACTCGCCTGAAGCCTGTTGTTGTTGCACATCCATCGCCACCATTGGGGACGACCTCAAGTTTTCTCCCCATGGTGGCGGGGCGTCTCCTCCCTTGCCTTGGTCAAGGTCATTGTCCTCTCATCTCTAGGCTTCTCCTCCCTTGCCTTGGTCGAGGTCATTGTCCTCTTGTCTTCATATCATGGCGGGTAGATTGTGCGATGGAATCTAGCGGAGGGATGATTGTTGAGGGGTGACACAAAGCTCTTGCACCCTAGGGCGGTTAACCAAAGAGGAATCATGGCGATTTCGGTGGAGGCGTCGTGGAGTGAGTGATGAACAACATGGTATGTGTGCCTTCTTTTTGCTAAAGGCGTTGCTTGTGAGGTCAACAATCTAACCTTCAAGCTATGATAGCTAGTTGATCCGGTGTGCCAGATATGGCATTGTTGGTTCGTGCACTGTACCCTCTAGGATGAAAAATCCTTTATTGACATTCACTTGGTAGATCATGCAACATTAAAATGTGTCTGTCATCTTCTTCTGAAGGTTGACGATGCTTTCAAGTATGAAGAGGGTGACTTGCTTTTGAGAATGTTTTCGGTCAACTTTCACGAGTGGAACACCTGTCATTCATGGGTAATGTCTTAGGTAAGTTTCATCACTTCCTTCCTAGTGGTCAATGTCAGTTATGTTGTCAATGGCGACATCTTGTATTAGAACTAAATAATAATAATTATATAGTACATCGGCATATGAGTATGCTAGAGATTGAACTTTTTTTCCAAGCACTTGTTTGGAAGACTATATGATTACTCTATCGCCCTTCTAAGAAATTAAAGATGAGGGTGAGATTATTTTAAGCAATCTCACTATGTTGAGAAGGCCTTGGGGCCAGTTTGGCTTTATAGACAACAAGCCTTCTTTATGATCCCATTGTGATAGTTAGTAAGAACAAGAAAGAAGCAAGAGATCAATTAAAATACTCTCAAATTATCGGTTCACCCATGTAATTAGCTAGCGTAACAAGACCTGATATATCATTTGCTGCGAGCAGGTTGCGAAGCTTCATGTCAAAGCCGGATGATGATCATTGTCATGCACATGAATTCACTATTCAGGGCATCTTGCCATGCTTGAAGGATATATTAGTTTGAACTGGACTTTCTGATGTCGATGTGCCTTATGCCACAAGTGGGTATGTTTTTACTCATGGAGGTGGCATCGTGTCATGAAGATCTTGTAAGTAGAGCATATTGATGAGATCAACCATGGAAGTCTAACTTACTGCTTTAAATACAACCACTGTCGAGGCACACTGGTTGCGTGTGTCGAGTATTCTTATGAATCACAATTTTAAGGATAATGAGAAGTCCTCAAGATACATGAAGAGACGTTCGTACTCTGTCAACAAATTGAGAAACTCTGCAGTAATAACTATCATATATATTCAAATAGAAAAAAACATGTCATATCCCTGTACAATGGAACTATCATGATATGTGATAGATAATGCATCAAGGGAGATGGGTATGAGATCCATATGTGCTATACCATAGTAGTGTCCCAGCTTCTGTGATCGAGATTCGGTGAATTAGGATGTGGTAAAAACAAGCTATTGGTTAAGAGAGGAGAGTAATCCTCCCTAGGTGAAGATGCAAAACTCTCAGAGTTGTAAGGCAAGTTGGCAACATGGTTTAGTGTGTTTTTATTGGCTATGTTTAGTGAAGATGTTGTCCTACATAGCATTCTTGATATAACACACATATATGAGTCTGGTTGTTAAAGTCGTAGTCTACGAAACTTGGGTGATCTCTAGTAAGCTCATGGAGAGATTCGGGAGTACGACGAATATGCTCCACTCGCGGGGTACACTACTGGTAGCCAGCTACTAGCTATGACTTTGAGTGAAAGCTATTCGCACAAAACCGACACTTCAAGGCATAGTCCATTCGTCAACTTTTGATGGATGTAGCTGTTGGGGAACGTAGTAATTCAAAAAAATTCCTACGATCATGCAAGATCTAACTAGGAGATGCATAGCAACGAGAGGGGAGAGTGTGTCTACGTACCCTCGTAGACCGAAAGCGGAAGCGTTTATCAACGCGGTTGATGTAGTCGTACACCTTCATGATCCGTCCCGATCAAGTACCGAACGTACGGCACCTCAGTATTCAGCACACGTTTAGCTCGATGACGTCCCTGCCTTCTTGATCTAGCAAGAGGGGCGAAGTAGTAGATGAGTTCCGGCAGCACGACGGCGTGGTGACGGTGTTGGTGAAGAACAATCTCCGCAGGGCTTCGCCTAAGCATTACGAAAACTATGACGGAGGATAAACTAGAGGGGACGAGGTTGCCAGCACACAGCTTGGTGTTTCTTGATGTGTCTTGGGTGCTAGCCCTACCCCTCTATTTATATGTTGAGCCTTGGGGTCGAAACTTGGAGTAAAAGCCTTCACAAAGTCGGTTTCACCTGAAAGGCAAGAGTCCTTCTCGGACTCCAGGGCCAGACGCCAGGGTTCCCGGCGTCTGGACCCTGGCGTATGGCCCCTGGACTCCGCAAAACTTCCTTTTGCGCTTTCCAAAAACCTTGTGGGCTTTTCCCTTTGGCCCAAATAAAGTGTTCTCGTACACAAACATTTCGGGAAACATCCGGAACCCCTTCCGGTGAATTCTAGAACCCTTCCGGAGACCAAACACTATTATCCCATATATTAATCTTTATCTCCGGACTATTCCGGAGTTCCTCGTCATGTCCGTGATCTTATACGGAACTCCGAACAACATTCGGTAGCCAATATACATAACTCATGTAATACTATATCATCAATGAACGTTAAGCGTGCGGACCCTACGGGTTCAAGAACTATGTAGACATGACCAAGACATCTCTCTGGTCAATAACCAATAGCGGAACCTGGATGCCCATATTGGCTCCTACATATTCTACGAAGATCTTTATCGGTCGAACCGCATAACAATTACGTTGTTTCCTTTGTCATCGGTATGTTACTTGCCCGAGATTCGATCGCCGGTATCCTCATACCTAGTTCAATCTCGTTACCGGAAAGTATCTTTACTCGTTTCGTAATGCATCATCCCGCAACTAACTCATTAGTCACATTGCTTGCACGGCTTATAGTGATGTGCATTACCGAGAGGGCCTAGAGATACCTCTCTGACAATCGGACTGACAAATCCTAATCTCGATCTATGCCAACTCAACAAACACCATCGGAGACACCTGTAGAGCATCTTTATAATCACCCAGTTACGTTGTGACGTTTGATAGCACACTAAGTGTTCCTTCGGTATTCGGGAGTTGCATAATCTCATAGTCATAGGAACATGTATAAGTCATGAAGAAATCAATAGCAATAAACTAAACGATCATAGTGCTAAGATAACGGATGGGTCTTGTCAATCACATCATTTTCTAATGATGTGATCCCACTAATCAAATGACAACTCATGTCTATGGCTAGGAAACTTAACCATCTTTGATCAACGAGCTAGTCAAGTAGAGACATACTAGTGACACTCTGTTTGTCTATGTATTCACACATGTACTAAGTTTCCGTTTAATACAATTCTAGCATGAATAATAAACATTTATCATGATATAAGAAAATATAAATAACAACTTTATTATTGCCTCTAGGGCATATTTCCTTCAGTATCTAGGCGGAAGTTTAACTTAATAGTCTCTGCTGAAACACTAGTAATTAAGCAAGTACCGAGAACATGCAAATCTCAAAATGGACATTTGAAATATGGTGGGGGGTTGCTACAATTAATGGGCTTGGCCCATGTGCATTTTCAACGATCCCATACATAAATTCCGGAGGCCCATCTGTGGAAAGAGGTTGATTTTAGTACCACCCCAAAAGTGGAGGCGGTGTGAGACCAACTTATACAGCGAAGTCTCCCCACTACACTTAGTGGTTGGGATTATAGGAGAAAGAGAACACCAAATGCGCACGCACAACATGCACGTGAATGGTCCACCGAAATGCGGCTAGTGAGGGCACAACTTTCTTGTGCCTTTTTCAGAACCTCTCACCCTTGTGAAACTATACTGGGAGAGGGTGAATTAGGTTTTTGGGAAGTGCTACGGGGACTTCTCATGTTCATCATCATGGGTCGTCTTCCTTCCAAGTGGGGCGATGTCACGCACTATCATCTCTGCAGCCAGCAGCTTCATGTCACCAACATCATAATCGACAACATTGCTTTTGCAGCAGCCATAGTTACTTCATCTACAAACGATGAGTATGTGCGTCATGATTTGACCTAATCTTTAACTATGTTATTGTTGCATGTGCGATGCTATTGTTTACGTTATTTAAGTGCATCTAGTATGCTTGGCATATAACATGCTAATTGTTGCTTTAATCATGATTTATAGTCTAGAATTATTCACGAAATTGCCTAACTTTCCAACATGGTACACTCTTTTTTCACAAGCTCAGCCTATGAAATCAGTTTTTATTGTGTTTCTGTGATAAAATTGCCCCGCTTTTAAATGGTCAGTCAAAACGATCTTAGCCCGCAGCTTTAAAAGATACAATCATTTTCTCAGTGTCAACCGATTCGACACCAAACTTGACTAGATTAACTCCATACATCTGGGTGTTGAGAAAAACCTAGCGCTTCGGTGAATAAAATGAAGATTCATAGGCTATCGGCATCGTCGCAGGCTGAATGATGTTGAGCTCCCTCATTAGGCGACTTATGAATCGCCATTTCACACTAAGTTTTCCTCAATGGTAAGATGATGGCACTGGCCTGGCCAAGTCCAACGCCTGAATGATTAGCGGTGGACAAAAATGCCAAATTTGGTTAAATTTACCAACTACGATCATTTTGTATTGAACTTTCAATACCTAGTCAATTTTATCACTTCTAAGTTTTTGCATTCTTATTGTCCTTTGGAGCACAAGATTTTTGTGTCCAGAGGATGCACAGGGGAAGCCTTGCCAACCCCTGAGGTTTGTCCACCTTGACTCAAAATCCCAGGTCCGCCGCTAGGTGGACTTGTTATTGCATCTATAGCCAGATGCCTCAAACCCTCTCTCATACGCCGTGGACACGCCCGGTCAGTGACCGGACAGGAGAGAGGGAGGAAAAAAGTGACCCAACCGGACCTCATATCATCCCTATACGTCGGGGCTGTCCGCGAACCCTCATATTGGGGACAGATGTAGGGAGAATATAAGGGCTCGCGGACGCGCCTGGTCAGTCTGCCACGTAGGACGCGGCCCCACTCGAACCACCTTTTCTCTTTTTTTATTCATTCTTTTCTTTCTCTCTTCATCTTCACCAATCACGTGCAAGTGGCCGGATATATGAGGAAGAAAATGAGAAGTGTGGCTGCGCGGACGGACAAATAGGGGCTCAAAACGAACACGTCCGGTCATTGACCGGGCGCGTCCACGGGCGTTTAGGGGGTCATATTTGCTAAGTCCGTTTGTTGATGCTCTTAGCCTTCTTTTCAAAAACGAAAAGGAAAATAATTATAATGTGAAGTTCCTACGCGCCCTCGCAAAAAAAGAAAAGCAGATCCACCATGAATTCGAGCAGTACACTGGAGATAGCTTGACTGTCAGATATAATCATACGTGGGCATTTCTGGAATTTTAATTGTGTGAAAGGACGACTGCACAATATCCCCTTTCTCTTGGGCACACGGGTTTGCGGCGAAGCTACTGTGCTGATGGGTTCCGCTGGGCGGCCCCCATTGGCTGTTGAGAGCTGGCGTTGTTGGTTAAGAATTCCTAGAGGAAGACACAGCCAAGTGTTGCCCCTTGCCCGGTATGTCGCCAGACCATGGGATTATTCTGCTATATCATTCTCAAGTGACAGACGATGCCTTTGCTGATTTGTTTACGCAGAGCGCGGTTTAGCAGTGTACTACCTTTCCTGGCTGCATCGAGAGTGAGATTTCACTTTTCGGCCTCAACTCCAAGTGAAATGGGAATTACCTGCAGCTAGTGAAATAACATTCTCGAAAAAAAAAGAATATGTGCAGATATCTTGCAGTTGCAAGTCATCAGAACTGCAGTATTGCAAAGTGTTCCCTTGTTCCATAACGTAAGATTTTTTTAACACTAGTGTAGTAAAGTATCAAAAAACTTGACCTACCTTTGTATTTTTTACACCTGGACATCCTTAGACAATCACTTACGCTTGAGAAGTTGGACTTTTAATTTTCGTGATCCGTGGCCTACGTGCTTATCACAAGACAAATGGGTTGAATATTCACCGGCAGGCCAAGCTGGGAAGGGTACCTTTTTGGGATCCAACAGTTCAACAACTTTCTGAGCCCTAACAGAACGTTTCTTTCTTTTCCTGGCTGTAGAAATATGTTTCTCAATCTAAGATCTTATTACTTTAGGCTTCATTAGGGCATGTACAATGCATAGCCTCAAGGTGATGCCTCACATGGCATGTAGGATCGGATATGACGTAAAGTAGGTTCGGATAGGGAAGCGGGATTCTCTCCAGGAGGCGGGTGCTTGAAGAGAAAAAGTGTGGTCCAGTGACAAAAGCTAAAAAGGTTTGAGTGAAAAGTAAAGATGCATGTGTAGTAGAGTCTTTATTTTCTATTTCTTAATGAGGTCCACTAGTGTTATCTTGCATTGGGGAGAAAAAATAGATGTAGGTGCCTCAAATTACTTTTTGTCATGAAGCATATGGATCCATATGCCACCATTGTACGTGCCCTTAGTGACAGTATACTACTCGACCAGCTAGCAAGACATACGCCTTTTCTGCAACTACAATATCCACATTGCTAGCCTGAATCCAGCCCAGAAGAACGGAATATATCATCTTCCTGGAAGCACCAGGAAGCGGTCCCGAACACTGCATCCAACGCGTAAATTCGTCAGATGTGACAAAGAGATTCGACATGGCTGGTGATGTCTGTGCTTGTCCATCCGTTCCCGGAATTTTATACATGAGCTGATGAGCTTTTCCATCTGACGCTCTTGCTAACTGAAAGTAGGCTACACGAAAGTGCAACTTTTAGGGCAGTTTACAAAAGGAGGAGACTAGAAAAGTGCCATTTCGTACAGCAATTGTCTGAACTTTTTGGAGCATGTGTTAAAGTTCAGTGAGGAGAGCAGCAAGAGTGCAGACAGTTCTCGTGTAGTTGTTGCTGGAATTCTTTGTCGACCAAACAGATCAAAATACCCGCTATATTTATTTTTCCACTTTCATGTTTTTCATTTAGTTTTTTAGGCAGTGGGCACGAGCTGCTCCCAATCAATCAATGCATGGACATGCAGCTCGCAACATGCGTACGTGTTCCTGGACGCTTGCAGTATGGGTACAGAGTGGGCGCACACGTACAACACAAGTGGCCCCATACCGTCCGTACGTGAGTAACATGACAAACAGCGAAACATAAGAAATGGGCTTCCCCACGGGTACTAATCAATTGTGAAGAATGAGATCCACATAATGGAGTGGAGCGCAGCTAGCGTAAATGTGGATTGAAGAGCCATCAGTGGCCCCCAACAGGCCCCCTAGACGACTTTTTCGGCGCCGGCGCCGAAATCCGCCGGCTCGGCCCGTTTTTGGGCCCAGCGATCGCAGGCCGAACCCGGCGCACTGGGGGGGGGGGGGTGGCTCCGAGGCTCCGGCGCAAGGGAAAAGCACGTCTGGCCCACACCGTCAGCCGAAAAGTCAAGTTTTTCTTCCAGATTCACCTCCTATCCCCCGCACGCTCGGCCGCACAACCGGCTGATCCCGGCGCCGACAAACGCCCGCCCACCGCTAGATAGCCCATCCTCGCCGGAAAAAAGAGCAGAGGTTTCGCCGAGGCAGCCCTTCGCCACCAGCTGGGCGATTTTTCCGGCCGCGGAGGGGCAGTGTTGTGGCGGGTACGCGCACACCGCGCCCGCAAGGTGTTCGGCGATTTGCCTGCCTCGGCAATGGACTCGGACGACGAGGAAGCGCCCGCCGCGCTGCTGGAGGAGGAAGCCGAGGCCGACGTCGAGGAAGAGGAACATCTCATGGTCCTCGCCGCCCTCGCCGGCCTGCTGGCGAGCAATGAAAAGCCGCGGCGAGGTGGCTCGGCGCCGGGGCGGATGAAAGCAAAGAACCGGCATCGTCTCGAAGGCTACTGCATGCTCTACTCCGACTACTTCGCCGACGCTCCACTGCACGGCGACAAAACATTTCGGCGCCGTTATCGGATGAGTCGAAAGCTTTTCCTCAGGATTGTGAATTCCATCCGGGAGTTTGACAGCTACTTCAAGTGCAAGAAGGATTGCACCGGCAAACTTGGATTCACCTCAATCCAGAAGTGCACGACAGCGATGAGGATGCTTGCATACGGAGCTCCCGGTGATTCACTTGACGACTATGGGCGCATGGCCGAGTCCACCACCATTGAGTGTTTCTACAAGTTCTGTCGGGCAGTGGTGGCAGTGTTTGGACCGCAATACTTGTGAACACCCAATGCGGAAGACACTGCTCAGATCCTAGCACAAAATGCAATAAGAGGATTTCCTGGGATGCTTGGAAGCATCGACTGCATGCATTGGAAATGGAAGAACTGCCCATTTGCTTGGCAGGAGATGTACAAAGGCGCCAAAGGCGGTTGCAGTGTGATACTTGAGGCGGTGGCCACACAGGACCTCTGGATTTGGCACTCCTTCTTTGGTATGCTAGGATCTCACAATGACATCAATGTGTTGCAGTGCTCCCTTGTCTTTGCCAAGCTTGTTGAAGGTCATTCTCCTCCGGTGAACTTTGAGGTCAATGGGCGGCAGTACAACAAGGGGTATTACCTAGCTAATGGCATCTATCCGAGATGGTCTACATTTGTGAAGACTATCTCAAACATTGTGCCAGGAGGCAAGAAGTCCCACTTTGCCAAGGTTCAGGAAGCTTGCAGGAAGGAAGTCGAGCGGGCATTTGGTGTGCTCCAATCTCGATTTGCTATTGTTCGGTACCCTACTCAGACCTAGTCGAAAGATCAAATATGAGAGATCATGACTTGATGTGTCATCTTGCACAACATGATCATCGAGAGCGAGCAGGCAGAGCTAGTGTTTGACATCGAACCATACTACATGCAGGGTCCTCTAGTCGAAGTTGATCACCAGCTACCGACAACCTGGACTGCCTACCTCATTATGTGTCAAGAGATCAGAGACCCACGGGTGCATCATCAACTGCAGCAGGATCTGGTGGAGCACCTATGGAGGATCAAGGGCGACGCCTAGCTCGACGTGTGATGAAATATGAGTTTTTGTTGTTGAACTATTTGTTGTTGAACTATTTTATTTTCTGTGATGAACTATGTGATAAAAAAATATTTATGTTAGAATTCAACGCCGAACCACGCTGAATATGGGCCGGTATTGGGCCACTTTTTGCCGAAAGTGGGCCGAAATCGGCGCCTGGGGGCGATGCTACCTCTTGAGCATGTGTTGGTTTTCCCTTGAAGAGTAAAGGGTGATGCAGCAAAGTAACGTAAGTATTTCCCTCAGTTTTTGAGAACCAAAGTATCAATCCAGTAGGAGACTACACGCAAGTCCCTCGTACTTGCACAAACAATCAAGAACCTTGCAACCAACGCGATAAAGGGGTTGTCAATCCCTTCACAGCCACTTGCAAAAGTGAGACCTGATAAAGATAATAAGATAAATATTTTTGGTATTTTTGTTGTATAGATTGAAAAGTAAAGATTGCAAAATAAACGGCGACAAAAATAGCTAGTTGGCAGGAGATTAATATGATGGAAGATAGACACGGGGGCCATATGTTTCACTAGTGGCTTCTCTCAAGATAGCATAATCTACGGTGAGTGAACAAATTACTGTCGAGCAATTGATAGAAAAGCGCATAGTTATGAGAATATCTAGGCATGATCATGTATATAGGCATCACGCCCGTGACAAGTAGACCGAAACGATTGTGCATCTACTATTACTCCACACATCGACCGCTATCCATCATGCATCTAGAGTATTAAGTTCATAAGAACAGAGTAACGCATTAGGCAAGATGACATGATGTAGAGGGATAAACTCAAGCAATATGATATAAACCCCATCTTTTTATCCTCGATGGCAACAATACTATATGTGCCTTGCTGCCCCTGCTGTCACTGAGAAAGGACACCGCAAGATTGAACCCAAAGCTAAGCACTTCTCTCATTGCAAGAAAGATCAATCTAGTAGGACAAACCAAACTGATAATTCGAAGAGACTTGCAAAGATATTTAAATCATGGATAAAAGAATTCAGAGAAGAATCAAATATTGTTCATAGATAATCTTGATCATAAACCCACAATTCATCGGATCTCGACAAACACACCGCAAAAAGAATTACATCGAATAGATCTCCAAGAGAATCGAGGAGAACTTTGTATTGAGATCTAAAGAGAGAGAAGAAGCCATCTAGCTAATAACTATGGACCCGAAGGTCTGTGGTAAACTACTCACACATCATCAGAGAGGCTATGGTGTTGATGTAGAAGCGCTCCATGATTGATTCCCCCTCGGGCGGAGCGCCGGAAAAGGCCCCAAGATGGGATCTCACGTGTACAGAAGGTTGCGGCGGTGGAAATAGGGTTTCGTGGTGCTGTCGGATGTTTTCAGGGTATATGAGTATATATAGGCAAAAGAAGTAGGTCGATGGAGCCACGAGGGTGGGGGCGCGCGCCTCCCTACCTCGTGGCCGCCTCATTTCTTCCTTGACGTCCACTCCAAGTCTCCTGGATTGCGTTTGTTCCAAAAACGATCCTCACGAAGGTTTCATTCCATTTGGATTCCGTTTGATATTCCTTTTCTGCGAAACACTAAAATAGGCAAAAAAGAACAGCAATTTGCATTGTGCCTTCGGTTAATAGGTTAGTCCCAAAAATAATATAAAAGTGCATAACGAAGCCCATTAAATATCAAAAACAGATAATATAATAGCATAAAACAATAAAAAATTATAGATATGTTGGAGACGTATCAAGCATCCCCAAGCTTAATTCCTGCTCATCCTCGAGTAGGTAAATGATAAAAACAGAATTTTTGATGCGGAATGCTACCTAGCATAATTCTCAATGTAATTTTATTTATTGTGGCATGAATGTTCAGATCTGAAAGATTCAAGACAAAAGTTTAATATTGACATAAAAATAATAATACTTCAAGCATACTAACAAAGCAATCATGTCTTCTCAAAATCACATGGCCAAAGAAAGTTATCCCTACAAAATCATATAGTCTGGCTATGCTCTATCTTCAACACACAAAATATTTAAATCATGCACAACCCCGATGACAAGCCAATCAATTGTTACATACTTTTGATGTTCTCAAACTTTTTCAATTTTTACGCAATACATGAGCGTGAGCCATGGACATAGCACTATATGTGGAATAGAATGGTGGTTGTGGAGAAGACAAAAAAGGAGAATATAGTCTCACCTCAACTAGGCGTATCAACGGGATATGGAGATGCCCATCAATAGATATCAATGTGAGTGAGTAGGGATTGCCATGCAATGGATGCACTAGAGCTATATGAAAGCTCAACAAAAGAAACTAAGTGGGTGTGCATCCAACTCGTTTGCTCACGAAGACCTAGGGCATTTTGAGGAAGCCATCATTGGAATATACAAGCCAAGTTCTATAATGTAAAATTCCCACTAGTATATGAAAGTGACAACATAGGAGACTCTCTATCATGAAGATCACGGTGCTACTTTGAAGCACAAGTGTGGTAAAAGGATAGTAACATTGTCCCTTCTCTCTTTTTCTCTCATTTTTTTCGTTTGGGCCTTTTTCTCTTTTTTATGGCCTCTTTTTTTCTTTTCGTCCGGAGTCTCATCCCGACTTGTGGGGGAATCATATTCTCCATCATCCTTTCCTCACTTGGGACCATGCTCTAATAATGATGATCATCACACCTTTATTTACTTACAACTCGAGATTTACAACTCAATACTTAGAACAAAATATGACTCTATGTGAATGCCTCCGGCGGTGTACCGGGATATGCAATGAATCAATAATGACATGTACGAAAGAATTATGAAGGTGGCTTTGCCACAAATACGATGTCAACTACATGATCATGCAAAGCAATATGACAATGATGGAACATGTCATAACAAACGGAACGGTGGTAACTTGCATGGCAATATATCTCGGAATGGCTATGGAAATGCCATAATAGGTAGGTATGGTGGCTGTTTTGAGGAAGGTATATGGTGGGTGTATGATACCGGAGAAAGGTGCGCGGTATTAGAGAGGCTAGCAATGGTGGAAGGGTGAGAGTGCGTATAATCCATGGACTCAACATTAGTCATAAAGAACTCACATACTTATTGCCAAAATCTATTAGTTATCGAAACAAAGTACTACGCGCATGCTCCTAGGGGGATAGATTGGTAGGAAAAGACCATCGCTCGTCCCCGACCGCCACTCATAAGGAATACAATCAATAAATACATCATGCTCCGACTTCATCACATAACGGTTCACCATACGTGCATGCTACGGGAATCACAAACTTTAGAACAAGTATTTCTCAAATTCACAACTAGTCAACTAGCATGACTCTAATATCACCATCTTCATATCTCAAAACAATCATCAAGTATCAAACTTCTCATAGTATTCTCAGAATAACTATATATGATAGTTTTTATTATACCCATCTTGGATGCTCATCATATTAGGACTAATTTTATAGCCAAAGAAAATTACCATGCTGTTTTATAATACTCTCAAAATAATATAAGTGAATCATGAGAGATCAATAATTTCTATAAAATAAAACCACCACCATGCTCTAAAAAGATATAAGTGAAGCACTAGAGCAAAATTATCTAGCTCAAAAGATATAAGTGAAGCACATAGAGTATTCTAATAAATTATGATTCATGTGTGTCTCTCCATAAGGTGTGTACAGAAAGTATGATTGTGGTAAACTAAAAATCAAAGACTCAAATCATACAAGACGCTCCAAGCAAAACACATATCATGTGGTGAATAAAAATATAGCCTCAAGTAAAGTTACCGATAGACGAAGACGAAAGAGGGGATGCCTTCCAGGGCATCCCCAAGCTTAGGCTTTTGGTTGTACTTGAATTTTACCTTGAGGTGCCTTGGGAATACCCAAGATTATGCTCTTGCCACTCCTTGTTCCAAAATCCATCAAATCTTTACCCAAAACTTGAAAACTTCACAACACAAAACTCAACAGAAAATCTCATGAGCTCCGTTAGTATAAGAAAACAAATCACCACTTTAAGGTACTGTAATTAACTCATTATTTATTTATATTAGTGTTAAACCTACTGTATTCCAACTTCTGTGTGGTTCATACCCCCCGATACTAGCCATAGATTCATCAAAATAAGCAAACAACACACGAAAAATAGAATCTCTGAAAAACAGAACAGTCTGCAGTAATATGTATCAAGCGTATACTTCTGTAACTCCAAAAATTCTGAAATAAATTGTTGGACGTGTGGAATTTGTCTATTAATAATCTTCAAAAAGAATCAATCTAAAAGCACTCTCCAGTAAAAATGGCAGCTATTCTCGTGAGCGCTAAAGTTTCTGTTTTTTACAGCAAGATCGCAAAGACTTCACCCAAGTCTTCCCAAAGGTTCTATTTGGCACAAACACTAATTAAAACATAAAGACACATCTAAACAGAATCTAGATGAATTATTTATTATTAGACAGAAACAAAAAGCAAGAAACAAAAATAAAATTGGGTTGCCTCCCAACAAGCGCTATCGTTTAACACCCCTATCTAGGCATAAAAGCAAAAATAGATCTAGGTATTGTCATCTTTGGTATGCAATCCGTAAGTGGCTCTCATAATAGATTCATAAGGTAATTTAATTTTCTTTCTAGGAAAGTGTTCCATGCCTTTCCTTAAAGGAAATTGGAATCTAATATTTCCTTCTTTCATATCAATAATTGCACCAATCGTTCTAAGTAAAGGTCTACCAAGAATAATAGGACATGTAGGATTGCAATCTATATCAAGAACAATGAAATCCACGGGCACACAATTCCTATTTGCATCATTAATCCTTCCCATAGATTTCTTAATGGTGGAACCCGCAAGATGCAAGTTTAAAGAACAATCATCAAATTCACGGAAACCTAACACATCACACAAAGTTTTTGGAATCATGGAAACACTAGCACCCAAATCACACAAAGCATAGCATTCATGATCTTTAATCTTAATTTTAATAGTAGGTTCCCACTCATCATAAATTTTTCTAGGGATAGAGACTTCTAATTCAAGTTTCTCTTCATAAGTTTGCATTAAAGCATCAATGATATGTTTGGCAAAAGCTTTATTTTGGCTATAAGCATGAGGAGAATTTAACACGGATTGCAACAAGGAAATACAATCTATTAAAGAACAATTATCATAATTAAATGCCTTGAAATCCAAAATAGTGGGTTCATTGCTATCTAAAGTTTTGACGTCTTCAATCCCACTTTTACCAATTTTTGCATCAAGATCTAAAAACTCCGAATCATTGAGACGCCTTTTAACTAAAGTTGACTCATCTACAGTCCCATATTTATCAAGATTCATATTGGAAAACAAAGATTTAATAGGGTACACATCAATCACTTTTAGATCTTCATCATTATTATCATGAAAACTAGAAGAACACGCTTTCATAAAGCAATCTTTTTTAGCACGCATCCTAGCGGTTCTTTCTTTGCAATCATCAATGGAAATTCTCATAGATTTGAGAGACTCATTGATATCATGCTTAGGAGGAATAGATCTAAGTTTCAAGGAATCAACATCAAGAGAAATTCTATCCATGTTCCTAGCCAACTCATCAATCTTAGGCAATTTTTCTTCAAGCAAGGCATTAAAATTCTTTTGCGAAATCGTAAATTCTTTAACACTAGTCTCAAAATCAGAGGGCATCTTATTAAAATTTCCATAGGAGTTGCTGTAGGAATTACAATAATTGTTAGAGGAATTACTAGGGAACGGCCTAGAATTAAAGTTTCCTCTATACGCGTTGTTACCAAAATTGTTCCTAACAACAAAATTCACATACATAGTTTCATTATTATTCTAAATCAAAGTAGACAAAGGCATATCACTAGGATCGGAATAAACACACTTATTAGCAAACAATTTCATAAGTTCATCCATATTTTGACTCAAAATATTAATCTCTTCTATCGCATGATCCTTTTTACTAGTAGATCTTTCGGTGTGCCATTGAGAATAATTAACCATAATATTATCTAGGAGTTTAGTAGCTTCTCCTAAAGTGATTTCCATAAAAATGCCTCCCGCGGCCGAATCTAAAAGATTTCTAGAAGCAAAATTCAATCCGGCATAAATTTTTTGTATAATCATCCATAAATTCAAACCATGAGTAGGGCAATTACATATAATTAATTTCATCTTCTCCCAAGATTGTGCAACATGCTCATGATCAAGTTGCTTAAAATTCATAATATCGTTTCTAAGAGAGATGATCTTAGCGGGAGGAAAATACTTAGAGATAAAAGCATCTTTGCACTTATCCCATGAATCGATACTATTTTTAGGCAAAGAGGAAAACCAAGTTTTAGCACGAACTCTGAGCGAAAATGGAAATAGCTTCAATTTAACAATATCATTGTCCACATATTTATTTTTTTGCATACAACACAAATCAACAAAGTTTTTTAGATGGGTAGTGGCATCTTCACTAGGAAGGCCATAAGACAGATCTTTCATGACAAGATTCAACAAAGCAGCATTAATTTCACAAGATTTAGCATTGGTAATAGGAGCAATCAGAGTGCTAATAAAATAATTGTTGTTGGTATTGGAAAAGTCACACATCTTAGTATTAGCTTGAGCCATTGTGACAAACAATCCAACACACAAGCACACAAGAAGCAAGCAAAAAGAGACGAACGGAAAGAGAGGGTGTAGGACCTTAAAGTATGTCTAGAGGGGGGGGGGGGGTGATTAGACTACTTGACCAATAAAAACTTAACCTTTTCCCAATTTTAGAGTTTGGCAGATTTTAGCTACTTTAGGACAAGTCAAGCAATCATCACACAATTCAAGCTCAATTCTTCATTGAAGGTTTGTTTCTCACTTGATGATGTGGGGGCTTCACATGAGGCTTTGTAAGCTCCACTTGATTTGTTGTGAAGTTCCTCTTTATCCTTGAGTGACATCTCATGAGCAACAATTCTTCCAATGACCTCCGTTGGCTTGAGATCTTTGTAATTGGGCATCATTTGGATCAATGTGCACACGGTATCATATTTTCCATCCAAGGCTCTTAGGATCTTCTTGATGATGAATCTATCGGTCATCTCTTCACTCCCTAAGCCGGCAATCTCATTTGTGATGAGAGCAAGCCTAGAGTACATTTCAGCGACACCTTCACCATCCTTCATTTTGAACTTGTCAAGTTGACTTTGAAGCACATCCAATTTGGATTCCTTGACGGAGTCGGTACCTTCGTGCATATCAATCAAAGTATCCCAAATTTCCTTTGCATTCTCAAGACAGCTGATTTTGTTGAATTCTTCGGGGCACAATCCGTTGAAGAGAATATCACAAGCTTGAGCGTTGTATTGCAGCATCTTCAACTCTTCCGCGGTAGCTTCACGGTTTGGTTCTTTCCCATCAAAGAAGTCACCTTGCAAACCAACACACACAATAGCCCAAACGGCGGGGTTATGTCCGAGAATATGCATTTTCATCTTATGCTTCGTACTAGCAAAATTAGTACCATCAAAGTAAGGACCTCTACGGTGATAATTTCCCTCGCTAGACGCCATACTCTCCTAGGTTGTGAAACCAAGGCTATGACCACCAAAAGCTATGGAAATCAAAGAAAATGGAGACCAAAGCTCTGATACCACTTGTAGGACCTTGAAGTATGTTTAGAGGGGGGTGATTAGACTACTTGACCAATAAAAAATTAACCTTTTCCCAATTTTAGAGTTTGGCAGATTTTAGCTACTTTAGGACAAGTCAAGCAATTATCACACAATTCAAGCAAGCATGCAAAGAGTATATAGGCAGCGGAAAGTAAAGCATGCAACTTGCAAGAATGTAAAGGGAAGGGTTTGGAGAATTCAAACGCAATTGGAGACACGGATGTTTTTGGCGTGGTTCGGATAGGTGGTGCTATCCTACATCCACGTTGATGGAGACTTCAACCCACGAAGGGTAACGGTTGCGCGAGTCCACGGAGGGCTCCACCCACGAAGGGTCCACGAAGAAGCAACCTTGTCTATCCCACCATGGCCGTCGCCCACAAAGGACTTGCCTCACTAGCGGTAGATCTTCACGAAGTAGGCGATCTCCTTGCCCTTACAAACTCCTTGGTTCAACTCCACAATCTTGTCGGAGGCTCCCAAGTGACACCTAGCCAATCTAGGAGACACCACTCTCCAAGAAGTAACAAATGGTGTGTTGATGATGAACTCCTTGCTCTTGTGCTTTAAATGATAGTCTCCCCAACACTCAACTCTCTCTCATAGGATTTGGATCTGGTGGAAAGAAGATTTGAGTGGAAAGCAACTTGGGGAAGGCTAGAGATCAAGATTCATATGGTAGGAATGGAATATCTTGAGCTCAACACAAGGGTAGGTGGTTCTCTCTCAGAACATGTGAGTTGGAAGTGTAGAAGTGTTCTGATGGCTCTCTCCACGAATGAAGAGGAGGTGGAGGGGTATATATAGCCTCCACACAAAAACTAACCATTACACACAATTTACCAATCTCGGTGGGACCGAATCAACAAACTCGGTCGGACCGATTTAGTAAACCTAGTGACCGTTAGTGATTTTCGGTGGGACTGACATGCAACTCGGTAGGACCGATATGGTTAGGGTTAGGGCATAATGTAATCTCGGTGAGACCGATTACACAAACTTGGTGAGACCGATTTGGTAATAAGCTAACCAGAGAGTTGGTCAGGTAAACTCGGTGGGACCGATTTGCTCTTTTGGTGAGACCGAAATGTTACAAAAAGGAAATAGAGAGTTTACATTGCAATCTTGGTGGGACCGATCCGCTCTTTCGGTGAGACTGAAAAGTTACGAAAAGGAAAAAGAGAGATTACAATCCCATCTCGGTGAGACCGAGATCCCTATCGGTAGAACCGATTTGCTTAGGGTTTGGCAGTGGCTATGACATGTGAAACTCGGTGGCGCCGGATTGAAAGAATCGGTAGGTCCGAGTTTGGTTTTGGGTTTAGGTCAAGTGTGGATATTGGAAAGTAGCTGAGGGTTTTGGAGCATATCACTAAGCACATGAAGCAAGAGGCTCATTAAGCAACACCTCATCCCTCCTTGATAGTATTGGCTTTTCCTAAAGACTCAATGTGATCTTGGATCACTAAAATATAAAATGAAGAGTCTTGAGCTTTTGAGCTTGAGCCAATCCTTTGTCCTTAGCATTTTGAGGGATCCACTTTCATCATCCATGCCATGCCAATCATTGAGATTTCCTGAAATAATCATCTTGGAATAGCATTAGCTCAATGAGCTATATGTTGTTATGAATTACCAAAACCACCTAGGGATAGTTGCACTTTCAATCTCCCCCTTTTTGGTAATTGATGACAACATATAGATCAAAGCTTCGATAAATGATAATAAGATTTAGAACATCGTCGCTTTGAGAAGTATGTGAAAAGCAAGAGCTCCCCCTAAATTTGTGCATATTTTAAAATTTGCTTTGGACTGCAAATGCACAAAGAGTTAGAATCCTAGGTTACTCTTCCATGTCACATACATCTTGGTGGATCGCTCAAAATGATAAGAATTGAATACATGCACTCATCACCAAGAAAAGTGAATGATCACATAAGATAGATAGGATAATATCAAGCATGCATAAGTGTAGCTTATGATCAAACACATGATCATCAATGTCTCACAAGCATATCATAGTATCTCAACCAAAAGCAAACAAAGTTTGAAAAACCACCAAATAAAGCAAGAGAGAATAAAGGCAACACTCTCTCTCTCTCGAAGTCTATGATCTATACATTTTTCTTCCCCTTTGGCAACAAGTTACCAAAAAGTTCCTAGAAAATGCATAGTGCTAGATCGACTCTCAGGCTTGATCTTCTGGTTGTGGTGGAGTCTGGATCACTCCATGGACGAAGGCTTCTGTTGAAGTGGATGGAGCTGCTGGGGTAGGAGCTGGAGCTGGTGGAACTGAAGCTGTAGCTGGAGCTGAGGAGGTGGCTCTGGTGTCAGGAACTGGCACTGCAGTTGATCTCTAAGCTCTCGGGACTCTGGCAAATGCATCAGTTGTTGTCTTGCTCTTCCTCTCCTGCATGTCATGTTGAAGTTGCTCCACTAAAGATTGAATCTCTGTTACTTTTACATCCAAGTTGTAGAACTTTTGTTCCACGATTCTCTCTAAGCTCTCTTGATTCTGAGTGAGGGTGGCCAGTCCTTTCTCAATCCTCAGTGTAGATGCAATCAAGTAACTAAGCTGCTCCTACTTGGTTTTCAAGAAATACTCAGATGCCTCCTCTTGAGTTGGCATCCTGGCAACTTTCTCCTTCCTTGCCTTCTCCTTCTTTGCTTGAGCTTGAGCTGATGATGGTTCATTCTCATTCATCACAACTTGATTGTCCTCGAAATCTGGATGAATAGGCAAGTGTTCCTTGTCCAACAAGTATGTGCCTGTGCCCATTTTTGAGTTAATCAACTCTTGGATCTGAGGGGCATAACCACAGCTCCTCTTCTGATCTGCTGCAGTCCTGTTGATAGTTTGTACTATGAGGCTCATGACCTTGAATTTCTGAGGCACATCAAATATATGTAGCAAGTTAATGGCGTGACCTCTGATCATTTTGTGATCTCCAGACTTGGGCAAGAGTGTGTGCCTAAGGATCCAGTTGATCGTAGGCAGTCCTGACAACAAGTGTTTTACGGACCCAAGCTGGTGAGTGTCAAGATCATCTACTGGAATCTCCTTGTACATATTTGCCATTGAGTTATGATCCATCTTTTTCTTGGCATAGACATCCAAGTCATCTTCCTTTTCCTCTGGGGCATTGATCAACTTTGCCCATTCCTCAATAGTTGATTGGTACCTTGTACCTTCAGACATCCATGTTACCCTTCCATCTGGGTAGAAGTGTGCTGTGGAGTAGAATTGCATAATGAGCTCCTCGTTCCACTTTGCGAGCTTCTGCCCAACAAAGTCAGCAACTCCACAAGCACTGAAGCTGTCTTGCACTCCAGGATAGTGCTACTCATTCTCCTTGATGTAGGTCCAGTCGAACCACCTCATGTCACAAACGATAGGCTTCTTATCCAACAAAACTGTCTCATAGAAGTCCTGCTGTTCCTTTGTGTGGAACCTGTAATCAACAACAGTTCTTCTCCTTGAAGCATATGGATCTGCTTCTCTCCACTTTCTTAACCCTTATTCTCTTCTGATTTTCATGTTCTCAGCCATAGGATGAGCATCATTGTGGTCTGGAATCTTGGGCTTGAGCTTTCTCAAAACTTGTCCTTCTTCATCTTCTCCAACAGCTTCAGGCACTGGGGCCTTGTTCTTCTCAGCAGCTGGTATGCTCCTTGTATTTCTCTTTGGAGCTGACTTGGCCTTGGAGGCAGCTTTGGGTGCTTCTTTGGGCTTGGATGCAGTAGCCCTTGATTTTATAGCATCACCCATAAGCTTTGGTGCCTTAGGTGCTGGTGCAGCAACCTCTTCTTCTTCTTCTTCTTCTTCTTCTTCTTCTTCTTCTTCTTCTTCTTCTTCTTCAGAAGAATGCTTTTCAAACTCAGCCATTGGATCAACTTTTTTGCACCATCTGCCCCTTTTCCTTTCCTTCTTCCCTTCAGGAGCAACTGGCCCTTTGGGTGAAGGCTTTTCAGGAATCTGAGTTGAAGCTCTGGCCTTTGGCATAGGCTGTCTACCTACTGGCCTTTTGACTTTCAAGCCTGGCTTTGTGCTCTGTGCTGAGCCATACTCCTTCTTGAGCACTACTTTCTTTGAGGTAGCTTCCTCTTCCTCTGCCACATAATCCTCATCCTCTGAGTCTGAGGTTCTCTTCTTCCTTTGTCTGGTGGCAGCTTTTGGCAAACTGCTAGGGGTGCTCCTGCTGCCTTCATCTGAAGAACTGGAGAGACTAGTGCCCTCACTCATGTGCACTTGCTCTTCTGACATGTTCTGGCTGTCACTCTGATCAGACATGATGTAAAAGCTGACTGCTGACCCTGTGAAGAGTTTATAGATGAGGTAGAGTAGATGAGCATCACAAAATGCAGAGATTTTTGCAAAAGAATGATTCAAAATCTTAGTTTTAGTTTCCCATAGAAATCATTCCGGATCTACCGATTTTTAAACTCGGTGATACCGAAGCAGTTTTGGAACCTAAACTAGTGAACTCGGTCAGACCGAGTCACAGTTCGGTGGCACCGAGACTGCTAGGGTTTCACAAAGTTCCAAAATTGGTCACACCGATTAGTAATTCTCGGTTAGATCGAGTCTCACTTGTGCAATGGCATGAGCCAAATCGGTGGGACCGAGTTTTTCAACTCGGTGGGTCCGAGATGGTTTCGGCGGAAACCTAACCCTAAAATTTTCGAATCAAACCTATTCTACGAATTGCATTGACTGGATAGGAGTGTTTCAATCGTGGCTAGAATCAATAAGATCACAATGTGCTAGGAATCAGATGGGGAATAGCACAAAGATCGAGTCCATACCCTAGTTCGGCGGAGACTCGCTACGACGGCAACGGCGGGGTTGAATTCCGTTGACGGCGATGGAGACCAGTGACTGGAGGCGGCTGGCGGCGAGAAGACGATCCGGAGACCACGTAGGAAGAGCGAGCTATCGCGCGGGCGAAGGAGTTCAGAGAAATTTCCAAATTTTTGCCCGTGTCTATATATAGCCCGACCCTGTCGGTGTGACCGAGTGGAACAACTCGGTGGCACCGAGATGCAAAACTGTATACAGTTATTGCAACTCGGTGTGACCGAATGGTTCAAATCGGTTGCACTGAGATCGAAAACATAGATCGACTTGATGATCTCGGTAGGGCCAAAAATAAGATATCGGTCAGAACGAGAATCACAAAGAAGTTTTGGAAGTTTAAGTCTATGATGAATTGGGGACTCCGAGTGCTCCTCACACAGAGTGGTTCGAATCTGACTTGATCAAATTTTGTGATGTAGCATGAATAGAGTTTGAGACGAGAAAAGCATAGATAGCTAGAGAAGGTTCTTAGGCATTCTTGTCCATCCACTTGGCAAGAGAAAAGAAAACCAATCAATCAAAACAAAAAGTGGATGTCCTCGAATGAGTAAAATATGCAACCAACATGCTCACACAATAAAATGGCAATTGAAATATGTGGCAAAGCATGCACAACCAATTCTAGCATCTATCAAGAAATTTGCGATGACTAGGTCATCTATATATGAGTATATTGACATAGCAGTCAAATGAGAACATTTGATCATAGGTCATACTCATCGTTTAAGCACAAGTGGGGTTACCACTTTTACATAAAGCATTGTTGTGTTCACATCATTAGAGTTGCTTTAGCTCAAGTCTTAGAGTAAAGCTCCCCCTAGATGTGATATCCCCCCTAAGAGGGATGAACTAACCTTGGGTTTTGTCGATGATGACTTCATGTAGATGTTGAAGATGTGAATGCTCAATGTTGATGTAGAACAATTGGAGCTATCCATTGGAGTGAATTGCACTTTCAATACCTACATGGGTTAGTCCCACAAGGAACAAACAATAATATCCATAGACATAGAGTGATTCACACACAAGATGATGTCCATGAAAGCTTTTAGGTTACCTTGTCCCTTGACTTACCAATGAGAGGGTTTGTGACTCCTTGAACTAGTGCAAGATGTGGAAGTTGATTGCACTTGTTCTTGCCAAAATGATAAGAGTGAAGTATGTTGGCGGAGTCACCCTCAAGAACTCTCTAGTTCTTCTTCTTTTGGATCCACACCATCTTGATGGGAATCCTTGGAGTTGTAGTCGTACTTGATGAAGTGAAACTTGAAGTAGTCTTGGGAATCCACTTGACTAAGGTCTTAGGAGCTTCTTCAAATGCATCAATTTCCTCTTGAAGCTTGTCCTTGCCTTTTTGCTTGTAGTCTTGTGGTAGAAGATCATCTTGAGCTTGTGTCCCCTTGAAGGAAGTAGGATCATACTTCTCTTGTTGAGGAACAAACTTCGTCTTGGGGTATTGATCTTCTTCCCACTCAAATCCATTGGCGTTGAACTTTCGTTCAAAACCAACACCTTGATTCTTCCGGTGCCTTCCTTGCTTGCGTACAATTTCCTCGAATTGCTTACTTCCGGCAAGGCTCTTGTAGACTACTTTCTCTATAATTCCCTTCAATAAGCTATTTTCTTGCTCAAGTGTAACTTGGCTAAGAGAATCATTAGTGGAATCAAGAGAACTACTAGAAGCAACAACATTGGATTTAGCATGATCATTGTTACTACTAGAGGAAGAATCTTTCTTGTTATTGTTACTAGATTTGACTTGAGGCATGTAAGTGGATAAGAGTAAACGCTTGGCAATGTAAGAGGAACTTTTCTTGCAGAGATCATCATTGGTTGCCTTTAAAAACTCACGCTCTTGCTTAAGATTGAGCTTTTTAAAGCGTAACTTCTCATGAGCTCTTAAAAGTTCTCGATGATCTTCGAAGATAGTTTCATGAGCTAACTTAAGAGTGTTTAGTTCTTTAGTTAGAGCCTCAATCTTCTCCTTATCATTGTCATTTGTTTTATCTTGATTAGCATGATTAATTGACGTTTCATCATAGTATTCATCACTAGAGTTGTCAACAAGTAAATCATCATCACCTAACAAGTCATCTTCATCACTATTGAAATCAACATACTCGGGGTGTGTTACCTTAGGACCTTTGGCCATGAAGCATCTTCCAATTCCTTCGTTTGGTGACTCAAATATGTCGTAGGAGTTGGTTGACACAAGTGCTAGATTGGCAACACCTTCATCTTGAGTATATTCAGAATCGGAGTGATAACTTCTCTCGGAGTGGTTGTCAGAGTCGGAGCCGGATACCCATTCACCAACATGAGCTTGATGTCTTCGTTTTGTGTAGCTCCTTGATGACTTTTCCTTTCTTTCCGAATCCTTGCTTCTCCATGAGTATCTTCGTTCATAACGATCATCTCTACTCATTCTCTCTCTTGGTGGTGATTCTTCTCTTTTGCTTCTTCTTTTGGGAGAGTCTTCTCTTCTCTTGTAGGGAGCCGTACACTCATTGGAATAGTGTCCAGGTCTTCCACAATTGTAGCAGTTTCGCTCTCGACTAGAAGATCTTTTGTCATTGTAGGACCTTGATTTGGAGCTTCTATCTTTTCTTCTACTCTTGTAGAACTTGTTGAAGTTACTTGTTGAAGTTCTTCACCATTAACCTCAATTCTTCATTGAAGGTTTGTTTCTCACTTGATGATGTGGGGGATTCACATGAGGCTTTGTAAGCTCCACTTGATTTGTTGTGAAGTTCCTCTTTATCCTTGAGTGACATCTCATGAGCAACAATTCTTCCAATGACCTCCGTTGGCTTGAGATCTTTGTAATTGGGCATCATTTGGATCAATGTGCACACGGTATCATATTTTCCATCCAAGGCTCTTAGGATCTTCTTGATGATGAATCTATCGGTCATCTCTTCACTCCCTAAGCCGGCAATCTCATTTGTGATGAGAGCAAGCCTAGAGTACATTTCAGCGACACCTTCACCATCCTTCATTTTGAACTTGTCAAGTTGACTTTGAAGCACATCCAATTTGGATTCCTTGACGGAGTCGGTACCTTCGTGCATATCAATCAAAGTATCCCAAATTTCCTTTGCATTCTCAAGACAGCTGATTTTGTTGAATTCTTCGGGGCACAATCCGTTGAAGAGAATATCACAAGCTTGAGCGTTGTATTGCAGCATCTTCAACTCTTCCGCGGTAGCTTCACGGTTTGGTTCTTTCCCATCAAAGAAGTCACCTTGCAAACCAACACACACAATAGCCCAAACGGCGGGGTTATGTCCGAGAATATGCATTTTCATCTTATGCTTCGTACTAGCAAAATTAGTACCATCAAAGTAAGGACCTCTACGGTGATAATTTCCCTCGCTAGACACCATACTCTCCTAGGTTGTGAAACCAAGGCTATGACCACCAAAAGCTATGGAAATCAAAGAAAATGGAGACCAAAGCTCTGATACCACTTGTAGGACCTTGAAGTATGTTTAGAGGGGGGTGATTAGACTACTTGACCAATAAAAAAATAACCTTTTCCCAATTTTAGAGTTTGGCAGATTTTAGCTACTTTAGGACAAGTCAAGCAATCATCACACAATTCAAGCAAGCATGCAAAGAGTATATAGGCAGCGGAAAGTAAAGCATGCAACTTGCAAGAATGTAAAGGGAAGGGTTTGGAGAATTCAAACGCAATTGGAGACACGGATGTTTTTGGCGTGGTTCGGATAGGTGGTGCTATCCTACATCCACGTTGATGGAGACTTCAACCCACGAAGGGTAACGGTTGCGCGAGTCCACGGAGGGCTCCACCCACGAAGGGTCCACGAAGAAGCAACCTTGTCTATCCCACCATGGCCGTCGCCCACAAAGGACTTGCCTCACTAGCGGTAGATCTTCACGAAGTAGGCGATCTCCTTGCCCTTACAAACTCCTTGGTTCAACTCCACAATCTTGTTGGAGGCTCCCAAGTGACACCTAGCCAATCTAGGAGACACCACTCTCCAAGAAGTAACAAATGGTGTGTTGATGATGAACTCCTTCCTCTTGTGCTTCAAATGATAGTCTCCCCAACACTCAACTCTCTCTAATAGGATTTGGATCTGGTGGAAAGAAGATTTGAGTGGAAAGCAACTTGGGGAAGGCTAGAGATCAAGATTCATATGGTAGGAATGGAATATCTTGAGCTCAACACAAGGGTAGATGGTTCTCTCTCAGAACATGTGAGTTGGAAGTGTAGATTTGTTCTGATGGCTCTCTCCACGAATGAAGAGGAAGTGGAGGGGTATATATAACCTCCACACAAAAACTAACCGTTACACACAATTTACCAATCTCGGTGGGACCGAATCAACAAACTCGGTCGGACCGAAATAGTAAACCTAGTGACCGTTAGTGATTTTCGGTGGGACTGACATGCAACTCGGTAGGACCGATATGGTTAGGGTTAGGGCATAATGTAATCTCGGTGAGACCGATTACACAAACTTGGTGAGACCGATTTGGTAATAAGCTAACCAGAGAGTTGGTCAGGTAAACTCGGTGGGACCGATTTGCTCTTTCGGTGAGACCAAAATGTTACAAAAAGGAAATAGAGAGTTTACATTGCAATCTCAGTGGGACCGATCCGCTCTTTCGGTGAGACCGAAAAATTACAAAAAGGAAACAGAGAGATTACAATCCCATCTCGGTGAGACCGAGATCTCTATCGGTAGAACCGATTTGCTTAGGGTTTGGCAGTGGCTATGACATGTGAAACTCGGTGGCGCCGGATTGAAAGAATCGGTAGGTCCGAGTTTGGCTTTGGGTTTAGGTCAAGTGTGGATATAGGAAAGTAGCTGAGGGTTTTGGAGCATATCACTAAGCACATGAAGCAAGAGGCTCATTAAGCAACACCTCATCCCTCCTTGATAGTATTGGCTTTTCCTAAAGACTCAATGTGATCTTGGATCACTAAAATATAAAATGAAGAGTCTTGAGCTTTTGAGCTTGAGCCAATCCTTTGTCCTTAGCATTTTGTGGGATCCACTTTCATCATCCATGCCATGCCAATCATTGAGCTTTCCTGAAATAATCATCTTGGAATAGCATTAGCTCAATGAGCTATATGTTGTTATGAATTACCAAAACCACCTAGGGATAGTTGCACTTTCAGAGGGTGAATAAAATGGCAAGGGTGAAGTGGGGGAGAGGAAAACGAGAGTAAAATGGAAAATAATGTAATGCGAGGGAGAAGAGTTTATGATGGGTACTTGGTATGTCTTGACTTGTGCGTAGATTTCCCCGGCAACGGCGTCAGAAATCCTTCTTGCTACCTCTTGAGCATGCGTGTGTTTTGCCTTGAAGAGGAAAGGGTGATGCAGCAAAGTAGCGTAAGTATTTCCCTCAGTTTTTGAGAACCAATGTATCAATCCAGTAGGAGACTACACGCAAGTCCCTCGTACCTGCACAAACAATGAAGAACCTTGCAACCAACGCGATAAAGGGGTTGTCAATCCCTTCACGGCCACTTGCAAAAGTGAGATCTGATAAAGATAATAAGATAAATATTTTTGGTATTTTTGTTGTATAGATTGAAAAGCAAAGATTGCAAAATAAACGGCGACAGAAATAGCTAGTTGGCGGGAGATTAATACGATGGAAGATAGACCTGGGGGCCATAGGTTTCACTAGTGGCTTCTCTCAAGATAGCATAATCTACGGTGGGTGAACAAATTACTGTCGAGCAATTGATAGAAAAGTGCATAGTATGAGAATATCTAGGCATCATGTCCGTGACAAGTAGACCGAAACGATTCTGCATCTACTACTATTACTCCACACATTGACCGCTATCCAGCATGCATCTAGAGTATTAAGTTCATAAGAACAGAGTAACGCATTAGGCAAGATGACATGATGTAGAGGGTTAAACTCAAGCAATATGATATAACCCCCATCTTTTTATCCTCGATGGCAACAATACAATACGTGCCTTGATGCCCTTGCTGTCACTGGGAAAGGACACCGCAAGATTGAATCCAAAGCTAAGCACTTCTCCCATTGCAAGAAAGATCAATCTAGTAGGCCAAACCAAACTGATAATTTGATGAGACTTGCAAAGATATTTAAATCATGCATAAAAGAATTTAGAGAAGAATCGAATATTGTTCATAGATAATCTTGATCATAAACCCACAATTCATCGGATCTCGACAAACACACCGCAAAAAGAATTACATCGAATAGATCTCCAAGAGAATCGAGGAGAACCTTGCATTGAGATCCCAAGAGAGATAAGAAGCCATCTAGCTAATAACTATGGACCTGAAGGTCTGTGGTAAACTACTCACACATCATCGGAGAGGCTATGGTGTTGATGTAGAAGCCCTCCATGATCGATTCCCCGTCCGGAGAAGCGCCGGAAAAGGCCCCAATATGGGATCTCACGGGTACAGAAGGTTGCGGCGGTGGAAATAGGGTTTCATGGTGCTGTCGGATGTTTTCAGGGTATATGAGTATATATAGGCGAAAGAAGTAGGTCTGTGGAGCCACGAGGGGCCCACGAGGGTGGGGGGCCGCCTTGTTGCTTCCTTGATGTCCACTCCAAGTCTCCTGGATTGCGTTTGTTCCAAAAACGATCCTCGCGAAGGTTTCATTCCGTTTGATATTCCTTTTCTGTGAAACACTGAAATAGGCAAAAAAACATCAATTTGCACTGGGCCTTCGGTTAGTAGGTTAGTCCCAAAAATAATATAAAAGTGCATAACAAATCCCATTAAACATCCAAAACAGATAATATAATAGCATGGAAAAATAAAAAAATATAGATACATTGGAGATGTATCAGGCGACGGCTGGATGCCCAACCGCCCCTAGAGCCGATTCGACCGCCGGCTCTCCCCCAGGCGGCGTTATTTTGCCTCCTGGGGGGGGGGGGCAACGCCTGGAGATGCTCGTAACATAGCCAATAAACAATAACAAAAAGAGTTTGTGCTGGCTCCGGTCTGATTGTGATGTGTTGAGGACGTCATCCCCGTCATCCCTGACATAGGCGTGCAATTGCTCCAGACGAATGTGTTGGGGTTGATGATGGATGATGTATTTGGGTGTTTTTTTGTTGGGGCGTTACCGAGGGGATCTGACACCTCTTCCAACCTCAAGGTCATGTCTCCCGATGAAAATTATGATTCGTTTGGTTAGATTAGTGATGGTGGCACCTATGGCGTCGTTACATTGTTGGAAGCATTGCCCTAGAGTCATGTCTTATGGTGGGAGCATCGTGTCTGTTCTGGTGTGGCTGGTCGGTAACGGGCAACAATATGGTGAGCATGAAGTCAGTGGTGGCACATTCATGTGAGACTAGTCACTTGGTTGGCGTTGGTGGGCGGCTCGAGCACCTTCCACATGCGAGGAGTGTCGAATGAGCCATGTTAGTCGACCTCATGGGATCAGAGTGACATATGTCTATCTCCCTCGAACATGTAGATCTTCTTCGGTGTTGACAAGGTTGGCGAATATGCTTGTGGCAAACCAGATCATACGATATGTAGTGTGTACTTTGTTAGTAGTGTTAGCAATACTCGAGTGCCCGCTCGAGTGTGTTGTGTGGTGTCGATCTTACTATTGTTTGCATGTATTGTGGTGCTTTAGACCTAGTTTTTGCTAGGTGTGGATGCTGTTGTCAGGTTTTCTCTTAATTTTCCTCAATAAATCGAGCAACATGGATCCTTGTAGGCCTTTACCGTCTCCTTCTTTACAATCAATATAACAACTCTCTAGCACAATGTCAATGTTTATCTAGCGTCAGCACTCTCTTGCATATCTTTTGTGGCTTCCCGAGTTCCAATTGCAACATTTGAGAGAACAGAAGTCCAAACTACAACACCATTATGATCTTCTACGATAAAGTGCCTCTAGGTCAACACACACACACACACACACACACACACACACACACAAACACACACACACACACACAACGTGAGACTCATTTTCCGTATTGGTGAGAGAGTCCAGAGTCTTATCGTTAGCACAAAAAATTGGTGGGCGAAGCTGCTCGTTTTCATGCCTCACCACATCATACTAACATTTGATCATAAGTTACTCTAATGATGAACTCATTATCCCTACTGGTCCCACAATATTGATGCCTTAGATCAATTTGGGAGAGACCTTGATGACTCCAGAGGCCCCAAAACCCTAACCAAAGTTTTGACATATTACATCCCTCTTTGTTGCATGTACTATAAAGGTGGAAGGGAGGTAGAGGACTTCATAACGATGTAGCATGTTGCAGTGATGCTGCATGTGGTGGCTTGCGTATGGCGTACTGACTATGGGATGGACTACTGAAGTGAATCAACAGAGGATACATGGTGCTAGCTTGTGAAACTCAGGTGTCGACATAGGTTATTCGTGAGTGCGGGTTTTGGTGACCTCACCGTCGGTGTCAAAACCGGCGGATCTCGGGTAGAAGGTCCCGAACTGTGCGTCTAAGGCGGATGGTAATAGGAGGCGGGGGACACGATGTTTACCCAGGTTCAGGCCCTCTCGATGGAGGTAATACCCTACTTCCTGCTTGATTGATCTTGATGAATATGAGTGTTACAAGAGTTGATCTACCACGAGATCATAGAGGCTAAACCCTAGAAGCTAGCCTATGGTATGATTGCTGTTGTCCTATGGACTAAACCCTCCGGTTTATATAGACACCGGAGGGGGCTAGGGCTACACAGAGTCGGTTACAAGGGAGGAGATCTACATATCCGTATTGTCAAGCTTGCCTTCCACGCCAAGGAGAGTCCCATCCGGACACGGGACAAAGTCTTCAAACTTGTATCTTCATAGTCCAACAGTTCGGATAAAGTATACAGTCCGGCTGTCCGAGGACCCCCTAATCCAGGACTCCCTCAGTAGCCCCCGAACCAGGCTTCAATGATGATGAGTCCGACGCGTAGATTGTCTTCGGCATTGCAAGGCGGGTTCTTCTCCAAATTTTGAATACCTGTTGAGTAGTGTCCGGCTTCCCATAAATGTTGCACTCCTTGGCATCCGCGCCTAATAATGGCTATCTTCCACGTGTCGAGCGAATGCGAGAAGCCAGGGCATTTTTACATTTTCCACCCTAACCATGTGAGTAAACCATGTATTAAAGAGACGGGGATTCTCAGATCCAGATCACACCATCCTCCCACAGCGAGTATCCATTGGAGCGCGCCCGGAAAAATCCATTCCAACATTCCCGCCATCGCAGCTCCTCCTCTCGCTCCCGTAACCCTAAGCCCGACAATTGGAAGAAGTGTTCCGTCCCTCACAGCCAATTAGTAGAGTTACAGACCCAGGGATTTCTCCCTCCAGCGTATATGGTCCCCGTTCGAGCTGGGCTCGCCACCTATAATGGCTGGGAGCAAGCGGAGAGCTTCCCCAACCCATCCATGGGGGAGCGGGTATGCCTTGTCCCTTAATTATTAAGAGGGCTTGGATTTCCAATTCATCCGTTCCTCCGCGGGCTCCTGGAGTTCTACGGCCTCCATCTGCATAAGTTTACTCCCGCCTCCATATTACACATCGCTGGCTATGTCGCCCTCTGCGAGCTATTTTTGGGCTGCGAAGCTCATTTCGAGCTATTGAAGAGGCTATGCTGCCTCGTACCCTATACACAGGAGGGGTCAATATATCAATTGGGCCGAGCCGAAATATGGCGCATCGCCGGGACCGGATACCTGTCCGGTACTCCGAAGAAGACATTCAAAGACTGGCCTTCGGGGTGGTTTTATATGGAGGATGTCCCCCTTCTGGACCCAATCCGTATGGGCCTTCCTGAGTTTGACAATGCTCCCTTGAAGAAACGCCGCAGCTAGCGCCCTCGGAGCCCTTAGGAGGAAGATAACGGGGAAGTCCTTTACCTGATGGGTCGGATACAGACGCTGGCCCAGTCAGGATTGACAGTAATTGATGTTATGTCAATATGTATAATGCGGGGGTGTAGCCACTTCAATATCGGGGGCTACCCATGTGGCACTTCAACGGAGAAGACGATGCCACCTGCTGCAGTCGCAAGGGACCGGACTCAGTCGCTGCTCTAGCAAAAATTATGTCCGATTTGTACAAAGGAGAGAAAGAGGAGTTCATCCGCATCAAGCCACGGGATGGATTCTCCATGTACAACCCTCCAAGCTGGGTGAGCTGCTACTTTTTACTCCCAACCTTCCCGCATTCTTCGTCATAAGTATTTACTTTGCTATTTCATAGCAGGAACTGCGAAAAACTGTAAGGGAGGTCCACAACCCGCCTCCACAACCGGAGGACCCTGACCGGGCCCTCGACCCCGGACTTGAAGAAGATCCGGACACATTTGCGGAGCTTATTGACAGGAAGTTCTATCAATTAAGATGCAATGGTGCCATGGTGGCCATCATATTAGATTATCCGGGACTACTCCCTGCATCGCATGTAATTAAAACCGGAGTCCTAACTTCCAAGAAGGATCCCTTTTTCTGCACTTCACCTACCGCACACATATGGTGTTTTACAGGGAAGGCCCTCGGGACGCCATGCCGAACCCACAGTGACTCACCAACAAGGGGCACCAAAGCCGGGTAGGCTTAAAAGGAAGGCGGTCAGGACTGAGATGCCGTCGCAAAGGTACAAAAGAGAACCCCGCTCCATGGTGGTCGTCTTTTAAAATATAATAACACTCATGTTTCCTAGTAGGAAAAACGCTCGCCGGACTATATCCGGAGAGGTTCCCGGTTGCGCCTCCACCAGTCAGGCTCCAGAGCCGGACATAGAGGCGGACGCTAACATGGGGCCAACGCCGGATGTTCCTCCTACAGAGGATGCGGATAGTCTATCCGCTACAAATTCCGAAGTGGAGAGCGCCATGAATCACAGGCGTTGCCGGGCCGTACTCCGTGACGCTTGTTTCTCCCAAGAGGCGTTCGATGCCTTCAACTTAGGAGACGCGTACATCCGAGCTGCTCAAAATGGTCTTGCCAGAGCCACGGACCAGTATGTAAAGGATATACGGGTAAGGAAATCTAATAATTATGTATATCAGTAGCCCCTGAGACTTGAAACAGTTGGCACAACTGATTTAAGGATCATTGTTTGCATAGGTTCTTACGGAGAAGAATACCCAGTTGTCTCTAGAGCTGGAGGAGTGCAAAGCCCAGCTTCAGGCCACAGTTGCCGCAATGAGGGAGTCCGAGAAGGCCCCATCAGGTAACACTTGTTTTCATTGCAAAGAATGTCGTGTATCAGGTAGTATGCGGCTTGCGTGCAAATCTAACAATAGATTCTGCAGATGACTCTGGAGTGAATCCAGAGGTCGTGCGAGGGGATGAGAAACATGCTAACCGACAGCTAAAGACTGGCGAGCGCGTGCTTACATGGGTTAGGCGGGAGAAAAATGATCTCCAAGACCCCAATACCCGGCTGGGCTTTGAACTTAAAGATGTTCGAGCCTAGCTTGCTGACTCCGTAAAGGAGAATAAGCGGCTTCGACGTGGCATTTTCAGTAAGTGCTTGAACGGACTTTTAAAGAGTTCGGCGAAGAAACCGGCTGACAGAGTTATATCTGTAGGTATGCTGACGGGTCGTCCCGTGGAGGAGATGCCTGGGTCTACAGGCGATCTTCTGCCAGAGCTCTCACAACTGCACGAACAAGTACGACAGGTGATGCAGGGCATTGCCCAAGCCTTGTGGCCATCCGCCTCCCTGCCAGGAGGCACGAGAGAGCTTGTAGAAAAGCTCAAGGGAGCGCGGTGGCGCTTCCGATTATGGAAGATATCAGCCTGCCGACAAGGTGCAAGGGAAGCCTGGGCCATGGTGAAGACGCGATATACCAAGGCTGACCCGAACCATATGGCCGAGGTCGGACCTGTGGGGCCTGACGGGAAAGAGATCCCCGTCAGTTTGGTTTATGACCAGGTAGAATTAGCCGCAAAGTATTCTCAACAGGACTATAGGCTAGACAACCTGTTGGATGGTATAGAAGAAGAATTTAGTCAGTCTAAGTGACTGTGTACTTTGACATATAATGTCCCTAGCCGGATTGTAAATCATTTGCCATGGCGGACCCTTTCGCTTCAACCTCCGGACCCGACAGTCTGGAGTGTATCTGAATACCTGCTCAGTTATGTAAAAACCGGGATATGCATGGAAACCAGGCGTAGGGGTCATAAGTGCTTGAAAAAACAAGTACCCAACTAGCTATGTTATATTACATGGATAGTAAGAAACATCTTCCAGGGAGAATAGTGCCGTTAAGGGTTCCTTTCCCTTGGTATGCATGCATTAATGTGCATGTCCGGACTGCAAAAAGAGACGCAGGATATAGACTTCTGGGGGCATGTAGTACAATAAATAGAGGTCGTATTTTGTTCACCGACCGAATATTCCCTTAAGAATGCTAGCTTTCGGCTTCACCCAGTCTGAGGTACACATCCGGCTGACCCGACAGTAACAATCGCAGAGGTGCTCCCCTTATGCCCTAGCCGAATTAACGGGAATGTAGGGCATAAACACAAGAGCCAGGCAAACCATCTTGGCCAAAACTTAAGTCATATCGATGCATATAGTGGCAAAAAAGGTACATGTGAAAAGTAACACATGTGTGGGGCCTAGAGCCTGGAACGTAGCTATAATAAGCTTCTGTATAAGAAGCCCCCAGGTATCATGAGCGCAGCTAGCGCGCCAAGACTGTGTAGTCAAGACACATTTTAGCCTTTTAAGGCCTTGAAGAAAAAAGGGGAAGAAATAAAGAAAGAGAAGACAGATAACGAATATATAAAAATTGACAGAGGTAAGGAGACGAACACCGAGTCCGGCACTAGGCGTAGAACCTTCGGAGTCTGGCTGTGTTCCATGGGTTTGGCTCGAGTCAATTGTCCGATGCATCCCGCAGACGGTACGCTCCACCCGTCAGAACTTGGTCAATAACGAAGGGACCTTCCCATTTGGGCTTGAGCTTGTTTTTTTCTTCTCCGGTAGGCGTAGAACGAGTTCGCCAACATTATAAGTTTTGGCCCGTACTTCTCTGCTTTGATACCTTCGAGTCTGTTGCTGATAGAATGCGGAACAGGCTTTTGCCAAATCACGCTCCTCCTCCAGGGCGTCCAAACTGTCCTGCCGATCAAGCTCGACTTCTTTCTCTTCATACATGCGCACTCAAGGTGAGTCATGAATTATGTCGCAGGGCAGTACCGCCTCTACGTCATATACCATAAAAAATGGTGTGTATCCGGTAGTGCGATTTGGCGTGGTCCGCAGCCCCCATAGTACGGAGTCGAGCTCCTCTACCCAGTGCGTATCGGATTCCTTCAAGGATCACACTAATCTGGGTTTAATGCCGCTCATGATAAGACCATTTGCTCGCTCAACTTGACTGTTAGTTTGCGGGTTATAGACAGAAGCATAATCGAGCTTGATGCCCATGTTGCTACACCAAAGCTTTACCTCGTCCGCTGTAAAGTTCGATCCATTATCGGTGATGATGCCGTGGGGGACGCCATAACGGTGTACAACCCCGGATATGAAGTCTATTACTGGTCCAGATTCGGCGGTTTTAACTGGTTTGGCTTCTATCCATTTGGTCAATTTGTCCACCATGACCAATAGGTATTTTTTCTTATGGCTTCCCCCTTTAAGGGGTCCGACCATATCAAGGCCCCAGACCGCAAAGGGCCAAGTGATGGGGATTGTTTGGAGAGCGGTAGGTGGCATATGGCTTTGGTTTGCAAAAAGCTGGCAACCGACGCAACGTTGAACGAGGTCCTATGCGTCTGCTTGGGCTGTCAGCCAGTAGAAACCTGTACGGAAGGCCTTGCTTACAAGGGCCCGGGCTGCGGCGTGGTGGCCGCCAAGTCCAGCATGAATTTCTGCCAAAAGTTTCCGTCCTTCCTCTTCGGAGATGCACCTTTGAAGGACTCCGGTAGTGTTTTTCTTATAAAGCTCTCCCTCGTGGACCTTGTAGGCTTTGGACCGCCGCACAATGCAGCATGCCTCGTTTGGGTCCTCGGGTAGTTCCAGCCTAGTTAGGTAGGCTAGGAATGGTTCTGTCCACGGGGCGATGACAGCCATTATCACGTGGGCGGAAGGTGTTATTTCGGTGGCAGAGCCTCCGATTATGTCAGGGTGTTCGATATCTGGTGTTGTGGCCAGGTCCGGACTATTGTTACCGGTCTCTCCTTATCATACCACGGATGGCTTAAACAACCTTTCCAAGAAGATATTAGGTGGGACAGGGTCGCGCTTAGCGCCGATGCAGGCAAGGATATCCGTCGCCTGATTGTTTTCCCAGGCCACATGGTGGAATTCAAGCCCCTCGAACCGAGCTGACATTTTGAGGACGGCGTTGCGATAAGCCGCCATTTTTGGATCCTTGGTGTCGAAGTCTCCATTTATTTGAGATATTGCAAGGTTCGAGTCCCCACGCACCTCCAGGCGTTGAATGCCCATGGAGACTGCCATCCGGAGAGCATGTAACAGGGCCTCATATTCTGCTGCGTTGTTGGAGTCTGTGTATAGTATTTGGAGTACGTATTGGACTGTATCTACGGTGGGGGATGTCAGGACGACGCCAGCCCCCAGACCAGCCAGCATTTTAGAGCCGTCAAAGTGCATAATCCAATTGGAGTACGCGTCGTACTCTTTAGGTAGTTCGACTTTTGTCCATTCGGCGACGAAATCAGCCAGTACTTGTGACTTAATGGCTCGCCGTGGTTTGTATATTATGTCAAATGGGAGGAGCTCAATAGCCCATTTAGCAATCCGGCCCGTGGCCTCGCGGTTGTTTATTATGTCGTTGAGTGGTACTTCAGAGGCCACCGTAATTGAACACTCTTGAAAGTAGTGTCGTAGTTTTTGGGATGCCATGAAGACCGCGTATGCTATCTTTAGATAATGTGGGTACCGTGATTTGCATGGAGTGAGGACAGTGGATACATAGTATACCGGATTTTGAAGCGGGAACTTATGTCCGTCCATCTCTCGTTCAACGACGAGTACTGCGCTTACAACTTGGTGTGTTGCCGCTATATATAGCAGCATTAGTTCGCCGACGTTAGTTGCGGCCAAGATTGGGTTTGTGGACAAAACGGCTTTCATTTCTTCTAATCCGGTCATGTCCGCGTCCGTCCACTCAAAGTGTTCGGTGCGTCGCAGAAGGCGATAAAGAGGCAGTGCCTTTTCTCCTAATCAGGAGATGAAGCGGCTTAAGGCAGCCATGCATCTAGTTAGTTTATGGATTTGCTTGAGGTCTGTTGGGATGGCCAACTGTGACAGAGCTTGATTTTAGCCGGATTTGCTTCGATTCCTCTGTTGGAGACGATGAAGCCTAAGAGCTTTCCGGCGGGCACGCCGAAGACGCATTTTTCCGGATTGAGCTTAATGTCATATGTTTGGAGATTGTCGAACATGAGCCTCAAGTCATCTATTAAGGGTTCGACGTGTCTGGTTTTGATGACCACATCGTCTACGTATGCCTCCACTGTTTTGCCAATCTGTGTCTCCAAGCATGTTTGAATCATGCGTTGATAGGTTGCAGCGACATTTTTGAGCCCGAAAGGCATGGTGTTAAAACAGAAGGGGCCGTATGGAGTGATAAATGCCGTTGCGGCTTGATCGGACTCCGCCATCTTAATTTGATGGTATCCGGAGTATGCATCGAGGAAACACAATGAGTCGTGTCATGCGGTAGCGTCGATAATTTGATCGATGCGAGGGAGGGGGAAGGGATCCTTTGGGCAAGCCTTATTAAGGTCCTTGAAGTCGACGCATAGGCGCCAGGATTTATCCTTCTTTGGTACCATCACCAGGTTTGCTAGCCAGTCCGGATGTTTTATTTCTCGAATGAATCCGGTCTCTAGTAACTTGGCTAGCTCCTCTCCCATGGATTATCACTTAGGCTCAGAGAAGCGCCGAAGAGTTTGCTTGACCGACTTGAATCCCTTTAGGATGTTAAGGCTATGCTCGACCAGCCTGCGTAGGATTCCTGGCATGTCTGAAGGATGCCAGGCAAAGATGTCCCAATTCGCGTGCAATAACTCCCGTAGCGCAGCGTCTACTGTGGGGTTTAAATATGCCCCGATGGATGCTGTTTTTGTAGGGTCCGTTGGATGGACTTGGAATTTGACTATTTCATCCACTGGTTTAAAAGAGGTGGACTTGGATCTTTTGTCGAGTATCACATCATCCCTGTCCACTGTGGAGCGCAGCACAGTTAATCCCTCGGCCGCGAGGGCTTCGGATAACGCCTCGAGGGCCAGTGCGGCTGTTTTATTTTTGGTGCGGAGTGCTATGTCCGGATCACTAGCTAGAGTGATGATTCCATTGGGCCCGAACATTTTGAGCTTCACGTACCCGTAATGGGGTATATCTTGGAAGATCGTGAATGCCTCCCGCCCTAGAAGGGCGTGGTATCCGCTATTGAACGGGGCCACTTGGAATGTGATTTCTTCGGACCTATAATTCTCCAGCGTGCCGAATACCACATCTAGTGTGATTTTCCCAGCACATCGTGCCTCCCGACTAGGGATGATTCCTCTGAAGGTCGTGCTGCTTTTCTCAATACGGCTTCTATCTATTTCCATTTTTCGAAGAGTCTCCTCATAGATGAGGTTTAATCCACTCCCGCCGTCCATGAGCACTTTAGTAAGCTGGAAGCCATCCACAATTGGACTAAGGACCAAGGCGGCTGGTGCTCGGGCTGTTCGGGATTTAGGTTCGTCACTGGCATTGAAGGTGATAGCCGTATTGCTCCATGGATTTATTGCTGCCACGTGGCAGACTTCGGCAAGGCTGCGGAGTGCTCGCTTACGCCTATTATTTGAGGCGAAGGTCTCTAAGGCTGTCAATACTGTATTGTTGTTCTCCACGGGATGGTGCTCTGTGGTATTTTTGATGAGGAGATCCTCACCGCACTTGGCCACCTGCCGGAGTAACCAACATGCTCTAAGGCTGTGTGTTGGCATGGTATCCGCTGTACTGTGAATCTTGCATGGCCCATTAAGCCATCCCTCCAATACGGTTTCATGCCCTGTAGTGGGCTTTTGCTTCTTTGTAATTGGATCGGGTGACTTACGGGAGTACACCCTTTTAGCTCGGACTGGGGGTTTTGTCAGAGCCGGAGGATCCCAGAATTTTGCTTGGGTTTTCCAGGCGCTTTCCATCGCACAGTACTTCCGTATTATGGCCGCCAGGTTAGCGAGGTGTGCTATGTCACGGCGACTTATGGCGTTGAGGATTCCTCTGTCCGTGCAATATTTGCAAAAGATTGAAATTGCGTCTTCCTCGCGACAGTCCTTAACCTTGCTCATTACAAGGAGGAATCTGGCCCAATAGTGGTGTACTGTCTCCTGGGGCTCTTGTCTAATGTGGGAAAGATCACTTATATCTGGGTGGGTGGGTAGATTTAGGTCCGAACCCTGACCCGATCTGAGACCCAGGGGCGGAGGAGTTTCTGATCTTGGAAGTTCGGGCTCCGGAATGTTTCCCGCTAGGTCTGGCCCGCTGTCTGATTCTAGGTTCAAAGCTTGGGCCATGCCCTCCCGTAGATGGGTATCCGGCTCAGAGAGCTCAGGAATCTGGACGTAGTTCATCCTCAAGATGGAGGAAGAATTGCTGAGTTGCTCCTCCACCACCGCTATCTGATGGGTGAGCGGCGGAGAGTTAATCTCCCTTTGGTCGGGTTTAAGCCCAATCTGATCATAGTCCGTAGCGACTCCCAAAGCGGCGATGCGATCCAAGAGCTCGTTCAAGGAGGAGAGCTCCATTGGACCCATCTGCTCGGCGAGTCCCGTGCCGATGCGGAGGCGGTTTTTGATGACCCGAGAGGTCATCGTCGGCGCAGCGGCCGAACGAGCGGTCATGATGAAGTCGCCTAATCGGAGAGTTTGGCCTACAGCCAGGGCTCCCCCGGAAGTGATGTTGTCCTTGACAACAATACGATCCATCAAGCCTTATGATGACGACACAGTGGAACTCTCAATGAAAGCACCAATGTCAGTGTCAA